>OW028754.1:15874925-16499925 GCA_932294355.1 Aporophyla lueneburgensis
CGCCTCGCGCCTTGCCTTCACGTGCCTCGCCTTCATGTGCAAAAACAGTACTGTATTTTTGTTTTCCTTTTCTTTTGCTCATATCTCGAAAATGGCGTTTCCTATCGCAAAAATAATGAAATTTTCGACCCCCTTTGTAACTCCCTTACATATAAATCTCAACACGTGGGTAATATTATTTTTTTTTTCGACGAAAAAGTGAAAAATTCCATATAAAACACGTCCATTGCGCGCGCCTCGCGCCTTGCCTTCACGTGCCTCGCCTTCATGTGCAAAAACAGTACTGTATTTTTGTTTTCCTTTTCTTTTGCTTATATCTCGAAAATGGCGTTTCCTATCGCAAAAATAATGAAATTTTCGACCCCCTTTGCGACCGCCTTACATATAAATCTCAACACGTGGGTAATATTTTTTTTTATTTTTCGAAGAAAAAGTGTAAAATTCCATATAAAACGCATATAAACGTCCATTGCGCGCACCTTGGTCTCTCAAAAAATTCATTGCGTAGCACACCCAAGTAAAAGCTGAAGAGTTAAGTACGTTTAGTGTTGCATAGCCCATTTATCGAGGAAGGCTATAGACTATATATTATATAAGGTCACGCAAAGACCCTTAGGAGCCGAGCACAAAGAAAAACGTCACGCATACAAAGACCTCGCACGGGCAGGCGATTCGATGCGACGGGATGGGTTGGGGAAGCAGGAAATTTTACGCGGACGAAGTCGCGGGCAGAAGCTACTAAGAAATATTATTTAAAATAGGTAGAGAGGTGCCTACACATTGTAGTACGAAAAAGGTACCTACCTGCCAAATCAAAACATCCTAAAACGTAGTACCTACCTGTGCACTGGAATAAATTGTTTTTTTTTTTTTTTTACTTTTCAACCATAAACGAATCAATCTTCGCGAGATTGTGCGACTGGGCCTTGGGTAAATCCGACTTCCATGTTTCCTATCTACCAATATCTATAAAACATAAATAAACAAGAAACAACGATTAAACTCCGCAAATCATATCAAAGCAGTGCGGCACGTGGCGGGCGATCGAGCCTCGTGACGTCATCAGCAGTTTCGCGCGCGCGGCGTGCGTTTTAAAAGTCCCTTTTTTTAAAGTTTAATAACTTCGTAATTTCTCGATGGATTTGAGTGATTCAAAAAGAAATGAACTCAGATATTTATATTGTATTCGATGTAGTATTCAAAATTGCTATATCCTTTTGTCGAATTGATCCTCATTACTTTATAACAAAGGGAAATATACTAATTTCGACCTTCAGATGGGTGCCGACTCGGAATTAAATAATTGTTAGCAATACTTGTCGATAATTATATTCCCATCTCTACAAAACGATTGTTATTCTATGGTTGTCAGTGCCCCGAGCGCCACGGACTATTTTAGAAGTCGTTCTGTGACGTCATAAACGTACGGCTGTCAAGGTCACTTTGGCATAGTGCAGGCTGCAGGTACTAATCGGATCTTTATCGGAGTAAAGAAATAGGCAAAAAAGAAGATTTGATACAATAAAAACTTTTCTTCTGTCATCGTCAAATAAAACGAACCTATACTTACGTGTAATGAATAAAGCTGTTACCTTTATTTTCCTCTCTATGTTGCCAAGTTAATGGAGGCGCGCACGGTGAACGTTATAACTGTTCTGCGACGTGTCTGCCACGAAACCAGCTTCGACGTCCTTAAGTATGCTTACGACTGCCGTGGCAGTTTTCAGGCACCCGAAGCAGCCCTCACGCGCTAGAAGCCGCCTGAGCTGTAGCGAGCCGCACCGATGCCCACCGATAGTGGGCGCCGCGCCTTAAATCCATACTTACTTTCCATTTCGAAAAAAACGCTTTATATACACTGAAAAGTTCTGCCGCTTCGCTATGGTAAAAAACATTGACAGAAGTAGTTAAAAAAAATATGGATGTAGAAAAAAGTAGACAAAAATAGAAGAAAGACCATAGACCACATCCCTAATCAGAATTGAATTTAACGTGCTCTGAGCGCCATGGACTTGAAATGAAGTCAAAGAATGACTTGATGAAACAAATAGAGATGTACCTCATTTCCTAAAGCTATTATTGAGTTATGTATTAGTTTCTTTGATACTTATAATTTATACTGTTTTTTCTTAATAGGGATACTGTGAAATAAGATAAATATGGAAATCTTTAATCAATTTTTGTTTTTATCAGTAATATTATAATTAAAATTTAATTTAACGCGTATAAATCTCATTCATCGATATGACGATACCCTCATCACTACTGTTTACTATATATTTCGTTATACATTTATAGCGTGGCGCTGGCGAGGAATCGCGTTCTGCGTACGTTGGCGGTGAAAAGGTTAAATTATAAGCAGTATGTTACGGTTCACAATCTTTCGACAGTTTTCAATCTCGCTACATAGATTATAATTTAACGGTATTTACAATTTTGCGGTGACATGCATATGCATAGCGTCAATTCAATTCGTAACAACGTGTTACCAATATTTAGAGCCAATTGTTTTTTATGAATTTGACATCTGCATTTTACTGAAATATTGTTCCTTGAGCCGCAAACCATTGCAAAAGAAAATGAATGCCTGTTTTCAACAATCTGTACGGTTATTACAGAATTTTAAATAATGTTTGAAGAGGCCTAATTTTACCATAACCATACCTATAATGACTTGTAAATTTTCCAGGATCTGTACGACTTCGTGTTCAGTCACCCGCAGTCTCCCGAAGACTTCGAGATCACGACTAACTTCCCGAAGCGTGTGGTAGGCCGCGGGGCCAACAGCCTGATAGACGTCGGTCTCAAGGACAGGGACGTGTTGTTCGTCAACGACATTAACGCATAAAATGCGTTAGTGGTCTCTTCTGCGTAGTTTTAACACCTTGTTGGGATTGCCACGGAGTGTTGTGCAAATGGAGGGAACGGAATTTGCTTGGTTGTCATCTGATTTGAAACAGAGCGTTTGGCAGTCGTTAATTTAATGCCGTCGTGTACTAAGCCACAAACTAACAGGTTTTTCTATGAACTTCTCGCATACTTTGGGGCTGGAATCTACCAAGTGACGACCACTAATACTTTAGTTTGACTACTGGCTTAGTCTGCAACGGGTTTGAAAAACATTGGGATTGTAATGTGTATGCGTGTGCCGGTGTGAACACTTCATTTGCTCACTACTCTGTGTTCATAAGCGTTTCAACGTTAATTCTAACTACCGCGTCGAATATCGGCCAGTCAATGATGGAACATGTACATAATACACTGAACAAGATACACATAATAAATAGTCAACTTGTAAAGTCGTGTGATTCATTTAACTCCATGACTTATGTTAGTATCTTATTCAGAACAACCACAAAACTGCTCTCACGAGTAGGCGTTTATTTATTACGACACGCCATGCGTCGGGGCGGTTAGGACACTTAATTTCTATCTATAACCATATTAAAGTAATACTTGAATTGGCATTCAATGAATAAAAATAGATAAAATACTTCATTTTAATTCTATACAGTCGGTAATCGTATACCTTTTGTCAAACCAACCATATGCAGGACGAAATGGTTGGAACTCACGGTACTTATTGGCAATGTCTCACTATTTTATTATTTATATCATGTTCCTGTGCTATTTGAATAATGTCAAAAAGTCCGTCAGTCAAAATGATTACTCACTGTGTGGAGTTATTTAAACTGTTTATGCGAAACTGGTATTTTTGGACCCCACGCCACTCACTGATCCTAAAAAACTGAACCAATATTGGCTTTATTCATGCAAATATTTTTGCTTCTGTGCAATGGCAACAAATGTTTGGTCCAATATTTGGGGTTAATCTGTGAAGTTGGGATGTTATACTAACTTTGTACTTAAATGTAACAGTAGCGCAATAAGGGTCCTTTTCACTTGTGTTGCAATATCGGCGCTTGTAATCGCTGGACGATTGCAAGATTTGTTTTTTTTTTATAAACCCGCAATATAGAACTATAATAATGATCTGTAGTTTGAGTAGATTTAACGAAGTAATAATATGTAAAACTTTAAGTAGGTTGACTTTTCTTTTACAGAAGATTGGTCTTGTGTCAATATTTCATTGAAATTATGCCAGTCCACGTCAATTGAATGTCTAGTATATCCAACCCGTGCAAGTAGGGTCAACATTGAGGAATAGCCTCGTTAATTAATGTCCTTCTTACTTGGGCTCGCTTCATTACACTCCAGTTAATGTGACTTGCAAAATTAGCAACTGATGTTTGATACAATATTTGTAATAGCCACATATAATATATATTATGTAATAAACTAATGATGTAATAAATCTTAAGTTGATCGTATGATGAAATAAATTCGCACTTTGACATCTTTCATATTGTGATGCTCAAAGAATGCATGTGTATTAGTACAATATTTGGCGATGTTACATGACTCAAAGGAACATTCTTGGCTTAAAACTTTTACAGTTATAAGGGTGAATGTCTCCCTCTTATTGTGATATTCGAGTGTTGTATGTATGTGCTAAAATATTGTGTAGTTATCCTTAACCAAAACTGGAATTAAGACATAATATTATTTGGAAGATACGTGAATTAACTGCATATCACATTTTCATTGTAACACTGACACTTCTCGGTTAAATACTCTGGAATATTGCTTTTATTTTTATAGGTAAGTAAGCACTGTTCTTGCGCTAGGAAAGACAAAGGTTTTGTGTCCACTATGTTACCTACTTAAACACGGCGAAGATTTGTTTAAGTCGCTGAGTTCTTACGATTCAAGTACCCACGGTATCATTTTGATAACGTTTAAGGTTTCATACTGAACCCGTCGTTACATAGGTACTGTAGTTGTAAATACCTGTGATAACAATGTGGTATAGGAAGACACTATTTAAAATTTCAGTGCTATGCTGTTATTATACTATGACGTCTCCAAGAGGCTGTCCTCCTAGGTTTGAACAAATTTTCCGTCGTGTATTCATAACTATTTAAAATTAGTTTTGTTTTTATATCAAAATAATTCCAGGAGGGGTAATTGCATAACACTAACAGGACTCTAGGAGGGGCTTTAGTGATGACAGTTCAACAACATTCATTGCGATATTTACGTTGTTCAGCAGACAAATATTTCTGTCATATGAAGCAATGGATTAACCATACCAACGAACTCAGACGTACATAGAAGCACAGTTCTTATGGCCGGGTTGAAGACAAACTTAAGGCGACCCAAACAGCCGCTTGGGCAGCGCTGCAGTCGCGCTGCGGTGCGGGGTGCGGGGCCGGGGCCGGCGTCTGAATTCGTTGCTTGAGCCTACGAGAGTGAGAGTGAGCGCGAGAATACCAGAGTGAGTGAGCGCGAGAATGATTCTGCCGTCAGCGCCGCTAAGCGAGAACTAACCGTGGGGACATGTCCCCAGTAGAATCGGCACAAATAATCCTGAAGAACTGTGCTTCTATGTACGTCTGAGTTCTTTGACCATACGTAGGGTATGGTTAATCCAAAATGATTAATAGTCTGTTACGCATTTACGGAACTTATCTGATGGAGTTTGCTCAGAATACAGTGCTTTATTGCGGTAAACTAAAAAACTCCTCAGCACATAGCTGTCTGTTTGCCTAGTTCACTTAATTTCCGTTATGACAAGCTTTTCCAATGTCAGTAAAAATGCGAAAGAAAAGGAACAAAACTAATTTTATTTAGGTAAGTGTGTAAGGGCTAGCGCGCACTGCGGTGTCGTGGAATGCGGTGCGTCATTTCTGCAATATGGTATAACAAACGCTATCGCGGCTCCGCGAACGGAGAAAAATGGCACTTTTTTTTTAATAGACTACCGAACAGATGCTTGTTAACCAGTCAATTACCGTAATTACAGACACAGTTAAAAACCATTGTGTCTATACCAAACGTGGTATCTCAGGGACTTAGAGGTTAAGGTCTATTTTTCGCAAGATATAAATATTTACGGGGGTATCTATAAAAACAAATTCGGATAGTACTGCTTGGTCGGTTTATGGTGCCATTTTTTTCGCTGCAATGCGCGGTACTTCGGTGTCTCTGCGATACAAAACACATGCGGTGGACTCGCCGCAAATTCGTAGCATTTCATACTTCATAGATTATGCGGTAAAAACACCCGGCAGTGCGCGCTATACCTAAATCTATAATAAGTAAGTTATGAATGTTATTTTATAAGATAGCGTTAAATAGATCAAGGTACATAATGTTATTATTTTTCTTGGAATTTTGGTTTAAATGTCGCTTGCTACTTGTTTCCTGTTTTTTTATTGTATAGTTGTTTAAAAAAAAGTAAATTATCCTATTTGAAAGCGTTCCATAACTGTAACTTAATTAGGTTTTTTGTTAACTATTTAGTATCAAAAGGTATTTACGAATGGAAATTCTTCTCGTTTATGATGCGGCGCATTGGGTCAACGGTTACATGCATTTATTTAAAAAATGAACTGTGTATTATATTGTTTTGTTGTATTATAGTCATGTTTCTTCCTAAATAAATGTTTTTATTTAAATATCTACTTTTAACGAATCCCTTATTTTTCCCGAAGATACCTCCTTTATAAATAAAATCTCTATTGTTCTTTATACAATCATATTATTTAATAGAAACCCATAAGTCAACAACACACAAAAAACAAAACCATATGGAATGTAGGCACTTTTTAAACATTCACAAATTTCACTCATCTATGTAAAAGCATAAATGAAAAGATATTTAGATTACAAAATGAAATATATAATACAATTAATAAAATTTGTTAAATATTCAACACACACCTATTTCTATACATAGTTTTAATTTTACACTATTATTTAATTTTTTTACTTCATTAGTAGTACCCGTTTAGTATTACTATTATTGAAAAAATACTTTTCTGTTACAAATGAATAAAAACCCTGGTTTACAGTCCAGATTCAAAGTTTATGACGGATTTGTGGCCCTAGTGTGGGTTTAATTTATCCATCTCTATTTAACATCGATCCGGTTGGCCCTTCACCAATCTAAGGCCACTCTCCTCATATTCTGAGCCGCCATAAACTTTGAATCGGGTTGTATCTTTTACTTGTAATGTAACGAGTTGATATGTTGTAATTATATGATATTACCATGATGTCCGAAATATTGTTATGTACATTATTTGAAAATTGTATGAGATATATTTAAAACGGCTGACTTTCAGAACTACGCGAGGATGTTTAAATAATTAAAATATAGATGTTGAAAATACAGATGAATAGTGTCTTATCAGACACATGGAATAAATAACATTTTGTCTAGTTTAAAAACTGAAAATAAAGTTTAATTAATGTTAAAAAATCTATTTGGACTGAACAATACATTTTCAAATAAAAAGGTTCAAATATTTAATTTTTATAATGCATGTGAAAGTTTTAATTCATATTTAGAAATATATCTTTTCAGAATTGGCTTATATACCATACTAGCTTTTGCCAGCGGCTTCGCCTGCGTGGAGGTCGGAAATTATCCTGCGGGAACATACTACCGGGATAAAAAGTAGCCTATGTCCTTTCTCAGGCTCTAAACTATCTGTGTACCAAATTTCATTTAAATCGGTTCAGTAGTTTTAGCAGGAAAGCGAGACAGACAGACAGAGTTACTTTTGCATTTATAATACTAGTGTGGATAATTGGCAAAAACGCTATGTATTACTTATATTCCTGGATTTCAATGGTATTAATAAAAAAGTAAGCATTATAATAAAAATAAGATGGGTAAAAAAATTATAACATTAGATATAAACTTAATATGAATATAATTTATATTTAATAATGGATGGAATAGGTACATAAATACCACCAGGATTTAATTCATACAAATTATGACTATTATTATTTTGTCTTTCTGTACATTGAGCTAATCTACTCAATCACAAATATTCTAATCACAAATTACTAAAATAATCTTCGACGTACCTAAAAACGCTAATTTATCACACTTTGGTTTTAAAACTAATACACATATAATTTATTCCTGAAAGTTTCTAAGTGCGAGAATTTGGCCGAAACTTGTTTAACAGTTTCTACAAAGTAGTATTACCTATTTATTACAGCTACAATTAGATATAGATTTTCTCACTCTTTGACTAAACTTTAATTTTTATTAAATCTTAGACGCTTTCTTGAATGCTAAGTACTATATACAATCCATAAACTTTTTACAATTGCCCCTAAATTGGACATTCGAATATAGTTCTTATTCAGTTACTTTAAAATCTATAAAGAGTGACGCCATCGAATGAACTGTAGTCTAGGTACCTACTATTTTACGTGCTGTATAGAATTCCATTTGACGGAATTTCCTGTGTAATTATGGAATCATTTGTGGATAATTGTTAGATGGTGTTACCGCCAGACTAGGGCTTGTGGCTAAGTAATAACAGACGCACCGGTCGATCGATTAGGTTAGGGTACGCTTGCTGCGGTTGGTCCGTGGATGGGTGGCTATCTCTACATGCCAAGACCGCTCCGTGCCTCGGAAAGCACGTTAAGCCGTTGGTCCAGGTTGACATTCGTGGATCTGACAGTTGAGCAAATGACGTATTCGGTATTGGCCGTCTTAATGTAGTACGCATAGTGAGAAATATTGATCTATAATAATGTAGGTAGGCAACGGCTTCATTTTTTGAGGTTTGTGATGATGCATCATGCGCACGGATTATTTTTATGAATAACCATTACGCAAAGTGAATTTTTTCGCTGTCTGCCCTGTTTCTTATCCCATAAAAGCGTGAATGCAGTCGTCTTTGAAGCCGTGTTTCTTCAGTAGATCGAGGCCAGCATACGTGAACTCTGTCGGGCCGCACAGGCAGGCGTAGTGCGAGCATCTGTCGTTACACTTCACGTCGCCCAGCGTTTCAGCAAGGATTTCGTCCCTGATGCGACCTCTGTGACCCGACCAGGATGAACTGCCGTCTGATAGGACATGCGTGACCTGTAGCCTGAAAAAAAAAATAGTTTTATCAGACGGACTGAATTGTAATTTGCCTTGGGGGTTTATTTATTTATTAATCAATATTGTAGGCAAAAAAAAAACAGAACTAAATGAACGAAATAAAACCTTAAACATGGAACTTTAAGACGTAGGTCACACTGAAAGTTTTTAAAATAGGCCAGTGAGAAAAGCAGCCGATGAAAAAATTATTTGAATTTCGATTATGGAGCTCTTTGGGAATCTCTAGATGTGATAAGAATAATGAATGAATGAAAGAGTTTATCTTGAAACTTCAGAAACCGGGCATTATGCCCGGTTTCTGAAGTTTCAAGATAAACTCTCAACAACTATTCATTCAATAAAGTTATGCATAAGATAAACGTCGGCTAACTGTCACTGCGTTTCTGAATACAAAACAAACCATTCAATAACTATGAAACTGTCAACTAGTTTTTTAGATGCCGCTAGATGGGTCTGTTTATGAGATTGCATCTAAAATTGATTTTTATTATTGAAATGGTCTTTTAAACTAGTTTAATAAACAATGTTTTTTTTTTCAAGGGTAAATAACTGGCTTAATATTATTTTAGTTAAAATATATAAAGTCGTTATTTTATATTTATGGGTAAAACCTTTTTTTCTATTGTCAGTACTCAGTTCATTGTTTATGATTCCTGATATTAATTTTACTTCGCTGTCAGTTACATGTCTTTCGAATCGTTTGCGCTTAATCCATTCTTTTATATCATCATCATCATCATCATTTCAGCCGAAAGACGTCCACTGCTGGACATAGGCCTCCCCCAAGCACCGCCACCTCGACCTGTTCTGTGCCTCTCGCATCCAACGCATTCCTGCGGCCTTCACCAGGTCATCGGTCCATCTTGTGGGAGGCCTTCCAACGCTACGTCTTCCAGTACGCGGTCGCCACTCCAGAACCTTCTGACCCCATCGGCCATCTGTTCTGTTGTTCTTTTATATAATAATAACATAATGGAATCTGGAAATCGTAGTAAACATTTTACTGAAAGAGACAAGATGCTTCTTTGTAGAGCCAAGTTCATATGTGTATTTTTATTTGTTTCCCCATTATACGTACATAATTGTACAATATGACAATTTTCCAGTTTGAAATATTTATAAAAACGAAGGTTAGCAACCTAAAATATTGCTCCAACAATAACCGACGGGCATGGTTTCCTTCAGAGGAAAGGGGTTGATCAACAGAGTCTATTACGATTTCTTGTTCAGAAGCAGAATCAAGTGTTAGTTATCAGTGAATCATTTTGCTTTAGAGTTATACCTATAATGTAACACAACTGTTGCAACAATTACAGCTAATGTGTGATCTAATTTTTACCGTAATTTTAGAGAGGCATTGAAATTTTCTTTTCCACACACCAAATGTTCTTTCAACTGTGTTTCTGGTCTTTATTTGTGCTTCATTGTAACGTTTTACCGCATTTGTAGCTGGATTTAAGAATAGTGTCATCATGAACTTTCTACAAGGATAAGCACTGTCTTCCATGAGGTGACCATCTATCTCATTATTATCGAGTCGCGCTCGTAGGAATGAGTTATGATACACGGTACTGTCATGCAACGAGCATCTATATCACGAATGTATAACTTTGCATCACATACAACTTGTTGGGGTTTATATCCTGAATTATTTTTAATAAAAAGCTTCCGATGATTTAATAGTTGTATTCCGTGCAAAGACAAGATGAAGAAGAAAAAAATAACATAAAGTGTACAACGTGGTAGGTACTTATAAAATAAATTCTTAAAAACTAAATGTTCATGCAATGAGCCGTATTTGTGCATTATTGCTCAACAAACTTGATTAGGCGTTTTATTAAAAGCGAGTTGATTTGAAATGAAACGACAAATAAAGTTATGGAACCGATAAACGCCACACATTGGTCAGATAATATAAGAGTTTATCATACATTGCGGTGTTCGGAAACGCAAATTGTCAAGTTATCGAACCAATAGCGCTAATGAATAGATAAACTACCGATAAGAGTACCTCAGAAACCGGGCAATTTGTTTTTATAAATTGGCGGCAGTTTGAAAAGTGTGTCGTGCGTCGAAATGAATTTGACTAGAGAAAATTGTCGTCCAATGATTTATTACTACTTTTGTTGCAGTCTTACTCAACAACAATGTTACGATAGACTTCAACTAGCATGTCATGATGAAGCTCCATCCCGTGCCACTGTATACAACTGGTTTAATGAGTTTGAATGCGACCAAAGCATACTCACTGATGATTCGCGAGAAGGACCCGATATTTCCAACTTAAGGGTAAGAATGATGTTTACGCCTCAAGCTTTAAATGCATTGTCTTAGAGACAGATTCAATATGTGAAATGCCAGCTCCGTAGGATAAGAGGAAGTGATTTTAATTCAGCTTGTAAGATTTGACCTGATCAAACATAGATATACTAACATTGCAAACGAGTAAGATAAAAGCTTGTCAAAATAAATTTAACACTACTAAACATACAATGTGCTGCCTTATCGCTTTCTGCGATCTCTTCCAGGCAATTTTGGATTGTAGACAGTGATTGCATGGACAAAATGGGGTTATCTTTGTGTCAAAGCAATAAGTATGTAGATTTTTTATGAAGTTACCATATTATGGTAACTATAGCAATATTTTTTAAGGTGTCTTTTTCCAGTGAATAAGTCTATCCCGTCTCTTCTGATTTCTCATTTTTCGCAGGAGCATAAATTGGTAATGAGATTGGTGATGATGTAAAACTCCGTAACGACTCTTTATTGAAGTCGCCAGAACAAAAGAATTGGCGTGTCAAAGCATTATAAATACTAGTGATCGCCCATTGGTCGAAATTCGACCGTACTTCATTTGAATAGAAATACATTATTAAATGAATAAATATAGATAATAATAAATATAAAAAATAATATGGTTATATTTGACATTCAGTAACACTATAGACAAATTGTTGACGCTGTACTACTGTGGAGAGGGTTCGCTGGCGGGATGGTGATGGCCAGGACCAGGACGTAGGTGTATTGAGTAAAGAATACTTCTTCAGGAGTCTCTTTTTATTTTCTTAATACTTCTTAACTGCTGGATATGGAACAATATGGAATGAATTATCACAGAAAGCTCTGTTTTTCTAGAATTTTCCCTATTATTTTTAATAGCTTCTCCCCGCGACTTCGTCCGCGTCAAATTTTCGCTCCCCTTCACGTCGCGTCGAATTGCCTGCCAGTTTTCGTCCATTTTTCGTTTGCTGCTCAACACTCCTTTTGACCGTAGTGTGATGTTATATAGCCTATAGCCTTTCCCAATTAATGGGCTACCCAACACAAAAAGAATTTTTCAATTCCGATCAGCAGTTCCTTAGATTAGCGCGTTCAATCAAACAAACATACAAACAAACAAACTCTTCAGCTTTATAATATTAGTATAGACTAGCTTCTGCCCGCGACTTCGTCCGCGTCAAAGTTTTGCTCCCCTGACCCTTCCCGTCGCATCGATTTGCCTGCTAGTTTTCGTCCATTTTTCGTTGCTGCTCGCTCCTTTTGAGTTATAGTGAGTCAACCTTAAAAGATAGACATATGCTCTCGCGGACTTTTTTTTAGAACTTTTTAAGAGGAACAATTCCGTTATACATTATTTTTGCGTTACTTTAACCGTTTACGCAGCGCACGCAACGGAAACTCTTAAAAGGAATAAATTTTCCCCGTTTTTGCAACATTTTTCATTACTGCTCCGCTCCTCTTAGTTGTAGCGTGATGTTATATAGCCTATAGCCTCCCACGATAAATAGGCTACCCAACACAAAAAGAATTTTTCAATTCGGACCCGTAGTTCCTGAGATTAGCGCGTTCAATCAAACAAACAAACAAACAAACAAACAAACAAACAAACAAACAAACTCTTCAGCTTTATAATATTAGTATAGATTAATTATGATGGTTCCAAATGTCATAATTATAACCAGCCTGTACAATCTATGACCAGCCTGTACAATCGTGAGGCATACAACCTCTACAGTTTGCACACGACACTAAGTTTTGTATGGGAAACTTACTAATGCCATACTTGACACTCTCCATAAAACCACAAAAAATATTTCTTCTTTAACTAAACTAAATTCCTATCGTCGCTAATACAAATAATATTAAAGACAAATATTCTCGATATGATCATATATTTTAAAAATGAAATAGGTTATATATCCATAAAATTAATTTATTACCTATGGTTATACTTGACATTCAGTAAGACTCAGGCTTACCAACTTAGGGGTTTTTCCAAATTTAGGGGGTAAATAAGAGGATTGAGATTTTTTAGGGGCTTTTCATTTTTAGGGGTATTCTTAGGGATTTTTTGCCATCTTACATTTCTCATTGTGTTTTTGATAACAATAAAAGTATTAGCGACTTCTAGTACGGTTCCTCGATACTAAGAATGCAGAGTGAATGATTAACAAATGTCGCGTAATAAATATAGACAAATATTACTACTGTGTGCCGGGTCAATGATTACTGAACATTCGTTGGTTATTTTCATTATAATTTTTTAGCGGATTTTTTTAGTAATTGTGGCATGTTTAGGGGTTTTTAACTTAAAAGAAGATGATGGATCGATCCCAGTACAATGTGATATTTTAAGCTTTAGGGGTAAATATTTCTGGGTGTAGGTAACACTGCACAAAATAATAAAGACAGTGTCATGAATAAAATATTAAAAAAAAAAAAAATAATAAAGACAGATTTGGACCATAAACAAAAGAATTTCTGTGCATGTGTGTATTACATACACGGTAATGAACAGTAGTGTGTGTAACGTGTTATTTATTGAAAATAATGTATTTTAACTCATAATTAAAAAAAATATTAGCATTCGTCACTTCTTCTCTGTATAAACTATAAGTGTGCAAAATTTCATACTCCTCCGTCCGCCCAATTTTCGTAAAAAGGGATCCAAAGTTTTCGCTTCACGTATTAATATATAGATTGCATTTGTATCCGAAAAAGTATTTGGAAAAATAAGTATTATATTACAAGTACCTGTCATCCTCTTTTGTAATTTCTTCGAAGCTTTCACGAAATAGAATATCTTCTTCTGTCTTATTGAAGAACAATAAGTGTGTCCGTTCACTGAAAAGTAATTTTCACAAATTAAATCAGGAAATAGGTACCTAAACATCACAATAAATTAAACTCAGAACTATTCACAAAATCTATTATAAGTTGGCTCTCAATATCCCTATTGTAATTACGACAAGTGCTAGAAGATAGATCAAAGAAGGTGTTCTTAGAAATTCAGTGAATAATATGACTCTTGAAGTAGTTTCCACGCTCGGATGTCGAGACTACTTTAATATCGATTAATGATCACGGAACAGCGACTCGGCAAGATTGATTGATGTTGCGACCTTGCTTAAAGCTGACAGCCGACTTCCGATATATTTCGTGCTGTAGGGGTGTTCTTACGTAATATTATTTATCTACTTAAACGTAAAATTCGAATTACGAACATCAAAACGAGTTTGTATAGAAACTTTATAAATAAACTAGCTTTTGCCCGCGGCTTCGCCCGCGTGAATGTCGGAAATTAACGCAGGTATTTTTCTAAGATAAATATTTATTCTGAAATAAAAGTAGCCTAAGTTACTCCTTATTACATCAGCCACCTGCCAAAAAAAGTCCCGTCAAAATCGATCCAGTCATTTCAGAGATTAGCCGGAACAAACAGACAGGCAGACAGACAAAAATTGTAAAAAATGTTGTTTTGGTATATGTACCATGTATACATCCATATACACTTAGTAAAAAGCGGTTATTTTAATATTACAAACAGACACTCCAATTTTATTAATTTTTATAGATGTATAGGTTACAGAAATTTAACAACAGAATCATGTAGGTAACACTTCTTCTCTAGTAAAATGTAAAAAAAAATATTTTGACCTATACGATGCAGGACAAATGTCAGAATTTAATATCAACAAGGAGTTTCATTATCTACGCCTGTTTACACGAACGGTTAGGAAGACAGTACCAACTCAACATTTCTACAGTTATTATTAACTAGCTTTTGCCCGCGGCTTCGCCCGCGTGGATGTCGGAAATTATCGCAAGAGGACGTACTACCGCGGTAAGAATGTATTAATCCATGTTATACATGCATAAAATTACGCCTTTTTCCCATGAGGGTAGGCAGAAACTACGGAACGCCACCTGCTACGATCCTTACATATCATGTGTGTTTGATGTACTTAAAATAAAACTAATAGTATTCAGAGTAAGAAGACTGCGACATAGGGCTGGATTGAATTGAATATAAGTCTTCCTGCTTTTTCTTAACGCTCCTATACAGACACTCAATTATTTACCAGACACCAAATTAAACATAGTTATAAGAATAGTGCTTTGGCCAGTGGCTTCGCCCGTATAGCTGTCGGAAAATATCTCCCGGGAACGTATATGGTAAGTATCCAGGATAACCAAAATTCCAAATCCATCCCAAAAATCTAAACATCTAAGCCATATTTCGCGGTCTCTTACTTGGAATAATACAATTGGGTTTATTTTGAGTACTTCGAACACACATGATATTCGCATTTACTATGAAGCCAAAGTAATATGAATTACAATATTACTAATCCTGCACTACCCGACCGCTACCAACCGGGACGGCCGGACGCGGGACTGCCCGCTAGCCGCTCTGCGGCTATTTTATTATAATCTCTGATATCTTCTAAAATATTCAGTTTAATGATATGCTGTAAAGGGCAATTTTGATCTACATGAAATGCACAATTTATTTAAGGAACTTAATTGGATAAGGATTAATGCTGTATTGCTTAAAATCGCATTCATAAATAAGCCATTATTTCTCGTAAAAAGTAAAGGATAAAAATGGTTATTGTGGGTTATCCCTAAGAGTTAGACATATACCATCGCGAACTTTTTTGTAGAACTTTTTAAGGTGTACAATACCGTACTACATTATTTTGAGCTATTTCGTAGGGTTCAGCCAGCGTTCGTAATGTAAGCGCAAAAAAATGTGTTTGTTTATGACATCACATTAGAAACCTCTAAAATTATCAGCGTTTCTTTATTATATTATGCATGTTATATAAACCTTGGTCTTGAATCACTCTATCTATTAAAAAAACCCACATCAAAATCCGTTGCGTAGTTTTGTAAATTTAAGCATACATAGGGACAGACAGACAGCGGGAAGTGACTTCTTTATTATTATTACATTATTACATATTATAAAATAAAGTCACTTCGCTGTCTGTCTGTCCCTATGTATGCTTATATCTTTAAAACTACGCAACGGATTTTGATGCAGGTTTTTTTAATAGATAGAGTGATTCAAGAGAAAGGTTTATATGTATATAACATGCATAATATAGTAAAGAAGCGCTGATAATTTTAGAGGTTTCTAATGTGATGTCATAAATAAACACATTTTT
Source organism: Aporophyla lueneburgensis (assembly GCA_932294355.1). Classification (NCBI taxonomy): domain Eukaryota; kingdom Metazoa; phylum Arthropoda; class Insecta; order Lepidoptera; family Noctuidae; genus Aporophyla; species Aporophyla lueneburgensis. The sequence continues at coordinate 15,891,363 of OW028754.1, forward strand.
TTGCGCTTACATTGCGAACGCTGGCTGAACCCTACGAAATAGCTCAAAATAATGTACTACAGTATTGTACACCTTACAAAGTTCTACAAAAAAGTCCGCGATGGTATATGTCTAACTCTTAGGGATAACCCATAATAACCATTTTTATCCTTTACTTTTTACGAGAAATAATGGCTTATTTATGAATGCGATTTTAAGCAATACAGCATTAATCCTTATGCAATTAAGTACCTTAAATAAATTGTGCATTTCATGTAGATCAAAATTGCCCTTTACAGCATATCATTAAAATTAATATTTTAGAAGATATCAGAGATTATAATAAAATCGCCGCAGAGCGGCTAGCGGGCCTTCCCGCGTCCGGCCGTCGCGCTTGGTAGCGGTCGGTATTATTCCAAGTAAGAGACCGCGAAATATGGCTTAGATGTTTAGATTTTTGGATGGATTTGGATTTTTGGTTATCCTGGATACTTACCATATACATAGGATACTTTATCCCGGTAGTAGGTTTCCGAGAGATATTTTCCGAAAGCTATACGGGCGAAGCCACTGGCAAAAGTATTTTTAATTTGGTGTAATATTCTTATTACTATGTTTAATTTGGCGTCTGGTAAATAATTGAGTGTCTGTATAGGTAGAATAGGAGCGTTAAGAAAAACCAGTAAGACTTATATTCAATAATCCAGCCCTATGTCGTGTCGCAGTCTTCTTACTCTGAATACTATTGGTTGTATTTTAAGTACATCAAACACACAAGATATGTAAGGATCGTAGCAGGTGGCGTTCCGTAGTTTCTGCCTACCCCCATGGGAAAAAGGCGTAATTTTATGTATGTATAACATGGATTAATACATTCTTACCACGGTAGTACGTCCTCTTGCGATAGTTTCCGACATACACGCGGGCGAAGCCGCGGGCAAAAGCTAGTTATTTTATAATATGTAATGATTTACTACGTAAGTAAAAGAAAACTTACCATCTTGGATTAGATCTCGATAACATAAACTTGATCAAGCCGAGCATAGGCGTGATCCCAGTACCGGCAGCTATCAGATACAGCGTCTTCACTGCCTTCAACTGAAACGAACAATAGACAATAAATCATACCTACGTCTTCCCCAACATTCCTTCTATCTCTATAAATATGATTTACGATGATAAACAAAGAAATGATGGTCAAGGAAGAACTGAAGTAGGTGTATTTTTATGGGTTTAGGTCGCCATTTTCTTTATTTATGACTACTTTGTTCCACAGGTTGTTTCACAATAATGATAAGGACTTTCGTTAGAAAGGTCAAGAGGTCGAACCTTACCATTTCGAACTATTGTGTTGAATCTACTGCCTAGTGTCTAACGTTAGCACATTTATTTTATACAGCAACAATGGTAGCTATAATTAGCGTCAGATTTTCACAACCAACTGATAATCAGTTGATACTCCAGGCGTGTAATTATTCTAAGAAATTGTCAAAAGTAAATTTATAACATCACTCCTAAAGCTTCTTTCCAATCAAGGTTAAGTAAAGAAAACTTCTATATAACATTTTCCGACGGCAAAAAAGGTCTCGTGAAACAATAAATACTCACGGCGACTTATCAACTACGTACAACTTTGAAAAATAATTAGAAAGAAAAATGTAATTAAAACCTTACCTTCTGCAATTGAAAGCTGCCATAAGGACCGGAGAGAGTGATGAGGTCTCCAACTTTGAGCGCCGTGAGATGTGGCGAGAGGGCGCCACTGTCGTAACGTTTCACTGCCAACCGCAGAGCTGAGAAGATCTCAGTGCCGTCTGCTGGGCCCCAGCCTTCGCCCACGGGGGTGTAGGATCGGATACACTCTGAGCCTAGAGGAATAAGAAATTTACCAATAATTAACTTGGTGGTACTCCGTATGGTGCCGGACGTAAAGAGCACCATCCTATTTCTTCATGTGGGTGTCACGAGAGGCGACTAAGGGACTTACTAGTGAGTGGGGGGCAGCGTTCTCTATGCATTTTATTGTGACCGTCAGGATGGCTGGACCAAACGAGATATGTACATGAGACTGCGTACACTATTTAGTACCTACCTATTTGCTACCTATAATAAAATATTTGCTACCTTTGCGGTAAAAATATATCAAAGAAATAAAGTGGCCAGCCATTCTGACGTCAGGTTGGCTGGCCACATCAAAGTTCTCATAGTTTTAGCCTAAGTTTTTCATAAGCCACTAAGCGCCTGCAAACACATTGTTAGCAATTATACGACGAAAAGACGTAAACAGGCGTTTTAATCGCTTTTATTAATAACTTTATATAGGAGCTTCTTAAAGTGGTGTAAAAAATATATGTTAAGGTAGCAAATAAGTAGTAAATATTTACATTAACAACGCGGTTAATACAACGCTAAAACTATGAGAACTTGGATGTGGCCAGCCAACCTGACGTCAGAATGGCTGGCCACTTTATTTCTTTGAAATATTTCTTACCGCAAAGGTAGCAAATATTTCATTATAGGTAGCAAATAGTCGCAAATAGGTACTAAATAGTGTACATGGTCTAAGGTACATATCTCGTTTGGTCTAGCCATTCTGACGATCACATTTTATTACCATACTGCGATCGCCAACCCGCTTGCCAAGCATGGTGATTATGGCAAACTCCCCCTAAAAATGAACCGGTCAATTTTGCGTTGCTTGGGGGAGGCCTATATCCAGCAGTGGTCGTCTTTCGGCTGAAATGATGATGAACTTGGTGGTAGTAGACAGACCATCTGGTGGTATGTGGTGGTTATTGACTGTCTGCAATACCAGAGTAGGCGAAACTGAACTCCCTTATTTCTGGTAAACCGGAGAACAACAACACTGCTTGGCGGTATAAAAAGGTCTGATGGTAGTGAGGTAGGTACCTACACCTAGTAGGTTCTTTCTCCAAAGAGCTTCTTTACAAAGTGGTCTAGACACTCACTGAGCCTAGAAGTAGATAACCAAACCAGGATCGATTTCTGGAACCCTCGTGAAATTAAATCCTGATTACATATTATAGAGGTAATACCTTTTTGATTGGACACGGGGTGTCTTCCTAATTCGTTATTAAAATTAGGGGTGTGGTGGAAAAATTCCAACTTGATACTTCCATGTTTACACTCTTACATGACTCGACCTTTAATAATTATTTTCACATAGGAAGGTTGACGTAAACAAGACAGCCGGAACAGGGAGCGCCGGCTTATAGTGTTGTGTTGCCTGACAAGGCAAGGCAAGACTGGCGTTGACATGTTGCCACGTCTAAAAGCATTTACCCAATTAACTGTCGATTTCTGAAGGACAAATTAAGTTTAAGATTACGAAATCACCTGAGAAATCCATCAGTAAAATTGTATCGTATTTTTTTATAAAAACAACAATAAACTAATTAATCAAAACATTTAATTGAAGATTTTTAATTAACATCAAATAATCAAACAAATTGCTACGCGGAAGCTAATTTTGATTTTGTAAGATAAGATTTCCAATATCTATGTTTGTTACTAAGAAACGGTAATACTAATCGTAGATAAAAATACCAACTCATATAGTAGGTAGAGGCTACAACTCATCCCCCACTAATAAGGTTCCGTCAAGATCGCACTAATGAAGGTACAAGCATCAAATCCGCCTCATTAATTACGGTTTCAAATAGGGATAAGTACTTTTACGTTTTCAATTCAATCTAGCCTTAGGTTCCGTATTAAGCCTTAATTATGAATCCTTCGATTAAAAATCATGTTTGTCCGTGGACTTCCGTGTTTGCAATTCGACTAGGTACCTACGAAACTCAGAAAAGTCTTATAGTTGCTATTATCCAATAAAAATATATATCGATACAATGTGATGGTAAAAAAAAGAGAAAATGTGACGGAAATATGACATTGTTTACAGTAGGATATTATTGGGCATCCTACTCCACCTTCGTTCCTTCGGCTCACTCCGTTCGCCTCGTCACTCTCGGTGGATAGAATGCCCAATAATATTAATATTTCTGATATCGATGGCTGACCTCGTGAGTCGATGGAACTGAAGGTGGAGTAGAATGTTCAATAATATTTCTGATAAAGATGTCTTACCTCAAATTCAACTGTCGGTTCATTTCAATATACTCACCAGCTTAAAAACACCTACCCACCTGCTTTAAAACTTTACACGTTAACATAATCAGGTCTATATCTGAACGAACCAGTTATCTAAAATTCAGGACAGATTGTCTCATGTCTCTCCACATACTTGGGGATGGTGCATTGTGGTTTAGTGACACACATACCCGGTATCGTGACCAGATTGACTCGAGAACATCTGAACTTTAGGATACCGCATACATTAAACTAAATTAAGGACCGATTGTCTCATGTCTCTCCACAAAAGTAAAATAGCGCGCACCCTTAGGTTCACACACATTTATTCTGTGACCAGATTGGGTCGAGGACATCTAAATTTAGTTTAACACATTACAGACGATACATACTTTTATATCAATACACCCATCTGCTTTAAAACTTTACACGTTAACATAATCAGGGGGGCGATTCTACTAATTTGCAAAGTTACACGCTCAATTGTGTTTTCACAACGGTTAGATTTCGATCGCAGGTCGATGATGTCCTATAAAGTCATTCTACTATTTGATAAGCACAAGGGAAACTAAACTTACGCCAAACCGCAACTGACTCGTTACGAGAACACACAAGTGGGCTTCCTGTGTTACCAACATGCCAAATAGTATGTTTTATTATTACCACAAAGAAAAAAGTTGAATCTAAAAATGTCACTAAACACGAATAAGTGGCAATAAAGGATTTTCTAATATAAAAAGATATCTTGACCATAATTATAGTTTTGTACTGATATTTTTTTGTTACAATAATACAACATTTTAACTTACTAGATAACAAAAATTCAGAAGAACGTTTCGTTCTACGTCCCTAACTAGCTAAAGCTACGAAATCAAACCCTTCGGTTAAGTTAAAGACTCGAAGAGTATTTCTGTTAATCGTATTTTACTTAAAAAATCATTTATTGAAGCGTTTTTAACGATGTTATGATTTTCTTTAGTACATATGTACCTATTTACAGATAGAGGTAGTAACCTAATCTGTTTTGATTTAAAAAAAATAATAATGACGGTCCGGTGTTTAATCCCGTTTTTAAGTTCGCTTACTCTCGCATAAAGTGGTTAAAAATCTTCGTGAAATGGATTGAAGTTTTTGGTGGCTTGTCAGTTTGGCTAGTGATGTTACTACTACTAGTTATAAATCGTCAGGCACTGATTTTCTCAATTTATTTCAAGTTGAATCTAAAGTAGGTACCTCCCTTTAGGGAGGTTTCTAGCAGCTTTGTTAGTTAAAAACGAGACATTAAATAATAACTTAAAAGAAAATAATCATAGCAAAATTCAAAATGCGGCATCCAATCAATATTAGGGCTACAATCGACTCTTGCTGTTTGGGGAGAATTACACGTTATCAACTGACTAATACTTACAGAACAATGTAATGCATAATCACTCTTATTTAAAACATCCGTGATTCAATACATCACATTACTTTGACAGTTTGTTACACGATATTATTAATATTGAATTATGAACTGGTGTAGTTGTTGAAAACTCCGTGATACTTATCTAAACACGACTATAGCTTGGCAAAAAAGAGTCTGTCGTGGTAACCATTGGAACTAAAATATTTTTTTGGTGGCAGCACTGCTTTGTTTATCATCAACAAGTAGCTAATCTGTCATTGCGTTATGTTCATAATTGTATTTTACTTATTTCTAATTAACTATCAATTATTAATGCTTTTGAACATATAAAAAATGAATAAAACAATAAGGAGTAGTGGTGTGAGCTGTGATATACAAAGTTTTCGTAAGAAATTTGGCGGAATCTGAAGCGGAACAAATTTTGTCTCCGATTGACAATGTTTACGAAAGAACTGCCGACACGACAGGTATTTATCCAAGAAATTTATCTTTTATTTAATACCAGTCATTGTTTTTCCTTTCTCATACTAAATTTTATATAAGTTTCAAGCGATTTTATTATTTTATTTACTAATAGATTATTGAGGTTTTATTTTCTAGTTTGACAAATCGCGTGTACGTTAACTCTTGATGTTTGATACTTGAAATTGAAAAATGTACCTACATGGAATTAATATGATTGTCTTTATGTTTTTTTCAAGGTAAATCTCACAGTACAATTAGAGAAATTGTTAATGAAGGTGAAAAAAATTAAGGATTTTTTCTACACCTGGAAGAACACCAAAACAGTTGGCGGAAGAAAGAATTAGACGATTTTGATCTGTGTGCAATTAGACAAAAAGTTCAACACTATAACGAAACAGGCAAGTATTTTTTTTTTGTTCATGCCATTATCGCATACCACAGTAAAAAAAGTATAATTTATATTTATTATTTTTCAGGTGCCTATTCTACGTAATATATTACCTATAGTTTGAGGAGATGGGTTGTAATGGGAACCGTAAATGTGTAAGAAAGATTTTTACACTATTTAGATTTCATAAATAAGAAATGTAAAACTGACACATCAGTGTTAATGGAAAAAATCTATCATAGCACCGAAAAGGAATACAAGAATGATGTATGTCACGTTTTTCTTTTTAAATAAAATCTAACATTTTAGCGTGTTATTTCATTTTCATTGTCATGTGAATAGTGATAATGTTATGTACCCCACATAGACATACCTGACGCCTTCATTAGTCAACTGTTCAAGTTTATTCCATATTACCCGTACCTTTCGAATGCGACATGTTATAGGTACTCTGTGACTTCCGATTAGTTTCCGACAGTAAGCAGCTGTAAGTCACCTTGGCGACTATAAACTGTCAGCATTAACAGAATTCATTCAGCATTATTCATGTCCAATTTGATACAGGCATACCAACCATCGAATGGTTGTGAATACCCTAGGTGGTGACCGCAAATGCGATTGCTGAACGTTATGTCTTGTGTATTGGGTTCAATCGGCAATCCATGAGTGTAATTTAATTAATTTTTAAACTAAATAAGTTTTCACTATGTTAATATGATGGCAAAATCGCTCTTAGATAAAAGGTTATTCCAGCGAAATAATGCGCAATCTACTAAATACAATGAAAGTAAAAGACTGTGTGCCTATCAAGTCTTGAAATCTTGATTGATGAGAATTTCCGGGATCTCGTGTTTGTGGATTAAAACAGTAAGTATCTTATCACTTTTAGTCCTAGTATACAGGGTGGGCATACCTGCTAAGCAGGCGCCCTCATTTTTTCCAGACTTTTTTGCCAAGCTATACATCGAGTGACAACGCGTGAGAAAATAAATAAATAAAATGATCACGAGCCTTTAGTTACTCGAGTATCGAGTTAAACAAAATCGAATCGCATCACTACCTGACATAGCTTATTGAGAAGTGTCAACTTTGACCTAAAGGTCCAGTTACCAGGTCATAAAATTCAAAAAAAAAAAAAAAGAAGTGTCAACTGTCAACTGACAGCAACACTATTTAGTTCAAGTTCAGAGTTATAATTGATTTATAATAATACTCTTATTCCTCTTAACATACATATTATATAAGCAGCTTATAATGTTCCCCCTGCTGCGATACAGGCCTCCTCTCTGTGACTCTGTGAGAGGGAGTAGTTAATCCGTTTCTTTCTAATTGCACGAAATTGATATTTGTTTTCATGTGTGTACTTGTAGAATTATAATGAAAATAGAATCTTCAAGATGGTACAGCATTTAATGCAAAATAATGTGCTGTTAACTGTTCAGTAAGATTTCAACACAATGTGTGAAGATGTTGCCCGAGACTGTTCCAGATTTGAAATAACTTATGAATGTTTCCCTGTCTTCAGTAAAACCATTTAGATGCAGTTTGAGGAAAGTGTGTATTGATGATGCAAGAAGAATTTAAACTGTTTATTCAATATGGAAATCTGGATACAGGAATATTTACATTCCATGGCAATCTGCAAAAACAAAAACATACTACCTATACCTGTTGACTCAGTGGGGAAAAAACATTATTTTGCAGTAGGTACCAGCACACCGATGAGAAAAATAATAATATAAGTTAGCCACTTCTAACATAAATATATATTTTTTCAGAAACATTACTTAGGTACACCCAAAAATCAATTTCTGACTTAAGAGTTGATCGTGGTCGGTAAATTTTTTGGTAGGCAGACATTCTGTTGACTGTTGTGCACTTATAATGTTGAGCATGCAGTATTAATATATTATGTATTTCTATCTGGCACACGGTATCAACATGAGTGGTGAAACGACCCTACTATTTTAGATGAAATACTAAGTATCTACTTCTCAAGTGGTCTGATGTTAAAATTGATATACTTATAGTAATAAAAATGCTTTATTCCATTATTTGTTTTTTGATTTCATGAACCATTCCAATACTCAATACTTTATTGCATTTCACAATGTATATGCTTAGGTGGTAAACATTGGATTTAGTTACAATTGTGGGACCCTGTCGGGCACATCAAAAGAAATATAGTAGTAGGAGTAGGACTTATAATCTAACTTATTCTAAAATCAAATTAAATTAAAAACATGCTTTGGGCATTCTAACTGCATTTCAGGGATTTATCACTTAAATGTTTGCTAATGTTGGTGCATCTGTACCTACTGTTTCCCCAAATTATTATGCCGTAACTAAGCCATGCATAGACATAGGCGTAATATGTTACAAGGGCAGTCTGTAAATTTGTGTTGTTTTAACTACCAAATATTCCATTATATCTATACTATATAATATTATAAAGCTGTAGAGTTGGTTTATTTGGTTAAACGCAGTAATCTCAGGAACGACTGATCCGAATCGAACAATTCTTTTTGTATTGGGTAGCCTATTTATTGAGGAAGGCTATAGGCTATATAACATTACGCTACAATCAAAAGGAGCGGAGCAGCAACAAAAAATGGACGAAAACTGACAGGCAATGCGGTGCGACGGGAAGGTTCAGAGGAGCAAAATTAGACGCTGATGAAGTTGTGGACAGTAGCTAGTGTATTACTAAAACTCAAGAAATTAAAAGTTTTGACACTGCATATACATTGCGGCACATAAAAAGCCGGTGCAAGTGGCGGTCCAAGATTGAGTCAATAGAGTTTCACGTAGTAACACACTGTAACTATGTTACCTTTTCCGTCATCAATACCGTAAAAACGAAGCATGTGTGGTCACTGATCTCGTCAATCAAAGCTCATAAGAGGTCTCTGGAGAATTGGTATGTCGTAACGCACTGACGATCCGTAAGGGCCAAAGCATTACTGCATACTCTTGACGCAAAATTTCTTCCTCTTACCTTTCCAACGTCACCCACATGGGCAAGTTCAACGAAATCTGTATAAACATTATATTTTTAGGAAATAAAACTAAAGCAGTCCTAGATCGATGCGATAAAAGTTGCATTTTACTGACTTATGTTCAACCGCAAATTTTGTCAGATGAAATGCCGAATTTCAGCTTTGATTCGATTATAGCGAGTGTCAAAATAATAGCAGAATGTGACTAAACGTCACGCTCATGTACGACTTTGTTAGCAGAATAGATTTTTACATTGTTTCGATCGATCGTTGGCGTCCACTAAAACGTAGCCGCAGTTGGATCGTTGTTCATTAGCAGAATGAGAAAACCCTTAAAAGTCGTGATCCAGTCGCGGTGCTATTGCGATTTTTGCACAAATTTGTTAGTAGAATCGGCCCCCAGGTCTATATCTGAACGAACCAGTTATCTAAAATTCAGGACAGATTGTATCATGTCTCTCCACATACTTGGGGATGGTGCATTGTCGTTTAGTAACACACATACCCGTTTTCGTGACCAGATTGGCTCGAGGACATCTGAACTTTAGATACCGCATACATTAAACTAAATTTAGGACAGATTGTCTCATGTCTCTCCACAAAAGTAAAATAGCACGCACCCTTAGGTTTGTACACATTTATTCTGTGACCAGATTGGCTCGAGGACATCTAAATTTAGTTTAACACATAACAGACGATACATCCTGTTACATCAACACGTAAAAATCAAGTGGCAAGCGCGGTCCCACGGATAGTCGATCCTTGTCCAGTATGCATAAAGCTAAGGCGCTGATACACTTGACAACGGCAGCCGGATCAGAAACGCATCGACGGTTAACAATCATTAGTGCTTATATCAGTTTTTACGTAACACTATTGATTCATAACCGTCGGTATCTCACATTATTCAATCTGGTGTACAAACTGTATGTGGATCCGCTGTTGTAGTCTGTTCCGTAGACGGTAACCGTACCCGGTGGTTGTCAGTTTTATGTATATAATCAGCTTTATGTATAAGTCAGCTTTATTAGTTCGAATCGGCAAATTTCAATGACAATGGAATGCACGCTTCCCACGTTCACATAAATTGCATTCCATGCATTTATATTGTTAAGTAATATGACCATCATGTTGTAAACACTAAATTAGTCTTTTATAGAACTTCCTACATATTATTTTCGTAAATTTATAAAGTTTGTAATCGCTTCTAGTTTTAACGTGTTTCATTCTTCTACGTACTAAGATTATATATTTTTATTTATATGAATGATATATTTTGTATCAAGTACGACACGAATTATTGGTCGAACCATCTACCACTTGTTATCGAGTGTGATTTAAAATTAATTAAGAGACCTTGAAAAAAGAGAACACTGAGGTTATTAGGGATAATAAGAGTAAAGAATAAATGAATAAATACATTGGAGAAGCATTGAAATCCTAGAGTTAATGTTATTATTGATAAATTGGATAACTATAAAACTATAACTCAGTCACGTACTTCCGATTCCTACACGATACCTACAGTTTCTTGGTTTCTTTCATTCCAAGTGTAAGTGATTATTTAATAATACGAATGAAAATGTTATTAGTGAGTAAACTAACTTACTCTGCACTAGTTTTTATATGATGATAACAACTTCCGAGTTTAACTGCAACTTAAAATTACTTGGGATCGGGTTCACTTTGTCGGCTTTATTTTTCAATTCTCAATACTTATGACACAGTAAAAATAAAAGAAGCAGAAGTATGTCTCGGCAGTGACATTGAAAGAAATTCATTCAGGTGCCATTTAAGCGAATGCCTAATGTGGAATACATCGAAATGCCGACTGAGTTGATAATGTAAAAAATGATATTTGTGGTTTCAATATTGATGAATTCAAACACACAACACTGAATAATACAATTGATAATTTCGTGTCAAATTTCAAGTAACTAAATGTTGCACCCTCCGCGTATGTGCGTAACTACCACCCTCCGAGGCTGTTGCGTATTGTGCACACTGAAATTTCGAAGCGCGTCATCTCGACCGTTTTCTATGAAGTTAAACTACTGTAATTTTTTATTCTGTGTCAATTAACAAATTACAATTTAGCAAAATTGATATGCAATCAATACGGTTAAATATGACGTAAACGTCATTTTTTTTTATACAACTGTAAGACTTGTACTTAGAGTTTAAAATTGAAATTATCTATTTTTGTGCTGAAATTGTATTTTTTGTGTATATAAACGAATTAATTTCAATCAATAAATTACATTCGCTCCGGAATCTTCAAAGTGACAAGTAGTACTAGTGGTACTTTAATATCGACTTTCTAACATGTAAGTGAGTACTTATTAATTTTTTAATTTGAAGTTATAATGCTCAGCTACGGACCTGGTTTTGCCTGCCGGCTGTTGTAATTATCATGCCCTATTTATCCATCGTGACTGCTACTCAGCTACGTACCTGGCTTCTGCCTGCCGGCTGATGTAACTGTTATCGATCTGTCATAAATTGATAGATTTCTAATTTATTGTATTTCAAAAAAGACCTTGTAGGTTTTTGTTTTGTTATATTAAACATGACTTTTTTTGTTGTACATTAGGTCTGACTCCGACGTTTCCCGTATGTCTGACTACATAAAGAGCCCGGCAACTGATACAAAGGTCGTGTCGAGAAGGACCCTGCCAACGAAAAAAACTACAAAGCGCAAAGCTTCGTCGGTCGTAGAATCAGGATCAAGGTAGTTTATCAATACTCTTTATCTGACTTATCCCTTTTCATTAGTCTCACTTATTATATTATAACATAGATCTCAATAGAGAACTTTTATTTGTAACAATAATTTTAAGTAAATATATACTTACTTATTTTATCATGCAACATAGTTTGTATCTAGAAAAGTGTTTCTTCTAGATTATTAAAATAAAAATTTTAATTGTTTACAGTGACCAGAAACCGGGGAGCACCGACCTTTTCGGTTTGGAAGACTTTGGTGGCCTTCCTCCGAAGTCGAAGTTAGGATCATCCTTGCTGTCCCGCGTAGCCAACGGGAAGGTACGACGGACAGCAGATCTAAGCGGTGCCTTTTTTGTGGAACTGAAGGTATTCCATAAAGAAAATATCATCTCCATTGCTCCTGAGGAGCGTTGGAAGAACGCAGAAGTTGCTTTGAAACTTCAACTGGAGAAAGGTAGTTCACAGTGGAACTCACTACAAAAATTCATGCATAAGGCTCATGAGTTGTTCAATGACTCAGAGCCTGTATATTATAGTGATAAGATAAATTTTAAATCTAGTTAGGTAATCACTTAAAATTTAAATTGGGACACCTAAAATTAATGTTTATTTTTAAACTTAGTAGGTAGAATGTCTTAAATTCTTGTTCACGGCTTAGGAGTTGATCAAAGACTCAGAGGCTGTATATTATAGTGCTAAGATACATTTTAAATGCACTTAGGTAATTAATTTAAAATTAATATTTAGGACATCCTAAATAAATCTTTATTTTTAACTTAGCCGGTAATTAATTACGTTAGAATGCCTTTCTGCACTGTTTGTAACACATCTGTTGAGCGCAGTCACTGGACAGGTCATCTACGCAGTACCAATCATAAAAATAAAAATATTTCATACGTTTGCGAAGGTGTTGAATTAATTAATTCTGCATTCCGAAATCGTATAGCTTCTTATAGAATTATTGACACTAGTGAAAATTATTCTTTAGATTCGTTTTTGAGTAATAATCAAGAAAAAATCAAAACATTAATCAACAAATCTCTGAAAGATCATGTATGTCTAAAAATTAATTTTGAATATTTTGCTTTGTTTTTGATGGTTAAAAATGATAGTCAGGAGATGAAATCATTTGCTACAAAGAATTATGTGGTACATCAGAATTATGAATATGATTTATTGACATCTCAGGTTAGAAACACGTTGAAAAAAAAATTAGAAGAATTTCAAGATCGTGACAGTGGCTGGACATTTTTAAACAGTTCGCATTTAGAAGTTAATGTTAACAAATATCAACCTTTACGCGGCTCAAGCTTTATCGAGTTGCCGACCGTAGTTAAATCAAAAAAAGCATGTATTAATATTCGCAATAAAGATAATTATTGCTTTTTATGGTCAGTTGTTGCTGCTTTATATCCAGCAAAAACTCATCCTGAAAGAGTATCGTCTTACCCCAATTTTCAAAGTGTGTTAAACATAAAAGACATTCAATTTCCATTGAGTTTCTCAGATATTGCTCGATTCGAATTAAATAATCCCGATATTTGTATATATATTTATGGCTTAAAAAATAATACCGTGACTGGACCGCTTTATAAACCAAAATTTTTGAAGGAAAAAGTGATTCATTTACTTTACTTAGAAAAAGATGATTTATCACATTATTGTCTCATTACGGATTTACCGCGTCTTGTTAAAAATCAAATAACAAAGCACCACAGTAAATTATACTTTTGTGATGTTTGTTTAATGTTCTTTGATAGTTGTGATAATCTTACTTCACACAGTTGTGGAGGAGTTGCTACTGAACTACCACCAAAAGGCTCTTTCATTCAGTTTGAAAATTATGGTAGAAAGCAATTTGTACCATTTGTTATATACGCCGATTTTGAAACAATGCTAGAGCGGTACGACTCCTGCGACCCTGACCCAACTCAGGCGAGCACCGTTACGAGACAGCGACATGTGCCCATCGCTTTCGCTTATCATATTACGTGCACTCTAGATGAAACCTATAATCGTTATGTCTCGTATCGTGGTTCGGATTGTGTTTCAAAATTTGTGAAGTCTATCTATAAAGATACCAAAAAAGTTTATAGAATTTTAAATAATACCGTTCCCATGATTTACACGAATGAGAATGCTCTCGACTTTGAAAACTCTGATACATGTCATATTTGTGAGAATTTCTTGCTAGGTGATAGGGTACGCGATCATTGTAATTTGACTGGTAAATATCGTGGCGCAGCTCACAGTTACTGTAACCTGCAATATAAAATGCCTAAGTTTCTACCTGTATTTTTTCATAACTTATCGGGTTATGATTGCCATCTTTTCATAAAAGCATTAGGTAACGCTCCGGGATCTATTAAAGTCATACCTAAAACAAAAGAAAACTATATTTCTTTCACGAAGTATATTCCGATTTCCGATAATGAAAGCATACAGGTACGATTTGTAGATTCATTCAAGTTTTTAGGAACTAGCTTAGAAAAGTTAGCAAGAACAATGAAAAAACAAGACTTCAAGCAATTAAAATCTTATTTTCCTGAAAAAACACAATTTGATCTACTTACCCGTAAAGGAGTGTATGAAGAATGGAAACATTACGAAGATATATGTTTACCATCTAAAAATCATTTTCATAACTCCTTGACTAATGAATCAATTAGTGATGAAGACTATAAACACGCTCAGACCATTTGGTCAGTATTTAATATTCAAAATATGGGTATGTACACAGATTTATATCTTAAAACCGACGTTCTTTTGCTAACAGACGTGTTTGAAAGTTTTCGAAAAACTTGTAAACAATACTATAATCTCGATCCCGCGTTTTATCTTACAGCACCAAGTCTTTCATTCGATGCAATGCTTTTGAAAACTAGAATTAAATTAGAATTGATAAGTGATGTTCAAATTTTTAGAATGATACAAGAAGGCATTCGTGGAGGTGTTTGTATGTGTTCCAAAAGACATGTCAAAGCCAATCATAAATACTTGGATTCTTACGACTCGTCTCTGCCGAATTCATTTATTATTTATTTAGATTGCAACAATTTATATGGTTATAGCATGTGTCAATATTTGCCTTATTCGGATTTTAGATTCATGAGTAGACAGGAAATAGATGATTTGCAATTGAGCTTAACAGATATAAGCGATACCGCGGAAAACGGCTATATTCTTGAAGTTGATTTATTGTATCCTAAAACATTGCACGATGAACATAACGACTTTCCATTTTGTCCAGAAAAATTTGTTGCACCGGGTGGTAAGAATAAAAAATTAATACCGAATTTGTATGACAAATACCACTACGTTATTCATTACGTTCATTTAAAAAAATGTTTACAACATGGATTGGTGTTACGAAGGATTCATCGTGCAATTGTTTTTAAGCAAAGCTGTTTTTTAAAACAGTACATCGATCTTAACACTCAACTACGACAAAAAGCAGAATTAACGTTTGAGCAAGATTTTTTTAAATTATTAAATAATAGTATTTTTGGGAAGACTCTGGAAAATGTTGAACAAAGAGTAGATGTAAAATTAGTTAACAAATGGTGCGATTCAAACAATAAAACGAAAAAGACTATTTGTGCTGAGAAATTGATAGCCAGTCCATATTTTCATAGCGCTTCTGTGTTTTCTGATGATCTAGTAGCAATACAAATGAAGCCTTCGCGTGTTATACTTAATAAACCAATATATATAGGGTTCACAGTGTTAGAATTATCTAAGACCCATATGTACGATTTTCACTACTCTGTCATGAAACCTTTTTATGGTAAGCGAATTGAATTGTGCTATACTGACACAGATAGCTTAATTTATGATGTCCAGAGTAATAACGTTTATAAAGATTTCAAGCTCAATTTTTTAAAATATTTTGATACCTCTAATTATGACATAAACAATGAATTTCACTTGCCCATTAATAATAAGAAGATCCCAGGACTGTTTAAGGACGAAATGGGTGGTAAAGTTATTAAAGAATTCGTAGGACTGCGCTCAAAACTTTATTGTATTAAAACCTTAAAAAAAACAATTAAAAAAGCCAAAGGTATAAAAAAATGTGTAACGAAACATTTAAATATGATTGATTATAAAAATGTTTTGTACAATTGCAATGTCATTCGTAAAAAAAATGTAATGTTTAGGTCAATAAAACATGAAATATTCACTCAGAACGTAAATAAAATAGCACTTTCAAGCAATGATGATAAACGGTTGCTATCATTTGATAAAGTATCTACTCTAGCTTGGGGTAATGCAAATATATTTATGTAATGTATTACCATACTTAAAAATGTAATTAGGAACTTACAATAGTGACATTTCTATCAAGTATTTTATTGATTGTAAAACATCCTAAATGGAAAGTTAGATAATTTTATAACGTAGCTACTATCTTACTTACTAATTTAAAAAGTTTGTTAATCTTTAAATATGAAATATAATATTGTCCTGTAATTTAATTCAAATAGTATCGTCTGAAGTTACTTTTGAACCCAGCTATAATATTATAGCTGGTATTATATCTATGTAATTCTAAAATGTGTGTATTCTTGGTGTCCCTTGTAATTGTAGTTTTTATCTGTATGTACCTACTAAATATATACTTAAATAAATAATATTGTATGATTTTATCTCTGTTTCATTTCCATTCCTGATTGATGACAAAGCATACAGGGCTTACACCATGTTGTGCACGAGGATACAGGTTCCAACTGGATAAAACATGCAATGTTCATTTTTGATGACATAGCACTCATGGCTCGAAGTTCACACGCGCGGTGTAGAATATGACACCGATCAGGTGCTCGTGCACGAGCTCGAACGTGTTGAAACTTGAAATTGAATCACAGCGCTTTAAGGCTTTATGGAGTCTCATTACACATTAACCACGTTCCACAGTCGTATTATTGTGTAGAACATTCATTATTAGACAGTTAGCCGGAGCGGTCATATCACGTCGAATAAGAACGAAACGAATTGTAAGTATTGTAGAACTACCCATATATTTATAACGTTAATTTATCATGTTTTTATGTAATTATATTTAATTATTATTTCGGTTGTTTCAGATCATTGATAATGTGTGATTCACCAGATATTATCGA
The DNA here is from genome assembly GCA_932294355.1 of Aporophyla lueneburgensis. Lineage (NCBI taxonomy): Eukaryota > Metazoa > Arthropoda > Insecta > Lepidoptera > Noctuidae > Aporophyla > Aporophyla lueneburgensis. Next base: position 15,908,559 of record OW028754.1, read on the forward strand.
CTTCTCGCAATACGCGCAAGGTTTTCCGACCCCGAGTTTAAGCTGGCATATCCCAGAACAACAAAGACCTGTTCACAAGGAGCCTAGAGCAAGACAAGACTGCGGACCTGTCAACAAGAAGCCTAGAACAAGACGGGAGTGTGTAAAACAGAAGTCAGCTCTGCCTACCTGTCAATCATTCGTCATAAACAATGAGAAGAAAAAAGGATTACGACTGATCCAGGTACAAGTGTTGGACATCAGTGAACAACTAGAATCTGCAAGTGACAATGATGATGTGGTAATTTTAAGTGCGCAGTATATAGTGACTGAATCGGTGGACCATGTTATGGAGGAGACGCAATCGTTAATTAATAAAATATCAAAAAAACTTTGTGGGGACAGTTGTTATTACTGATGAACTATTAACTGGTGTCATTATTTTGTAAGTATCTACTATATTGTTTAAGTTTTATAGTAATAAGCAATAATAAATTATGTCAGTAATATTATAGTTATCAGACTATATTATTATTAGGTATATTATCATTTATTTGCTTTCTTATTGTTTAGTGTTTAAACATTTGTGGTTTTTATGGTGTGTAAGTTTTGAATGTATACATTTTTAAAATAACAAATATGTAAGTTTTATTTTAATTAACTTTTGTATTTTATCCTGTACATACCTAGTCTAAAAAAATATAATAAAGTTAAATACATATAAAAAGAAAAAATATGTAATGTAGATTTCTTTGATTAATCTAGTTGGGCTACTGTTCAATCATCACAAGTTTTTTAAGTATGTAGGTAACATTAAATAAACTATGTGGGAACAGCTATTATTATTATTATTGGGTAGGTAGTTATAATTAGTTTGTAATAATTGTAAATAATGTAAAAAGTAAATAAATATAAAATGAAAAAATATGTACTTAATGTAGATTTCTTTGATTAATCTAGTTGGGCTACTGTTCAGTCATCACAAGTTTTTTAAGTTAAGTATGTAAGGTAACATTAAATAAACTATGTGAGAACAGCTATTATTATTATTATTGTGTAGGTAGTTATAATTAATTTGTAATAATTGTAAATAATGTAAAAAGTAAATAAAAATATTTTGTAGTTTAAATTATGTTTTATTTTGTATTACTTATAAATACTCGAACTTTAAATTAGCTCTAGTGTAATGATATACATATAGGTTATTTGCTTTCAGAATGTTTTATTAGAATAATTCGTTTAGAATACCGTATGTACCTATATTTGAAATAAAATTTATTAGGATTATCATTTTGCTGCAGCTAATTTAAAGTTTGTTATATGGGTCTGATTATATTAAATAAAACACTCTTGAGTACATAGACATTTTTAATTAACTGTTCAACACAATAATTATTAAATAAATAAATTAAATACAGACATATTATTATCAAAATACCATTTTCTAATACACACAGCATTATTCAATGCACAATTCAATTTATGGTTCACACAATTAAAATCAGTTTTATTTTTACAGAACTTTTTTTTTAATGTCGCAAAATTAGGACATCCCTTCTCACCTATGTCAATCACTTCACAGTTTGCACATAACTCTTTAATCCACGTAATCTTTTCCAAACCCTTTGTCATAATTTTTTTATTTTCTAAATATGGTAAAATAACACGTTTAAACTCTTTGTAGTCTATGTAGCCTTCACTCCAGTAAATTCCTCGATTTCTTTCTAACCATCTCACCTGCTTTTTTTCTTCTAGTGTTAGGTAATGGAATGAATATGGTGGTTTCACCAAGAACGTCTGTGTATGATCATGACTCGCAATGGCCAATTCTTTAACAATAAAATGATTTAAAGAATCTTTAAATCCTTGGAGTTCCACTATAAGGGTGTCCGACTTCATGATATCTTCTTAACAATGTTACTTAATGGTTTGTATTCAACAATGCAATCGTTCAGAATGAGACAATATGCTGAAGTTTGATCTGGTATCTCCGAATCACTTTCAATTTCTACTCTCACGTCCACAACTGGCCCTGTCTTTAGATTATCCGCTTGTCTAGAGCAATCAATGACAAACAGCGGTGCTAAATCTCTAAACTGTTTTTCGCTTAATATGGGTTCCGGTCGACGTCCGTAATACGACTGTTGAAATCTGGTGTATTGCTCGTATAATAAAGCGATTTTGTTATTAGCAAAACTCGTATTTAGGTTTTCATACGGAAAATAAGTTGAATTGAGATACACTCTAACGTCTCGAACATGACAGTGATCGAATTGAGACATGTCCGAACTTGCATTGCTTTTCCTATTTGTTTGTAACCCGATAATAATGTACCTTGGTTTTTCTATTTGAGATGAAGTTTTGATTGACCAGGTATGTTTTGTAGTTTTAGGTAAAGCTGGATATTCGTACAGATCCCAATTTCTGTATACCATTTGAAGTGATCTATCTTTTTCTAATAGTTTTAACAAAGTTATTTTTTCTTTGTCTGATACTTTAACATGCGGTACGCGCCATATAATTTTGTTGATCTGAACGTCGTCCACTATTTCACCGGTGTTAAGTTTTACAGCGTTCAAATTAGTATTACTTCGTAACAATATCAGTTCATGTCTGCTATTTATCACAACTTTTTTATAATCTTCAGCAAACCCGAGGATGTTACGTAATGGAATAGAAACAGAAAATTTTCCACCATTAATATTTTTTATACCATCGATATTCCAGCCCCAAGCATTAGACATTTTTGATTCACTTTCATTCATTGATATTAATGATTTCATGGTTGTAGTTATACCTGCATTTTTTATTTTATCAATCTCCACTCCATTTAACTCATACCTAATATCTTGAAACAAGTACAGTAGACCATTGTTTGTGAAATTGATACTAGTAGCTTTGTCTTTCGTATCTTTTTTGTTTACGATAACAGTGCCTTCTAAATAGAGTGTGCTAGCTGAAGGAAGTATGTACAAATCCTGTTGGTTGATGGGAATGCGGATTTCATCGTTCCTGTTGAAACTCGTTACGTACGGCTTGTAGGAATGAAATTCGATTCCTTCTATAGTATTATCGTAAGTTGGAGCGGATAAAACGTCTAAGATATTCATTTTAACAATCCGATCGCTCTAAGGAACGCTTTATTGCCTTTAGTTAATTTTATTATCTTCTTAGAGAAAGGTCTTCTTCGATAGGTAGCTCGGGCAGAACTGATATTCTTTACTTGGTGAAACACATTTTTATTGTAGTCAATCATCTTTTTCTTCTAAGATGCAGATATACCTGCACTTCTTCACCACGTAAATTGATTAATCGTTTGTTTATATCTAACAGTCTGATATGTATGCAGCTTATGTTGTTTTGATTGATTGGAAAGTATATTGCGTTCTTCGGGATTTCTATGATCCTGTATCCTGGCGGCACATTAAGTGCAAATTCGTGAATAATATGACTTGGTTCACCGTTCACAAATGAACCGCTTACAATATCACATTCAATCCTGACTACGGTCGTAGGTAGAATGTTGACTGGAGACTGTGACACATGCCATTTATTTGCTGTTAAAATTTGTTTGTTAAACCCTAATAGTCTTCTAAAAGAGTCTCCTTTGATAAAATTAATGTCTTTTGTACAGAATATTGTAGATTTTAAAGTATTATTATTGCACCGTAGTTTGATCGCTGCATCTTTTATTTCAGATTTTAAATAATCGCTAATATCTTGTAATTCATAAGTACCTTCCGGTACTTCAATAACTTCATTAATGCCATAATAGAACTTATTATTACTTTTGTCAATGTTTGGAATAGAATTAAATGTTGAAAAGTGCAATAAAGCACACTCATACTCTCCGTCTAGTTGTAAAGTATTAGGATAGTATGTAGTTAACACTGACGAGTCTCCAGTTATCGACAAAGTGAGTGACATCTTGCAAATGATTGATATAAAAGAAAAGCATTTATTTTATAATACATTTTTATTCCAAAAAGTCAACAAATAATTTAAACATAAATGACCACAATTGACTGCGTTTAATTTTTGATATCCTGTGTAGTTATATAACACATCACAATTTTTGAAATATTGCATCAATTCCATTGGAGGTTTTAAATTTCCATAGCTATCAAAGTATTCACAGTGATTGTATACTTTAGCATAAGCTACCCAATGCGTTCCTTCGTTCTTAGAATCGTCTAAGTTAACGATACCACATTCAATGTCTTTCGGCTTTGAAGGTAGTCGATCCTTCATGTAGACCCCCCGAAAATATGGAATGTGTCTTGAATACTTTCGGATGTCTACATCAGTTAGAGGGCGATTGGGTAGCATATTTTTCAGTTTTTTGAAGATGTTATAAACAATCCTTTACCACTTTTATACGGTCTAATGTATAAACCCTTACCCAACACTAAAGCCTCCATAGCTTTATTATGTCGCTCTGTTTCTTGCAAATTTTGTTTGCTTGCTTTGTAATCATTAACGGTTTTTGCAATGCCAGCTGCACCACCAGCTAAAGTTCCTAAAGCCGATAAACCAGCGAAAATTGGAATTAAAGGTAGAACTCCTCCAGTCTTTGGTATGGGTATTACTCGGGGTACTCGAATTCGATGGTGAATGTTTGGAAATAACTTTTTTGCGGTTAAGTAAGCTGCTTTTATTAAAGTCTTATTATCTTTGTGTTTGAGTTTCTTAATTTTTGATTTTATTTTCGAAACTAAGCTTTTAAATGTTTTAATGCCTGATCCAGACTTTAGTTTCGCTTTCATAACTTTGCTTACCAACCAGGAGCTTAATTTTTCACCTTTCCCCGCATCTTTTGATTTAAGTCTTTGTTTAGCCATATCAAGTAGTTGTAAATCAGCTTTGTGACGATTTGATACGTCTGTATGGTTTGTATATGCAATGTCGTGTTGCAAGCAAGCTTCGTCTAGCTTATTTACACCTCGATCACCTCGCGCTAAGCGTTTATGAAGTTTGGTTCCTGGTCCACAATAATTGTATCCTGGCAAATGCACTTCGAATGGTAGATTATTAATTATGTTGTTAACTAGTCCACCCCCTTGCATTACTCAAATTAGAATGATATGATTTCGAATGAAAATGGTTTTATAATAGTTAGTTCATTAATGCAGCTTTTTCAATCCAACTGTTTTCTGCACTGCTTAGACCTAACCATTTAACATACAATTTATTTCCTTTCTTTTTCAAAACCTTTTCTATCAAATACACATCAGGATAATTAGATCTTTGCAGTTCTTGTTCGTAAAAAGCTCCTAATATGTTTTGGTTTCGTTGATCTTCTATGTGATATGTCACTGGTAAGGTTTTATTTATCTTTTTTATAATAAATAATTCAGTTGACCAATTAGGAGTGTAACCTTTCTCAAAATTATGTTTGTATTTACTTATACGAACACAATCACCAACTTTGAATTTAGGCTTCCACTGAACCAAATCATGTTTGTTTATTTTTTCTATATTTTCTTTGATAACTTGTTCATTACATTTATTCACATCAACCGGTTTAAATTGAATAGTACGATGTTTGGTGTTGTTATATCTCTTCAATGTGTCTTCCAATGGTAGACCTAGCCACTTATAGTTTCCATTGAGACTAAAATATTTATATAATTTATTTTTTAAAGTTCTTATCAGTCTCTCTACAATTGATGCTTTTTTAGTAGAAAACGATGAGTAATGGTTAATGTTGTGCTTTTTCATAAGCGTTTGAAAAGTGATGTTATAAAATTCGGTTCCCATATCAGTCTGTAAATTAACAGGATCATTACAACTACTAAGCAGTATTTGTTCGAATGCACGAGTAACATCAAATTTATTTTTCGATTTTAACGGTTCAGCCCAGGCATACTTTGAGAAACAGTCAATCACCACAAGGATGAAATTATAACCTTTGTTATATTTCCTCAGGTTTTGCATGTCCATCAAGTCTGCTTGCCATAAGTCATGGATTCCTTTCAGAATAACAGAACGACGAGGGAAATTTCTTCGTGTTGCTTTGTGTATTTCATTTACAATTTGCTGTTTTACCATTATGGAGTTTTCTGAAGTAATTTATCTACCTCTGCTTTAGTATAAAACTTATCTTGCAAATGAGTTGAAACCTCAGGTAACCTTGCTTTTAAAGTAGCTTGAACTGTACCCTTTGCATCTTTTATGATTTGAGTACGCAATGTAGCAATCAGATTATTAAATTCTTTAAACATATTAGCATTCAACCGATCTACATAATCTTTATTCACAGCCAGATTATTTAATTCTTTTAACGTGTTAGCATTCATTCGATCTACATAATCCTTGTTAAGAGCATCGTTTGCTTCTATTGGAGATGTAATTCCTGTCAGTCTTGATGTTTTTAAATCAAAATCTCCGTTTTCTGATTTTAACAATGCATTTTCATTAAAATCAAATAACTCTGATAAACGCATTCTTTTGTGAATGTAGTGTCCGAATTTATCTACGTTCATGTTTAAGGTGTATTTTATCGAGAGGCTGATGACAAAATAAACATATTTTCAAACATTTATTTATTTATAATCTTACATTCACGCAATTCTTCAATGATAGATATAATTTCATTATCTAATCCTGTGTTGCCAGCATCTCTAGATGCAATTAATAATTTCAACCTTTCCACTAGTTCATTAGGATTATCCCAGTACACTAAATCTACGTCTTTTCTCCACTTTTTTAGTAACGGTAGACCCTTTCCCTGAACTGTATTCTTCAGTTTAAAAAGAGGTTTAATAACTTGTAAATATTTTTGTCCTTTATTACTTTTTATTGGCTTACTGGGCTCAAAGTCTCGACGATGTGCATTTGTATCAAGTAGCATCAACTTATAATTTTGCATATCACTATCTGTAACCAAGCTTAAGTCTACATCTTTCTTAAGCAACAACTGTTTTAATCCAGGTGTATTTCGGTATTTACGTCCAGCCACGGTGATGTATTGATCGTTGAGCGTTATGCAAGCAGAACCTAAAAGCAGTTTCCCGCGGTCTGCTCTAACTCCAAATGGAATATCTACCAATGCTTCTGAAGACACTGACCAGGATGACGTATCATAATCTTGGTTACTTTCAACTACTGATTCATAAGAAGAGTCACTGTTGATATCGGATTCATATTTGTCTTCACCGTCATTATTATCATTACTTCCTGCGCTATCAGTTCTTTGTTTCTGCAATTTTTCGTTAACAAACGGAACATCAGCAAAATCATCACTAACACGCAGGAGAGGACTTTGCTTACTAGCATTAGCAATTATGTTGAGAGGTTCTGTTACAGGTTTGAAAACAGATTCCAGTGCTTGTTTATTGTTAATCTCAGTATCTCTCATTTTTCGTACTTTTATCTTTACTGCTTCTGCTGCATCAACAATTTGACGTTTCAATGTTTTTTCCATATTGGTAAAACAGGTTGTAATTGATTAAGCGTCGTACGGAGAATAATAATGTCAGACAGGTTATAGCCTTATATAGGTATAAAGTCATGTTCTTAATCAAAGACTACAAACGTGTCAAATTTACTTCTATAACATCCTTTGTTTTTGGAACAATCTTTATTAATTACAACATAATTGAAAGGTATACTCCATATTTTTGAACACATTTCCCGAAATTCAATCCATGTCATGTCAGTGTTGACGTGTTCTTCATACACATGTCTCATATTTCTTTCATCTTGTTTAAAAAGTACGATTAGATTTGCGTTGTCTCTTACTAACTGCTTAGGGATTTTACTATACGTCTGATTTAGATAAAAACAATCGATGAACTTGTGTCTCCCCATAGCAAAATAATCACGCATACTATTTTGATTTTCACAAGCAACATCATCAAATACGATTACAGAATTTGGTTTTGCGGTCTGAACACTCAGCACTTGTTCATTTTCATGATATTTCTGAAATGAAATGCCTGGTACGCGTTGCAAGACTTTTTCTAAAAACACGTACTTAGGTTGTTGCAAGGTTTTAGAATAAACATAAACATTTTGAAATCTTAAACCATTCTCATGTATAAGAAGACCAATTAATAAATTAGTTTTTCCGCAATTTGATGGCCCACAAATAATACATCGTACCGATTTAGGTAATAATTCTCCATGACGAAAACCAGTCTCCTGAGAATTAACATAAAGTTTGTTTACATGTAACGATTGTGGTTGTTTTACAAATTTCATGATGACTGCTTGAAACGGTTAAATTAATAATGAGTCAATTGTTGTTTTACATTAACCTTTATAACTCATAATCGCTAACTGGAATGAATGTACGAGCAACCTGACCATGGACGTCTTTCAATATAAAATAGTGAGTGTTATGGTAAAATAAGGAAAAAGTAATATTGAGTTTTAGAACTAAAATAGTGGAAAAGACGTTGAACCATAACATTTCATTTATATTATTGGGCATTCTACTTCGCCGAGAGTGACGAGGCGAACGGAGTGAGCCGAAGGAACGAAGGTGGAGTAGGATGCCCAATAATATCCTACTGTTTACGTTATTATAAGCTCATGTTTCCACGCTACCATCTCAACAAAACTGTTTGCCTGCCAACGTATCGCCAAAAACACAAATTAACTTGATACTTTGTATCTAAGTAGCCACCCACTCGCAATACTCGTTAAAAATATGGAGACGACATGTACCCACACTGTGCGGGATGAAAGGGACTTATTTGAATAACATGAATACTCTACATAAAAGATCTTGTCTTGACACGCGAGACAGGTGTCTGCCTATCATATAAGATACAATAAGGGACATATTTGAATAAGGTTTTAAGAAATATGTCGTTTTCCAAAAAATTTATTCATCAACGTATTACGGAAATTTTTCGCCTGATGGAGTTTCATATTTCGTAATTTACGTTCATCATTTCGCGTCGTAACGATGTGATACGCTCTAGTTAAGAGATGAGTCCTCAACGATATTAAGCATAAGCGCCAAAACTCATTTCGTTAATCATCCATCGAGCTCAACTCTATATTGTTTTTTTCTCTAGAGACCAGTTACTTAGGTCACGGGCAAATATTTTAACAACAACTTAGCGAGTAAGAGCTTATCTATTTCTTTGAGAATCCCTAAGTATTTATTTTGTAAATAAGCCACGGGTGTTTTTAAAGAGATGAGTTTTTATCAAAGACTTCCATCGGGTTAATGGAAAGTTCTTGCACTTCCTTTCAAATTATCGGAAAATATTTTTATTCGTAACGGAAAAAAAGTTATTAGATGTTCTGGAAAACTGGAAAAGATGGACGGCCGTAAGTCTACTTGTAGATGGATTCCTGAAAATAATATTTTTATAAGGACTTTTCTATAAGCTGCGAGTAGATATGGGGATCTCACCTTCGATTCGCCTATGCACTCGTACGTGGTGTCCAAGCGGCACGACCACTGGCCCAGCCCGAGGACACACTGACAGCACGGAGGTGTCATGAGACACCCTGCTCACGTCCATGACGCGACACTCCACGGACCGCGGCGACGACACGCGGCTCGCCGCCCCCACGCTCACGTCCCCGCAGCCCTTCCAAACACTCGGCTCCACTTTAAGTGCGGTGATCTACAAAAATAGAGACAATTAACCACATCTCGTCATGTTATTTTTAGGAGATACTTGTTCCACAGTCGTGTGGGCGTTCTCTTGAAATAGCTATTTCGAGTAACAAAATTAATTTCATTGCAATTAGGATACCCAGCTAACCTCTATTTTTCCACTTTCAGCGAACACACGTAGCTGTAAAGGTTCTTTTAATTTAGCCTCGGGCTTTATTTTGAGCGTCCTCAACCAGCCATTGGTCGCTACTTCAATCAACAGAAATCCTTCAGTAATCCTCGCAGATCCCCCCGGGTTGGCCAGGTGTCCCGTGTACACGGATATCGTTAGTTTTGTTGAAGTCTGTATCCAGTCGTATCGGAGAGGTAACGGTGAATCTGGACTTTTGTCAGTTTTCTTCACAGGGCTTGACGCCGCTCTTCGACTTATTGACATAGGTAAATCAGCTGATTGCACTAAACTCTGCATTATTTTACTAGGCGGACTCCCTTTCGCATTATCATCACCCTTAGACATTTTCTTTCTAACCGGTGTGATACAATTTGCTAAGTTCTCCATTGACTTTCTAACTAATTCTTGTGCTTTAGACGGTTCTCTGAGACGGTCGGATTTCGGCGATGGGTTCGAGGTGTCGAAGAGTTCCTCTGCATCAGGGAGCTCGAAACGGAGTGGTCCTACGAGACACTTCGCCAGAAGAGAGTCGTAGTTAACCCATGGATGTACTTTGTCGAAGAGTTGTGTTGCGTCGATGCCTGCGCCTCGCATTAGTTCCTCGGGTCCTGAGATACAAACACAACATAAGTAGGTACATATAGGACTCTAAGACAATTCGAAGCGTTCAACCCTAAGGTCGTATAATATTACAAGCAGTATATTCTTACCTCCGGGATGGTAGGGTAGATAATGCGTTATATTGTAGACGCGCCCGCGTATCGCTAGCCAGGCGTCGTCTGAAACATTCAGTTCATGTAGAGTGCCTTATGAAACATTTTATTGAGGGGCTGACTGTAGTGTGTATTGTATTGTGTTCTAAGGGTAATATTTGTTGAAAATGTTATGAAAACCCAGAGCGCTCTATTGGGAGTTGGGGATCTCTTTATCCTTTTTAGATGCTAATCTTTGCGTACTTATCTTTGAATGCTTTAAATGTGAATAAATAATAAAACCTTTTATCGTATTAAGTTTCGTTTTGTGTGGGTGTGAGTGTATTTCGTGGTTTATTTATTTCTCAAGAGTGTTTTACGTAGAACGTCAGATTATTTCGCCAATTAGAGGAAGGTAGGTAAGGTAAGTACCTATTAACAACCGACTGTTGTTAATATGATTTAAAGGGCTTTAGAACTTAGCTGTCATAAAGGTGTGAGACAGATAGTACAACGCTCTACAAAGACGAACATTCTTCGAAACCGGGATGTTGCATATTTTCGGCTGGTTAGGTAGGTAATGTAGAACTAACTGAGTGTATTGTGTGTCGACAGTTCAGCCGGTGAGACTGGACGAATCCTCCCGCCGACTCCTGTTAAGTCCTTCCCGGAGTTGCCGAGACGGATCCAATCCATCAAACTGTGACCCGGCTGCAGAGCGCATTTGTTGCGAGGGTTGCCTGTAACAAAAATAAGTTGTGGTTACCGGGCAGTGAGTATACGGTGGCAATACATGTAACTATTTAAGATTTATTTTTTCCATTTATAAAAATAAGTGCAACTAACAGGCATTAACCCACAAAGTTGACGTTAATATTTATAATAGGTACATTTTTAAAAACATCGCATGGCGAATAAAATAATGCAAATGTGAAGTTTATGTTTAAAACAAATCTTTTGTACATAATTAAAGGCATTATATGGGTATGGGTAATTATTTAATATTTCAAGCCGTGGTGGTTAATTGAGTTTTCAGCACTTAAGTAAAAGAGAGATTGGATAAGTAATTATAGTACCTTAAAATTAATTCGGGCCAAGTTTCACTGTTAATAATAAATCACGGTCGTGATAGAGCTCTACTTGTGCCACGACATCTGATAGAAATAATTTCGTATTCTGCACACATCGGTGCGTATATTTGTTTTCATATGGTTCAAAGACCAAAACAAAATGTTGAATCTCTCTGATCTCGACTTTAAAACTTTATCATTAAGTATTGCCATTAAAATTTGTAATGAACGCAGCATTCATTCTCGACTTATGGAGAGGCACTTTAATTTACTACTACTTTATTTCAGTTCATCACTATTGCTCTCAAAACGGCGAAAGAAAATATCGTGATGAAATTGGCATGCCCTAGAGCTAAACAATTCGTAGATAATATGTGATATCCACCAACGCGTATTGGGTCTGCGTGGGGATTATTGCCCACGCCCTCTCATTGAGAGGAAACCTGTGTTCCAAGCAGTGGCAACATTATAGGCTGTTTAAGCAGCATTCATTTATATTATTTTAACATTCACTGATGTTGGATGGTATTTGTGTTCTTACTCTGTCGTTCCCTTCACTAAATAAGTAAATAAATATCAACGATAAACATAAACACGAAACAAACGAAAAAACACACGATAAACATTGGTTTGTTGTTTTATTGACAAATAGTGCCTTAAGCATACAACTTAATATCATTGTTTTGATATGTTTCAGGAGTACCATCATATCGTTTCACATTATAATTGATCTCAATGACAGGTAAGTTAACTTAGTTAATCATCATCATCTGTTCAGCCGTAAGACGTCCACTTGGCGGCGACCTCTCGCGTCCGGCCCTGGTGCGAGCCATGGTACGGAGCGAGAGGGAATGGGAAGCCGTCACCTCCTTCTGCGAAGCAGTAATGCTCGCGAAGGAGGAGGCGGGGCGCGTGAGGGAGTGGCAGTCACTGCGCCCTCATGTCCCTAGCCGCCGCAGGAGGAGACTCCCGGCCACCGTAGGCGCGAGCTTGCGGGTGGCGAGCAATGGGTAGCTCGCCGCCCGGTAAGGACCAGGCTCGGGTTGACGGCGCGCTGTGTTCCACGCGCGCCTCAAAGAGATGTCAGCAGCAGTGTAGGGGTCTACTAGGACCGATGCCTGCCGGGGTCGCGTGATTGTTCGAAAGAGATACCGTGACCCTGGCACATGGGCAACTGATGGAACACGGGTGGGTTTTAGTCAGTAAAAGTCTGACACGCCCTCCCGCTCCGCCCAGAGCGGGAGAAGTCATTTGATGATTTCCCATCCTGAAAAAAAAAAAAAAAAAAAGACGTCCACTGCTGGACATAAATCTCCCTCAAGGGTAGATTTGCCATAATCGCCATCTGCTTGGCAGGCAGATTGGCGATCGCAGTATGGTGGTAAAATGCATAGAGAACGCTGCTGCCCATTCTTTATTAAGCCTTTAGTGGCGACTAAGGGCTTACGACACCCACGGGGAGAAATCGGATGATGTTATTCTTTACATCCGGCACCACACGGCACCAACCATACCTAGTCAATAGTGTATTTTTATTGCATAAGTAAAATTATTCTTAATTTTGTGAAAATATGGATTGTAATACCGTCTGAAATAAAATATTTACAGCAAGATTTTCGAACTCTGTGAGTAAGATAAGAAGTTTCTAAAAGAAGTTCCGAAAATATTTTCAATTACCTGTCCCGAAACAAGTTGCCGTGAGAACCTGCATCGGGAAAATTTTCCATGAAAACTTAATTCGGACCATTAAATCAAAAAGCCAAATCGGTCAAGCTAATCTCAGGTGATGTGCTCACCAACGAACAGCATTTAACTTTGATTAAATAGAAGATATCATACAAAAAGACGGTTCCAGTGGCCCCATATATTCCTAGATAACATTTCACATTTCCGCCACATTCGTAGCACCGCATAAATTCCATTCTTGCAATACTGAGATACGTTTCAAGGGACTTACATTGGCTTATGTGTCTCACACAGACGAATATAAGCTATTGCAGAGACATGGCGGGAGAGTGTTACACAATACAACTTGTAAGCAGATAATATTATGTATCTTGAAAATTTATGAACCCTTTTTTCAGGTGAATAAATTGTACGGTAAATCCGTACAACAGCGCAGCTTATAACTTATTTATCGTAGAGAGAGATGTTCTGTGAGTGCCCACCGCTACTTTTGTACGAGATAGCTAAACATAACTCACGTTCACACAAATAATTCATGGATCTCACTGAAAGTTTCAGGGTTTTGGTATGGGTGTTGAAATTGAACAGCTTTGTTGGTAGGTAGTGCGAAGCACTCGGCTGACGAAAAATTAGGTCGTCTAATCTCGTAATTATGAAGTACATTTTGCATCCATCCATTTCCGTCCATTTTTTATGGTCTTATATTATTATGACATTTTTAATTCATTTGATTCGGAATGACATTATAAATGATTGTATCAATATTTGCATGCCATTGTTTAATGCAAACGTGATGACATGATTTATCTTTTCTTTTTAACATCTCTTGCGTGCTGACAATTTGTGTTTGTGTGTATTGTACTCATGTTTGAGCAGATAAACTGTTATCTTATCCAACGTTTTCCCCGTTTTTCCAAGAATCCCCACAGCCTACTTTATTGAATTTAATATGCGAAACTACAGCCTTAACCCCAAGCGCGAACTCTGATACCGAGGGAACGAATTTTCGATTTATTTTGGTGTTAGTAAACCGTGTGATTTTCGACAAGGAATTGGCCGTTTTCCGCATATCCGTGGATATCATCAAAGGCGAGTAAGGGATAACAATGTGAAGGGCTCCTGTGGGCCTATATAACAAGATACGTTTTCACTTGGCAATATACCCACTTCCCCATCACAAAGTTTTAAGGGTCCGTAGCAGTTTACGTAGATGACACGATGACCTACCCCTATCATCAACGTCCACAAACAAGTTTGTTGACAAAAGCTCCGACGAAGCTTATCCGTCTAACGCAAACAGATAGTGGCAACTAGCGTTTAAAGGAAAACAGCGCAAATTCCGACGAGGGACAGATCAATAAATCAGAGCTTGCTAAAGTTACGAACCCTCGAAGTTGGGAGCTGTTCCCTTTTTCTTCACGATGCCAATCAAATAACTTCACTCCGCCTTAAGCTTCTAATTTTCGTTTTCTAATAATTGAAGCCGATGTTATTTTAGGGAACATTGTATTTAATGCCTTAGCTCATTGTACAGGAATTTCTGAAATTAGGCAAGGAAATTATATAAAGTACCAAAGTAATTTGGATTCGACACGTGTTCGCGATGTTGGCATAGTTAAGTTAGGTTAAACAATGCTGCGTGCTTACAAAACTATGTTAGCAGCGACAGCCTGACACGTTGTTTACCTACTAATCAATATTTCAATTATGTTATTAATGACGTTTACCTTGTAGATTTTATAAGTAGTAGGCTTATATCGTTTAACACACTGACGTGACTACACCGCCATTTCACTTGAAAAGATGGACAGTTAAAAAGAGATTTATAACATACGATTGTCAATTGTTCTGTAAAATGTGGTAGAGCTAATATGGCCATGATCGTCGACATTAATGATCAATAAAATATGAAGCCCATTTTCAGCAGTGGACAATGGACACAGTGGTAATTTCCGCGCCGAAATTATGATAATACCTGACCGGTAATTTAACATATATAGAGCTTAAGACGGAAAGCGCAACAACGAGTCTAGTGAATAACTGCAAACCTAATGAGTAACAGCAATTAACGAAAGAGATTATATAAGTTGTTCCACTTTCATATTAAAGTTAGAATTACGACTTAATTCGCTCCGACTAGCTCTAATTCCTACAGTACCTTCACTAAGTAGGTCTACAGGTCTGCTCGGTGGTTCGTATTTTCACCAACTGTTACGACCAAAAATAAGTTTAAGATAAC
Organism: Aporophyla lueneburgensis; assembly: GCA_932294355.1. Lineage (NCBI taxonomy): Eukaryota > Metazoa > Arthropoda > Insecta > Lepidoptera > Noctuidae > Aporophyla > Aporophyla lueneburgensis. Next base: position 15,923,980 of record OW028754.1, read on the forward strand.
AATTATCATCCCTAATTTCGTTTAACGTGACTCTCTCTCTTGTACGTGACTGCCATGACGAGCAAATTACAATACTCGGATTATTTTGTATTTCATGGTTCGACTCTGATTTAAATCATTGTTGAAACAAAGCAATTGTTGCTTATTTTATCGTTACATGAATATGTTTCAAACTTCCATTTGATACATTAATTGCGAACACAAACCAGCTTTTGGTGAATTCAGAAATTACTGTAATTATTCTATGAACGGATGCCTTTAATAACAACTGTAATGAGAGGGATTTAATTGTAACCTTGCCTACTTATACGATACCATGTAAGTATGTATATTAACCCACTAGCAATTCGCCCGCGACTTCGTCCGCGTGACTCACAGGAACTGTGCATTTTTCGGGATAAAATAAAGCTTATGTTACTTGGTTATAATGTAGCTTTCTATAGGTGAAAGAATTTTTTAAATCTTTTTAGTCGTTTTTGAGTTTATCCATTACAAACATACATACAACAAATCAAATTTTGCCTCTTTATAATATTAGTTAATTAACCCATATTGGCAAGTACATTCAAGGAGTATAATTTCGTCATCTTTGATTATGTACCTGTCTAGATAGAGTAATGCAAACAAACGATGCACAAAAACTGTCCCCAGTTTCGCGATTATGTGTGAGTAGCGCTCGCGTACTTATTGTAATCAAGCTGTCAAAGTGTGCGTGTTTAGAGATGCCAGCCCCAAATTATTAACTTACCTTTCTTCCATAATTTAATAAGATCAATGTTAAACAAATTAGGTTAAATAAAATAATATTTTTTTAGATTAGTGTTTTATTTTATTAATATTTCTTCAGCAATTGGATTTTACGGAATCCGTAGGAAATCTAAAACCCAAAATATTAGAAAGAACTAACAACAATACTATTTAGTGCATGACGTCATGATTTCATTTATTTTATGTATGTAATTTATCATTTTCAGATCAAATAAATACCGTCAGTTTTTAAATAATAATTTATTATTCTCCTGATCGAATTTCAGTCGCGGCAGACAATCATAAGTTGTAATGATATTTGTAATGTTTCCCATATTTTCACCAAATCTCCCTAGTAATAAACTGGCAACACCGGCTAATCAAAGTAACCTACGAAGTATTGAAATGAAAATTCATGTTTTCTTTAAGAAAATGTGGTTAAATAACAAAACTTAGCGATGAAATCTGATCTTGGTATTATTATATAGCTTTCCCACATAAATGCGACACAGTTTGACAACAAACACCAGCGTAATTAATAATTTTTCGTGAGCACATTACCCGTAAGTGATTCAAATGACACTGACGTCGGTGAGAAGCGAGTCTACCAAATTTAGTAGACTTTATTTGAGCCGTTCGGTACGGCCAATGAGTCATCTAGACAGGTATATAATCAAAGTTCGTCATCTTCTTGTACACAAGTGACGTCGTTGCCGCACAAGTTATTAACGCTAAATATAAACCTTTAATGAGCCAAGTATAAATCAGTGCAGTATTACAGTTTGTGGTGAGAAAAGTTTATTAGTTTGTGATTGACAACCCAATATGTGTACCGCGGTCTATTAGCGCTGAGAAATCCAGTTTCAAACTAAAGTTTATGTGTAAGCCTAGCGGAAACTTTGGCTTCCGGAAACTGTTCGATCCATAATTCCCAAGGCAAAGCAAAGTCATTTACTTTCAATTTGCGAATCATTGAAATGGATTACTAAACATGACGCTGGCACAAAAGACCTAATTGGCCCAGTGTTGACATAGCAAAAAAGGATCGATCTGATTCCACAAATAAAAGTCTCAAGGATTTTAGGTTGAACCAATTGAGGCTTCAGAGATTTCGTTCTATTGACGTCTGAATAAAAGAATAAAATGTAAATGATTTTTAAATATCGAGATTGATTGGACCGAGTAACTGGCCGGTGAATGTTGGAGTCATCGCAGTTTGAATTTCTAAATGAAAACTTGTAATCGATTTGTTTTCGTTTGCTTTTGGCTTTTTTTAACAATATCACATCGTTATCATAACACGTGATTTGGTAATTTATAGGTTAAGGTCAAGCAAATCGAGAAAAAGCAATAAAAATCTTTATTGGTCAGACCTGTTGGTCTGGTGGTTAGTGACCCTGACTGCTATGCCGGAGGTCGTGGGTTCGATTCCCACCCAGGACAAATGTTTGTGTGATGAGCACGATCATTTGTTCTGTGTCTGGGTGTAATTTATCTATAATATGTATGTATTTAGAAATATATAAGTATGTTTATCAGTTGTCTGGTACCCATAACACAAGCTCTGCTTAGCTTGGGACTAGATGGCGTTGTGTGATAGTTGTGGAATATTATATATTATATTATACATATTTTTATTATGAAATATCATTAAAATGATAGTAAAACCTAGATCGTAGTAGATTTACGCCCATAAAGTTGCAGAACCGAGACGTGGTAGTCTTTTTTTTTTTTTAGGATGGGAAATCATCAAATGACTTCCGTTCTGGGCGGAGCGGGAGGGCGTGTCAGACTTTTACTGACCAAAACCCACCCGTGTTCCATCAGTTGCCCATGTGCCAGGGTCACGGTATCTCTTTCGAACAATCACGCGACCCCGGCAGGCATCGGTCCTAGTAGACCCCTTCACTGTAGACGTGGTAGTCTTAGAATATTTTACGACACTAGGTTTAAAACTAACGGTATCATATTATAACATCTATATGAATAATTATGACCTCCTAACGCTGTACATGTTTATTAAAATGAAACGGAAAATTGCCAATGCATGCGTTGTTATTTTGTTAATTAATTTTCCGTCTAGCATGCCAACCGAGTTACGAGTAGGTACCATATAAACACACGTCAAAATCATCTGTACATGACTGCCCTATTTAGCAGGCAGTACCATCGCCTGTGTTAAATCAATATTGACTTAATTAATTCATCATAGTGCCAAGTACATGTTTACACAACAACCTTCCACTTAACTCACAGTTTCGTGTATAGAGCTCCACCGACCCTTTACTAAGTGCTCCGAGTAATATTAATTGTTATTCATCCAATGCACACACTACAAACTGTTGGAATATTCTAACACACCCAATTACATGAAATATGTCGTTAGAGAAATTATTGTCATGGACCCAAAGCGTAAAGGTTAATTAATGTTCGAAATTCGTGTTAAGTTTCAGGGATTTTCACGTTTATTAAGAAGTCAACAGACCTCGATATAAACTCATTACTATTTCCATTTGTCAACGTTAATTTTGGATTAATTAATTCTAACATGTAAGGGAAGAGAGAGAAACTGTTTCTTTCCACCTTTTCCTTATTTCTTGCGCAAAGTAGTTGAAGAAAAACGTTTCATTACAACTGGCGTCCTGTCGTATTGTTTTGTATTTTTCCATGAATATTTATGCGATTCTATTTTTTATGGAGATTATTATTTATTTATGCAAATTAAATCCTTGCGCACTAACTCTCGAGTTATTGTAATAACGGTATATAAAATAATTCTATAAAGAAAGTTATTTCATAACCTGGTGGTTATGAGACAATTTTCTTTGATTACTTAATCTTCAGGCGGGCTATGATAATTTTCCGGCCGGCGCACACTGGTCCCAAATTAAAAAAAAGTGGACATTGATAGTAGACCGCTGATATTTTTTTTTATTGTTCATATAATGATAACAGATAAGGCAAAAAAATATTATTGTCCTACTTCAAATACTTTTCTCTATAAAAAATATTTCTTTTTTTTTGTATGGGAGTGATTACATTTTACTCAATTTCTCAAAAACCTTAAGCGATGTCGAGATGGCATTCACATATGTTAGAAAACTAATAATTCTGAGTATTTGGCTCGAAGAAACTTATTGCTTATCTCTGCGTACTTTCGAGATAATAGTGACAGAAAATAACAATTTTTTTTAATGTTAATTGTTCGCTTTTTTTAATCATAGCCTTACTCATATCGCAATAGGTCCGCTGGCCAGCAAAATGGAGCTTCGACGCGAGTTTGCCGGGATAACAAGATGGCCGCCTCTCATGACGTAACGTAATACGGTCACGAATCGCGCGCGTACACCTCACTCAGTGTACAACTAAATGTGGTTGCGATAAGACGTGTCCTTATTTTTTCTGTGCGCTTGAAGAAATGCTTGTTGTTTGTTTGTTTTGTTATTGTTGTATTTTGAATCTTTGGATTTTAAAATCAAATAATTTTTGTTTGTCTTTCTTTCGTCGAATTTGTTTTCGTAATTTTTTTTGTTAAAATCAAAGTTACTTTGTCTTTGATATCTTTGATTCTAATTTGTTTTCAATTTTCCTTAAAATTATAATATGTCCGCATTTGTCACCAACTTAGACTTATACGTTGTTCTTAAATCAGGAGGTGGTTTTAAAAATGTCGAATTTTTATTTAATGCCCTTATTGAACGTATTGGTGTTGAATTGTCTTCCGAAGATTTGAGTAATATTAAATTATTTTGTCGTAATTTTTCAAGTAATATCTCAAAAAGATGGTCTGCTTCCAGTAGAGCTCAAAAGACCTTTCTTAACAAAAATTCAGACTGGTTACAATCCCAAATAGTTTGGCCAAAATGTCAAAATATCGATTTAAGCAGCATTTTTAAAGTTGCCGAGGAAGTAATTCCAAATTTCGAAACGCAAGTGGATACTCATCAATTAAGTTATGGTACAAGTAAAAAACCATTTGTTGATATATCTGATAAACAGAAGAAAAGGCGTTCTCTAACACTTCTAGATCACACAGAGGAGGAATTAGTTTATGCTTTATGTGCCAAATTAAAAGAGTCTAAAAAAACAAAATTAGCAGCTATATTAAACGAACTCAGCCAAAACAAGGAAAAATGTGAGATGGTACATGATGTACTATTCGCTAAAAAGACTGACAAACCGTGTTTACCAGATGATAAAACGTTAGCGCTTTACACCTCAACAAATTTGTCAAAATGGCAATATCGAAATTTAAGAACTATTCTTGCTTCAGAGAAAATGTATGGTCTTCCATCCTATCAAAAGCTCCTGGAAGCTAAAAAAACTTGTTATCCTCCAGAGTCAGACATAACTGTAACTGAATCTGATGCTAAGATAAGACTTCAATCGCTTCTAGATTTGACAACTAATAGGATATTAAAAACAATATTCAGCACAACTCTGCCGACAAAAAATCGCTAAAACTAATAAGCAAATGGGGTTTTGACGGGTCATCTTCTCAAAGTAATTATAAACAAAAGTCACACTCCGACACTAAAATTGACGATTCTTCAGTTTTCATGATTAGTTTGGTTCCGCTTCGTTTGGAAGAAGAGAGTGGTACTATCTTGTGGCAAAATCCTGCTCCCTCTTCAACAAACTATTGTCGTCCAATTGGCTTTATATTTGCAAAAGAAACAAATGAATTGATAAAGAAGGAAAGTGCATCCTTAGAGGAAGAAATTCGTAATCTTGTTCCCACAATTGTAGATAATTTTGATATTAAACATGATTTGTACATGACTATGATTGATGGGAAAATTTCTACTGTGATTTCCAATACTTCTTCTGCAGCTGTTTGTAATATTTGCAATACCCCACCTAGCAAAATGAATGACTTGGACTTTGTATCCAAAAGACTCATCAGAGAAGATATGTATAAATATGGTCTGTCTTCGCTTCATATGTGGATAAGATGTATGGAATGTATTTTACACATTTCGTACAACTTAGACTTCAAAAAGTGGGCTGCACGAAAAGAAGATAAATTGTTAAAAGAAATTAAAAAGAATTTGACACAAGAAGAATTCCGGGAAAGAACTGGTTTGTTAATTGACATAGTAAAACAGGGATTTGGTACAACCAATGACGGTAACACGGCAAGAAGGTTTTTTGAAAATTATGAAGTATCTGCTGAAATAACGGGTATCCACCCTGATTTAATCAAGAGATTTGCAGTCATTTTACAAACAATTTCATCTGGTCAACTTATTAATACCAACTTGTTTAGGGAATATTGTAAAGAAACAGCAATGCTATATGTAAACTTATATCCATGGTATTACATGCCTTCAAGTGTCCATAAATTGTTGATACACGGTGCTGATATTTGTGAAAATTTCTCCTTTATTCCGATAGGCATGCTTTCCGAAGAAGCTTCCGAAGCGAGGAATAAAGATTTCCGGAATGTTAGAATGGCACATACAAGAAAAATCGGTAGAGTTCAGACTAATTTAGACATTATCCACAGCTTTCTAATTAGCTCAGATCCTTACATCAGCCATATCAAACCAAAGTTTGCTCGTTTACATAAACAGTTGTTTCCAGAGGCTAGTGCTTTGATCTTGAACAATGAATTGCTTTCGTTGGAAAACGAGGAAATAGAGATTTCTCAAGAGAATATAGACCCAAATATTAATCTTTCACCATAATATTTTTTCAGAATCGTTTGTGAACATATTCAACTTTATGTTTGCAGCTTAATATGTCTTCATTTTGATTGTTTTTTAGAACTGATGACATGAACATGATTTGACATTACGCATACATTATAATTATGTGCTAAAGTAAGGCTATGATTAAAAAAAAGCAAAAAATTAACATTAAAAAAAATGTTATTTTCTGTCACTATTATCTTGAAAGTACGCAGAGATAAGCAATAAGTTTCTTCGAGCCAAATACTCAGAATTATTAGTTTTCTAACATATGTGATTGCCATCTCGACATCGCTTAAAGTTTTTGAGAAATTGAGTAAAATGTAATCGCTCCCATACAAAAAAAAAGAAATATTTTTTTTACAGAAAAGTATTTGAAGTAGGACAATAATATTTTTTTGCCTTATCTGTTATCATTGTATCAACAATAAAAAAAAATATCAGCGGTCTACTATCAATGTCCACTTTTTTTTTATTTGGGACCAGTGTGCGGCGACGACGACAAGACTTCATTTAAGTTATTTACTTAGGTATTTATGTCGACCGCACCACTTACTTTTTTAGATTACCTTACCTATACAGATTATGGATGTTACTTGAGAAATAAAATGGATGATACTGATTTCATTATTATACTCATGTTTTTTTTTTACTGCAGCAGCCATTAATAAATTTCAACTTTGTTTTATCTGCAAATAGGTTCTAACATAAAGATAAATATAAAAGTTAGCAACCATCTGTGTTCATGAGCGACTAGTAGCCCGAAGCGTTCGGGAATGTTAAAAAGTTAATTACCACGGAGTTTGGTATGCAACTCTGGCTTAGTTTAATTTCGAATATCGAAGCTTTTTACAAAACGAGAAATAAATATTCTGCAATTAAAATAAGAGATTGGAGCGTAATTTAAATTTGCCGAGTAATTAATTAGCACATGGTTTTTATACACTTTTTATAGTATGAGCCCTCTACAGCTCGCTTTTTAAATACCCTCATAACAAATTTGGAAGGTTTTTCGTATCTACAATAATCTAAATTGGAAAAGTTGATTTTTTAACGTCAAAAACATATGTTTGGTTGTAAGAAAACTAAAGGCCATGTCGGTAAATTCAAGCCAACGAGCTGCGATAAGATAAAAGGCGGAATGTGAACAAGGAATTTCTTTTCTACTTCAAAATGATGATGAAAGATGTTGCGTCTTAAGTCTTGTTTACACTTGTGCAATAAAAGAATTTGTTCGTGATCTGAAGGTTTCCAGAGCAACCTTGAGAACTCAACTGTCCCTACCAACCTGAGGTCTGGCTAATATTCTCTATTATTAACCGACTTCAAAAAAAGGAGGAGATTTTTTTTTTAATTTTGTAATATATGGTCGACGGTATTTTTTTTAATATTTGTTACCTCATAACTTTTGACTGGGCAAACCGATTTTGATGATTCTTAATCTATTTTTTATCTGAAAGCTGGTGCTTCCCGAATGGTCCCATTTTAATTTGGTACCATTCGGACAATGGGTTCCATGTGAAAACCATATAAGTCTTAAATTTGCATTAAGTATTTGTGCGACAAATGAACGAATAACGCGATTAGATTAGTACGGAGTATCTTCCATAACTAAAAAGTTGAAAATAAAAACACTACAAAGACAAAAATAACTTTAATTTCGAAAGTTGGTGTCTTAGGATCTGTATTTTTAAGGTTTTTTGCCACCGACTTCCGAAATTAAAGTTATTTTTGACTTTGTAGTGTTTTTTAAAGAAGTCGGTTGTTTTTTTTTTGTAAAAGTTTTTATTAAGAACTAATATTATTTTAAAACCTCATTAAAACAAAGAGAAAATATATACATAATTCTTCATCTGCGATGGCAATCGCGATTGAGTCGGTGCAAATCTTTGCACTAAAAATTTTACAAAAGTTTGGGGCCTCAGTAGCGTTGGTTCTTCAACATGCAGACAACAGGATAGCACCAAAGTAGTCTAGTAGGTTCAAGTGGTAGGTTGACTGGCGAAATATTATTACTGGTCCCCCAATGTAAAGACTCTGGGTCCGTGCCAGCAAAATAGTGTTAACACTATAACTACCAGCGAGGCGTCTAAATGGGGCTATTAATATACAGTAAGTCTCTAATAGTCACATTTGAGTATATCTGAACCAATGGAAACAGACCTTAATTAGCGTTTCAAGTAACTACAAAGCTAGTGGAGTATCCCCTGCTTCACTATTTACTAACCTATTTCTTAAGATGTTTCAAGAGCTACGTGTAAGTTACACTAACAATACTGAAATGCGTTGCACTGCAAAGTTCTGAATAAAACACCGAGGGCAGATTTTTAACGCGAGTAAATACCCTACAGCACAAAATGTACTCTCGACTTTTACCTCTCGGTCGCAGGTAACGAACGCCGATTTTCAATTTACTTTTTGTTCAGAAAAACGAAAATGGAAAATCATCCCGTGCAGATGTTCAATTTGTTGGAAAAATTGCAACTGGAAAAATATGACAGAATGTTGTCTGTGGGTGGAAATGGGTGAAGGCTGGGCGTGAAGGCTAAAGTGAATTGGTAAAAGTGAATGTACCACAGATTATACTAACACAAAACACATATTTCATTAATGACGCGATTTACACAATGGGTGTGTAAAGCCTGGTAACAGCGTAAATCGAGGTTATTGCGGTGTTATTACGAATGCTGAATATTCATAATCAGTCAAACTGAAAAAGAACCTATTCAAGTCTTATACAATTAATGACGACAAAGATCTTGTGTTCCCTAACTGACGTACATGTACGTCATGGTTCACTTCTCTTACTCAAGAGACATTGTGAACATGGATGAAAGTTGATTAACGACAAACTTTCCGGTCATTCTTTGTATATATCATCAGCATTACAGCCGAAAGACGTCCACTACTGCCTATAAGCCTTCCCCAAGGGTTGGTTAGCCATAATCGCAACGCTTGGCAGGAGGGTTGGCGATCGCAATATGGTGGTAAAATAGATCGAGTAGGCTGCTGCCCATACTCTAATAAATCCCTTGGTCGCCTTTTACGACACTCACAGAAGGAAGTCGGATGGTGTTATTCTTTACATCGAGCCTCACACAGAATTGTCTATATATTGATCTCTTTATAAATACACTTCTAAAATCGACGAAATAGGAAACCCATTCTCAGCAGTGTACAGTGGACGTAGATAATGGACACAGTGGTAATTTCCGCGCCAAATTATGATAATGCCTCATTACTGCTACGTATTTGGTCATTTATCGTACACAAAGCTTAACACAAAAAGCACAACAACGAGTCTAGTGAATAAGTGCGAACCTAATGGGTAACAGCAATTAACGAAAGAGATTACATTAGTTGTTACACTTTCATATTAAAGTTAGAATTACGACCTGATTCCCTCCGACTAGCTCAAATTCCTACAGTACCTTCACTAAGTAGGTCTGCTCGGTAGTTCGTATTGCCGCGAACTGTTACGACCAAAATTAAGTTTAAAATAACAATTATCATCCCTAATTTCGTTTTAGGGGTTCTCTTATACGTGACTGCTAGAACGAGCAAATTACATCACATCATCAGCCTATAACGTTCCCACTGCTGGGACACATGCCTCCTCTCGGTGAGAGGGAGCGGGCCATAATTCACCACGCGGGCCCAGTGCAGGTTGGTAGATGTCACATGTCTTAGATATTTGGTTCTAAGACAAGCCGGTTTCCTCACAATGTTTTCCTTCACCGTTTTGAGATCAGTGTGTAGCGCCTGCTTTAGTTCGAACTTACGATCTACAACTCGTAAGTCGCGGTCGTTACCACTGAGCCACCACTGCTCAGCAAATTACATGCCTCGGATTATTTTGTATTTCATGGTTCGACTCTGATTTAAATCATTGTACAAAGAAAGCAATTGTTGCTTATTTTATCGTTACATGAATAAGTTTCAAAGTTCCATCTGATACCTTAATTGCGAACACAAACCAGCTTTTGTTGAATTCAGAAATTACTGTAATTACTCTATGAACGGATGCCTTTAATAACAACTGTAATGAGAGGGATTTAATTGTAACCTTGCCTACGTATACGATACCATGTAAGTATGTATATTAACCCACTAGCACTTCGCCCGCGACTTCGTCCGCGTGACTCACAGGAACCGTGCAATTATCGGGATAAAATAAAGCTTATGTTACTTGGTGATAATGTAGCTTTCTATAGGTGAAAGAATTTTTAAAATCTTTTTAGTCGTTTTTGAGTTTATCCATTGCAAACATACATACAACAAATCAAATTTTGCCTCTTTATAATATTAGTTAATTAACCGATATTTTTTTTTTTTTTTTCAGGATGGGAAATCATCAAATGACTTCTCCCGCTCTGGGCGGAGCGGGAGGGCGTGTCAGACTTTTACTGACTAAAACCCACCCGTGTTCCATCAGTTGCCCATGTGCCAGGGTCACGGTATCTCTTTCGAACAATCACGCGACCCCAGCAGGCATCGGTCCTAGTAGACCCCTACACTGCTGCTGACATCTCTTTGAGGCATTCAAGAAGTATAATTTCGTCATCTTCTTGTACACAAGTGACGTCGCTGCCACACAATTGATTAACGCTAAATATAAACCTTTAATGAGCCAAGTATAAATCAGTGCAGTATTACAGTTTGTGGTGAGAAAAGTTTATTAGTTTGTGATTGACAACCCAATATGTGTACCGCGGTCTATTAGCGCTGAGAAATCCAGTTTCAAACTAAAGTTTATGTGTAAGCCTAGCGGAAACTTTGGCTTCCGGAAACTGTTCGATCCATAATTCCCAAGGCAAAGTAAAGTAATTTACTTTCAATTTGCGAATCATTGAAATGAATTACTAAACATGACGCTGGCACAAAAGACCAAATTGGCCCAGTGTTGTCATAGCTAAAGAGGATCGAACAGATTTCACAAATAAAAGTCTCAAGGACTTTAGGTTGAACCAATTGAGGCTTCAGAGATTTCGTTCTATCGATGTCTGAATAAAAAAATTAAACGTAAATGATTTTTAAATATCGAGATTGATTGTACCGAGTAACTGGCCGGTGAAATGTTGTAGCTAGTGATGGGCAGTGGATAAATACTCGGAGGATAAATACTCGAGTTTTTATCCGAAACGGATAAATACTCGTTTTTACTCATTTTTATCGGATAAATACTCAAAATGATGGATAAATATCTTTTTTGCGCAACGGATGATTATTTGAAAATGTTAATGACTTTTATTGTTATTTAGGCTTTTCAAAATACTACTTTATTACATTATTTAGTCCTAATGTCAATTGCCAGGGCTTTAATTGTGTCAGAAGTCCAAACGTCTCTAATAGAGCATTCTCTTTAGATACAAATTTAGAATCTTTCTTTGTTGAGAGTGTAGAGAATAGCCACATAATTGATTATCTCTGTGAAGATCTTCTAAAAGTCAAGAAAAAGACAAGCTTGTTGTTGTTGTTTGCCAACGCTATAAACATGCAAAGGGCTTTTCAATTAGTTAAAGGTGTTGAGCCTTTAAACTGCGTAGCACACACTAGTAATTTACTGGCTCATGGTGCACTGAAATACGGTAGTTTCAAAAATTTATGCAGATATGATAAAATCTTTAATAAAATACAATTGGTTGTCTGTAAAGTCGGTATACGGACGATAATTTTACGTCATAATGTCTAAGTCTCTTTTACTCGGATGTATTGGCCGATGGAGTGGAAGAGAGATAGATTTCACAAGTCGAATGCTAAGGCCAATCGTGCCTCTCTATCGCTTGTTTCGCGCTCTCGCTTACACGCTCGGTTCAGGCGAAACGTGACAGTGAGTCATGCTTTTCCGTGCGTGCAGCCAGCGTTCATCGATTTATAAGACAGTCAAAAAATCACAAGAACTAAACCCAAAAACCACGATCGAAGCTACAACAAATCGTAAAACAAAAGGTAACGGGAGAAAAGTTAAATCTGCCATGCTACACAAGATAGGGCAGCTATCTACGATCACTAAGGAGTATGAAAATAGAAAAGCCGCTCTTTCAGCGTACGCAAAAGAGAAATATATCGTCAAGTCAAATGCTACAAGCAGCTTTGCTTTACGATAACTTTTGGGATTAGGTATATCAATGCATATCTGTTTTTGAACCCATAACAGAATCTGTCTTTCAACAAGAGTCCAACAAATGCAATGCACTTCTAGTGTTTATAATATTTAAGGATATGAAATCAACACAAAATGGTTTATATTTACAGACAGATACTGATAATGAGTCATTGGATTTGAGAAAATCTAAAAGCAGGTTTCAGTAAATTTTACCACTGTGTAGATCGTCTGGAAGATACGGTGGAGCATAGAGTGGAGGTTTGCCCTGCTTGGGCTGAGCAACGGCGTATCCTCGTAGAGGCGATTGGCGGCGGCGATCTCTCGCGCAGGTGCAGGCCATGGTTTGGAGCGAGAGGGTATAAGAAGCTGTCACCGCCTTCTGCGAAGAAGTAAGACTCGCGAAGGAGGAGGTGGAGCGCGTTAGGGAGAGTCAGTCTGTGCGCCCTCATGTCCCTAGCCACCGTAGTAGGAGACGCCCTGGGCGTCGGGAGTTCATTGTGGATTCTTGGCCACGGTGGCCACGGGCTTGCGGGCGGCGAACCATCCATTGCTCGCCACGGTAAAGAACAGGCCCGTGTCGACGGTGCATTGTGTTCCACGTGCGCCTCAAAGAGATCAATCACAATCACTTCAGCCGTAAGATGTCCACTGCTGGACTCAGGCCTCCCCCAATTTGGGAGGCTTTGCCATAATCGCCACACTTGGCAGGTGGGTTGGCGATCGCAGTATGGTGGTTAAATGCATAGAGAACGCTGCTGCCCATTCTCTAGTAAGTGTCCCTTAGTCGCCTTTTACGACACCCACGGGAAGAAATGGGGTCTTTACGTCCGGCACCACACGTTACCTCAAAGAGATGTCATTACATATTGAAGGGGTCCGCGAGGACCGATGCCTGCCAGGGTTGCGGATCTGTTTAAAAGAGGTACCCTGGCACAGGCAACTAAAGGAACACAGGTGGGTTTTAGTCAGTAAAAGTCTGACATGCCTTTCATATTGGCGATAGCAGTGATGGCCCGGTGGTATCAGCCCCGACTTACAACTTGTAGGTCGTGGGTTCGCACTCAGGCAGGCGCTTTACTTGTGGTAAATAATTACATCACCACTGGTCTCAAAACTGCACATTGCTCGCTGAATCCATATCCTACAATGTCGAAAACCTCGCGACTTCGCGAGCCAAGTCAAGTTATTTGATTTGTTTATCTTTCTCGACTTTCACGAGGTAGTTTCTTTTATTTTTACAATGATTTAAGCGTTACTTAAATAGTTTCCCCCTACACCCATGGGAGAAAGGCATGAGTTCATGTATGTATGTGAAAAACCAATGTAGAAATGAATAATTTTATCTAAATTTGACATGATATTTGATTGACTAACTGTATTCATAATTGAATGAAATTACAGTCAATATCGGCGTTTTGTAATTGTTAAAATGATTAATAAGGTACGATACCAATCTGCATTGTCTATTTTTCATTAATTTTAATCCTTTTGTTAGGAAAATGACCAAACTTACGTTACGAAAACATAAAATAGTATTTATCCGCTGTTTTGGATAAATACTCAGTAAAAACGGATATTTATCGAGTATTTATCCATTTTGAGTATTTATCCGGATAAAATCCCAACACTAGTTGTAGCCGTCACAGTTTGAATTACGAATTGAAAACTTTTACACGATTTATTTTCGTTTGCTTTTTGTTTTTTTTTTTTATATCACATTGTTATCATAACACGTGATTTGAGTTTTATAGGTTAAGGTTAAGCAAATAGAGGAAAAAGCAGTAAAAATCTTTCTTGGTAAGACCATACATATTTTTATTATGAAATATCATTAAAATGATAGTAAAACCTAGATCTAGCAGAATAACACCCATAAAGTTGCAGAACCGAGACGTGGCAGTCTTAGAATATTTTACGACCCTAGGTTTATAACTAATGGTACCATAATATAACATCGATACGAAGAATTATATCCTCCTAACGCTATACATGTTTATTAAAAAAACGGAAAATTGCCAATGCATGCGTTGTTATTTTGTTAATTAATTTTCCGTCCAGCATGTCCGCCGAGTTACGAGTAGGTACGATATAAACACACGTCAGAATCATCTGTACATGACTGCCCTATTTAGCAGGCAGTACCATCGTCTGTGTTAAATCAACATTGACTTAATTAATTCATCAGAGTGCCTAGTACATGTTTACACAACAACCTTCCACTAAACTCACAGTTTCATGTATAGAGCTCTAGCGACCCTTTACTAAGTGCTCCAAGCAATATTAATTGTTATTCATCCAATGCACACACTACAAACTGTTAAAATATTCTAAAAACACACACCCACACACAACACACACATGAAATATGTCGTTAGAGAAATTATTGTCATGGACCGAAAGCGTAACGGTTAATTAATGTTCGAAATCCGTGTTAAGTTTTAGGGAATTTCATGTTTGTTACGAAGTCAACAGACCTCGATATAAACTCATTACTATTTCCATTTGTCAACGTTAATTTTGGATTAATTAATTCTAACATGTAAAGGAAGAGAGGGAAATTGTTTCTTTCCACCTTTTCCTTATTTCTTGCGCAAAGTAGAGCTTGGGGACCTCGGCTGCTCGCTCATAGCCTCTTGAGGAATCGCCACATGGAAATATATTTTATAAAAAGGTTCTCTACCTATACTTATTTCATTTATTTATGAGGTCCAAAGTTGTTGAGAAGGGAAATCTTGTTTGTTTTTGTATACCTTCGAAATATTGGTTTTTGTTAGTTGAAGGGCGGGTTTATGAAGGATAGAAATATCAAGGGAAAAACTACCTAATCGGTTAATATTTGGGCAGTAATCCCCGAAGCTGTTAGATAAAGGTAGTGGTTGCGTGAGTCACATTGTATTGTTGTTGTAGTGGCGTTAATGAAATTCCCCAAACGGACCAACCAGAGCAAGCCATTTGAGTAGTCCGGTCGGTGACAGAAGTCAATTACGACTACTACGACACATCCGAGGTGTCAATTCACATGCAAAATAGCCCCGAAATGTAGTCATCTATGTATAACATGGAGATGTGCGCAAAGGGGACAAAGGACAAAGTGTGTTTGGGCTTGACAGTACCTATATCATCTAACTATCTCTACAAACTGATTCTATTTATTAAATAATAGCCTCTGCCCGCGACTTCATCCACGTTAAATTTCTTGTTCCCCCGATCCTTCCCGTCGCGTCGAATCGCCTACACGTGCGATTTTCCCCGTTTTTGCAACATTTTTCATTTCTGCTCCGCTCCTCTTAGTTGTAGCTTGATGTTATATAGCCTATAGCCTTCCTCGATAAACAGGCTACCCAATACAATCAGATTTTTCAATTCGGACCAGTAGTTCCTGAGATTAGCGCGTTCAATCAAACAAACAAACATACAAACAAACTCTTCAGCTTTATTATTAGATATATTAGTAATAGATAGATATATAGATATAGATTAGTATATTAGTATAGATTTCAAGCAACACCGAACTCGGAAAAAGCAATTGTTGATAAACATTCACAAAAAGCAATTGAAGAAAAGCGTTTCGTTACAACTGGCGTCCTGTCATGTTGTTTTGTATTTTTAACCGACTTCAAAAAAAGGAGGAGGTTATCAATTCGACTTTATTTTTATTTTATTTTTGTTACCTCATAACTGTTGACTGGGTAAACCGATTTTGATGATTCTTTTTTTATTTGAAAGCTGGTGCTTCCCGAATGGTCCCATTTTAATTTGGTTCCATTTGGACAATGGGGTCTATGTGAAAACCATATAAGTCTAAAATTTGCTTTACGTATTTGCGTGACAAATGAACGAATAACGCGATTAGATTAGTGCGGAGTATCTACCACAACTACAAAGTTAAAAATAAAAACTTTTTACAAAAAAAAACAACCAACTTCCTTAAAAAAAAACACTACAATGTCAAAAATAACTTTAATTTCGAAAGTCGGTGTCTTTGGATCTGTATTTAAGGTTTTTGCCACCGACTTCCAAAATTAAAGTTATTTTTGACTTTGTAGTGTTTTTTTTTAAGGAAGTTGGTTGTTTTTTTTTTTGTAAAAAGCTTTTATTTTTCAATTTTTTGTAATAATATTATATTGACACCGGTCGGTGGTCCGTGTTGCTCTATGAATATAAGAGTCTGTTCGTGATCTGAAGATTTCCGGCGCAACCTTGGGTACTTAACTGCCTCTACCAAATTGCAGTCTGGCTAATATTCTCCATTTTTATGAACTTATACTATCTTACTTAAACCTCATTAAAACAAAGAGAAAATATTATACATTCATACAAACTTCTTCATCTGCAATGGCAATCGCGATTGATTCTTTGCAAAATATTGCTCCAAAATTTTACAAAAGTTTGGCGCTTCTATTTTTACAGAAATATTATTACTGGCCCCCCAATGCAAAAGCTCTGGATCTGTGGCAGTAAAATAGTGCTTGTTTACACTTGTGCAATAAAAGAGTCTGTTCGTGATCTGAAGGCTTTGCTTGGCTTGGTTTGGCTTTTTAACCGACTTCAAAAAGGAGGAGGTTATCAATTCGAATGTTTATATTTTTTATTTTTTTTTATGTATGTTCGGTCATAACTCCGTCATATATAAACGGATTTGCAAAATTATTTTTTTGTTCGAAAGGGGTTTATTCCGAAATGGTCCCATATTAATTTCATATAGATCTGATGATGAGTTCCTGAGACAGACAACGGAACTCTTTAAAAATGACAGCAAATCAACCGCAATTTCTGCTATTGCATAAATATGCGTTGTTTGTTTGGAATTAGTGCGGGGTAAATATCATAACTAAAAATTTAAAAATAAAAACTTTTTCCAAAAAAAAAAAAAACAACTGACTTCCTTAAAAACACTACAAAGTGAAAAATAACTTTAATTTCGGAAGTCGGTGGCAAAAACCTTTAATACAAATCCTAAGACACCGACTGCCGAAATTAAAGTTATTTTTCACTTTGTAGTGTTTTTAAGGAAGTCGGTTGTTTTTTTTTGGAAAAAAGTTTTTATTTTAAAATTTTATCTGAACTGCTCTAACAATCTACTCACTAAAACTCTCTATTTTTATGAACTAATATTACATTAAAAAACCGGCCAAGTGCGAGTCGGACTCGCGCACCGAGGGTTCCGTACAAACCTGTAGGTATCCTCGGTTTATGCATAAGGTTTATGTTTATGACATTAAATGTTTTAATTTTTATATTTGAGTTGATTGAATTAAAGGTAAATTGCAGTTTACGAATTATGAAGTATTAAAAAAAAAAACTACGTACTGGATCTCGTTCAAACCAATTTTCGGTGGAAGTTTATATGGTTATGTACGTCATATATTTTTTTTAGTTTTATTATTCTCTTATTTTACAAGTTACGGGGGGTGGTGGGACACATTTTACCACTTCGGAAGTGTCTCTCGCGCAAACTATTCAGTTTAGAAAAAAAAGATATTAGAAACCTCAATACCATTTTTGAAGACCTATTCATAGATACCCCACACGTATGGGTTTGATGAAAAAAATTTTTTTGACTTTCAGTTTTAAGTATGGGGAACCCCAAAATGTATTGTTTTTTTGTTTCTATTTTAGTGTGACAATCTTAATGCGGTTCACAGAATACATCTACTTACCAAGTTTCAACAACATAGCTCTTATAGTTTCGGAAAAAAGTGGCTGTGACATACATGGACAGACAGACAGACAGACATGACGAATCTATAAGGGTTCCGTTTTTTGCCATTTGGCAACGGGGGTTCCGTTGCCGTAAAAAGGGATAATATATACCTACGTCTTCACCTGCTATGGCAATCTGAATTAAGTCAGTGCAAAATTTTGCCGAGAGATTGGCGCCTTCAGTAGCCATGCAGACAGCAGGATAGCAACTATTAGTAGGTACCTAAGTAGTCTAGTAGGTTCAAATGGTAGGTTGAGTAGCGAAATATTATTACTGGTCCCACAATGTAAAGATTCTGGGTCTGTGCCAGCAAAATAATGTTAACACTATTACTACCAAACGAGGCGTCTACACGGGGCTATTAATAGTACAGTAAGTATCTAACAGCCACATTTGAGTATATCTGAACCAATGCAAACAGACCTTAATAAGCGTTTCAAGTAACTACAAAGCTAGTGAAGTATCCGCTGCCTCACTATTTACTAACCTATTTCTTAAGTTGTTTCAAGAGCTACGCGTTCCACCTACGGAAAAGGAAACGAGGTATTTCTTTAAACATAGCGTTCCATTGCAATTTGAAAGAAAACTTGAGAGCAGTGAGGCTCAATAGGCTATAAAGTTACACTGAAGTGCGTTGCACTGGAAAGTTTCTGAATGAAATACCGAGGGCAGATTTTTAACGCGAGTATACCCTACAACACAAAATGTACTCTCGACTCACCTCTCGGTCGCAGGTAACGAACGCTGATTTTCAATTTACTTTTTGTTCAGAAAACGAAAATGGAAAATCATCCCGTGCAGATGTTCAATTTGTTGGAAAAATTGCAACTGGAAAAATATGACAGAATGTTGTCTGTGGCTAAAATGGGTGAAGGCTGGGCGTGAAGGTTACAAGTGAATTGGTAAAATGAATGTGCCACAGATTATACTAACACAAAACACATATTTCATTAATGACGCGATTTACACAATGGGTGTGTAAAGCCTGGTAACAGCGTACATCGAGGTTATTGCGGTGTTATTACGAATGCTGAATATTCATAATCAGTCAAACTGAAAAAGAACCTATTCAAGTCTTATACAATTAATGACGACAAAGATCTTGTGTTCCCTAACTGACGTACATGTACGCCATGGTTCACTTCTCTTACTCAAGAGACATTGTGAACATGGATGAAAGTTGATTAACGACAAACTTTCCGGTCATTCTTTGTATATATCATCAGCATTACAGCCGAAAGACGTCCACTACTGCCTATAAGCCTTCCCCAAGGGTTGGTTAGCCATAATCGCAACGCTTGGCAGGAGGGTTGGCGATCGCAATATGGTGGTAAAATAGATCGAGTAGGCTGCTGCCCATACTCTAATAAATCCCTTGGTCGCCTTTTACGACACTCACAGAAGGAAGTCGGATGGTGTTATTCTTTACATCGAGCCTCACACAGAATTGTCTATATATTGATCTCTTTATAAATACACTTCTAAAATCGACGAAATAGGAAACCCATTCTCAGCAGTGTACAGTGGACGTAGATAATGGACACAGTGGTAATTTCCGCGCCAAATTATGATAATGCCTCATTACTGCTACGTATTTGGTCATTTATCGTACACAAAGCTTAACACGGAAAGCACCACAACGAGTCTAGTGAATAAATGCAAATCTAATGGGTAGGAGCAATTAACGAAAGAGATAACATTAGTTGTCACTTTCATATTAAAGTTAGAATTACGACTTAATTCCCTCCGACTAGCTCTAATTCCTACAGTACCTTCACTAAATAGGTCTGCAGGTCTGCTCGGTGGTTCTTATTTTCACCAACTGTTACGACCAAAATTAAGTTTAAGATAACAATTATCATCCCTAATTTCGTTTTACGTGACACTCTCTCTTGAACGTGACTGCTAAGCCGAGCAAATTACATGGCGCGGATTATTTTGTATTTCATGGCTAGACTCTGATTTAAATCATTGTCGAAACAACGGAATTATTGCTCATTTTATCATTAAATAAATAAGTTCAAACTTCTGTTTGATACCTGAATTGTGAACACAAACCAGCTTTTGGTAAATTCAAAAATTACTCTAATTATCCTATGAACGGATACCTTCAATCACAACTGTAATGAGATGGATTTAATTGTAACCTTGCCTACGTATACGATACCATGTAAGTATGTATATTAACCCACTAGCACTTCGCCCTCGACTTCGTCCGCGTGACTTACAGGAACTGTGCATTGGTGATAATGTAGCTTTCTATAGGTGAAAGAATTTTTAAAATCGGTTCAGTAGTTTTCGAGTTTGTCCATTACAAACATACATACAAAAAATCAAATTTTGCCGCTTTATAATATTAGTTAACCTACCCATATTGGCAAGTACATTCAAGAAGCAAAATTTCGTCATCTTCTTATACATAAGTGACGTCGCCACCGCACAAGTCATTAACGCTAAATATAAAACTTTAATGAGCCAAGTATAAATCAATGCAGTATTACAGTTTGTGGTGAGAAAAGCTTGTTAGTTTGTGGTTGTCATGCCTATATGTGTACCGCGGTCTATTAGCGCTGAGAAATCCAGTTTCAAACTAAAGTTTATGTGTAAACCTAGAAGAAACTTTGGCTTCTGGAAACTGTTCGATCCATAATTCGGATCGAAGATATTTCACAAATAAAAGTCTCAAGGACTTTAGGTTGAACCAATTGAGACTTCAGATTTCGTCCTATTGACGTCTGAATAAAAAATAAAACGTAAATGATGTTTAAATATCGAGATTGATTGGACCGAGTAACTGGCCGCTGAAATGTTGGAGCCATCACAGTTTGAATTACGAACTGATAACTTTTACTCGATTTGTTTTCGTTTGCTTTTTGCTTTTTAACAATATCACATCGTTATCATAAAACGTGATTTGGTAATTTATAGGTTAAGGTCAAACAAATCGAGAAAATGCAATAAAAATCTTTATAGGTCAGACCATACATATTTTTATTATGAAATATCATTAAAATGATAGTAAAACCTAGATCGTAGCAGAAGCACACCCATAAAGTTGCAGAACCGAGCCGTGGCAGTCTTAGAATATTTTACGACCCTAGGTTTATAACTAATGGTATCATATTATTAAATCTATACGAAGAATTATGTTCTCTTAACTTTGATATATTTATAAAAATAAACGGAAAATTGCCAATGCATGCGTTGTTACTTTGTTCATATATTTTCCGTCCAGCATGTCAGCCGAGTAACTAGTAGGTACGATAAAAACACACGTCAGAATCATCTGCACATGACTGCCCTATTTAGCAGGTAGAACCATCGCCTTTGTTAAATCAATATTGACTTAATTAATTCATCACAGTGTCTAGTACATGTTTACACAACAACCTTCCACTTAACTCACAGTTTCATGCATAGAGCTCCATCGACCCTTTACTAAGTGCTCCAAGCAATATTAATTATTATTCATCCAATGCATACACTACAAACTATTAAAGTATTCTAACACATACGCAATTACATAAAATATGTCCCAAAGCGTAAAGGTTAATTAATGTTCGAAATTCGTGTTAAGTTTCAGGGAATTTCATGTTTGTTACGAAGTCAACAGACCTCGATATAAACTCATTACTATTTCCATTTGTCAACGTTAATTTTGGATTAATTAATTCTAACATGTAAGGGAAGAGAGGGAAACTGTTTCTTTCCACCTTTTCCTTATTTCTTGTGCAAAGTAGAGCTTGGGGACCTCGGCTGCTCGCTCATAGCCTCTTGAGGAATCGCCGCAAGAAAACATATTTTATAAAAAAAGGTTTTCTACCTATACTTATTTAATTTATTTATGAGGTCCAAAGTTGTTGAGAAAGAAAATCTTGTTTGTTTTTGTATACCAACGAAATATTGGTTTTAATATACAAGTCGAAGGTTGAGTTTATGAAGGATAGAAATATCAAGGGAAAAACTATCTAATCGGTAAATATTTGGGCAGTAATCCTCGAAGCTGTCAGATAAAGTTAGTGGTTGTGTGAGTCACGTTGTAATATTCTAGTCTAATATTGGAGTGGCGAGTGCCGTTAATTAAATTCCCCTGACGAACCAACCACGGCCAGCAATTTGAGTAGTACGGTCGGTGACAGAAGTCAATTACGACTACTACGACACATCCAAGGTATCAATTCACATGCAAAATAGCCCTGAAATTTATTCACCTATGTATAAAATGGAGATGTCCGCAAAGGGGACACAAGACAAAGTGCGTTTTGGCTTGACAGTACCTATGTATATTGAACTATCTTTGCAAACTGATTCTAAATTCTTAATTATTTATTAAATATTTCATGTAACAACGAAGTTGTATAAGGCAATTGTAGATAAACATTCACAAAAGGCAATTGAAGAAAAGCGTTTCATTAGGTACAACTGGCGTCCTGTCATATTGTTTTGTATTTTTTCATGAATATTTATGCGATTTTATTTTTCATGGAGATTATTATTTATTTATGCAAATTAAATCCTTGCGCAGTAACTCTCGAGTAATAACGGTATATAAAATAATTCTATAAAGAAAGTTATTTTATAACCTGGTGGTTATGAGATAATTTTCTTTGATTACTTAATCTTCAGGCGGGCTATGATAATTTTCCGGCCGACGGCGACGATAAGACTTCATTTAAGTTATTTACTTAAGTATTTACGTCGACCGCATCACTTACTTTTTAAGATTTCTCTTGATAGCTGTTTCATTATTACAAGGTAGATACTTATGATGATACTTAAGAATATGTATGTTACAGGAGAAACAAAATCTCTATCGAATCTCTATCTCTCTCTCTCTCGATTGATTTTATAATGATACTCATGTTTTTATTGTAGCAGCCATAAATTAATTTCAACTTTGTTTTATCTGCAAATAGGTTTTAACATGGAGATAAATATAAAAAGTTAGCTACCATCTGTGTTCATGAGCGGCTAGTAGCCCGAAGCGGTCGGAATGTTAAAAAGTTAATTACCACAAAGTTTGGTATGCAACTCTAGCGTAGTCTCATTTCAAATATCGAAGCTTTTTACGAAACGAGAAATAAATATTCTGCAAATAAAAGTAAGAGATTAGAGCGTTATTTTAACACTTCGTCTGTAAACGTTTTTTCGACGCCTCACGTCTGTAAACGTGGGTATTTCAAGTCCGGTCGTTTTTTCAACCTGTTAACGCTTTCGAAAAAAAATCATAAAAATTTATGCTAATGTGTGAAACCTTCAATTTAATATATTGATCATAAAATTGTAGGGAAATTCATTTTTGCATATATCTATACTTAATATTCTAAAGCAGAAGAGTTTGTTAGTTTGTTTGTTTGATTGAACGCGCTAATCTCAGGAACTACTGGTCCGAATTGAAAAAAATCTTTTTGTGTTGGGTAGCCTATTTATCGAGGAAGGCTATAGGCTATATAACATCACGCTACAACTAAGAGAAGCGGAGCAGTAATGAAAAATGTTGCAAAAACTGGGAAAATCGCACGGGTAGGCGATTCGACGCGACGGGAAGGGTCGGGGGAAAAAGAAATTTAACGCGGACGAAGTCGCGGGCAGAAGCTAGTTTTTTTATAAAAGAAGTGGAGCAACTTGCTGAAAAAACGGAGGTTTACTCAAAAAATTGCAACTTTATGAAAAATTAAGTTATTGTAATTTAAGAAAAAAAATTAAAGGTTAATCATGCAGTTTTCAGAAAAAATATATTTTATTTTATTTTTATCAATAAATGCTCAAAAGTTTGGACAGGTAAAACAGGCAATGAAGCATGTATTAAACATTATTATTATTTAATCCTTTATTTCAGTATATTAACATTTAAATTATATTTTTAAATATTAGAATATAAAATAAAAACATTTAAAAATATAAAAAAATAGTAGCCCACCGGTATCGGGAACAGGGTCCAAGCTACCGGGCGGTCAGGGCTCCAGAGAGAGGAACCTCCTGACGATGCGAGCCGTGTCCAGAAATACCGCTTTCTGAATCAAGCCCTTGACCCAGCTGCCTAACGAGAGCCTTCTTAGATGTTGGTCGAGGCTCTTGGCTATCAACCCATTGGCTGTGACGACTATCGGCACAATGATCGCTGAATCCACATCCCACATGTCGACAACCTCGCGAGCCTAGTCAAGATACTTGATCTGTTTATCTTTCTCAGCTTTCACGAGGTTCTCGTCATGTGGGACCGTTATGTAAACCATCATTGTGCCCCGCTCTACTCGATCCACCACCACTATATCAGGCTTATTTGCGGCAATAGTCCTGTCAGTGATGATGGATCGATCCCAGTACAATGTGATATTTCCATTTTCGGGAACTGGGTCGGGCACATACCTGTAGTACGGCACTTCCGATTCCACAAGGCTGTACATATTTAAGAGCAAGTTGCTGATCGATAATCCTGGCTACTAGGTTGTGTCTATGCAAGTATTCTTCGTTAGCTAGACGAGAACACCCGGAGATTATGTGTCTAATTGATTCTCCTGGACGGTGGCATGCCCGACAGATGTCAACCGTGCCGTCTTTCACAATAAATCTCCGGTAATTGTTCGTCATCATAAATTCGTCCATAATTGCACAGACAAAACCTTCGGTTTCCCCATATTATTAGCCGTTGCTGTCCCACTGCTGGGCGAAGGCCTCCCTACTCTCTTTCCACGTCTCTCTGTCCAGAGCTGCCAAGGACCAGTCTTTATTAAAAGAGTCCAGCTCATCACGCCTTCTCCGTCTGGGCCTGCCGCGATGCCTCTTGCCATTAAGCGGGACCCATTGGGTCGTAAGCGTGGCAGCTTTCCGAGCGACATCAGTTATTTTAGTAATGGAACGGATTGTTGTATTTTTAACCCGGTCCACAAGTTTAATACCCAGAATACTCCGTTCCATAGCTCTCTGGCAAACCCCGAGCGTGGACATCTGCTGAATTGTCAAAGACCATGTTTGAGAACCATACGTGAGTATGGGAAGAATACACACGTCGATGAGTTTTCTCTTGAGGGATAGAGGAAGATCATTAGATCATTAACATAAGTATAAACACATTTAATTATCAAACCGCGACCGTTGTTCCATTATACTGACACAGAAAAATGTATGTTATTTAAAATAAATAATAGTTTAAAAAACGAAAAAACACGCTTCAATCAAAATAATGGAAAAAAGCGCGGGGTGCCTGATATCAATAAAAAATACCTTAAATAATAAAAGCACCCCACGCTTTTTTTTCTATTATTTTCTACTTTTTAGTTTGGTTTTCTATGGAAGCGTGTTTTTTTAAACTATAATTTATTTTCTATTTTTAGGGTGTTTCGAATTTTGAGACGTATGTCAGCGTAGTTTGTGACGTATGTCAGCGTAGTTTTCGAAGATAGATTTTTTGCTGTCCTGATAACCCTGGCAAGGATAATGGCACTAATTTATGAAATTATTGCATCGTCGGTCTTTGACAGGTGTGTAAAGTTTGAATGAAATCTGGTCGTTTAAAGTAGGTCAAAACGCGCTACAAGGAGTCGGTTACAAACAAACATAGAAACATACAACTGAAGC
The DNA here is from genome assembly GCA_932294355.1 of Aporophyla lueneburgensis. NCBI lineage: Eukaryota > Metazoa > Arthropoda > Insecta > Lepidoptera > Noctuidae > Aporophyla > Aporophyla lueneburgensis. Next base: position 15,949,808 of record OW028754.1, read on the forward strand.
TAATATAAAGCGTGTAAAAAAAATCTTCTCATTCTGTACTTTTAATCACGAGAAAAACAAGTTAAAATGAAAAAAAAAAAGCTTTCATTAACCTGCGAGTTCAGTATAGGGCGTCTGTAAGCCTGGGTATTTCGTGTCTACTGCATAGAAGGGACTGAGACCTTCAACTTTAGGTGTCAAGTCCGTTTCCTGTTTAATTTTTTTAGGTAGGGATAGTAGCTCTATCTATTCGCTCGTTAGAAAATTATTGAACTAAACAGTTTTGGCTCGGACACGAAATACCCAGGTTTACAGACGAAGGGTTAAGCCCCGTATTCATGGTAAACATTTATTTAGCAACAAAGTTGAATCAACGTGTTGCGGAGTTGCTGTCAAAATGTTGCTGGCAACACTGTGTGTTGCAGAGTTGATAACAGCATTTTGACAAGCTCTCGCTCGATGAGCGTAAACATCAGTTTATCAAAAATGTTGACGTGTGTGGACGTGTTTGCAACAGTTTATAAACATGGCAGTAGTGTGGAGCAATGATAAAATAATGCAAATAATAGAATTATTTCAATAAAAATCATTACTATGGGATTCTTCTATAAAAGAATCAGCCAGCTTCACCTCGTTTGTGGTGAAACTGGCTGACGAATATTTGTTTCCCTTTTGACTATTGACGGACCAATCATTTCCAGAAGATGCTCGATATCACTTTTCGACATTCTCGTAAAGTTAATAAATGATCCATCTGTCATTCTGAGGTCACTCATCAGATTTTCTCTTTGCAGAAAATAGTGTCGAATCCACCATCTTTTTCTTTTTTTTTTTATTAGAAATCCTATACATCAGATACAGAGAACACAACAACACTACTTCCTCGGGCAACATTTTAATGCGGACTGCCGTGTAGGTAGACAACCCATACTGATTTAAACAAAGTTTCCAGCAACATTCTCGCCGTTCATCAAAAACGTTGATCAACTGTTGCTAAACAAATGTTTACTACGAGAACGAATACGAGTTGTGTTGAATACGAGGCTTTAATTTACCGAGTAATTAATTAGCTTAAGCCCATGGTTTTGCGGGAGGGGCCGGACTTGTCGGACGGCCAGTACGGCTTCCGCATGGGGCGCTCTACGGTGGACGCCATCATGCGCGTGCGAGCCCTCACGACGGGGGATGCAGTGGCCCGGGGTGGGGTCGTCCTGGCGGTGTCTCTAGACATCGCCAATGCCTTCAACACCCTGCCCTGGAGTTGCATTAGGGAGGCACTCCGGTATCACCGGATGCCGACCTACCTCTGTCGCGTGGTCGAGGCCTATCTGACGGATAGGGCCGTTATCTACCCCGGTCACCAGGGAGAGTGGAACCGGCGAGAGATGTCGTGCGGTGTCCCACAGGGATCGGTCCTGGGGCCGCATCTGTGGGACATCGGTTACGACTGGGTGCTGCGCGCCGACCTCCCTAGCGGCGGCAGCGTAGTTTGCTACGCTGACGACACGCTGGTCCTTGCGCAGGGGAGGTCGTACGAGGCGGCGGCCGAAATTATGACACGCGGGGTTGCGACAATCGTCGATAGGATCCGGCAATTGGGACTCGAGATGGCCTTGCACAAGTCCGAGGCCATGGGTTTTCATGGTCTTCGGAACGCGCCACCTGCGGGTTCCCAACTCACGGTAGGAGGGGTTCACATCGGCGTCGAGTCGACGATGAAGTACCTGGGACTTGTCCTCGACAGCCGGTGGAACTTCGTTGAGCATTTCCGACGTTTGGCTCCCAGACTGGAGCGAGCTGGGGCTGCATTAAAGCGGCTCCTGCCCAATCTGGGGGGTCCAAACGCCTCCTGCCGGAGGCTCTACACGGGGTCGTGCGGTCCATGGCCCTCTACGGGGCACCGGTGTGGGCGCCCTCATTGAGGCTGCGCCCAGCGCGCCGGTTGAGTGCAGCCCAGAGGGTCATGGCCATCCGGCTAATCCGAGGATACCGCACGATCTCGTGCGAGGCGGCGAGCCTCCTTGCCGGAGTGCCGCCATGGGATCTGGAGGCAAAGGTCCTCGCGCACATGTGAGAGTGGCGCGAGGAGGCGAAACGCCGGGGCGAAACTCCGCTGCCGCGACAAATCGCGGCACGGCGGACAGATCACACGGCTCCGGTGTGATCTCATGGCGACATGGCGGGTACGATTGTCGCAACCCAGTGCTGGGCACGCCACAATTGCGGCGGTAAGTCCCCTCTTTGAGGAGTGGATAGAGAGGCGCCACGGCGTCCTCACCTTCCGCCTGACGCAGGTTCTCACCGGGCATGGGTGCTTCGGTGGGTTCCTGTTCAGGATAAAGCGGGAGGATACGTCCGGGTGTTTTCATTGCGAGGATCGTCTGGAGGACACGGTGGAGTATACGGTGGAGGTGTGCCCTACCTGGGCGGAGCACCGCCGTATCCTCGTGGAGGCGATCGGCGGCGGCGACCTCTCGCGTCCGGCCCTGGTGCGAGCCATGGTACGGAGCGAGAGGGAATGGGAAGCCGTCACCTCCTTCTGCGAAGCAGTAATGCTCGCGAAGGAGGAGGCGGGACGCGTGAGGGAGTGGCAGTCTCTGCGCCCTCACGTCCCTAGCCGCCGCAGGAGGAGACGCCCCGGGCGTCGGGAGTCGATTGCGGACTCCCGGCCACCGTAGGCGCGAGCTTGCGGGTGGCGAGCCATGGGTAGCTCGCCGCCCGGTAAGGACCAAGCTCGGGACGACGGCGCGCAGTGTTCCACGCGCGCCTCAAAGAGATGTCAGCAGCAGTGTAGGGGTCTACTAGGACCGATGCCTGCCGGGGCCGCGTGATTGTTCGAAAGAGATACCGTGACCCTGGCACATGGGCAACTGATGGAACACGGGTGGGTTTTAGTCAGTAAAAGTCTGACACGCCCTCCCGCTCCGCCCAGAGCGGGAGAAGTCATTTGATGATTTCCCATCCTGAAAAAAAAAAAAAAAAAAAAGCCCATGGTTTTTATACACTTTTTATAGTATGCGCCCTCTACAGCTCGCTTTTTAAATACCCTCATAACAAATTGGGAAGGTTTTTCGTATCTACGATAATCTAAATAGGAAAGGTAGTTTTCTTATGTCACAAACGTATGTTTGGTGGTAAGAAAATTAAAGGCCATGTCGGTAAATTTAAGCCAACGAGCTGCGATAAGATAAAAGGCGGAATGTGAACAAGGAATTTCGTTTCTACTTCAAGTAAGATGTTGTGTCTAAAGTCTTGTTTACACTTGTGCAATAAAAGAGTCTGTTCGTGATCTGAAGGTTTCCGACGCAACCTTGGGTACTCTACTGCCCCTACCAAACTGCGGTCTGGCTAATATTCTCCATTTTTTTGAATTAATAGTATTTTAAAAACTCATTAAAACAAAGAGAAAATATATACATACTTTTTCATTTGCAATGGCAATCGCGATTAAGTCGATGCAAAATATTGCTCCAAAATTTTACAAAAGTTTGGCGCTTCACTAGCGATGGTTTCTCTAACATGCAGACAACAGGATTACACCTCTAGTACCAGTCTAGTAGGTTTAAGTGGTGGGTTGAGTAGCGAAATATTATTACTGGTCCCCCAATGTAAAGACTCTGGGTCTGTGCCAGCAAAATAGTGTTAACACTATTACTACCAAACGAGGCGTCTAAATGGGGCTATTAATGGTACAGTAAGTCTCTAATAGCCACATTTGAGTATATCTGAACCAATGGAAACAGACCTTAATAAGCGTTTCAAGTAACTACAAAGCTAGTGGAGTATCCGCTGCCTCACTATTTACTAACCTATTTCTTAAGAAGTGTTCCACCTACGGAAACGCTATTTGAAAGAAAGCTTGAGAGCAGCGAAGTTGTAGAAATATCTCAATAAGCTATAAAGTTACACTGACAATACTGAAATGCGTTGCACTGCAAAGTTTCTGAATAAAACACCGAGGGCAGATTTTTAACGCGAGTAAATACCCTACAACACAAAATGTAGGTACTCTCGACTTTTACCTCTCGGTCGTAGGTAACGAACGCCGATTTTCAATTTACTTTTTGTTCAGAAAAACGAAAATGGAAAATCATCCCGTGCAGATGTTCAATTTGTTGGAAAAATTGCAACTGAAAAAATATGACAGAATGTTGTCTGTGGCTGAAAATGGGTGAAGGCTGGGCGTGAAGGTTAAACTGAGTTAGTAAAATGAATGTACCACAGATTATACTAACACAAAGCACATATTTCGTTAATGACGCGATTTACACAATGTGTGTGTAAAGCCTGGTCGCAGATTAAATCCAGGTTATTGCGGTGTTATTACGAATGCTAAATATTCATAATCAGTCAAACTGTAATAGAACCTATTCAAGTTTTATACAATTAATGACGATAAAGATCTTGTGTTCCCTAACTGACGTACATGTACGACATTGCTCACTTCTCTTACTCAAGAGGTATTTTGGACTTGAAAGAAAGTTGATTAACGACAATCTTTCCGGTCATTCTTTGTCTATATCATCAGCATTACAGCCGAAAGAAGTCCACTACTGGCCATAGGCCTTCCCCAAGGCGATCGCAATATGTCCTATGAACGGATGCTTTTAATCACAACTGTTATGAGAGGGATTGAAATGTAGCCTTTACTTAATATTATAACCTATACTAGCTTACATACACGATACCATATAGGCAAGTAGATACATACCAAGACCTCTCCATGGCTGTCTTTTGTGTATCTTTGACAGTCGTTACGGGTCGTCAGAAGCCCGAAAGTCTGACAACCAGTCTTACCAAGGGGTATTGTATTACCCAGTAACTGGGTTATGGAGATCAGATAGGCAGTCGCTCCATGTAAAATATGTGTATTCAGCTGTATCCGGTTATACTGAAAGCTGACCCATCATACTTGGGAAAACGCTAGGCAGATGATAATGATGATAGGCAAGCACATTCAAGAAGTATAATTTCGTCATCTTCTTGTACATAAGTGACGTCGCCACCGCACAAGTCATTAACGCTAAATATAAAACTTTAATGAGCCGAGTATAAATCAGTGCAGTATTACAGTTTGTGGTGAGAAAAGTGTGTATGTGTACCGCGGTCTATTAGCGCTGAGAAATCCAGTTTCAAACTTTATGTGTAAGCCTAGCGGAAACTTTGGCTTCCGGAAACTGTTCGATCCATAATTCCCAAGACAAAAGTAATTTACTTTCGACTTGCGAATCATTGAAATGAATTACTAAATATGATGCTGGCACAAAAGACCAAATTGGCCCAGTCTGTCATAGCAAAAAAGGATCGAACAGATTCCACAAATAAAAGTCTCAAAGACTTTAGGTTGAACAAATTGAGGCTTCAGGGATTTCGTTCTATTGACGTCTGAATAAAAAAAATAAAACGTAAATGTTTTTTTTTTTTTTTTGTTTATGGCGTTGCACTATTCGTGCTTATTGCCACTGACAATATTTTATATAATAACAAAACGTAGGAATCAAGTACTCGCGAAATTATATATTAGTACAACGGGAAATTTGAAAATAGAAAGGAAATAGGTTGCTAATATAATATATAAAATATACAGAAAAAAAAATATAACAAGTTTTATCAGTAGGTTATAAACAAAAACCAAAAAACCACAAGGTGGCCCAACAAATAGGCCGACTCGTGCGTAAACTAAAAACTACCTAAGAACTACATGGTAAATTAAGTACTTATATACAGTTTATAAACTAATGTTTAGATAGCTATATCATTATTTACAAAGAAAAGAGCTGTGGTTTTATAAATATCTACATTGAAATTAAATAAAATACACGAAATAGAAGTGGGAAAAGGGACTCGGAGGGAAACAAGACTTTGGAAAAGTGAGGAGTGGTCATAAAGGGGGCAGGAAAAAATAAGATGGTTCAGATCTCCCACCTCAGCGCCACATTCACACGCAGGGTTCTGCACAATGCCAAGCCTGGCAAGATGAGCAGGAGTGCACACGTGACCCAATCGCATACGTATGAATATTGTTGTAATCTTTTTGCTTAGCTTGTACTTGCTAAACCAAGCTTTTACAAAAATGGATGGCTGAATAGTGCGATAAAATTTCCCTTTCACTGATTGCTCGGACCAAAGCTTACCCCAGGATTCCTGTAGGTAAACCTTGGGCAGAGCTGCCAGATCTTGGGAGTTATTTTTGTACGGAAAAACATCTCCACACAATACGGCATCATTAGCCAACTGGTCAGCTCTCTCATTACCTAAAATGCCACAATGCGAGGGTATCCACGCAAAATGCACTGAATACCCCTTAATAGAACACCTATAAAGGAGTTCACGTGTTTCAAATATAATATGAGGATTATGAGAATAGAAAGGGAATCTGGCCAAAGATTGTAAGGCACTCCTTGCATCAGTTAAAATGAGTGAATTTCGTAAGCCCATCATAAGTATATATTCGACAGCTTTGAATAGACCGTAACATTCACCCGTAAATACAGATGACTCGGGCGAGAGCTTTATTTTTTGAACTATATTATATTGGGAGTGGAATACACCTACTCCCACGCATGAGTCTCTTCCATGCTTCGAAGCATCTGTAAACAAAAGCTGACAGCCCTTCCAGTCTCTATCCATAGTGAAGTTAATATTATGACATATGTCATCTCGGTAAATGTTAAGGTTATAGTGTATATTTGGTGACATAATTAATGAACTGTAATTACAGTGAAATATAGGAAGAAATTGAGATTGGTGACAGGGAGCTTCAATTAAATTGTATTTTCTAAAGCTTTTAACTAAACACGGAGTATCTTTGTGCCTCCAGTAAGTGGACGAAATTACTTCTTCAGAGAGAATGGAAAGTTTATTTCGCAAAGAATGACATGTAAATTGCAAACACCGAGCCATAAATCTATCAGCTAAAAATTGACGTCGTAAATGAAGTGGAGGGTCTCCACATTCCACCTGAAGACAATTAATAGGACTGCTTTTCATTGCACCTGAAACCACTCTAAGTGCCTTGGACTGAACACTGTCAAGTTTCTTAAGACCAGCAACATTAGCAGGCTCCAGCAAAAAGGTGCCATAGTCCAATACGCTTCTAATCAAGGTGTTATAGTTTTAATGAAAAGGGATGTGCACCCCACCAAACACCAGAAAGACATCTTATTATGTTGATATTTCGTTCACATTTAGCAGTTATATAATCACAGTGTGGTAAACCAGTAAGATGTGTATCCAAAATAAGGCCTAAAAATTTAACCTGGTTTTTAACAGGCATAGGGATATTATTATACTGTACTGTAACTATGGGAGGCTTACGCATCCTTGTAAACAAGACGATGTTGCTTTTATCAATTGACAGGTGTAGACCATTGGTTTCTAGCCAAGTCTTCAGTAAATATAAAGAAGAGGTTAAGGAAGTACAAATATTTTCAACAGAATGACCAGATAAATAAAGAAGTAAATCATCCGCATATTGAAGGACTTGTACTGACTCATTTAAAGAGGATTCCAAATCATAAGTGTAAATATTGTAGAGAATTGGACTAAGTACGGAACCTTAGGGGAGACCTTTCCATACTAAACGGGTAAATGTATACCCTTCAATATGAAGATTTAAAGATCTCTCTGAAAGCATGTTAATTATGAAGTTAGACAGCATTTTTGGAACTTGTAATGAATTCAGCTTTTGTTCCAGGACTGATACCAGGACATTATCGTAAGCTGAGCTAATATCCAGGAAGGCAGCAATTACAGAGTTATTGGAAGAGAAAGCTAAACGAATATCAGTTGTGAACACACTAAGGCTGTCCATCGTACTTTTACCCTTCCTAAAACCAAACTGTGATGTGCCTAGCAAGTTTTTGCTCTCCAAATACCATTCCAAACGATTCTTAATGAGGTGTTCAACAATTTTAGCAAGAACTGTAGAAAGTGCAATTGGTCGATAAGAAGTAACATTAGAAGAAGGTTTGTTTGGTTTTAGAATGGGAATAATCGTTTGAGACTTCCAACTATATGGAATGCTGCCAGATATCAAAGCTGTATTGATGAGATTTAAATAAATTAAAAGAACAGAGTCAGACAGATTAGCTATAAATGAATATGGTATACCATCTTCACCAGGAGCTGAATCCTTAACATGTGAAAGGACTCCTTTCAACTCACTTAGTGTGAACAGGGAATTCAACTCAGAATTAGGAATAGGAACATATGGACGGTGGATTAAAGATCTTTGTTCTGGGACTGAAGGGGGAGCTAAATTATCCATAAATTCATTGGCTAATTCTAATGGTACTTTTGAGGCTGTTGTGTCGCTGAATGCTGACCTGAATCGCCTAATATTTTGCCATACTAGATATGCATTAACTTCTGGCGAGATAGATGCACAGAATCTTTGCCAACCTTCAAATTTCTTTTTCCTAAGGAGCTTACGAGTTGTTCGAGCAGCTTCTAGGTATATCTGAAAATTGTGGCGAGTCATAGTATGACCATAATTTTTTTCTGCTTCTTTTCTTTTTTTAATGGCTTGAGTACATTCAGCATCCCACCAAGGTGGTGAAGGAATTTTGCCTGTAGCACCATTCTTAATAGGGAAAGTAATATCTGCCACCTCTATTAAAACTCTTGTAATTTGATTAGATATTAACTGAGGGTCATGTAGTTGTAAAGAATCAGATAAGGCAAGCATTCTTTCTTCTACACAATTTTTATATGTATCCCAATCTGCATTTTGAAGTCTGTACTTTAATCGTGGTGTTGGAATGCAAGCAGCTGGTTTTTGATGTGGAAAAGAAATGATTAAAGGGTAATGATCACTACCATAAGAAGACGTTAAAGGAGACCAGGATAATGTTGATGCTAAATCAGGTGTGCAGATTGAGAGGTCAGGGGTGCTTATTCCCTCATCTGGATTCGTTTGGCGTGTTGGGAGACATGTATTTAAAATACACAAATTATTAGAGTCTAGAATTTCCAATAACTTTTCCCCATAGTAATTGGAACTAGAACTACCCCAGGACTGATGTTGGGAGTTAAAGTCGCCCGTTACCAAAAACGGTTTAGGTAAAATTGAAAGAAGATTACTTATTTCAGAAAGGATGTTTACAGTGGGACGAGAATAATATATACATACTAAACAGATTTTATTTACAATAGCAGCGACAGCAGATATATCGTCACTGAGACTTGGAAGAGGAAAAGATTGAAAAGGCAACTTGTTTTTAATAAGTATGGCGACACCGCCATACCCATCGCTTCTGTCTGTTCTTAGACACGCATAGCCAGGAATTCTAAAAGAGAACCCTGGTTTAAGCCATGTCTCACAGAGAGCGACTTCAAAGGGATCGTATTTGTTCATTATGTAGGACAGATCAGATTTTTTATTCAGAATGCTGCGACTGTTCCACTGAAAAATCTTGGATAGATTTGGATCCATTATGATTAAGATTAAATAAGTTAAACAGCGTATCAATTACAGTGGCAACGTTGGACGGTTCAATATTATTATTTTTAGATAATGTGGTAATTAACATGATTATTAAATTTAAAATTTGACTTTCACTATTATTTGTTGTTTTATTTTGGAATGTAACACCATTCCCTGACACAGAAACTTCGTTATTGATTAATGCTTGATGAGCTGTACGGTCATACCCCTTAGCTGTTTTTGGGGGATCCCGAGGTTTAAGGAATACCGTTTTTCTTTGTGAGGAGACAATTGGTGGGTTACGTGATTGGGGCGAAGGTTGTGAATAGAATTAATTTTTAGTGGTATGTGATGGGGCAGATGTTACCACATCTGCATACAATTTTGATATAGGTGGATGTAGCTGAGACGCTTCAGCATACGACACGCAGCTATGGGCCATATAATGCTTAATTGATTTTTGCCTCTCAAATTCTGGGCATTTTTTATTGATGGCGTAATGAATGCCACCGCAATGACAGCACTTACTACTACTCTCATCTTCAATCCTGCAAGTGTCAGCAGAATGCTTCTCCCCACACTTGAAGCACTGAGGGTTCGACCTGCATTGTACCTTTGCATCAGTGCTATAATTATAGTTCAGTGCTATAATTGTTGTCGTTTTGGCCATAGCCAAAACGACAACAATTATAGCACTGAATTGTTGGGAATGTGTACAATTCCACTGGCATGGAATTGTAACAACAAAACACACGTTTTGGTAAAGTTTGTCCGTCAAAGGTGAGCACGACTGTTTGCGATGGTTTCCACACAGGGGTCGGTTCGTGCACTTTATAACTGAGACGCCTTGCCTTGATAACCTTCCCGCATCCAGCAGGGACAGATATATTTTCGATTATTTCCTCCGGAGACCATTCGGTAGGTACGCCTTTAACAATACCAATGCGACACACATTAATTGATGGAACAAATGCCTTCAATTTCTCTTTAGCCAAACTTGGGTCATCTATAAAAGAATTGGCATCTACGTAACGAGAGAAGCTCAATGATATTCTATTACGACCAATGCATTTTAATGAACCGTTAATTATATTATTGAAACTGCGTTTTTTTAAGAAAATGTCCTAAAGTTATTGGGTGTAATGTTAGGGCCGAGTTTTGAGTATCAGAAATTTTTTGGATGTGTACAACGTATGGCGACAGGTCTGTGGCTTCGTACAAAGCCCTAGCAACCTGTGGCGCCTTCTGGGGAAGATCAGACTTAATGAGGTTTTCAGTCTGGGGTCCATCCACAGGGCGTGGAGTGGATTCTTGTTGAACTACAATTGAACTTTGACTGAATGTGACTGATTCATTATCGCAATGACCATGAGTTCCTTTATTTATATCAGTTATAGTGTGTGAATGACTATTTCGCCTTCTTTTATTGCAATTTTTGCATACTTTACGTGGAGCTCTAGTCCTTTTCCGCTCCGATCTGGTTATGGATGAGTCGGTATCCATACTGGATTCATGAAGAGTAATATTAAGCCCGACTGAGGGGACTGTGCCCCCGGATCAGGCGGTTCATTGTCCATTGTGGCCAGAAAAAATAAAATATAAAAAACTTACCCTAAATATGAAGAATGATATCTACAAACAATTAAATTAACTAATCTAATGAATATTTACATAAATCTACACAACTTATCTCCAATCGCAAACGTTTTTTATTATTTAGAAGAAAACGAAAGAAAAATCACGCCCGCCAAATTCGATGATTCCCGCCCTTTTCTAAATGATTTTTAAATATCGTGATTGATTGGACCGAGTAACTGGCCGGCGAAATGTTGGAACCGTCACAGTTTGAATTACGAACTGAAAACTTTTACTCGATTTGTTTTCGTTTGCTTTTTGCTTTTTAACAATATCACATCGTTATCATAAAACGTGATTTGGTCATTTATAGGTTAAGGTCAAACAAATCGAGAAAAAGCAATAAAAATCTTAATAGGTCAGACCATACATATTTTTATTATGAAATATCATTAAAATGATAGTAAAACCTAGATCGTAGCAGAATCACACCCATAAAGTTGCAGAACCGAGCCGTGGCAGTCTTAGAATATTTTACGACCCTAGGTTTATAACTAATGGTATCATATTATTACATCTATACGAAGAATTATGTTCTCTTAACTTTGAAATATTTATAAAAATAAACGGAAAATTGCCAATGCAGGCGTTGTTACTTTGTTCATTAATTTTCCGTCCAGCATGTCAGCCGAGTAACAAGTAGGTACGATATAAACACACGTCAGAATCATCTGCACATGACTGCCCTATTTAGCAGATAGAACCATCTCGCCTTTGTTAAATCAATATTGACTTAATTAATTCATCACAGTGCTTAGTACATGTTTACTAGGGATGTTATGGATATGACATTTCGGATACGGATTGGATACGGATGTAGGAATGATTATTATACCGGATACGGATACGGATATGATATTATTTCAGATTATCCGTTAGTTTCGGATAATATCGGTTACGGATATTAAACTTTTAAGGAATTTCAAAAGTAAAATATAAATAGCTAATAAAATGGTTTTATTTATATGTCACCATTTGGTAGGAATTACAATCAGTCCGTGAGTAATTATTACAGCTATTTAAAATAAAAATGATTATAAATATATATTCAGTGTTATCTAATCTACCTAAAATAAAAACGTAATAACAAATCCGATATTATCCGAAACTTTTATTTCGGATTCGGTTACGGTTACGGATAAATTTTTATATCGGATATCCGATAGTTTCGGTTACGGTTACGGAGCTCCTTAACATCCCTGATGTTTACACAACAACCTTCCACTTAACTCACAGTTTCATGCATACAGCTCCATCGATCCTTTACTAAGTGCTCCAAGCAATATGAATTATTATTCATCCAATGCATACACTACAAACTATTGAAGTATTCTAACACATACGCAATTACATAAATATGTCCCAAAGCGTAAAGGTTAATTAATGTTCGAAATTCGTGTTAAGTTTCAGGGAATTCCATGTTTGTTACGAAGTCAACAGACCTCGATATAAACTCATTACTATTTCCATTTGTCAACGTTAATTTTGGATTAATTAATTCTAACATGTAAAGGAAGAGAGGGAAACTGTTTCTTTCCACCTTTTCCTTATTTCTTACGCAAAGTAGAGCTTGTGGACCTCGGCTGCTCGCTCATAGCCTCTTGAGGAATCGCCGCAAGAAAACATATTTTATAAAAACTTTTTACAAAAAAAAAACAACCGACTTCCTTAAAAAATAAACACTACAAAGTCAAAAATAACTTTAATTTCGAAAGTCGGTGTCTTCGGCTCTGTATTTGCCACCGACTTCCGAAATTAAAGTTATTTTTGACTTTGTAGTGTTTTTTTTAAGGAAGTCGGTTGTTTTTTTTTTGTAAAAAGTTTTTATTTTTTAACTTTTTAGTTATGGTAGATACTCCGCACTAATCTAATCGCGTTATTCGTTCATTTGTCGCGCAAATACGGAATGAAAATTTAAGACTTATATGGTTTTCATGGACCCCATTGTCCAAATAGAACCAAATTAAAATGGGGCCATTCGGAAAGCACCAGCTTTCAAATAAAAAAGAATCATCAAAATCGGTTCACCCAGTCAAAAGTTATGAGGTAACAAACATACGGTATTCATTCATTTGTCCCGCAAATACTTAATGCAAATTTAAGGTGCATGCAATATATGGTTTTCACATGGACCCCATTGTCCGAATGGAACCAAATTAAAATAAGACCATTCGGAAAGCACCAGCTTTCAAATAAAAAAGTATCATCAAAATCGGTTCACCCAGTCAAAAGTTATGAGGTAACAAACAAATACAGTAAAAAAAAATACAGTCGAATTGGTAACCTCCTCCTTTTTTTGAAGTCGGTTAAAAAAAGGTTTTCTACCTATACTTATTTAATTTATTTATGAGGTCCAAAGTTGTTGAGAAGGGAAATCTTGTTTGTTTTTGTATACCAACGAAATATTGGTTTTTATATACAAGTCGAAGGTTGAGTTTATGAAGGATGGAAAATATCAAGGGAAAAACTATCTATCGGTCGATATTTGGGCAGTAATCCTCGAAGCTGTCAGATAAAGTTAGTGGTTGCGTGAGTCACATTGTAATATTCTAGTCTAATATTGGAGTGGCGAGTGCGTTAATTAAATTCCCCTGACGGACCAACCAGGGCAAGCAATTTGAGTAGTACGGTCGGTGACAGAAGTCAATTACGACTACTACGACACATCCAAGGTATCAATTCACATGCAAAATAGCCCTGAAAATTCACCTATGTATAAAATGGAGATGTTCGCAAAGGGGACACAAGACAAAGCGCGTTTTGGCTTGACAGTACCTATGTATATTGAACTATCTTTGCAAACTGATTCTAAATTCTTAAATATTTATTAAATATTTCATGAAACAACGAAATTGTATAAGGCAATTGTAGATAAACATTCACAAAAGGCAATTGAAGAAAAGCGTTTCATTAGGTACAACTGGCGTCCTGTCATATTGTTTTGTATTTTTTCATGAATATTTATGCGATTTTATTTTTCATGGAGATTATTATTTATTTATGCAAATTAAATCCTTGCGCAGTAACTCTCGAGTAATAACGGTATATAAAATAATTCTATAAAGAAAGTTATTTTATAACCTGGTGGTTATGAGACAATTTTCTTTGATTACTTAATCTTCAGGCGGGCTATGATAATTTTCCGGCCGACGGCGACGATAAGACTTCATTTAAGTTATTTACTTAAGTATTTACGTCGACCGCATCACTTACTTTTTTAGATTTCTCTTGATAGCTGTTTCATTATTACAAGGAAGATACTTATGAAGATACTTAAGAATATGTATGTTACAGGAGAAAATCTCTATCGAAATGGATGGTATTGATTTTATAATGATACTCATGTTTTTTATTGTAGCAGCCATAAATTAATTTCAACCTTGTTTTATCTGCAAATAGGTTTTAACATGGAGATAAATATAAAAAAGTTAGCTACCCTCTGTGTTCATGAGCGGTTAGTGTCCCGAAGCGGTCGGAATGTTAAAAAGTTAATTACCACAGAGTCTGGTATGCAACTAGCGTAGTTTCATTTCAAGTATCGAAGCTTTTTATAAAACGAGAAATAAATATTCTGCAAATAAAAGTAAGAAATTGGAGCATAATTTTAATTTGCCGAGTAATTAATTAGCTTAAGCATATAGTTTTTATACACTTTTTATAGTATGCGCCCTCTACAGCTCGCTTTTCAAATACCCTCATAACAAATTTGCAAGGTTTTTCGTGTCTACAATAATCTAAATAGGGAAGGTAGAATTTTTAATGACAGAAACATATGTTTCGTTGTAAGAAAATTAAAGGCCATGTCGGTAAATTCAAGTCAACGAGCTACGATAAGATAAAAGGCGGAATATGAACGAGGATTTTCGTTTGTACTTCAAGTCAGATGTTGTGTCTGAAGTCTTGTTTACACGTGTGCAATAAAAGAGTCTGTTCGTGATCTGAAGGTATTCGGCACAACCTTGGGTACTCAACTGGCCCTACCAAATTGCGGTCTGGCTAATATTCTCCATTTTTGTGAACTAATATTATTTTAAAACCTCATTAAAACAAAGAGAAAATACATAAATACTTCTTCATCTGCATTGGCAATCGCGATTGAGTCGATGCAAAATATTGCTCATTTTACAAAAGTTTGGCGCTTCAGTTAGTGTTGCAAAGGACTCGAGTCCTCTAGTCATAATTTTAAAGACTCGAGTCAATTATGCAAGACTCAATGTGCTAAAAAGGCTCGAAGTCTAGAGCCAAGCACTCAAGTCTTAAAAACGACTCGAGTCTTAAAATAGACTCGAGCCTTAAAGAGGACTCGAGTCTCAAAAAGGACTCGAGGTTTAAGATAAACATGAGTCTTAAAGAAAACTCGGAGCATTAAGATGAGACTTGTAGCTCATCATTTGAAAAGACTCGAATAGAAGGTGATAAGTTTAAATTGGTGGTAACGATGTAATTATGCGTACAAAAAAATCTGACGAGTTATTCATAGACTCGAATTCATTTTAAGACTCGAGTCCTTTTGTAAGACTCGAGTCCTTTTTAAGACTCGAGTGGCTGTTAAATGACTCGGGCTCGGCTTGACTTTAGACTCCGAGCCATTTGAGCACACTGAGTCTTGCATAATTGAGTCGAGTCTTTAAAATTATGACTCAAGGACTCGAGTCCTTTGCAACACTAGCTTAAGTAGCGTTGGTTTCTTTAACATGCAGACAACAGGATTGCACCTAAGTAGTCTAGTAGATTTAAGTGGTGGGTTGAGTAGCGAAATATTATTACTGGTCCCACAATGTAAAGACTCTGGGTCTGTGACAGCAAAATAGTGTTAACACTATTACTACCAAACGAGGCGTCTAAACGGGGCTATTAATGGTACAGTAAGTCCCTAATAGCCACATTTGAGTATATCTGAACCAATGGAAACAGACGTTAATAAGCGTTTCAAGTAACTACAAAGCTAGTGGAGTATCCGCTGCCTCACTATTTACTAACCTATCTCTTAAGATGTTCCAAGAGCTACGCGTTCCACTTACGGAAAAGGAAACGAGGTATTTCTTTAAACATAGCGTTCCATTGCAATTTGAAAGAAAGCTTGAGAGCAGCGAGGTTGAAGAAATAGCTAAATAGGCTATAAAGTTGCACTGAAGTGCATTGCACTGCAAAATTTCTGAATAAAACACCGAGGGCAGATTTTTAACGGGAGTAAATAATCTATAGCAAAAAAATGTATTCTCGACTTTTACCTCTCGGTCGCAGGTAACGAACGCCGATATTCAATTTGCTTTTTGTTCAGAAAAACGAAAATGGAAAATCATCCCATGCAGATGTTCAATTTGTTGGAAAAAAATGCAACTGGAAAATATGACAGAATGTTATCTGTGGCTGAAAATGGGTGAAGGCTAGGCGTGAAGGTTAAACTGAATTGGTAAAATGAATATACCACAGATTATACTAACATAAAGCACATATTTCGTTAATGACGCGATTAACACAATGTGAGTGTAAAGCCTGGTAACAGCGTAAATCCAGGTTATTGCGGTGTTATTACGAATGCTGAATATTCATAATCAGTCAAACTGAAATAGAACCTATTCAAGTCTTATACAATTAATGACGACAAAAAATATCTTTTGTTCCCTAACTGACGTACGTACGTCATGGCTCACTTCTCTTACTCAAGAGATATTATGAACTTGAATGAAAGTTGATGAACGACAAAGTTTCTGGTCATTGTCTATATATTGCTCTCTTTTCAAATACACTTCTGAAATCTATCTATAATATAAAAACTGGCCAAGTGCGAGTCGGACTCGCGCACCGAGGGTTCCGTACAAACCTGTAGGTATCCTCAGTTTATGTACATAAGGTTTATGTTTATGAAATAAATGTTTTTTTTTTTAATTTTAATTTTTGAGTTGATTGAATGAAAGGTAAATTGCGGTTTACGATTTATGACGTATTAAAAAAAAACTACTTACTGGATCTCGTTCAAACTAATTTTCGGTGGAAGTTTACATGCTTATGTACATCATATATTTTTTTTAGTTTTATCATTCTCTTATTTTAGAAGTTACGGGGGGGGGGGAACACACATTTTACCACTTTGGAAGTGTCTCTCGCGCAAACTATTCAGTTTAGAAAAAAATGATATTAGAAACCTCAACACCATTTGTGAAGACCTATCCATAGATACCCCACACGTATGGGTTTGATGAAAAAAAAAAAAATTGAGTGTCAGTTCTAAGTATGGGGAACCCCAAAATTTATTGTTTTTTTTTTCTATTTTAGTATGAAAATCTTAATGCGGTTCACAGAATACACCTACTTACCAAGTTTCAACAGCATAGCTCTTATAGTTTCGGAGAAAAGTGGCTGTGACATACGGACGGACAGACAGACAGACAGACGGACAGACAGACATGACGAATCTATAAGGGTTCCGTTTTTTGCCATTTGGCAACGGAACCCTAAAAAATGAATCCCTATTTCCCTTGGTCACGCCATCACGCGTGAACGGCTGGACCGATTTCACATTTTCTTTTTCACTTTTTAAATTTTTTTCTTTCGTAATAACCTTCTCCTGACAATAATAAAAACAACAAAAAAAACCGGCCAAGTGCGAGTCGGCCTCGCGCACCGAGGGTTCCGTACAAATCTGTAGGTATTCTCGGTTTAAAAATATTTTTTTTTTTAAATTTTTATATTTCAGTTGATTGAATGTAAGGTAAATTGCGGTTTACGATTTATGACGTTTTAAAAAAAAACTACTCACTCGATCTCGTTTAAACCAATTTTCGTTGGTAGTTTACATGGTAATGTACATCATATATTTTTTTTTAGTTTTATCATTCTCTTATTTTAGAAGTTACGGGGGGGGGGGACACACATTTTACCACTTTGGAAGTGTCTCTCGCGCAAACTATTCAGTTTAGAAAAAAATGATAATAGAAACCTCATTACCATTTTTGAAGACCTATTCATAGATATCCCTCACGTATGGGTTTGATGAAAAAAAACATTTTTGAGTTTCAGTTCTATGTATGGGGAACCCCAAAATTTATTGTTTTTTTTCTATTTTAGTGTGAAAATCTTAATGCGGTTCACAGAATACATCTACTTACCAAGTTTCAACAGCATAGCTCTTATAGTTTCGGAAAAAAGTGGCTGTGACATACGGACGGACAGACAGACAGACAGACAGACAGACAGACAGACATGACGAATCTATAAGGGTTCCGTTTTTTGCCATTTGGCAACGGAACCCTAAAAAGTGAAATCGGTCCAGCCGTTCACGCGTGATGGCGTGACCAAGGGAAACAGGGATTCATTTTTATATATATAGATACCAATTCGAATTAAATAGTTATCGTTAAGACAGGACAACGTCTGTCGGGTCAGCTAGTCAAGTTATAAATACAATTATATTAATACGTGAAGCGAAAACTTTGGATCCCTTATTACGAAAATTGGGCGATCGGAGGAGTATGAAATTTCGCACACTTATAGTTTATACAGAGAAGAAGTGACGAATGCTAATATTTTTTTAAATATATGCGTAAAATACATTATTTTCATTAAATAACACGTTACACACACTACTTTTCACTACCGTGTATTTAATACACACATGCATAGACATTCTTTTGTTCATGGTCCAAATCTGTCTTTGAGAATATATGTTTTTAATACTTTGTATCTATTCTATAGTCTTACTGAATGTCAAGTATAGCCATAGGTAATAAATTAATTTTATAGATATATAACCTACTTCATTTTTAAAATCTATGATCATATCGAGAATTTACTGAATGACAAATATAACTATATTATTTTTTTATACTTATTATTATATATATTTTTTAATATAATGTATTTCTATTCAAATGAAGTACGGTCGAATTTCGACCAATGGGCGATCACTAGTAAATACAATTACGACACCAAAATCTTTTTTGTTGTATATCAACCGACGTAATTATATTTCCGTTTCCGTCCATAAAGCAGTGAAGAACGAATAAAAGAAGTAAAAGAGCGTTAAATTCACAGAAAAGCGCCTAACATGCCGGTTAACAAGGCTAATGTGCATGCTTTGCCTAACTAATAAAAGGAAAAGCTTTTATCGTGAAAAGAAAAAAAAGGTTCGTATAAAAGGCAAAGACATTGGGTGAGTTTCTGGGTATTAGGTACCGTGAAAGGCTTTTTAATGACTAAACACAGAACACTAAACCATTTCCTTGAACATTACTCACTTTCTGTGAAGGGAAACATCATTAACTTTTTACTGTTCAACTTCTAGGCAAAACCCTTCCGAATGTTCTGAAAATTAGTACCTATATACTTGAATCAGTCGATTTTAACATTGGCATTTTTAGTACTTTTTCGTTTTATTTTTTGTGAAATGGTGCAGGAAATTAATGGAATTAAAGAATGATAAAATATTCATCGACCATTTACCGGAGATGGATTTGTGTACATTTCAACGTTTTCCCTCGGGCGCCAAAAAGATAGCAAGAGGAAAAAATACCAAAGCTAGTTTATTTTGCGATATATTCCGTTCCACGTTCTGAAACTTCATTACAAGTTTGAAACTATAAGGTAAACGATCCTGATCGAAGTTCTGCAACTTGCAATAAAGTATAACTTTGAGGAACGACGTACATATATCCGTAATCGTGACACAACTTTGACTTCAACATGCTTAGACATTTCTAACAAGATCACAAAATAACATTTTTGATCGAAGCAAAATAATGATAAAAGTAAGCATAAAAACGCCAGTGTTAGTTTGGGAAATTTAGTTACTAATATAACCCTGTCATGTTAAGTAGTAATTGCGAGCAAGGCGCAAAAACCGTCGATAACCGTGTTTCAGACCGGATATAGTTATCGTTATCCCACGAAGCGACTGCCTCGTTGGTCTAGTGGTAGCAAGTGCTACTGCTAAGCATGAGGTCCTGGGTTCGATTCCCGGGTCGGGCAAAGTGTTATTGGGTTTTGCCATCTGGAATTTCTCAGTAGCAGCCCGGAGTCTGGATTTGTGCCCGGTTGATGGCAATAGGCTCGCCCCCTATTCCATGGGACTTAAACATAACAGGCAAAATGTGGGTGTACTATAGGTACACCTCTGCCTAACCCTTCGGGGAAACAAGGCGTGATGTTATGTTATCCCACGAAGGTAGTTTTTGCCGTCGCAGCTTTGTGTAGCCAAGCAAAAACCATCAGCGCTTTATTGGAGAAGTACCCTTTTGAGCGCCAGGCGGCCCCTAATGAAGATATCGCGACCGACAACCTGGAATAAGTGCTTATACCATCGTTTTATTCGGCAGAATCCGCTAAACGAGCTAATTAACGAGGAAAAAAGTAACAAGCTGGGCTACCTGTAATAAATTTGAAATAATGAAGGGGTTAATTCGGTCACGTTCGAACATTTCAGTTAAGTTTGTTTATTCAGGTTTCCGTAGTGTGTGACTTTTTTCAAAACAAAAACGTTTTTCGCCGACCCCACGTGGCATGGGACAAGGTCAGGGAGACGATGAGTTTTACAGTAACTAAATTTTAGGAAATGTAACCATACTATTTCCATATAAACAGTACCTATTAGCAAGCGTTAACATTTGGGAAAATGCTCACAAAACCACGGTAAAAAATCCGAATTCAGACTCAATATCTAGAGAAAATTATATTTTCTGAATGATTGAACGGTCCCAACTTTTACCTTGATGAATAAAAACTTTGATCGCAATTCAAATCAAGTTCGAAATTACGAATTCGGTAAAAAGTCAAATACCTAAAGCAAACTCAATCATACAATTAAGTTTTCCATTTATATTGCTAGGCTAGGGTTGAGAAACAAATCAATGTGCCGGGGTCCCGTGACTAATAAATTATACTATTTTTAGTCTCTCAGACCGACCGACCCCTCTACCAGTGAATAAAAGATGAGCTTGCAAATGTGGACTCTCCGCACTGTTCCAATCTTCTACAGACTCATGAAGGTGTTACGAAATAACCGCAACTTTGTTACAAGTAGATACTTTTATGTTTCATTCACTATCATCATTCCTCTATCTGTGGTCTGCAATCAGTCCAACCAGTTGCGGTCAGCCGATAGCGTCGGTCCACTAATAAATTGAAATGAACCGCGTCATAGTGCGCTACAACGGACGATTAGTGGTGGGCGTAAGAGCGGTGGGAATCACCTCCCCTGTGCAGGGCGGGTATCTGTGTAGCGCAGCAAAATATAGTTTCGGCGCTAATCTAACGAAAATCAGTTGCAGCCGTTGGCCCCCGCTGAAAGTGTACGCTTATTATAGATAGTACTGAAGCTGCATTTCCAGCATAGGTATTTTGCAGTTAGTTTGTCGTATAGGTGTGTACCTACACGACAAACTAACTTCAGAAGGAGATAATCCAATGATGACTTTGACCTGAGACGGCAGCCAGGGTTCGCCAATTTGTTTTAGTTTAAAACTAAAAAGTTTATTTCAGAGACACATCATGGCTCGCTAGCTCGAAGCGTCTACCTTGTCTTGAGTGAGAAGTTTCTTAATTAATTTGACACGTCAACCTGACACCATGTCTGTAAGGTTGCACGCTCTTGACGACTTTACGTAAGAGGTCAAGATATCTTTTATGGACTGTCAGCCAGAAAACTTTATATTAATTATGCAATTAAGTCAAGGGATAAAACAGGAAAAAACGTCAAGAGGTCCCGAGGTACGAAAATTTCAATTATACTTTCCTAGCTAAAGTGTCCTTTTGAAACCATCGTGGAGTTTAAGTTGGAGTTATCGAGCCTTATATCATAAAAAATGTTTTTCTCTTCCATTTTCCCCCATTAATCGTTATTCCCTTTTCCATCATTTTATCTATCTCTCCAACGGCATATACAATGAACATTGCCTTTTCAAAGCATGTGTCGATCAATATCAGTGATTGGGTTTTACGGGAATATAAAAAATATAGACAGCAAGCACACGCAGCCACATTCGTAGGCGGTTGAAGCTATTCAATAGAGCGGGCTTCGGACAGAGTGATCCCATTTTGTCAATTATTGTAGCGTCAGTTTATTGGAACGAAGTTCTAAAACACAGCTTGCGATAGGAGTAAACTTATAGAAATCGTCACGTAACGAAAAAGCGTCCATGTGACTTATTATTAATTACAGGGTGGCAGGAACATCGATGTCAGAGCTAAAATCATGAATTGTTCGATTCGATTTTAAAACAAAATTTGCTGTTCCATAGAAAAGTGCAACACCCATGCAGTCAAAATTTATGGTAGTTTTTTTTATAATCGAAGAATAATTTAATCTCCGGACTGTTCAGAATGTTTGGTAATGAAAGAGGTTTTCGAGGGAGCCGAAGCCTAATAGCAAGGTAAAAATAAAATTCAAGATGGTGACTACGTAGATTTTAACATTTTTCGTAATGAGTGTCTTTTTCATGGTTTTCGAGGGTGCTGAAGCCAATAGTGAGTTCAAAATGAAAATCCAAGATTGCGGCTGAGAAAACGTTTAAATTTTTCATCATGGGTGTCGTTTTTATTGTTTTCAAAGGTGCTGAAGTGGATAGTGAGGTCAAAATGAAAATCAAAGATGGCCCCTGCAAAACATTACACACATCAAGGGTGTCAAATTCATGGATTTTGAGGGTGCTAAAGCTGATAGTAATTTGTGTTGATGTATATTAATATTAATTTTATTCGTTTGTATTTATTTATGTGTGACCACTAGGGCATCGAGAACCGGCCCTATTTTAGGAACCGGTCCTTTCGGTTCTATACTCAAGCCGGAACCGGGTATCCGGTTTTTTCGGTTCTTTCAGGTTTTTTTCATAAATTGAAGTTGAAAAGGTATACTTTTCAAGGCTATCTTTTATATAGAATTCCTACTATCAAAACGGTAAGCATACTTATATTTTTTAAATTATACTCTAATTACAACATCGTTTCACCCTTTATAGGACGGCTCATACAAAGTGGCCAGTAAACTGGACAGACATTTCAAGGTACCTAGGACCTTGAAGTGGACGGTCACTTCTTCACAATTCACTGTTCAGTTTAGTGGTCACTTTATATGAGCCGTCAGGACGGCAAACAGTGAAGAGTGAAGAAGCGACCGTCCACTTCAAGGTCCTAGGTACCTTGAAATGACTGTCCAGTTTACTGGCCACTTTGTATGAGCCGTCCTATAAAGGGTTACAGTATTTTTGGCAACAATCAGTTCTTTAAAATTCAGTATTTTCACAACCAGTTGACAATCAGTTGTTTATAATTCACTGCACTACAGAGATCAAAGAGTAGCTATGAAATAATAAAAAAATAACTTTAAAAAAATTAACAGTCTTACAAGCTAGAAATAGGAACTTTCACAAATCCACTCTAAATAAATCAAAAAGCACACAAAAGTCGTAAATAAATGATAAAAATTAAAAAAAAAAAGTTATTTCATATGGACTTACAAAAACCAAACAATAAAATTAATTATTAAATTGAGCATTACGTATTGGGTTTCTTCTTTCCTAAATAAAAAGAACGTAAAAAAATAAGTGCGTCTAAAGTTTTGTCGCTTAAACGGAGTCTATTGCAGACTATCCCAGCGGAAGAAAATATACGTTCCGGGCCCACTCTAGTGGGTGGAATTGCGTAATAAAGAGATAATATTATTTCTAAATTTATTTTAAGAGAAAACCGAAAGAACCGAAACGACCGGTTCTCTGTTTTATAGAACCGGTTCTTTCAAGGACCCAGAAACGGAATTTCTCTGTTCTTTTGAAACCGGGGAAAACCGGTTCCGATGCCCTAGTGACAACATTGTATTTACAATTTTAATTTTGGTTTCTAATATGGGTTATGTTACCTGCAATAAAAGAATTTTATTTTATTTTAAAGACAAAATGAAAATCCAAGACAGCGATAACTTCATGAAAGCTTTTAAAAACGTATTAGAATAAAATTATTTCGCTCTCTCTGTCTCTATCTTTTATATACGAGTGTGTGTACATGCGCGTATCGCGTAAGGAAATTCGTTCCTGCGGGAGTTACCGACCCCATACGCTTTTTTTATTTTGTATTGATTGCGTCAAAGCCTTATATCTATAAATGTACGTTAGTTCGTAACGACGCTGTTCAATCCACTTGGAAAGCTCCTAATTTTATTAGTGAGGACTTGCCTGTTTTATGTCGGTAATTGATCGCTCGGGGATAGACAAAGAAAGGTTCTTGTTTTTATATTTATGGGTAGCGTTTAAGTTGTGTAGTGTACATTAATCGTGTCTTATATAAAGAATGTAGGAGTGCGGGCGGACTTAGGTGGTACTGAATCGAATCACTTAAAGCGAGTAGTAGGTAGGTAGGTATGAAAGGTTACTTAGCTTTTGCCAGCGGCTTCGCCCGCGTGATGATCGGGAAAAATACCACAGGAACGATCTACCAGGTAAAAAAGTATCCTATGTGTTAATCTAGGTAATAAACTATCTATGTGCCAAATTCATCCTAATTCGGTCGGTTATTTTTGCGTTATTGAGTAACAAATATCCAAACATACAAATTTTCACATTTATAATTTAGTAGGATGTGATTACAGAAAGATATATAAATAAGAACAGGCATAAATACATTCTCAGTTATTTTACACTCAGAACCACCTGGAATGATACTGCGGATCTTAATACCACTCATCTTCCGAATATCACAAATGATAATATCTCACGCGCCCAAATAAACGAGGACGCCAGCGAGCACGAAAATATTATTTTATTTTTCTTTTTCCGAGAAGAGTCACCTTCCAACATTTGATGTTTCATCCTAAAATAACAACTTATTTTTCTTTTTAGTATTTGTCATCGAAAATACATAAAAGAACACGGGACCTTTTATCAACCTTAATGTAGAAATGGAACATAATGAATATATAAAAGGTATCAGATTATACATTAAAACATAAGTCCCGGCCCGCGAGTCGAGAAAGTTTGTTTGTCTACTGACGATTACTCAGAATATAACCCAGCAATGTGTACTCAGTATCTTGTTGACTTTTAAACTAATAAAAAGTTTAGAAACCAATATATTTATGGAAATATACAGCTTTATGCAAACCTAAAAATAACTTTTTGTAATAAGGGGTTGCGTCCTGCCGGGGTCGAGTGATTGTTCGAAAGAGATACCGTGACCCTGGCACATGGGCAACTGATGGAACACGGGTGGGTTTTAGTCAGTGAAAGTCTGACACGCCCTCCCGCTCCGCCCCGAGCGGGAGAAGTCATTTGATGATTTCCCATCCTCAAAAAAAAAAAAAAAAAAAAAGGGGTTGCGTCGCGGTATATTTTATTATGAGCTCACGGTATGTTGGCTTTCTGCAATGACCTCTAGTCTTTGATTTACAGAAAGCCCTCCAAACTAAAAATAAACTTTTCAACCCTTTTCGGTTAAGAACGTTAGGGTTTAGTATAAAAAGAAAAAACACAAGGGGCTTATCTCGACCAAAAGAAAGGTTCCAGAAAGAAGTACTTGTTGCTTATCTCTGACTTTACGGAATATCGGACTCCAGAGACATAGTTGTAAATCTTATTTGGATCGGATCCAAATCCTTTTCACTTTTTAGGGTATACGCTCGCACTATTTTGTCTTACAGGAAACTTAGGACCGAATCTCAAGGGATTTTCGAACCTCCGGCGGGATCTCATGGCGAGATGGCGAGTGCCATTGTCGCAACCCAGTGCGGGGCACGCCCCAATTGTGGCGGTAAGTCCCCTCTTTGAGGAGTGGATGGAGAGGCGCCACGGCGTCCTCGCCTTCCACCTTACGCAGGTCCTCACCGGACACGGGTGTTTCGGGAGGTTCCTATTACGACTAAGGCGGGAGTAAATGCCCGGGTGTTCCCACTGTGTGGATAGCATGGAGAACACGGTGGAGCATACGGTATGCCTGCCAAGGTCGCTGATTTGATCAAAAGAGCTGAGCTTCGCCCAAAGCGGGAGACGTCATTTGATGATTTCCCCCCGTCGAAGTCGCGGGCAAAAGCTAGTAATAAAATAAAACTGAAGATTTTGTTTTGAACAAATCTTTTTACATTTGATAGCCAAATTCTTGAATATTTATTGATTAAAAATTTGTTTAAAAAAGATTTATTGGTCGGCTCGGGGTTAGCATGATGTTTAATAGCGTAAGTTATAGGTTATTTAACATCATGCTAAAGCCGAGCCGGCTAAAAGAAAAGTCAGATGAAAAATTTCACGCGGACGAAGTCGTGGGCTGATTTTAGTGCTTTTTAAAAACAAATTTCATTACAAAAGAGAGCATTTCTCGAGGCACAAGGATTGGATGTAACGTAATTTACTTTCCCTTTATACCCCTGAAGACATAGCGAGAAGTAGCCGTATTGTCCTACGGGATTAAGTTTTATCACAAAAAGCCCTTCAACTTATGTTGAATTTTTCCCATCGAGTTATATCCTGTTTTTATTTTACTTTTTGTTTATAAATTGATGTCTTCCTTGGAATTTTCGAGGTGGGTTTTTAGAATCACCAGCTCAGCTGTTAAGGCAGTAAAGGTTCTTAACACGCATGGCCGCACCGTCGCTGATCGGCGTCGGTCGAGCGTTTATCTCCGAAATTGAACAGCTCCGATCTTCCTATTAAATTGGGAGTAGAATACTGGCCACTTCACGGTTAACGAGAACAATGCGATTAAGATAAAGCGGATTAAGATTATGAGAGCGCCGAGAAGTGAATTAACAATTTATACATCGAGCATCCGGCGCGTATAATGAACTACAGAATTTGAAATCCTTTTCATAAAGCCTTGTTCCAATTTGAATCGCCCTGTTTCTATTATACTGTAACTTTTAACAAACAATTTCTAAATGGTGCAATACAATACAATGTAGCAGTTACTCATGATGGGAGCACATAAAGCGCTGGCAAAGTTCCTTCGAAGTAACGTCTAAAGATTTTATTGAAACATGCTGAGACCAACGAAGTGGAAACATGAAAAGCGCTGCGCTTCACAACTAAGTATGTGAAGGTAGCATAAAAGTATACGACGTGAACTATCGCGTTGTATACGTTTATGCTAGCTCAACATGGATTCTTCAAAGAGAGTTCAAGAGAATACGTTCGGATTTAACTTTGACTGATCCTTCTCCAGGAAGTTAGCAAAACTGACGAAGTGACATAATCCTTGAACATTTTTTTTGTTTCCTTTTCTTTCTTTGTTCTAAAAGATCCATCTTAGAAACGAGACTGAGGTTATTTAGCGTCATTCCTTCCCTCATTCTTGAGTCTTGAATTTTCGAGTCACCGGAGCATGTTCTTTTCATTGTAACGCTCTTTCAAATGGTACACAAAGCTTTTGGCATTATCTCGTGCGGGGAGCTCACACGAGAATGATTCGACATTTTACGAAGAGCTCGCATTCGAACCGTGTTATTTATTCTATTTTGGTGTTTCTTTGTACATTCTCGGATTATCCATGTCCACATTACCTACAGTACGATGACGTTGGATCAGCGTTAGTAATGGAGGATGCCCAGTACCCATGTCTGGTTGCATAATAGATATTCACTCCTCGATTGCTTTAATTGTGTTATTCACCATTGAATTTGTATCGTGAAAATAGAAAAGCTTGTTTGACGTTAAAGTATTCTACACCGCATCGCCGTTGAATAATTTAGTATCTTATACCACTCGGTACAACGAAAGATATTATTATTTGATTATCAACTAAATTATTTACCAGCAGAGAGAGAGGAAAGTGAGAAGGAAGTCGAGAAAGTTGTCTACAAAAACACAAGATTAAAACAGGAGCTAGTAGACCTACATCTCCAATACCTCAGTATTGTTGCTGAACGGGATCAACTAAAGGTGGTTACAGATGGTTTCAACAACTGTAGTAATTTGTATGAGCAGGCTTTAAGTAAGGTTAGGGACCTAGAGGATGAATTAATCCATGCAAATGTCAAAATTCAACAGTTAGAAAAGGATAAAGAACGTAATCAGGTCAAAGAAACTGACCATTTGTTTAATGAATTGTTTAATACAAATTGTAACCCACACTCTATAACGACAATTGACCTAACCGAGGATTCCTTACTGAAACATAACTGTAGTCATAAAATAAGTCAAAATAAATTTAAAAAATATGCGCAACTGAATAAAATTATTAAAAAATGTAATAAATTCAAGAAACATCAAAAACATTATTCCACAAATATTCAATTAAGGAAAGAACGTGTTTCTCTTGTCAACAAATTGAAAAATTATCAAATTAAATTAGAAGATAGCATAAATATATATGAAGTAGACACTCAGCGCTTACAGTCTGAAATTCAAGTTCTTGATGAATCCCTTAAGTCACTTTATAATAAATATGTATGCTCTAAGCACCAAATTAAGGAACATATCCTTGCTACAAATGAATTGGTAGACAGAGTGGATTTGCTGACTCTCAGTAACACTCAGTG
Organism: Aporophyla lueneburgensis; assembly: GCA_932294355.1. Classification (NCBI taxonomy): domain Eukaryota; kingdom Metazoa; phylum Arthropoda; class Insecta; order Lepidoptera; family Noctuidae; genus Aporophyla; species Aporophyla lueneburgensis. The sequence continues at coordinate 15,978,298 of OW028754.1, forward strand.
CACTTGTCGAAGGGTATCCAACCCTGATGCCCTCCAGCCTGAGGCAATGGTGAACCCATCCCAAGTTGTGAGTAGTCTGCACTCTATCTCCATTCAAAATATACCTGATACTGTGCATGAACAATCTCAAGGGGTACAGGTAGTAGCTAGTAGTGTTACCCCTTGTTGCAGTCAACTTGGTTTTCAGTCCGTTATGTTTTCAGATAGTATAGGAAGAGGTTTAGGGAAATTAGTTAGTAACAAGTTGAATATTTCGAATCAAAATAATTGTTTGCCTGGGAAATCCTTTTCAGAAATAATGACATCAATTATGAGATATCAATATGATTGTAATACCAACATAACTGTATTTGTAGGTAATAGTTCAAAGGTCAAACAAAATGATATAACTGACAGTGTTACTCAGCTTTTAAAGATTAATTGTAACAAAATTATTTTGTGTGCATTTCCATATTTTGAGAAATTATCTAGTAGGAAAAACAAACATATTCATATGCTTAATAATCATATGCAGTTTTTGGTCAGTCACTACAATGATAAACTTATATTTTTTGACACTAACATTTTTGTTGATAAGTTAAAATCGACAAGGAATACAGTGTATCTTCCCCTTAGGTTTAGACATCAAATAGCGAGGCTATTAGCTTATATTAACTCAGACATAAGTAGTATGTCACAGTCTTATTTAATTAGTGTTGGTAGTGATACTAACACTACTATTGATACGCCTAGTAGTTTAAACTACTAGGTGCGACAACGGATGAGCCGCATATGTTGAATGTTGTTCATCAAAATATGCAGGGTCTGTCCGGCAAAGAGTTAGAGTTAAGTTTATTTATAGAGAACCATGATGTTCAGGTATTATGTTTAACTGAACACTGGTTGAAAGAACATGAAATAGTGTTTATCAATGATGATAATTTTACTGTACAAAGTGCATTTGCGAGAAAAAGGGCCATCCGTGGTGGTTCTTTAGTTCTTGTTTCAAACAAGCTAAAATGTAAGCAACGTTCAGATTTAGTAAATCTCTCTATTGAGCGCACTATTGAGTTGTCTTGTGTTGAACTCGAGCGATACGTTATAATTTGCGTTTATCGACCCCCCTCTGGGGATTTCGTTTGTTTCGAGTCAGTAATGGAGGATTTACTCAATAAGTTAAAATCAAGTAATAAAAGTATAATTGTATGTGGCGATTTTAATATTAATATTTTAGATGTTACTCCATTGAGTATTAGACTTCTCAATCTTTTCAGGTCTTTTAATTTATTTAACTTGTTTTTTGAACCAACTAGGATCACAGCTTCTTCGTCAACTTGTCTTGATAATATATTAAGTGATGGTGATGCCAAAAATAAATTAGTGCTAACTGATTTAACGTCCGACCACTGTGGTTTGCTATCTAGCTTCCCTATGTCATTGTTTAAAAAGGCACATAAACTTGAATGCAGGCCTTATACAGCTAGTCGTTGCACCAAGTTTAAAAATAATGTAGCTCGTAGAATTACACCATCCATAGTAGAAAACGAGAATCCTAATGCAATTTATGAAGCCCTCTTTAATGTAGTGCAAAAAGAGTACCAATCTACTTTCAAGACCAAAACCATTGACATTAATGGCACCTCCGTCGGCTTTAACCAATGGGCTACTCCAGGTATTTATAAAAGTAGAGCGAGGCTATACGAGTTATATGGTTTAAAAAAATACAGGTTTGATACTCCTTTCCTAGAGTATGTAAAAAAATATTCAAAATTATTTAAACAGGTTAGTGCTTTTGCTAAATCTAAATTTTTAAGCGATCAAATTAAAAATTCAAATAATAAAATAAAAACCACTTGGAAAATCATTAACAATGAAACTGGTAAATCGGTTCAACAAGAAAAACAACTTGAAATTATGGTCGACAACAAATTAGTAAATACGGCAGCTGACGTAGCACAGGCATTTAATGAGTTTTTTGCCAACATACCTATAACTACGACTCGCTCCTTAAATTCCTCCCCGTCTAAAGCTGAAAACCTTTTGCATAGTAGTGTGCCTAAAAGTAGTTGCCTATTCAATTTTGAACATGTAACGCCTCGTGATGTAGTTAATGTTTTTAACACACTTAAGTCTAAAAACACTGGTGATTTCTGGGGCATTTCCATCAAACTATTAAGTAATATAATAGACATCGTAGCCCCCTCTTTAGCTGTTACTTTTAATAAATGTGTTGATGTCGGAACTTTTCCTGACCTCATGAAGAGTAGCAAAGTCATACCATTATTTAAATCAGGTAATAAAAAAGACGTTTCTAATTTTAGGCCTATTTCTATCTTACCTGCATTTAGCAAAATATTCGAAAAGTTAATACTCAAGCAGTTGTTAAGACATTTTAATTTAAACAGCCTCCTTCATAATGAGCAATATGGCTTTACGAAAGGTCGTTCAACTACAGATGCGGGTGTTACTCTCTTGAAACACATTTTTAACGCATGGGAGAACTCGCAAAATGCTATCGGAGTATTCTGTGATCTCTCCAAAGCCTTTGATTGCGTGCACCATGACACGCTTTTGCGTAAACTACGTCATTACGGTGTCCATAACGAAGCTTTAAACGTAATAAATTCTTATTTACATAATAGGTTCCAATGTGTAGATATTAATGGTGTAAAATCTACCGGGCTACCGGTTCAGTTAGGTGTGCCTCAAGGCTCTATACTCGGCCCATTCTTGTTCTTAGTGTATATCAATGACTTACCATTCTTTTTAAAGGGTATTTGTGACGTTGTACTGTTTGCAGATGATACTTCTCTTATTTTTAAAGTAGATAGGAACAGACAAGATTTTGAAGACGTAAACAGTGCACTCTCAATGGTTACGGATTGGTTTACGGCAAATAACTTAGTTCTCAATGCCAAGAAAACGAAATGTGTAAAGTTCGCCTTACCGAATGTTAGAAATCTAGGTCCCGAAATCGTCTTAAATAAAGAGGTTCTTAAAACTGTAGACTCGACAGTTTTCCTGGGCATAGCAGTGGATGGCAAACTACAGTGGGGCCCACATATTTCAAGTCTAGCGGGGAGGCTCAGTTCAGCCGCCTACGCCGTCAGAAAAGTAAGACAATATACTGACGTTGATACAGCTCGGTTAGTCTATTTTAGTTATTTTCACAGCATTATGTCTTACGGTATTCTACTGTGGGGCAAAGCCGCTGATATTCAAAATATTTTTGTCCTTCAGAAACGAGCTGTTCGAGCAATTTACCAGCTAGGTGCCAGAGTTTCTCTAAGGGACTTTTTTAAAGATATTGGTATTCTTACGGTAGCATCACAATTCATCTTCGCCAATATCTTATATATTAGGCAAAATTTACACTTACACGCTAAAAACAGTGATTTTCACACTGTTAACACTAGAAATAAGGACAAACTACGTGTTCCCTTTCACCGGCTTCACAAGGTGCATAACTCATTTGTTGGGCTTGGTATAACATTTTACAACAAGCTACCACCTTATTTACTAGAATTACCTTTTAATGCGTTTAAAGCTCAAGTAAAATCCAACCTTTGTCTAAAGGCATATTATTCCATCAACGACTATTTAAATGACAAAACTAGTTGGTCGCTGTGATTAACTCAAGACAATGTTTGTGTTCTTTCTCCAGTACTAGCGTACCTAGTGATAGGTTATATAGCTGTAATATAATTTTTATTATATATTTTTTTTACTGTGTTTGTCATTTTTTTTTTGTGTATTTATTGGTTTTGACTTGTTCTATGCTTTGACATATTATAATGATTAGTATTGCATAAAATGATTAGCTAGCGACCTCGACAAGTTGTCATTCAATTCTTGCCTGAGCAACCGGCAGCAAGTTCGTCATGCTCCCTTAGATGTCAATGCTTGCGGTAGCGTCAGGGGTCGGGTTACCCCCTTCCCTCAAATAAGGCGAGGGGGGTAATGGCTGATCTTTGCGTTATGCTCGTGAACGGGTGCTGCTTGTGGTGACTGGTCGTCTTGCTGACCTTGATGTTGGTATTGTTGTTAATTACCTACCTGTTTATTTGTTTTTACGCCGATGGTCCTAGTTTATCATTTTGAGGCCTCGAGTTGTAACTCGGGTCGTAACAGCTATGTGAACGTGATTCAGCATTGCATATGTAAGCTGTCACGCCCTTATGCCAGGAGGCTTTTATTTTGGTACCTTTATTTACATGATAAAAATAGTTTTTGCTTTTGCTTGAGTATAGATTTCATTTTATTTCCTGGATTATTGGGTTGGCTAGCTGACAGATGGCAAATCATTTAATTTAATGTTTTGTGTCTCATAATGTTACCTCCTTACAATTGTATAGAATCAAGTTCTTCTAACTTAACAGACAGCTGTGCTGCTGGGGAGTTTGTTCCGCCACTTCTTCTTCCCAGCTAAAGCACTAGGAAGTGTCGAAGGGCGGGCGTTTTGGGGGGACTGTCTTTTGTAACTTTGACGTTCAAAAAGTGCTGACTCTCAGCCTAGTTTGAATAAATGACTTTTGATTTTGATTTTGATTGAGCATTTAACATTTACAAATTGAATTTGGCATAAATCTGTTCAGAGCCCTACCGGGTAACATAATTAGTAGGTACTATTTTCAGTTTGTAGGACCGTGAATGGTGTCCTCCAGGAATTCTGTATTCAATAGTTCTATTTTCGTAGGTACACAAAATAAATTGCTGTGAGCATGGGCGCCTACGCGATTCCAATAAAATAAACCAAAACCAATTTTGGTTCGCAATTACTTTGAAACAATCAAGCCAATCACACAGATCCAATTCGGGATGAATGGTCAAACGACGTAAATCATTTTCAAAACACAAGCCGGGTTAAAGAATTATCGAAAAATTATTTTTTTATCAGAGAGACGGTAAGCATGAGCTGTAATTAAATAGGGGGGATATTCACGTGACTGAAAAGAGTGATTGATGTCACAAATTGCTTCCATTGTCAGGAGCGAAAAAAAATGGATTGACGATATCCAATTTATCGGCAAAGAGAAAAATTGAACACCTAAAAGGTGCAGAGATTGAAAACAGAAATGTTTCAGTGAAACACTGAAATGTTTGTGTTAGGTCGGGGCCTTTATTTACAGAGTAAATTAAACATTAACAAGACGGAAAGCCCTCATCTCTATGTAGATTGTGGGTCCGGCCATTTAAGCTTGACTGCGTCACACTAACAAATCACAAATTGACCAATCTACAATAGTTTTAGAGAATCAGATATCACGCTCAACAATCTGTTATATCTAAAATTGGAGATAAATATTGGGATGAATCATAACATTAATTTTATAGGTTACGCTGTAAAGTTTGATTACGTAAATACAAACCAGAGACATTTATACGACCATTGATTTATGGAAGTTTAGACTCCCAATAATACACAAAATTGAAGCTTCTGATGAAATATAGGAATATTCGTAATACGTTTTAATGTTTATCAAACTTGCCGCCGTTCATAAAGATTTGACAAGCCAAACGTAAAATTTATAAATCTCGTTTAATTTTTAAAGCGAACAGAGGCATCCAACCGCTGCACTGAAGTTACGAGGCCATAACTTTAGTAGAGTAATATAGGTACGGTCGGCCAAGAAAGTGGTGTACCACCCTAAGGTTGAATATCGCTTGCAGATTCATAGGTGATAAAGATTAGTTTCGCTTGCAGATCGATCTGACAACTTCTATTGCTGTCTTTATCTGATTATTGATAACGACTATTACTGTTTGTAACGTGACAGCTGTTCTTAGTTTGAACTTGATGGAACCAATGACGTCGTAAAATCAACGGCGGGGGTCTGTAGATTTTGATGACAAAATTGTATCTACAAATTCAGAATTGTAATCAACAAGTTACATAAAATTGTAAAGGCACAAGGCAAATCCACAAACCTACAATTTCTGTAAACTTGTAATTACAATATCAATAAAAAACAAGCTAAAAATTGATTTATCCTTTTATTAAATTTCTACAATCAATTTTAAAATACTTATAACAAACAAAAACATAGCATATATAGTAATATTTAGAAGATATTGAAAATTTTTAAAAATTAGAAACGGGTGTAACCGCCGTTGGCCTCTATAACCTCTAAAAGACGAGACCTCATTGAACCAACAAGCCGTGAGCAAATATCGGTTCCCCGCATTTCCTCCCAAATATAATTACAGTGACTAATAAGAGCTTGTTTGGTTCTTTCATTTTGATGCGACCATCGTTGGACCATAAGGCCCCAAAGATTTTCTATCGGGTTGAGGTCCGGCGATCTTGAGGGCCACTGAATTACCCTTACGTCAGTGTGTGAACGAAACCAGGCTCTTACGATCCTCGCATTATGAATTGAACAATTATCTTGAACAAAATCAAATTGTGGCACTTCGTTCTCCGGGTAAACATTACGGACTGTCGGTAGCATTGCATTCTGAAGCACGTCGATATAATTTACAGCCGTCGCTCGAGGAGGTAGAGAACACAATTCTCCTACACCATCCGCACTCATCCAGCCCCAAATATTGACGGAAATTCGACCTGATTCTCTATTTGGGATTACATGATCATCTTTATACCGTGTTGAATTATATCGCCAAAGGTGAAGACGTCCATGCTGACTGGATTTAAACGTTTTTTCATCACAAAACACTGTATTAGACCAATCAAAGTCTAAGTGCTCTCTGGCGAAGTTCAGACGAGCAAGTCTGTGAGCATCCGTCAAATATATTTTCTTGGCGTAATGCCTGTGGTGCAACCCCATGTAATGTAGATGATTCCTTATTGTTTGGGCACTCACATCGAACATCTCCGCAAAATGTTTTGTGGGCTTAAAACCATTGATTTCATATTCCCGTCTCATGAATTCTCTATCGTTATTGGAGAGTGCAGGCCGGCGACCACTTCTTATGTGATCCAACAAACTTCCCTCCTCTCCTTCACGACGAATCCAAAAGCGGACAGAACGCCTCGATATATTCAAATTCCGGGATATCGCACTGATACTGCTTCCCTCATTAAATTGGGCAATTATTTGTGCTCTTTCGGCAATGGTCAAGTTGGCACGCATTGAGATGATTTTATATGCAGTTGATTGAAAAATAACACGGAAAATATATCGATTTTTTGCATATATTTGACAAAATGTCAATTGTCAGTTTTCTTTTTCAAATGGAATTCGGTTGTCTATTTAAATAGTTTTTATTACTTTTGTTTGGAAACATTTCAATGGGGAAGGCAACTCAAAGCTAATCGTAGATGGCGCTGCGATATTATGTCCCATATGTCAGATTACTGTATAACTTGTACAAAACAAACACGTATTTTGTTATAAAAATTGAGTTTATTCTTTAGAATAATAATAATAATATAATATTCTTTTTTTTTTTTTTATCCATTACTCCATATTGTTTTTTAAAACAATATGGAAAATTATTCGTCAATACAAGTGCATATACTAAAACAAGAACTAAGACGCCGCGGTGCATCTGCAAGAGGAAAAAAGTGATTTAGTTAAGAGGTTAGAAATTTGATTTTACTACATTAAACACACATTTACTTGTAGTTAGGATTTAAAATTGTAATTTTTATGTAGGTATTACATGTGCTAGCCTCTACAAAAAATATAGTACTGCTTCTGACATTCTATATTGAGAAAAATATCATCAAGTTTTGTGTTTGTCTTCTTCATCTAATTTTACATCTATTTTATAAATTGGGGTAATATGATAAGAATTTTAACTTTCTAACACCACAACTATCACAAATCTCGGTCCCGGTGATAATTCTTCCACCAGACGAACCATTTCATGATCTAAAGAGCGATGCCATACTTAACCTCCAATAGAAAAGTAGATATTATTTTGAAAGGTGTATTCGATTGTTTAGTTATGGTATAATCATAGAATTTCATTAATAAATTCAACTAACGGCCTGTCCCGGCTTCGCAAGGGTAAATATTTGTTTATTATAGCTTTTCCTTAGTGATAATACAATTTTTGTTCTCACAGCAGTCACAGCAGCTACCCGTTATTTCTTGATAGTGTGAATTGTCGGGAATTTGAATGCCATCATTTTTACAGCCTATTACACAACATCTAGTCATTTTACATCAATAAATAGTTTTTTTCAGAAAATTCCTTTGATATGACAGTTCTTATGGGACATAAGGTAGCAATGTCACTTTGACACTTGCCTTCCCCATTGCTTTGTAGAAACTAATGTCCTTTTCATTTATACTAAAGGTTAAAATGTCATGTACTTATATGTGACATATGACGTATGAATACTAAATACATAGGTTTACGTCATGATAATGTTGTCTCTTTCAGTAATATCTTTTTATAACGAACCTTGTTGTAATTTTCGATGACCGGGAAACTAAATAAAAACTGGTACACCACTTTCTTGGCTGACCGTACTAATTTCCTTAACCTCAATACAAGAGCTGAGATTTTAGGAAATTGAGGCAATACAAAAAGTTGATTTATTCAAATATAAGTATTTGTTTATAATTTTTATAATAACATCATCATCATTACTGCCGAAAGCCCTCCACTGCTGGACATATGTGAGGTTAATCCAGTGCATATTTTTTATCGTTTAAACAAAATTTAAATGTTTAAAAACTAACAAAGTTAACATTATGCGTCTCATAACCATAATTGTACCTCTTGTCATAGCTATAGATTTTATTAAGAAACAATTATCTTCCCAAAAACTTCATATTTCAAACAGAATTCGTAATCAAAAATCAAAGGAACTAATAAGGCTTGAGAGAAGACGCATGAAGACGGAATACCGCGCCACATTTCTCACCGCTCGCCTCAGGAAAGTCTGCTAAAACTTATCCTCTCCGATGTTTTCACAGCGGAATACCATCAAAACTGCAAGATTGAAACTCGTGTCAGCAACTACGTACTCGAAGCGTTTGAGGTTTAACTATAAGTTGGATTGGGAGCCACTACCGACTCTCGGAAACACTTTAGCTGCATAATACAGTTTCCGTGCAACCAAGGACCAAGTTGGTATGTGCATCAAAATTTGCTTGTAACTAAGTTAAAGGCGATCAGTGCTCCGGGTGTTTCCATTGTGAGGATCGTCTGGAGGACACGGTGGAGCATACGGTGGAGGTGTGCCCTGCCTGGGCGGAGCACCGCCCGCCGTGTCCTCGTGGAGGCGATCGGCGGCAGCGACCTCTCGCGTCCGGCCCTGGTGCGAGCCATGGTACGGAGCGAGAGGGAATGGGAAGCCGTCACCTCCTTCTGCGAAGCAGTAATGCTCGCGAAGGAGGAGGCGGGGCGCGTGAGGGAGTGGCAGTCTCTGCGCCCTCACGTCCCTAGCCGCCGCAGGTGGAGACGCCCCGGGCGTCGGGAGTCCATAGCGGACTCCCGGCCATCGTAGGCGCGAGCTTGCGGGTGGTGAGCAATGGGTAGCTCGCCGCCCGGTAAGGACCAGGCTCGGGTCGACGGCGCGTAGTGTTCCACGCGCGCCTCAAAGAGATGTCAGCAGCAGTGACGGGGTCTACTAGGACCGATGCCTGCCGGGGTCGCGTGATTGTTCGAAAGAGATACCGTGACCCTGGCACATGGGCAACTGATGGAACACGGGTGGGTTTTAGTCAGTAAAAGTCTGACACGCCCTCCCGCTCCGCCCAGAGCGGGAGAAGTCATTTGATGATTTCCCATCCTGAGAAAAAAAAAAAAAAAAGGCGATCAGTGCGATGTCAGTATTGTTAAGTTCTAAGATTACGAATTCAGATTCTAAGCTATGAAAATATTATCTACGTTAAGATGTAACACTTCCGTCTTAATAATGTTCTCTACAAAGTGTCGTAACATAAATCAGTCTTCAACTTAAATCCATTTAACATTGTTCGTAAAGTTTTAACGATAAAACACAATCCAATTAATAGTTGTGCAGTTAGTCGTATCGTCGCCATATACAACTGTCGCGCAGCATGTAGGTTTATCGAATTACCATGTCTCAAGGATACCTTCTGAAGATAGCGATGACAAAGTTAAATAATCGTTAGCCGATGTGTAATCTATACTAATATTATAAAGAGGAAACCTTTGTATTTTTGTATATTTGTATTGAATAGGCTCAAAAACTACTGGACCGATTTCAAAATTTCTTTTACCATTACTTAGAGGGATTCTTCCGAATCCGTATAGGCTATATTTTATCTCGGAAAATAGATAGGATTTTTCGTGGTAGTGAAAATTGTGGAGTAAGGCGTCGAAAAAACTGCCGTACGTTAACGATTCTCGCGAACGCTGCCTAAATGGTTAGAAATGTATGGTTGACTTCTATAGAAAAGTTGTAGAACTCAATAATGCCTACAAAAAAGTCCGCGATAGTATAAACCAAATATTTATATTTTAGCCATTATAACCACTTTTCCATAGAATAAAAGTAATTAAAATTATTAGCCTATGTTTATTGATCTTATTATCGTCAAATACTAATCCTTATCCAAATAAACTATTTATTGAGCAAGATTGTTTCAATAGCTATAAATTACTTTTTATTTTATTCCAATCGGACAATCCATTCAAAAGATATTACGAATTTAAAATTGTAATTGGTATTAAAATGAATGATGGTGTCACACGACTCGCACGGCGAAACCGCAGGGGAGGGGGGTGCACATCTATGAAGCAGGTTGCCGCGCGGCTCTCTACGCAGCGGACGCGGCCAAATCGAGTAAATTTATTGAATTAATGCACTTATTAAAATTGATTTCGGAACTATTTAGATACTCATTATCAAAAGTTCTTTTCAAAACAAAATTTTTTTTTTCAGAGAACTTAAAAAATAAATGTCCACCCGTGCGAAGCCGGGGCGGGTCGCTAGTAAGATATATTTACATAGAACACGTGTGAATGCAGAGTATCTTTGGAAGAAAATTTACAGATGTAAGAGTGTTACTGCTTGGTATGTGCGGCAATAACTCTGTAGACAGGTTGAGTCGATTTGGCGGGAATACAGCTGGAATATTTTTTAGAAACAGCTAAAACAAATGCTTTACTGCTTTATCTACATATTTGTAGGTGAGTTATCCAGATAGGCATTGTTTTCAATATACCTTGTTGCACTTTTGGCGTTCTTTAAACCATTATGTGTGATACAAATTGTTATTTTTGTCAAGTTCAAACCTTATGTAGCTACGTAGGTAGAATTGAAATCTTGGCCAGTCTCAGACTCATTAAAACTGTTTTTTTGTACATTTTATTTAGCCTTAATAAAGTAGATACTGCAAAGAAGTCTGTAAACTACGTATTTCTTGGTAAAACATAAATAAAAGACCTTTATTTCGGTTTAACAAATCAAAAATATAGTACATATAAGGCGTTCGTCCGCCCAGTCTTGGCCCAAATTCGATTCAAGCAATTCAATCCCACGCTGGAGAGATTGAAAGGATTCTAGTGGAAATGATTGGATGGAGTGTGCACACACTAAAGACACGTGTATCCACGCCATTTATTTATGTCCTACCCTTTTAAAAAAACAAGTGAATTGCGGGACGAAGGTAAAGTATAAAATAAAAGAGAAACGGAAGCTTTAATAAACCCTGCCGGGGTCGCGTGATTGTTCGAAAGAGATACCGTGGCCCCGGCACATGGGCAACTGAAGGAACACGGGTAGGTTTTAGTCAGTAAAAGTCTGACACGCCCTCCCGCTCCGCCCAGAGCGGGAGAAGTCATTAGATGATTTCCCATCCAAAAAAAAGCTATAATAAACACTTTTTGCTGTAGGTGTTACCGAAATGTCCAAGGAATATTCAGTTTTAAACCATTTTGTTAGTCTTAAAGTCATTATAAAGATAAAAGCAAAATACCTAAGTGTAAAATAGTTTTGGCTTACTCAATTATTTTTAAAGTTATAGTGTCTTCCTTTCTGAGCTAATTTATTACTACAAACAAACCCTCACGTAGTTCTAGGTGTAGCAAATAAAGACGTTAATAGATCTTCGATAAGGTCTGTGGCGTCGGCAAGTTGTTTACGTCGAGTTTTCAAGCCATACGATCGTTTAAATGGTCTATGAAACATGATTTCTTTCTGAACTTTTATCTCTAATGTGCTCTAGTACGTCTACGTTAAACAAAAATAACTGCGGCGCCCGCGCCGCCGCTCTAACGAGTTAAATGGGAATAAATTATTTATTTATGCGGGCAAATAACTTTGGATCTGGGGCTAGTGGTTAAATGATTCAAATGCCTACCACACGGTATCAATCTGTGAACTAAAGCGCAGCTTTGCAGCGATCAGTCCAAGAATAGGTAATATTATTTTTAAATTATGAATTATTTTATTTCTGTAAGTAGGTTTGTGCAAACACTTTTAGACATCAATGATTTTTGAAAAGGTCGGCGTTTCCTATCTGACTATTCTGAGAAACTCAGACGTCACAGTCTCCTTTAAAGTCCAGACATAATCTTGGTCACATTATGTGAAGACCATGTAAATTAGTGTCTGAAATGGTATTTTGAGGGAAGAACTACACAGATTGAGTGGACCTGTCCATGCACGTATTTGTCACTAAGAGTTTATCTTCCGGAAAATTCGAAAGCATGTAAAACCGCTATGGGCATGGAAAAGCGTAAAGCGTAAGTGTAACATTGCTGGTAAAGCTAAAAAGAAATGTACTTTAAAAAGAAATGAAAAATATAAATTGCAGTTCATTTCTTGTTTCTCAGATATTGCAGTTATGTCACTACAATAGAACGAGCGACAATCACCGACATGCGACAGTGTTCCTTGTTATAATAGACAGGCAACGAGACTGCGAAGTGTTATCTATGCAAAACTTCATGATGGAGAGTTAAATTATACTAGAGCAGCGCCAGTACTTGAATGCTAATTTATGAAGTTTAGTTCTGAACGAGTTTTAGTTATTTTAACTGGCAAGATTGAGTTTGAACAAATTTTTATTTTACTTGCAACAAAGCTCTTTTGTACATACTTTCATATGGTAGGGTAGCCACGGGTAGGGACGCAGATTTGTTCGAAAAAGTTAACGTGGCCCTAGCAAAGGCAATTTAAGGGACAATGTGGTTTTAGTCAGTAAAAATCTGACACGCCCTCCCGCTCCGTCCAGAGCGGGAGAAGACATTAGACGATTTCCAACAAAAAAAGGGTAGGCACGGTCTTAGTAGCTACCAGCCATTTGAGCGAGGTCATTATTGTCCTTTTCCTATTTAATCGACAAATTTACGGCTTTTTATTTTCATCTAACAAGGGGACGGCACGACCTTGGGGAAACGGATTTGAATGAAATTTCGTGTAGTGGTGGTATACCATGTGGGTACTACCACTGTAAAATATTTCCGTCCAATGCCCAGTAGGAATTGAGAAAAACGCATACAAAGTTCTAATGTACAAGATATGAAAAAGTTGTCACATACATACATACACTGCAGATTATGGCATCATATTATCTGGAAAATTACTGCCGCAAGTTTACGTCTGTTTACAAGAGCCCACAGGTGATTTCGGTCCCAGAAAAAAAAAATAGAACAATATTTCAAAAAAATATAGGAATATGATTGTCACATCATCGAAATCAGGGAAACTAACCTCTATTCTTTATCAAAATTTTCTGGAAAAATGTTTGGTGCCATATGTTCAAAAGAATAAGTTTCTTTTAATAAATAATTGACTCATGGACAGGAAAAACAAAACCAGAATTATATGATGAAATATTATGTGAAGCCAAATGCCCACATGTACAGCAAAATGCTTTTTTGTTCCAAAATGTACTCCGTCAGTTCAACCAAGCGACGTTTATTTCTATAGACAAGTAAAAAATTTCATAAAACGGTTACAGAGCACTGCTGATCTATTAGACAAAATATACGAAATTCATTCTCGTGAAGATTGCTTAAAAATCCATTCATTGTTCATCACCAATTATCAGCACCAGTATTTCATCAAATAATACAATATGCCTGGTATGCCAGTGGATTCAGTGATACAATTTTTTTTCACAAATATAAATGAAGCTTGTTTTTCCTTAGACCGTTTGCAAACTCACTGTAATTGTAAAAAAAACAGCATATATTTGTTGTTCTTGGTGCAGAAAGAATTTTTGTTTTGAATGTTTCCATCACAGTTATCATTCAGCGTCTTGTATACTTGACTGTTAAAATGATTTTAATTATAGCATACTGTATTTATAATAGTAGTAATAAAGCTAGACTCGAACCTGCACAGGCGGGAGTACGAGTCTAGAGCATTACCGCTTGCACCACTGTACGCTCGAACGGAATTTAATGTAACTTACGAGTTATATACATGAAGCGCGGGCTGAACTTTGTATGCGTATTTCTCAGCTTCTACTGGGCATTGGACGGAAATATTTTACAGTGGTAGTACCCACATGGTATACTACTACTACACGAAATTTCATTCAAATCCGTTTCCCCAAGGTCGTGCCGTCCTGTTGTAGGTAAATTAGCCAGTAGCATCAGACATATTTTCATTGAAACTTTTTATGTCAACTTCTTATGATGCATGCTGCTTCCTAAAGTTTTAATGTGAAATAAATGACTACGAAACACAGTAAACCTCAGGGTGAAACCATTGCTTATTATCGTTGTAATTTGCTCCAGCCATTTTCTTTTGTCTACACGTGGTACAAAAGGTACCTTACAAGGTACAAATTCGTTTAAGTATTTGCCGTGTAATTGAGCAAATAAAGAAAGAACCAAGCGACCTATTACGTGAAATGTCAAACAGCAACTGATCGATATAGTAGATGATTCATAGGGCGGATCGCTTGACGGCACTATGTTTTATAGCTACCCACATATATCTGTAGGTCGTCGTCGCATTCATGGTTGTTTTCACCATAAAATGCTTCCAGCGTGATTTATATCGAATTCTTTATGCATGAGACTACCCTCATTTTAGGCTTTAATGAAAATTACCCCCGCATAAATTGTTTTTTAAATTGTTTGTTGCTTACGCACTTTAGCGTCAACTGATATTAACTGAGACATTTTTTTTTACGTAGGTAGATATTCGATCAAAGAAAAATTGGAGCAATGAAAACTAATTTTCCAATTTTCAAGTTTTATTTTTTAGGTTTCGTACACTCTGTCAAGGAAATAAAATTAAAAGTAATGAGTATTTGCAAACAAAGAAAAAAAAAACATGCAATTTGTCATTTTCTTAAAATTATAATAGAAAATGGGTAAAATTATTTTATGTACACTTTTATTTACTAATAGGTTAGCCAACCCATACATTCTAAGAAGACGTAGGCATCAACAAAAATAATCATATTTCTTAATCTCTGTAGAGTATGGAAGTCCTTTTCGTGTTCCAAAAACAGCTTACTCGGAAAACAAAAGTGACAGATCAAAGATGTGGATTTACCATGAAACGTTGCTTAAAGTTACGTAATGATTCTATGCTTATCCATTCTTGTTCGCAGTACTGATATTTTGTTTGGAGTACTTATCCTTTGCTTTACCATACTTTTTTGCAGAAATGATTCTCTGCTTGCCAATAATTTCCTTAGAGTACTTATTCTCTGCTTAGCCGTATTTATTTTTCCGTAATGATTATCTGTTTAACCAAACTTTTTGGCAGTCACGATTCTCTGCTAAGCCAATTTTTTTTTTGCAGTAATGATTCTCTTTTAACCAAACTTTTTGGTAGTACCTAATGATTCTCAACTTAAACTTATTACATTTTTGTAGTAATTATTTTTTGCCTAACCATTCTTTTATTTTTTTGCAGCGTTTATAAACAAACCCTATGGTGTCAATACTCCCAATTAGCTTAGCTATACACGAAAAAAAAATTTACGCACTGTTCAGGTTCACCAACAAGCATGAAAAACATAAGATTATTTCCATAATTAGACATTCTTTCCTCTCTTTGATATTTTTTGTCCACTTTCCGCTGAATAAAGTAATTTGCTATGTTATGCGTCTCACCGGAACGTTATTTATAAAAGGTAAATTGTCAAAGTCATGGCGAGCTTTGAACGCGCCAGACAGCAAATTACTCTCGACCGCCATCAGCCATTTATTAATTCATTTTCCTCAGATTGTGTTAATGGAAACTATTATGTTATAAAGAAAATAGGAAAGTAACGTATTTCCTCTTTATGATCAATTTTCTAGCTATAGATTTTGTTTTGCTTTAGTAGCAAAGAATTCTGTGTTCATTGAACATTCTTTTAACGATCATCAATATTTCACGGAGATTTTCAATTTAAAGGCCAGCAATTAAGTTCACATTAAGACTAAACCGATGGAAAAAGGTCAAGAATTCTGACGCAAATGTTAGATAGAAACTAAAAAGTCTTAATAGACTTCATTGTCTTGACGTAGAACACAATGGAAGAGAACAATTGCACTTCCATTTGAGTCCCAATCTCGACGTAATTAAGTGGAAACGTCACTGGAGCTAAGAAGCTGACTATGTAAGTAGGTACAGCTCCAGGTAGGTTAGGTTACGTAAATAGGTATTTGCTTTACGTGAGTCTACTTAGTAAACAAATACAGCACGAAAACCTATGAGTTTTCTTATTAATCACTAACTTTTATAGAGGTATGAATCATCCTGTTTGTTTGTAAGAAATACTCAAGATAAACATTTCATAACACAAAAACTTTAGTAAGTTTACTCAAAATAGAGACGTCAGGAGGTACGCCACGCCAGTTTTGTTTACAAAATAAGTCAAGTAAATAGAATACACTTCACGTAAGTTGGCGCAGTGTAAGCTCAAACATAAAGCTTGAGTATTATGGTATATAGTGTACCTTTTGGTTTCTAATTTGATAATGGTAAACAAAGTCTTGAAAGAATTCAGAGCGTGGCTTATCTTCAAATTGAATAGAAGTAATGGAAGCTTGATTTATTCAAATTAAAATATCTTCGTTCTTTTATTGGAACGAAATTATTCAATGCAGCTTGCGGTAGGAGTAAAAATGTAGAAAATGTTACATAATGAAAAACTGCATATTATACCCGTCCATGCAACTTTTTTACGTATTAGAAAGAGATAGGGACAGAATGAGATAGTTTTCATGGTTTTCGAGGGTGCTGTAACCAAAATTGAGATCAAAATGAAAATTCAAGATGATGCCTGCAAAGTTTTTTTTTAAATTTAATAATCATTACATCATCATCCTCCTGCGCTCATAATAATTTGGGATCCATAGAGTTCCCTACCTAAGTCTTTATGGTCTTTACATTTCTCGTCATTTAAGTGTTCAGTTCTTACCAATATATTTGTCTAGCTACAATTATTTATTCATAACAATGTACATGTGAATAACATAATAATAATGTGTGTTTTTTATGATCAATCACTGTGTTCCTTTCACGTGTAGAGTCCTGAGGGAGTCAAATATAAGTATACGCACGTAAAAATTTTGCCGCGGGATTTTTTCGCACTGTGTTTTTTAGATGCGGTGGAATGCACTATGAGGAATTTTCAATGCTCGGTACAATCCCGTGAGTGCGTAGAGACACCGAGAGCGTGTGAAAAAAAAAAGACTATAAAATAGTTCAATTTTTACTGGTCACCGAAAGAATATAAAATAATGGCGAGTGTAAGACTTAACTAATCGAAAAGGATCTTTAATGATTAATATTTCATTTTTCTAAACTGACTCAGTTATTTACGCAAAATTCCTGTGTTATGATAATGATAAACAACGGTTCAGAAATTAAACAGCTCACCAAAATATTTATCCTGAAACAGGGATCGAACCCTCGTCTTTGACCTAGGGCGGACAGTCGTGTCGATGCACCGTAGCTCATTGTCTCTTCGTAATGCTTTGCAATCAAAATTAATTGGAATATTTCATTGAAATCATAATTGTATAATGAAATTCAACTGAAGATAATTTGAGTTGAAAAACCAGGTAAGGTCTATCGGATTATCTCCTACCCAAACTCGGGGCCGAAACAATTTGTCTTATTAGTCGATTCACACGAAGTTACAATGCGAATTGGGGGAATCGACACTTTAAAATAATCTTACTGCGACGCGATGCACTTGCAGTGATCTTTTTTCATAACTTTATTGCATAAAATTCAAAAGATGCCAATTGCCTACTACGTATATTTAGACTTGACGATTGACCCACCAATAAATTTAACTACGTTTACAAGTTGCCTATAGAACACACAACAACATATTATTTAAAAGTGTCGATTCACCCGATTCCGGAAACTACATTCGTTCGAATTTACTAATAAATAAGCCAACAATTTAAGTACATTGCCATTATATTCCTTTTTTGAAAGCATAATAATCTCGTGTTGCGAGACACATACTATGTATAAGTTCTTGTACATAGGTATAACTCGTCCCAAATCTTTTGCGCGTCTTTATTGCCATGTGGGTATGCAATAATAATTGATCTATTGTAGCGTTGACGACATGGATACGACACGTACATGTAGGTAGGCACTAAGAATTTATTTCCGTACTAAGCTTTAATTTGTATAACTAATTTATATTTGACCTAAAATACGCAGATCAATATTTGTTCGGCCGGTTTAACAATACTCGGAATATCGTTGGCACACGATCTCGCATGACTAATGGCACAAATCCTAATGGAATTGGAATTTCACGAGATAAGCCTCAATCTATTGACGGATGGACAGATAATATATTGAGGGTTTAATTGTTCATCTACGAATCAGTTTTGGCATCTCTGATCCCTCGTTTAAACCGATTAAGCGAAGATTTGCTGGAGAGCCAACAATGGCAGTCACTGGTCTCTCTCATATAGACAAAGGGTTATGTGTGTGTGTATGTGTATGAACGTTGAGTGCCTGAGATCTTAGCAAGTTCGTCACAATGCAGACATGCCTACATAAACTAAGACTCCCATTTCTATTAAGGTAGCAACATTCCCTGTTTAGCTCTTTGCTAAAAACTAACGAACATAACATTATGAATCGATTTTAATATAATTTATACCTATATGGCAAAGATCATAGCTAGATTTTATTATGGACAATTATCCTCTAAAAACTTCCTAATTCAAACAGAATTCATATTAAAAAATCAAAGGAACTAATAAATACCGCGCTACATTTCTCACCGCTCGCCTCAGGAACGTCTGCTAAAAGTTATCCTCTCCGATGTTTTCACAGCGGAATACCAACAAAACTGCAAGGATGAAACTCGTGTCGGCAACTACGTACTGAGTACTCGAAGCGTTTGAGGTCTAACTATAAGTCGGATTGGGAGCCACTACCGACTCTCGGAAACACTTTGGCTGCGTAATACAGTTTCCGTGCAACAAACGGCCAAGTTGGTATGTGCATCAAAATTAGCTTGTTAGTTACAAGCAAACTTTGATCGAGTTAAAGGCGATCAGTGCGATTTCACTATTGTTAAGTTCTAAGATTATGAATTCAAATTCTAAGCTATGCAAATATTATATACGTTAAGATGTAACACTTCCGTCTAAATCATGTTCTCAACAAAGTGTCGTAACATAAATCCGTCTTCAGCTTAAAACCGTTAACATTGTTCGTAAAGTTTTAACGATAAAACACAATCCAATTAATAGTTGTGCAGTATGTCGTATCGTCGCCATACATAACTGTCGCACAGCATGTAGGTTTATCGAGTTGCAAAGGCTCAAGGATACCTTCTGAAGAACGCGATGCCAAAGTTAAATAATCGTTAGCAGATGACTAATAAGATATATTTACATAGAACACGTGTGAATGCGGAGTATCTTTGGAAGAAAATGTACAGTTGTAAGAGTGTTACTGCTTGGAATATGCGGCAATAAATCTGTAGTCAGGTTGAGTCGATTTGGTGGGAATATAACTGGAATAATCTTTAGAAACAGCTAAAACAAATGCTTTACTGCTTTATCTACATTTTTGTAGGTGAGTTATCCAGAGAGGCACTTATTTCAATGATGTGTGATACAAATTTTATTTATTTATCCACATAAAATATAATTGAATTCTTGTCCAATCTCAGGCTCACTAAACCGGTTTTTCGTACATTTTATTCAGCCTTAAAAATTACTTAGATACTGCAAAGAAGTCTGTAAACTACGTATTTCTCGGTAACAAAGAAATATAGATATTTATTTAGCTTTAACATGTCAAAAATATAGTCTCTATAAGGCGTTCGTCCGCCCAGGCTTAGCCCAAATTCGATTCAAGCGATTCAATCCCACGCTGGAGAGATTGAAAGGATTCTAGTGGAACTGATTGGATGGAGTGTGCCACATCACTAAAGACACGTCTAGGTAAACACGCCATTTACTTATGTCCTGTACCCTTTAAAAAAAAAAGTGTATTGCGAGATGAAGGTAAAGTATAAAATAAAAGAAACGGAAGCTGTATTAAACACTTTTTGCTGTGGGTGTTACCGAAATGTCCAAGTAATATTCAGTGTTATTGGTAGTGCCTTAATAGGCTTTAAGACCATTTAGAACATAGATAGTCTTAAAGTCATTACAAAGATAAAGGCAAAATACCTAAGTGTAAAATATTTTGGTTTTTTTTTTTTTTTTTTTCAGTATGGGAAATCATCAAATGACTTCTCCCGCTCTGTGCGGAGCGGGAGGGCGTGTCAGACTTTTACTGACTAAAACCCACCCGTGTTCCATCAGTTGCCCATGTGCCAGGGTCACGGTATCTCTTTCGAACAATCACGCGACCCCGGCAGGCATCGGTCCTAGTAGACTCCTACACTGCTGCTGACATCTCTTTGAGGCGCGCGTGGAACACTACGCGCCGTCGACCCGAGCCTGGTCCTTACCGGGCAGCGAGCTACCCATTGCCCGCCGCCCGCAAGCTCGCGCCTACGGTGGCCGGGAGTCCGCTATCGACTCCCGACGCCCGGGGCGTCTCCTCCTGCGGCGGCTAGGGACGTGAGGGCGCAGTGACTGCCACTCCCTCACGCGCCCCGCCTCCTCCTTCACGAGCATTACTGCTTCGCAGAAGGAGGTGACGGCTTCCCATTCCCTCTCGCTCCGTACCATGGCTCGCACCAGGGCCGGACGCGAGAGGTCGCCGCCGCCGATCGCCTCCACGAGGACACGGCGGTGCTCCGCCCAGGGAGGGCACACCTCCACCGTATGCTCCACCGTGTCCTCCAGACGATCCTCACAATGGAAACACTCGGGCGTATCCTCCCGCTTTATCCTGAACAGGAACCCACCGAAGCACCCATGCCCGGTGAGAACCTGCGTCAGGCGGAAGGTGAGGACGCCGTGGCGCCTCTCTATCCACTAAATATTTTGGCTTACTCCATTATTTTTAAAGTTATAGTATCTTCGTTTCTGAGCTAATTTATTAATACAAATACAAACAAACCGTTACGTAATTCTAGGTGAAGCAAATAAAGACGTTAATAGATCTTCGATAAGTTCTGTGGCGTCCGCAAGTTGTTTACGTCGAGTTTTCAAGACATACGACTGTTTAAATGGTTTATGAAACATGATTTCCCTCTGAACTTATATCTCTAATGTGCTCTAGTACGTCTACGTAAAACAAAAATTACTGCGGCGCCGCTCTAACGAGTTAAATAGGAATAAATTATTTATTTATGCGGGCAAACAACTTTGGATCTGGGGCTAGTGGTTAAATGGCTCAACTGCCTACCACACGGTATCGATCTGTGAGTTAAAGCTGCGGTTGCAGCGAACAGTCCAAGAATTGGTAATAATTTACATTTGGTACCGTATTACAAGTATGTGCCCAACCCAGTTCTCGAAAATGACCATGTCACGTTCGGGATCGGTCTATCATTACTGACAGGACTATTGTCGCCAATAAGCCTGATATAGTGGTGATAGACCGGTTAGCGCGCCGCACAATGATAGTCAATGTTACCATTCCGCATGACGGCAACCTCGTGAAAGCTGAGAAAGACAAACAGACCCAGTTAGACCGACCGACCCATACATGGGTTTCGAGAAATAAAAAATTCTACCCTCATTATATGATTTTATTAAAACAAATGACATATATTTTTAGAATCGTCAGTTAATGACTGTTAACTGTGCTGACAAGATACGTTGTAAATGTTATAATTTCTAATTGTTTTTTGCAAATGAAAACGTGTGTATTGGAAATTGTAAGACATGTCCTCAAACAGTTAAGATTATATTATATTTATTATTTTCTTTCTATGCATATATTATCAAAAATATAAAGTACGAAACATTACAATGTTTACATTACAAAGAAAATGTTAATTATTCTCGTTTATTTCACTTTTATTTTGCCGAATATTTTAAGAACCCATACATGGTTCCGTCGGCACAAGCACTAGACTTCAAACACTCTAAAATTTCTGTTAACAATATTCTAGTTTTTATATTTCTGATTGAAACCTTTATTGTAAAATGATATTTTGAATGTATTAGAGAATGGTGATGATCCGGTTCCAGATTGCATCACATATGATAACGCAAATGCTGTTGTTACAGACCAAGATTCTGGAGAAGAAGATAATATTATCATACAAAATTTACCAGGTTCACTTCCATCCCTCTTTTACACGAGCTGAAAAACAGAAATTTGAAGGCAACTGGCACAGTTCGTGATATCTGAAAATGTCCATTGCCATCCTATCAGGATTTCAAGAAAACTGAGCGGGTTAATTTTGCTTTCAAGGCAAATTTGGAAGAACAGATACTTGTCTACAAACAGAATGACAACATTGTTGTTACTGTTGCCTCTGACGTAGAGACTTCAGCCATTACAGAAAGCAAGGCGTTTCTCTCAACATCAGAAAAAATATATACAGATTGACCAAGCACATATTGTCAAAACGTATACTGAAAATGTGGGAAGCGTTGATCGATCTGATCACAACATAGGCGTCTACCAGACTTGCATCAGAGGCAAGAAATGGTGCTTTCCTTTATTCTGCCATAATATTGTATTGTTATAGCATTACATAATTCATGGCAATTGTATCGTAATAATCGTGGAGAAGATGACCTGGTGAAGGCCGCAAGAATACGTTGGATGTGAGAAGCACAGAACAGGTTGAAGTGGCGGTGCTAGGAGGAGGCCTATGTCTAGCAGTGGACGTCTTTCGGCTGAAATGATGTTGATGAATCGTGGAGATCTCGATCGCTTCAATTTTCGCAGGTCAGTTTCAAGAGCCATTTTAGGAACTTCCGAACGGTGTGAATAGCGTGGGCCTCGTCTGGTACCACTAATCAACCTTGAAGATTCAAGATATGATCAAAAGAGTAATCTAATAAATTATGTTTTACAATGCAATATATGTAAAAAAGTATGCGTAAATTGTAACATACATTTACATTTCAAATTATGTTTTTTCAATTACCATACCGCATAAATTTTATTTTCAAAAACTGTATTATGTCTTCAAAATTAAAATTAATATATTTGATTCAACAAAAATTGTTTTATTTATGGTTTCATTTACTATTAAAAGCATATTAGCAAAAAGGTATGGTTGTGCCGACCGACCCATATATGGGTCATGATTTTCCAGCTTTTCCGGAAGTTGAAGATTTTTTTCATTAATTTTCCTGAGATGCTGGGGCTATATTAAGACTTATATATAAAAATCACAACTTTCTAAGAAAAAAAGAGTTTCAGGTCTATCTGGGTTAAATATCTTGACTTAGCACACGAGGTTGTTGACATGTGGAACGTTGACTCGGCTGTCATTGTGCCGATTGTCGTATCAGCTAATGGGCTGATGGCCGATAACCTCGACCAACACCTGTCGAGGCTATCGTTAGGCGGCTGGATCAAGAGTCTGATCCAGAAGGCAGTACTCCTTGACACGGCTCGCATCGTGAGGAGGTTCGTGTCTCTGGAGCCCTAACCACCGGTAGCTTGGACCCAGCTCCCGCTACCAGTGAATCACGATTTTTTATATTTTTAATTGTTTTTTGTATTTTTTTTTTGTTGTAAAAATATTTAAAAATGTAATGAAATATGTAGAAAAATAAATAAATAAATAATAATAATGTTGTTTCTCATCAATCACTGAGTTGCTTCCACGAGTAGATTCCCGAGAGCGTAAAATATAAGTCCACGTACGTAAGAATTTCGCGGCTGGGTATTTTCGCACACTAGATCTTCAACGCTCTGCTAAGCGACAAGAGTTCAAAATCGAACAGTGTGTTTTTTTCGATGCGGTGGAATGCACCCTGATGAATTCTCAATGCTCGATTCAACACCGAAAGTTGAAAATTCAGTACGCGATAAAGTCCCGCCGCTGTATTATAACGTCCGCGCGAATGTGGTCTCAGTCTCATTGTTATACTGATATATTGTTAGAATAATTACAATAAAATAAAAAGTTTTTATTGCATCTACAAACATTGTATTTATAACATAAATTGAGACAGCCCCAGTAAGTTACCGAAGTACTTGTGTTGGGGCTGTCTGGCTACTTCCCTTACAAATCTAACACAACAATGTTGAGACCGTATACAATACAAAATCAACTATAAAAGAAATCAAAATAAAACAAATAATAATAATAATAAAAAAAAGTAATAATATAGGAGCATGCATATGGGTGCGTGGGTGTGGGAGTGAGTGTGTGAGGTGGTGTGTGGGTGTAATTGTGTATGTTTGGGTGTGGGAGTATGCGGGGGTGCGTGTATGTGTGGGGTGCGTGAGTGCTTACGTGTAGTGTTTGTGTATGTTTAGCCAGATCTGACAAGAATTTCCTCCGTTGCGTCATAAGTTAAGGTATGAAGCCATTTAGTTATAGTTTGCTTGCAGTCGTACAACGGTAAGGGATATATGCGTAATTTTAGATAAATTTTATTGTATATGTAGGCCGACTGTTACATATTGACGTCTGGCAAAAACTGTTCGGATTCCTGGGCAGTGAGCTACAATGTTTTTACGTCTTCTGTTTTGAGTAGATGGGTCAAAAGGGATGGCCTTATGTAAAGTCAAAGTCACATTCAGAATATATAGTTTTCGGACTGATAGTAGGCTACTTTCGCTATAGAGAGTGGTTGTGGGAAACCTAAAAGGTTTAAAATACATAACCTTAATGAGCGCTTGCTGAGCTCTTTCAAGATCGAGGAACTTCATTTTTGAAGTTCCACCCCATACCGCAATGCAATACGTTAGTACTGATTGTGTCAGGGCAATGTAGATCTTATTAAGAAGTTTCGCAGACATGAGATGACGTAAGGTTTTGAAGATCCAGATAAACTACCTAACTCTTGTCATAAGTATCTCAATATGCGGGTACCACGACAATCTTTGGTCCATGATTATTCCCAGATATTTTGTGGAGCTGACTTGTTGGATGTACTGGCAATCACAATTTACACGACAGTTATTTCCACTCGTATGTATTTTTACTCTGAAATCGGGTCCAGGTTGAGACCTTTGACTTGGAGAAAAGCAAATGAAGTTGCTTTTTTAAGTATTTAGAGTTAGGAGGTTATTTTTGAGCCAACTGGCAATTTCTGTAAGGCCCAATTCAGCAGCAGTTTGTACCTCAGACCAAGAGTCCCCTAAATAAACAACCGCAGTGTCATCTGCATAACAGAAAATCCTACCACCATTACTTTGCAGGTTGCATAAACTATTTATGTAGATTAAAAACAGGGGTGGGCCTAACACACTTCCCTGTGGGACTCCATAAAAGACTTCATCTTCAGCGCTATATAAATTATCAATTTTGACTTTTTGTTTCCTATCCTTTAGGTAGCTTTCAAACAGAAAAAGTGCTGTACCTCTTATACCTATATTTTCAAGCCTGCACAAAAGGATTGGAATCGAAACGGTGTCAAATGCTTTTTTTAAGTCTAAGAACACTGTTAGGCATTTTTTACCCTTATCTACCCTATCTACGATTTCGGATGTCAGTGCCGTAACAGCATCTTGTGTCGAAAGACCTCGCCTGAAACCAAATTGTGAGGCCGAAATAATGTTATACTTTTCTAGGTAACTTATTAATTTTCTGTTTATTATTTTTTCCAAAATTTTTGAGATTGATGGTAGCACAGATATGGGTCGATAGTTGTTGACGTTACTCAAGTCCCCTCCCTTATGCACAGGAGTTACTACGGAACGTTTGAGGACACCAGGGAAAATTCCTGTTTTAAAACAGAGGTTAGCCAACTGCGTAATGAGTGAAACCACATAATCTCTCGCTAGCTTAAGGAATTTGATAGGTATACCATCCCAACCAGGCGCGCTATCAGAATCCAGGCCCATGAGGACCCTATCTACTTCTTGTGGCTCGGTCTCAGATAAGAAGAAAGAGGATGTCACGGAGTTTGGGTTACAGCAAGCAATGGCTGGTAAACCAGTTTGGGCTGTTATACTTTCAGCTAGAGATTGGCCTATGGTTATGAAAAACGCATTGGTACGGTTTAAGGAGTCTAGCGGCTGTGGTGTAATTTTAAGAAGATGAGTGTTTGAAGTTTTAGGTGTTTTAAATTGGGTAATTTCATTTATCGTTGACCATAAATGTCTTGGATTCTTACTTGAATCTACTATTTGTTTTTTGTAGTACTGGCATTTTAGTTTTCTAATTAAATTGGAGCAGAAATTGCGAAAGCGTTTGTATGTTATTATTAAAATTAAGTTATATGTATCGATTCTGGTCTGACGCTGCATTTTGTTTCTAAGTTTAATACATTTTAAAGCACCTGTAGTAATCCAGGGCTTTAGGGTTTTTCTACTACAAGAAACTGACTTAATGCAGGAATTAGAGTTAAGGGACATCCTGATAACTTCAATTAATTTTGTAGCGAAGACTTCTGGGAGTGTGTAGGTGCTAAAAATTGCACCATCTATATCTATAAGACATTTATGAGCATTTTCAAAGTCAGTAGTAGTTATAGACTTATTGTTAGATTTCGTTTTTTTAATGGTAAAAGGGTTACTGGTCATGTTCAGGATTACCATAGCATGGTCAGTGATAGTTGTATTTAGTATGGCCACAGACGCTGAGTATTTAGCCTTGTCAAATTTCAAGAACACATGGTCAAGGCAGCTTTGCTCCCTAGTGGGTAGGCTATGTCCTGGGAGAAGACCATGGACACATAACATTTTCAAGTAATTGAGTCTGTTCGTTCTTTGCTGGGATGATTCCCTGTGTTTATCAATTATGTTGATGTTTATATCGCCTGTTACAATTATGTTTTTCTGAGTACATGAAGCCAAGTGGTTGTCAATTGAATTAATAAAATTTTCTGCACACGTATTGGATGGAGAACGATATATACCAATAATTGTAAAACAGGAAACATCAATTTGAAGAGCGGACGCGTGTGTTAGTTTTATCTCTGTAACTATAGGCACGTGAAAATTCCTAATATAAGCTACCACTCCATCATTCTGGTTAAGGTGATGTGAAGTGCAGTATGCCGTGTAGTTCTTTAGAATAGGTAACTGTTTCTCATTTGTTAATCTACATTCGGTGAGTATGAGCACATCCACATCGAACTTCAACTGCGATAAATTGACTTGCAGGTCATCGATATTTCTATAGATACTCCTTATGTTTTGTGTCAAGACCGTTAAATTAGAATTTTTGAGTTTAAACCAGGTGGAAACATGTTCAATATTACATATCGTAGAGTTTCCAGTTTCAGCGCAGTCCAAGTCATGTAGTGTGTTTAGGTTACTATCCATTTTATTTGCGAGTTCTAGTGGCCATAGCTTATCATTCACATTGCTTACGTTGCAACTTACGTTTAACCAGTGAGGAAGATGAGTGGTTGTCAGAATGTGTGTACAGATATTATCTAAAGTAAGTGCATGTATAGATAGGCTGATGGTGTATAAGGATGTGTTTTGAAAGCGTGTGAAAGTAGTGATTTTGGAGTGTTGTGTGTGATGTATAAGCAAAAAGTTAAGTTTTTGTTGTGTATGTGTGAAGTGATACTTTATAACACAATTGTAAGTTATTACCTCGTAATTAGAGAGATTAAAAGAGTAGTACACCCAGTATTTTATAACAATAATGTGAGGCCTCAATAAAGCTAATAAGGATATTATAATAACTAAAGTAATAAAAGCTAGTCATATACCTTGCAGCAGGCCGTGCACCTGTGCTTCACTCTTAATCAGGATACCCGGTAATCTCTCATCCTGCTTTACGAAGACTCGACCAAACGAAGTCCAGCAGAATTTGTAACGTTTGGTTCTAGCTAGGTCGCGGGCAGAATAAACGCGCGTTTTTAGGTGTAAGTTGCTCAGAAATAAATATGGGATCATCCTCATTCGTGGTAAAGCCAAGGTGTTTTGTCTGAAGTTTTGACTTATTTCTAATGTTAAATGACTTAGTTTTCTTCAGTAAGTCTTGTTTTAAGATGGGGGAGTCAAGTTCAACCAAAATAGGAGGATTTTTTCCTTCTTTTCTACCCTGTAGTCTAAATATGTGCTTTATATCACGCGGGTTTATCTCTAGATCAATATTCTTGGCCAGACATAGAACCATATTAATTAAATCTACTCTGGATTCTTGTACCTTTTTCGGGACGTTTTTAATTTCCACATTATTTTTTCGAGAGCACCGTTGCAATTCCTCAATTTTATCCTCCAATAAAACGATATATTCTCGGTCTTTTTTCGCTAACAATACGAAGAAATGTGAGTAAAATAAGGTAGGTACTATATTTTTTATTTGTTACCTCGGAAAAAAGTATGAAGATTGTAAAAAAATTACTACTTCTATTTTTACTGGTCACCGAAAGAATGTAAAATGATGGGGAGTGTAAGACCCCGATCGTCACCCTCGTAGAGATCGTAGAGGGTCTTTAATTAATATTTCATTGTTCTTAATGGAATATATGCATATTTACGCAATATTCCTGTGTTATGATAATGATAAACAACGGTTCTTAAAACAAGCAGCTCACCGAAATATTTATCCTGAAACAGGGATCGCACTCTCGTCCTAGACCTAGGGCGCACACTCATGTCGATGCACCGTAAGTCGTAAGCTCTTCGTCATGCTTTGCCTTCAAAATTAACTGGAATATATTATTGAAATCATAATTGTTTTATGAAATTCAACTGAAGATAATTTGAGTTGTAAAACCAGATAGCAGTAGCAGTAGCTAGAGGCACCTTAAGGTCATTCAGATTATCTCGCACCCAAACTCGGGGCCGAAAAAAATTGGCTTATTAGTCGATTCACACGAAGTTATAATGCGAATCGGGCGAATCGACACTTTAAAATAATCTTACTGCGATGCGATGCACTTTATTGCATGTACTTGCTGTGACCTCTTTTCACCACTTTACTGCATTATATTCAAAACATGCCAATTGCCTTATACGGATGTCTGGTGTAGTCGTTTCGCTCACAACTAAATTCGTGCGAGTTACCAATAGAAAATAACATGTTATTTAATATTGGCGATTCACCCGTTTCCGGCGAGAAAATTCGTGTGATTCGATTAAAATACATAAGCCAACAATTTAGATTGCCATAATATTCCTGTTTTGAAAGCATAATAATCCCCTGTTGGCAAACACATACTATGTACAGGTTCTTGTTTATAGGTATAACTCGCCCCAATTTCAATCTTTCGCGCGTCTTTATGCCATGTGGGTGGTTCTAAATAATATCTGATCTATTGTAGCGTTGACAACATGGATACGACACGTAGATGTAGGTAACACTAAGAATTTTTTTCTGTACTAAGCTTTAATTTGTATAACTAATTTGTATTTGACCTAAAATACGCAGATCAATATTTGTTCGGCTGGTTTAACAATACTCGGAATATCGTTGGCACTCGATCTCGTATGACTAATGGCGAAAATCCTAATGGAATTGGAATTTCACGAGATAAGCCTCAATCGATTGACGGATGGACGGATAATATATCGAGGACTTAATTGTTCATCTACGAATCAGTGTTGGCATCGCTGATCCCTCGTTTAAACTGATTAAGCGAAGATTTGCTGGGGAGCCAACAATGACAGCCGCTGGCTCTAACATATAGACAAAGGGATGTGTGTGTGTGTTGAGTGCTTGAGATCGCAAGTCCGTCACAATGCAGACATGCCTACATAAACTAAGACTCCCATTTCTATTAAGGTAGCAACATTCCCTGTTTAGATTTTTGCTAAAAAACTAATGAACATAACATTATGAATCGATTTTAATATAATTTGTTCCTATATAGGACCATATTACACTAGTTTACCTACATGAGTTTTGTCCATGAAATGGAATATATATGGTTACGTTACTTTGGGTGTCTACAACGCGGAAAAAATATTTTGCAAAATCCAGCACGTCAGTTTTTTTTAACATTAAGAAGATTCTTACAGAAAACTACATCAAAATAAACAATTGACAGTTAAAAATGGGTCATTTTTGCTCTTTTGTTATAAATATTTTCATCTGTATCTCTCACAACAGCCCAATAGTCATCTAGCATATTTTGGTCCCAAAAACCTTGATAATTTTGCTCAAATGATTTTAAATCTTGGTTAAATCGCTTAACGTGGTCATCACTCACACTACCAAGATTTTCTGGAATAAAATCTAAATGGGAATGCAAAAAAGAAGTTTTAGGGACATATTTACATCCATACGCTTATAATTTTAAAATAGATTTTCAATAATCTCTTTGTAATTATCACTTTTTTATTGCCAAAAAAAATTACGACACTTTTGATAGAGTTTCAGGCTGCTTTTTCTACCTTGTTTAAAAGGCTCTCGAATTTTGTATCGTCCAATATTCTCCTGATTTGAGGACCCACAAATATTCCTTCCTTTAATTTAGCCGCAGAAAGATTCGTACATACAGGGCAGAGGTATTGAAATGCAGACTTAGACTTATACAAAGCTTTGGTTAAATTTTTCATCAAGCCCAACAAAATGTGAAGCGGTGGTAATATTTATTTTTTTGGGTCAACTAAACATGTTCTTTTACGTTCATCTTACCTGGAACATATTCAAATTTTATACTATCTTTGTTTTTTGAGTTGAAATCAAGAGTTTTTGTTAAACAAAGTTAACAATCGATTACGCGGTTAGTTGGCTCTCTCCATATCATCCATTTACCAAATTTCAGTGATCTACTTTTACCTGAGTACCAGGAGCTGAGGACCAATCTGTAATTAATGCAAATCACATGAGGAATCTGATTTTTATATTGATTTGACACCGAAAATCCAAAATAGTATAAATAGGCTTCTTGCAATGGTTCTGTTATAGAAAACCCACGATATATCGGAACAATTTTCCCACAAACATAACAAAATCGATTTAGATGTAGTCTACACACTTTAGATGGCATTTTTAATAAAAAAATAAGAATTTTGAATCATTCAGTTGTTTACAAAATATAATGATAAACGTATTTAAACAATTGCGAGTAGGTAAAAAACAAAGACTTCTATATCTCAGAATTGTGACGTGCTAGGAAAAATAAAAAAATATGTTTTTAATTAACATTCATAGCCTACATAAATAATACATGTTTCATGTCATGGACAAAAAAAAAATTTTTTTTGTAGACTAGTGTTATTAAAATCGATTCATAATTCGTATGTCTTTTGTCATATGACAAAAGACATACATAGCTAGATTTTATTCTGAACAATCATCCTCTCAAAAACTTCCTAATTCAAACAGAATTCGTAATAAAAAATCAAAGGAACTAATAAGGCAAGACGGAGCACCGCGCTACATTTCTCACCGCCACACCTCAGGAAAGTCCTGCCAAAACTTATCCTCTTCTATGTTTTCACAGCGGAATTCCAACAAAACTGCAAGGACGAAACTCTTGTCGGTAACTACGTACTCGAAGCGTCTGAGGTCTAACTATGTATAAGTCGGATTGGGAGCCACTGCCGACTCTCGGAAACACTTTGGCTGCATAATACAGTTTCCATGCCACCAACGGCCAAGTTGGTATCTCCATTAGAATTTGTTTGTAACTAAGTTAAAGGCGATCTGTGCGATGTCACTATTGTTAAGTTCTAAGATTACGAATTCAGATTCTAACCTATGCAAATATTGTCTACGTTAAGATGTAACGCTTCCGTCTTAATAATGTTCTCTACAAAGTGTCGTAACATAAATCCATCTTCAACTTAAATCCATTTAACATTGTTCGTAAAGTTTTAACGATAAAACACAATCCAATTAATAGTTGTGCAGTTTGTCGTATCGGCTCCATACATAACTGTCGCGCAGCATATAGGTTTATCGAGTTGCCAAGTCTCAAGGATACCTGCTGAAGATAGCGATGCCAAAGTTAAATAATCGTTAGCCGATGTGTAATAAGATATATTTACAAAGAACACGTGTGAATGCGGAGTAACTTTGGAAAAAATTTACAGTTGTAAAAGTGTTACTGCTCGGAATATGCGGCAATAAATCTGTAGATAGGTTGAGTCGATTTGGTGGGAATATAGCTGGAATAATCTTTAGAAACAGCTAAAATAAATGCTTTTCTGCTTTATCTACTTACATATTTGTAGGTGAGTTATCCAGAGAGGCAATTATTTCAATGATGTGTGATACAAACTTTATTTATTTATCTTCATATAGTATAATTGAATTCTTGTCCAAGAACAGGCTCACTAAACCGGTTTTTATAGATTTCATTTAGTCTTAATAAAGTAGATATTGCAAAGAAGTCTCTAACTACGTATTTTTCGGTAAAGCATAAATAAATACCATTATTTCGGTTTAACAAATCAAAAATATAGTACATATAAGGCGTTCGTCCGCCCAGGCTTAGCCCAAATTCGATTCAAGCGATTCAATCCCACGCTGGCGAGATTGAAAGGATTCTAGTGGAACTGATTGGATGGAGTGTGCCACATCACTAAAGACACGTGTAGGTATACACGCCATTTATTTATGTCCTGTATCCTTTTAAAAAACAAGTGTATTGCGAGATGAAGGTAAAGTATAAAATAAAAGAAACGGAAGCTGTATTAAACACTTTTTTGCTGTGGCTGTTACCGAAATGTCCAATGAATATTCAGTTTTAAACCATTTTGGTAGTACCTTTATAGGCTTTACGACCATTTAGAACGTAGATATTCTTAAAGTCATTACAAAGATAAAGACAAAATACCTAAGTGTAAAATATTTTTGGCGTACTCAATTATTTTTAAAGTTATATTGTCTTCGTTTCTGAGCTAATTTATTACTACAAACAAACCGTTACGTAGTTCTAGGTGTAGCAAATAAAGACGTTAATAGATCTTCGATAAGTTCTGTGGCGTCGGCAAGTTGTTTACGTCGAGTTTCAAGATATACCACCGTTTAAATGGTCTATGAAATATGATTTCCGTCTGAACTTTTATCTCTAATGTGCTCTACTACGTCTACGTACAACAAAAATAACTGCGGCGCCGCTCTAACGAGTTAAATAGGAATAAATTATTTATTTATGCGGGCAGACAACTTTGGATCTGGGGCTAGTGGTTTAATGGCTCAAATGCCTACCACACGGTATCGATCTGTGAGTTAAAAGCTGCGATTGCAGCGATCAGTCCAAGAATTGGTAATATTTTTTAAATTATGAATGATTTTATTTCTGTAAGTAGGTTTGTATAAACACCTTTACACATCTATGATATTTTTAAAACTAGATGAGGTCGGCGTTTCTTATACATACATACATACATACCTGTCCAGTCAGTGTACGTATTTGTCACTAAGGGTTTATCTACCAGAGAATCCGAAAGCATGTAAAACCGCCATGGGTATGTAAAAGCGTAGAGCGTAAGTATAACATTGCTGGTAAAGCTAAAAATAAATGTACTTTAAAAATAAATGAAAAATATAAATAGCAATTCATTTCTTGTTTCTCAGATATTGCAGTTATGTCGCTACAATAGAGCGAGCGACAATCACCGACGTGACAGTGTGCCTTGTTATTATAAAGAGGCAACGAGACTGCGAAGCGTTATCTATGCAAAACTTCATGATGGAGAATTAAATTATACTAGAGCTGCGCCCGTACGTTGTCGTGTATGCTTATTTATGAATTTTAATTCTGAATGAGTTTTAGTTATTTTAACTGGCAAGGTTGAGTTTGAACGATTTTGTATTTTACTTGCAACAAAGCTCCTTTGCATACTTTCATATGGCAGGGTAGCCACGGGTAGGGTCGCAGATTTGTTCGAAAGAGTTACCGTGGCCCTAGCACAGGCAATTTAAGGGACACGGTGGGTTTTAGTCAGTAAAAATCTCGACACGCCCTCCCGCTCCGCCCAGAGCGAGAGAAGTCATTAGACGGCTTCCAAAAAAAAAAGGGTAGGCACGGTCTTAGTAGCTACCAGCCATTTGGGCAAGATCATTATTGTCCTTTTCCTATTTAATCGTCAAATTTAAGGCTTTTTATTTTCATCTAAATTAGCCAGTGGCATCAGTCATATTTTCATTGAAACTTTTTACGTCAACTTCAAATTATGATGCATGCTGTTTCGTAAAGTTTTAATCTTTACTAATATTATAAAGAGGAAAAGTTTGTATTTTTGTTTGTTTGTTTGTTTGTAATGGATAAACTCAAAACCACTGGTTCCATTTTAAAAATTCTTTCACCATTAGAAAGCTACAGTATCTGCAAGTAACATAGGCTATTTTTTTTTTAAATAGGCGTCCGTAAGATATTTGGGTTTTTCGGACCCTAGGTGTAAAAAATCATCCTTATTAATATTCTTCGAAGTACCAGGTTGTCATAACTTGGTAGGAGCTCACCTAACATGGGTGTGTGATAGCTAGAAAACGCTTTATGTCTTCGAAGTACCAGGTTGGCATAACTTGGTAGGAGCTCACCTAACATGGGTTTTATTGATTCTGAGGCGGTACGAAGTTCGCTGGGTCAGCTAGTGTGAAATAAATGACTATGAAACACAGTAAAACTCAGGGTGAAACTATTACTTATTATCGTTGTAATTTGCTCCAGCGATTTTTCTTTGTCTACACGAAGTACAAAAGGTACCTTAAAAGGTACAAATTCGTTTAAGTATTTGCCGTGTAATTCAGCAAATAAAGAAAGAACCGAGCGACCTATTACGTGAAATGTCAAACAGCAACTGATCGATATAGTAGATGATTCATACGGCGGATCGCTTGATGGCACTATGTTTTATAGCTACCCGCATATATCTGTAGGTCGTCGTCGTTTTCATGGTTGTTTTCACAATAAAATGCTTCCAGCGTGATTTATATCGAATTCTTCATGCATGAGACTACCCTCAATTTAGGCTTCAATGAAAGTTACCCTCGTATAAATTGTTTGTTGCTTACGCGCTTTAGCATCAACTGATATTAACTGCAAAAACTTTTGTTTACGTAGGTAGATATTCGATTAAAGAAGAAATGAAGCAAAAAAAAACTAATTTTCCTATATTCCAGTTTTATTTTTAGTGTTCGTACACTCTGTAAAAGAAATAATATTTAAAGTAATGAGTGAATGCGTATTTGCATACACATAAAAACATGCAATTTATCATATTTTAAAAATTGTATTAGAATATGGGTAAAAGTATATTTTTTATGTACTAATAGGTTAGTCAACCCAGACATTCTAAGAAGACGTAGGCAACAACAAAAATAATCATAATTCGTGTGCCACTAAGATCTCTGTGGGGGCGTCCATTAATCACGTGATGTTTTTTGGGCATTTTTTAACCCCCCTTAAAATTTTGTTGAGTCAGCGGATTTTGATTAATCATAGAAAAAAAAGCAACAAAAAAAATCTATTTCTTATGAGTTTTTTGTTTTGATCTACGGGCGTGGAAAAATTTTTTTTTGCTTAACCATTATATGAATCGAATACATCGTTCATTTAGCTTTAATTCCTTTTTTTTAGAAACCACGATACCGAGATATCTGTCTTCAAATGGAAAAGGATCCTTTTTTATTTGATTATCGATATGTCAGCAACCAATGATCGCACAGAAAGTTAAAGGTGGGTTTCAAGAACTTCAATGAATTCCCTTCAACAACTAGCCATTCATTTTTCGAAAAAAAAAAATCTTCCTTTTGTCGCATGAATTTGAAAATGCAACAAAAAAGGGGCTTTTAGTGGTGTTTTGGAAAATCAAGCGCTGTATCGAAAATATAAGGAAACCAATAATGTTAAGTGTGCCTTTTACAGTTCAATACGTCCACAAAAACCCTACAAAGAACCAAATTAATCCAGCGAGCCGTTTTTTTGTTTCACTCGATCGAATTTTTGAAAAAATTTAAAATATCACGTTTTCTGCTCTGAAAAGTTCATAATCGTCAAAAAATTACATAAAAAAATATTTTGGAACATCTTTAGGAAATTTAAGAGACCGAACCCCAATTATTTTTAACGCGTTTCTGCCGCTGCACTCCGTGATTCTACTGATCTCCCGTTAATTAAATTAAAACCCCTAATTGAATTTCGGAGATTGTTTTTCTATACTTTTCGTGAATCCTTAGCAAATCGCTTAATTAAACAGTTTTTTTTTTTCAAAACTAATCGCTTAGCACTTTTTTTAAAATTTTCGTCAAAACTAAAAGTCCACACTAATATTATAAATGCAAAAGTAACTCTGTCTGGCTGTCTCGCTTTCCTGCTAAAACTACTGAACTGATTTAGATGAAATTTGGTAACAGATAGTTTGGAGCCTGAGAAAAGACATAGGCTACTTTTTATCCGTAGTATGTTCCCGCGGGAACGTACTACCGGGATAAAAAGTACCCTATGTCCTTTCTCAGGCTCTAAACTATCTGTGTACCAACTTTCATTGAAAATTTCATTGAAATCGGATCAGTAGCAGGAAAGCGAGACAGACAGACAGACAGAGTTACTTTTGCATTTATAATATTAGTGTAGATTTAATAGTTCTTATCAGTAAGAATGCCAATATAAACCTAGTTTTGTATCAAGATTTATATTTACTTAGATAATTTTAACATTTTATTGAAATTGTATATGCTTATAATAAAAATTGCTTTAGATGTGCCAGGTTCATCATAAATACAAGGCTGAACCTTGGTCCATGGAAGTGCCGGGGTCGTCAAGAACGGGAGAGTCGGAATCCGTTTAGAAACAGCCA
Source organism: Aporophyla lueneburgensis (assembly GCA_932294355.1). Taxonomy (NCBI): domain Eukaryota; kingdom Metazoa; phylum Arthropoda; class Insecta; order Lepidoptera; family Noctuidae; genus Aporophyla; species Aporophyla lueneburgensis. The sequence goes on from OW028754.1 coordinate 16,015,316, forward strand.
AAGTAATCGCAATAAAACTTACAAAAACAACACTCACGATGCAAAGTGTTGTTTTTGCACTCTTCATTTTGATAATTAACACAACACTTTTAAAACACTGTGTTGCCAAAAAAAAAAAAAGATAATTGTATCGATACCTTTGGAATCAATTATTGTTTTATAGTTCTTCAGGTATAATGCACTCTTCAATTTATCATTTTTAAGTATTTAATCATTTATATCGTATATTAGTACTTTTTAATAATATGATTAAATGAAAACTGCGTTAAATACAGTGGAGAGATTACGCTACACTTTAAATCGATTTGATTTTATTGTTTATGCAGTTTTTTTTGGCAACACTAAAAACAAATTCAAAGCCAAAGACTTGGTCACATCATAAAAAATACCAAAAAAAAAAGACTTTTTACAGTGTATGAATAAGTCATACAAAGTTATTAGCATCAGATATTTACTAAAATAGAATTAAAATTATTGGTAAATTACATTTTTGTATAGCAGCGTGTTTAAAAACCAGCCAAGTGCCAGTCGGACTCGCGCACCGAGGGTTCCGTACAAACCTGTAGGTATTCTCGGTTTATGCATAAGGTTTATGTTTATGAAATTAAATGTTTTTTTTTATTATTTTTTTTATATTTTAGTTGATTGAATGAAAGGTAAATTGCGGTTTACGATTTAAGACGTATTAAAAAAAAAACTACTTTCTAGATCTCGTTCAAACCAATTTTCGGTGGATGTTTACATGGTTATGTACATCATATATTTTTTTTAGTTTTACCATTTTCTTATTTTAGAAGTTACGGGAGGGGGGGACACAGATTCTTTTGGGTTTCAGTTCTAAGTATGGGGAACCCCAAAATGCATTGTTTTTTTTTTCTATTTTGTGTGAAAATCTTAATGCGGTTCACAGAATACATCTACTTACCAAGTTTCAACAGCATATCTCTTATAGTTTCGGAAAAAAGTGGCTGTGACATACGGACGGACAGACAGACACGACGAATCTATAAGGGTTCCGTTTTTTGCCATTTGGCAACGGAACCCTAAAAATGGCCAAGTCTGGACAATTCCCTTTGTTTGGGAGTTCGCCACTGTTCTTTTCGATGCGTTCGTTCCCGAATAATGCGTTTGCCATCATACAAAATATAACTTTATAATAAATTGATTAAATATAAAGGTATTTACATAAAATCTATATTGTGACAAAAAATATATCCTTACTTAAAACCATTTACCTATGTTTAACAATTTTAAATAGTGGTCCACGGTTGTCCCAGCCCAGGGGGGGGTCATGACCCCCATGACCCACCCCCTGGATCCGCCCTTGCTTATCCCACGATATGACATGTTTACAATGTAAAGAAAGAAAGAAAGAAAAATATTTTATTTGGGACAACCGAAAAGAAGCAAGAAAAGCAAGAAAAAAAGAAAAGAAAAAGAAAAGAAAAGAATTGAAAAGTTTGTGTCTGAGTTTCAACCTAACAACGGACGTAGGCCGTCCACCGTTTCCCTTCTTTGAGGAGTGGCTGGAGAGGCTCCACGGCGTCCTCAGATTCCGTCTTACGCAGGTCCTCACCGGACACGGGTACCTCACGAGGTTCTATTCAGGACAGGGTAGCAGAAAACGCCCGGGTGTTACCACTATGTGGATCGCCTGGAGGATACGGTGGAGAATACGGTGAAAGTGTGCCCTGCCTAAGCGGAGCACCACCGTGTCCTCGTGGAGGCGAGCGGCGGCAGCGATCTCTCACGTCCGGCCCTGGTCCAGGCCAAGTACGAAGCGAGAGGGCAAGGGCAGCCCAGAGGCAATATATGTGCCCTCACGCCCCTAGCCGCCGCAGGAGATGCGCCGGTTGACGGGAGTCCATTGCGGACTTCCGGCTACCGTAGGCGAGGGCTTGCGGGTGGCGAGCAATGGGTAGCTCGCCGCCCGGTGAGGACTAGGCCTGGTCGACGGCGCGTTGTATTCCATGCGCACCTCAAAGAGATGTCAGCATTAATTAAGGGGTTGGCTAGGACCGATGCCTGCTAGGGTCGCGGATTTGTTCGGAAGAGCGGTGGCGCTGGCATAGGGAACTGAAGAAACATAGGTGGATTTTTGTCAGTTAAAGTCTGACACGCCCGCCCTTCCGCTACACCCAGAGCGGGAGACGTCAAGTGATGATTACCTACCCGAAAAAAAAGGACGTTCACCGCTATTGATACGGGATTTGAGAATGATTTAACTGCCATCATTAAAGTAGAGCTGGCCCTTTATGAAAATGGAGGCTTTTGTAGGTGTACAATACTTTCTTTAAAGTTCCTCCCTCCGAGTGTCGAGGCTAAAAGAATGTTTTCATCAGCCTACTAAAAGGCCGTGGCACGATTTTTTCGATTTTACTGATTTATGTGATTTTACAGTTAAAATAATGTATTTCTATATTCGTTTATCATTTCAGTTTTGATCAAACTATGATCATTTCAATTTTGATGAAATTAATGAGCTACTTTTTTTATTTTTTATAATTTGATTTTGATTAGTCAACGACAAACAGACTGTAATACGTCTGAATAATAAAGTAAATCAGGCACCGAATATCGCTGAATTTTACGGTCGAATGACAAAAATAAGAATGGAGTTTAATTTATCGTTGTTTTAAGCCAGATGTTTTGTTAATCGCAGATACAAGAATCGTTGTTTTTTTTTAGTTTATTCACTCAAATTGAGTTTTTTAATTTATTCTAGTGTTCTCTGATTTAGCAATAAAGCTTATTAACGACTGTCGACGACAAAAAGACTTAAGAACCATAATAATAGGTTTAAGTAAAAAAACATGGAAATAATCGAAAAAACCGGAGACCCGGGTTTGGGTTGAAATCAAAATCGAAAAACCGGTTTTCTAATATACCAGCGGTTTTGTGACCCCTAACCCAGACATTCTACGAAGACGTAGGCATTAACAAAAGTAATCTTATTTCGTGTGCCATTAAGATCTCAGTAGTGTAGAAGTCCTTTTCGTGTTCCAAGATAGCTGTGATTTTGTTGTAAAACATGGATTCATTATGAAACTCTCTTAAAGTTACGTAATTATTCTCTGCTTACATATAATTTTCGAGTAATGATTCTCTGCTTAGCCATACTTTTTTTGAAGTTATGAATCTCTGAGTGACGATAGTTTTCTTGTAGTACTGATTGTCTGCTTAGCCAAAATTAGCAGTAATCATTCTCTACTTAACCATATTGTTTTGCAGTAATCATTTTCTAACCTTACCATTCTTTTATTTTTTGCAGCGTTCATAAACAACCCCTATGGTATTAATATTCTCAATTAACTTACCTATACACGTATAAAAATTACTGCACTGTCCAGGTCCACCAACCAGCACGAAAAATATAAGCTTATTTCCATAAATAGACATTCATTCCTCTCTTTGATTTTGTTTTGTCCACTTTCCGCAGAGTAATGTAATTTGCTATGTTATACGTCTCACCTGAACGTTATTTATAAAAGGTAAATTGTCAAAGTGATGGCGAGCTTTGAACGCGCAAGACAGCAAATTACTCTCGACCGCCATCAGCCGTTTATTAATTCATTTTCCTCAGATTGTGTTAATGGAAACTATTATATTATAAAGAAAATAGGTACGCAAGTTATTTCCTTTTCTTTATAATCAATTTTCTAGCTAAAGATTTTGTTTTGCTTTGGTAGCAAAGAATTCTGTGTTCATTGAACATTCTTTTAACGATCATCAATATTTCACGGAGATTTTCATTTTAAAGGCCAGCAATTAAGTTCACATTAAGACTAAACCGATGGAAAAAGGTCAAGAATTCTGACGCAAATGTTGGAAAGAAACTAAAAAGTCTTATAGACTTCATTGTCTTGACGTAGAACACAATGGAAGAGAACAATTGCACTTCCATTTGAGTCCCAATCTCGACGTAATTAAGTGGAAACGTCACTGGAGCTAAGAAGAGACTGACTATGTAAGTAGGTACAGCTCCAGGTAGGTTAGGTTACGTAGCTAGGTATTTCCTTTACGTGGGTTTAATTAGTAAACAAATATAGCACGAAAAGCTATGAGTTTGCTAATTAATCACTTACTTTTATAGAGGTATGAATCATCCTGTTTGTTTGTAAGAAATACTCAAGATAAACATTTAAGATAGGTATGTATTACTCATAACACAAAAACTTTAGTAAGTTTACTCAAAATAGAGATCTCACGCCACTTTTGTCAAGTCAAGTAAATAGAATACGCTTCACGTAAGTTGGCGCAGTGTAAGCTCAAACATAAAGCTGGAGTATTATGTAATATAGTGTACATTTTGGTTTCTAATCTGATAAACAAAGTCTTGAAATAATTCAGAGCGTGGCTATCTTCAAATTGAATAGAAGTAATGGAAGCTTGATTTTATTCAATAAAAACATCTTCGTTCTATTATTGGAACGGATTTATTCAATGCAGCTTGCGGTAGGAGTAAAATTTTACAAAATATTACATAAAGAAAAACATACATATTATACCTCTCCATGCGACTTTTTTAAGTATTAGAAACAGATAGGGAGAGAGTGAGAAGTTTAGAGTTTTCATGGTTTTCGAAGGTGCTGTTACCAATATTGAGATCAAAATGAAAAATCAAGGCGATGAATGCAAAGTTTTTTTTTAAATTTAATGATCATTACATCATCATCCTCCTGCGCTCATAATAATTTGGGATCCATATAGTTCCCTACCTAAGTCTTTATGTTCTGTACATTTCTCGTCATTTAAGTGTTGAGTTCTTACCAATATATTTGTCTAGCTACAATTATTTATTCATAACAATGAATACTTGAACAACATAATAATGTTTTTTATCATCAATCACTGAGGTACTTCCATGTGTAAATTCCCGAGAAAGTAAAATATAAGTCCACGTACGTAAGAATTTCGCGACGGGATGTTTTCGCACTCTAGATCTTCAACGCTCTGCTTAGCGTCAAGAGTTCAAAATCGAATAGTCTGTTTTTTCGATGCGGTGGAATGCACTCTTGTTATACTGATATATTGTTAGGATAATAACAATACGAAGTAATGTGAGTAAAATAAGGTAGGTACTATATTTTTTATTTGTTACCTCGGAAGAAAATATGAAGATTGTAACAAACTCCTATTTTTACTGGTCACCGAAAGAATGTAAAATGATGACGAGTGTAAGACCTCGATCGTCGCCCTCGTAAGATCGTAGAGGATCTTTAATATTTCATTGTTCTTAATGGAATACTTGTATATTTACGCAAAATCCCTGTGTTATGATAATGATAAACAACGGTTCTGAAAACAAATAGCTCACCATAATATTTATTCTGAAACAGGGATCGACCTCTCGTCCTTGACCTAGGCCGGACAGTCGTGTCGATGCACCATAGGTCGTAGTCTCTTCGCAATCAAAATTACTTGAAATATTTCATTGAAATCATAATTGTATAATGAAATTCAAATGAAGATAATTTGGGTTGAAAAATCAGATAGCTATAGTCACCTTATGGTCATTCGGATTATCTCGTACCCAAACTCGGAGCCGAAACAATTTGGCTTATTAGTCGATTCACACGTAGTTATAATGAGAATCGGGGGAATCGATACTTTAAAATAATCTTAATGCGATGCGATGCACTTTATTGCATGTACTTGCAGTATCGTTTTTTCATAACCTTATTGCATAAAATTAAAAACGTGCCAATTGCATACTACGTATATTTGGTCTTGTCGATTCGCCCACAAATAAATTGAACTTCGTGAGAGTTTCGTATAGAAAATAACATATTAATTAGAAGTGTCGATTCACCCAATTCTGACGAGTAAATTCGTGCGAATCAACTAATATGCATATCATAAGCCAACATTTTAGATTGCCATAATATTCCTATTTTGAAAGACTAATAATCTCCTGTGATACACATACTACGTATAAGTTCTTGTACATAGGTATAACTCGTCCCAATTATTTTGTCATCTTTTGCGCACCTTTATTGCCATGTGGGTGGTTCTAAATAATATCTGATCTATTGTAGCGTTGACGACATGGATACGACACTTACATGTAGGTAGGCACTAAGAATTTATTTCTGTACTAAGCCTTAATTTCTATCACTCATTTATATTTGACATAAAATACGCGGATTAATATTTGTTCGGCTGGTTTAACAATACTCGGAATATCGTTGGCACTCGATCTCGTATGACTAATGGCGAAAATCCTAATGGAATTGGAATTTCACGAGATAAGCCTCAATTGATTGACGGATGGACAGATAATATATCGAGGACTTAATTTTTCATCCACGAATCAGTTTTGACATCGCTGATCCCTCGTTTAAACCGATTAAGCGAAGATTTGCTGGAGAGCCAACAATGGCAGCTGGTGGCTCTCTCATATAGACAAAGGTATGTGTGTGTATGTTGAGTGCTTGAGATCTTAGCAAGTCCGTCACAATGCAGACACGCCTGCATAAACTAAGACTCCCATTTCTATTAAGGTAGCGGCATTCCCTGTTAAGCTCTTTGCCAAAGTCTTAGGTGATATAATAAAGCCTTAATGAGAGAGAAGTTCAGATATTAAATAAGCTTATTATTTAGAGAGAATATTAGATAATTTAGAGCCTAATTGTGAAATAGGACCGTCCTTGGGGACCCGAGTTGGAGACGAGATTTATTAAACAACGAATGTTAAATTTGAGTAGCGTAATGAAATAATTATGATGTATCTTTGCTAAAATGAGACTTTCTTTTTGTTGGTTAAAAATAAACTGACGCATGATAATGGTGATGTATTATTCAATAATGAGGATCAATTCCACAAAAGGATATAGCAATTTTGAATACTACATCGAATACAATATAAATCTCTGAGCTCATTTCTTTTTGAATCACTCAAATCCATCGAGAAATTACGAAGTTATTAAACTTAAAAAACGGGAGTTTTAAAACGCACGCCGCGCGCGCGTAACTGCTGATGACGTCACGAGGCTCGATCGCCCGCCACGCACCGCACTGCTTTGTTATGATTTGCGGAGTTTAATCGTTTCTTGTTTATTTATGTTTTATTTTTATGTTTTATTGATACTGGTAGATAGGAAACATGGAAGTCGGATTTACCCAAGGCCCAGTCGGACAATCTCGCGAAGATTGATTCGTTTATGGTTGAAAAGTAAAAAAAAAACAATTTATTCCAGTGCACAGGTAGGTACTACGTTTTACAATGTTTTGATTTGGCAGGTAGGTACCTTTTTCGTGTTTCTACAATGTGTAGGCACCTCTCTATCTATTTTAAATAATATTTCTTATTAGCTTCTGCCTGCGACTTCGTCCGCGAAAAATTTCCTGCTCCCCCAACCCATCCCGTCGCATCGAATCGCCTGCCCGTGCGAGGTCTTTGTATGCGTGACGTTTTTCTTTGTGCTCGGCTTCTAAGGGTCTTTGCGTGACCTTATATAATATATAGTCTATAGCCTTCCTCGATAAATGGGCTATGCAACACTAAACGTACTTAACTCTTCAGCTTTTACTTGGGTGTGCTACGCAATGAATTTTTTGAGAGACCAAGGCGCGCGCAATGGACGTGTTTTATATGGAATTTTTCACTTTTTCTTCTTAAAATAAAAAAAAATATTACCCGTGTTGAGATTTATATGTGAGAGGGTTGCAAAGGGGGTTGAAAATTTCATTATTTTTGCGATAGGAAACGCCATTTTCGAGATATAAGCAAAAGAAAAGGAAAACAAAAATACAGTACTGTTTCAGCACATGAAGGCGAGGCACGTGAAGGCAAGCGGCGAGGCGCGCGCAATGGACGTGTTTTATATGGAATTTTTCACTTTTTCTTCGAAAAATAAAAAAAAATGTTACCCACGTGTTAAGATTTATGTGTGAGGGAGGTGCAAAGGGGGTCGAAAATTTCATTATTTTTGCGATAGGAAACGCCATTTTCGAGATATAAGCAAAAGAAAAGGAAAACAAAAATACAGTACTGTTTTTGCACGTGAAGGCGAGGCGTTCGTTGGTGTGAATTTTAGTTCATAACTACTAGTTTTAATCCACACCTTTTTAATCGCGATTAAAAATAGATTTAGTTAAAATAAATTATTATAGTCAAAATTTTTGAAATGCAGTATAAAGTACTTTTAGTTAAGGGGACATGGGGCGTCGCTCCTCATGAAAGTACACCACTTCTTTCTATTTTTTGGGTATTTTGGGACACAAAATAACAATTTGTCCGGTGTAGCAACACTTGTATTTTCGCATCGTGCCACGATACAATATTTTAAGAAGACATTATTCGTTTAAATGTTCTGCGAGTCACGTAACTAAAGGCAGAAAGAACGTGCGCGGCGGTGCCGCGGACGCGAACGTGGAAAATGACGTCATCAACGAATTGTGCGTATTGGCGAGCGTTTTTGAAAATGCAAAATTAAAACCGCTCTAACTCCGTCATTTTTGGTCCAATTTTAATAATTCTTTCACTAAAATAATTGGTTTAGGTATGATTGTAATTCTACACATTTAACTAAAATCGTCACTGATCCTCATTCTACATAGTATCCTCCAACTGTGTTGGAGACGGCTTTTAGTATAACGAATACAAATTACATGGAGCGACTGCCTATCTAACCTCCACCCACAACCTTATAGGTAATACGATACCCCTTGGTAAGACTGGTTGTCAGTCTTTCGGGCTTTTGACGACGCGTAACACAAATTACAGCCGGGACCAACAGCTTAAGTGCTTTCCGAGGCACGGAGGAGAGTTGGTATATAAAGTTGGTCACCCATACACGGACCAACCGCGGCAAGCGTAGCTTAACCTGATTGATCGACCCGTGCAGCTGTTATTATTTAGCCAGAAGCCTCTCCTCTGATGATGATGACGTATTGTGATGATTATAAAGTGTAATTAGAAGACTGCCAGTGAGAAAAAGATGCCGTTTTGTAAGAAGGGGTGGGTGTAAACAGTAGTAGTGATTCGCGGATTCTGGCGCAAGCGCCAGAGCCCGCGCTTGCACCAGAGCCCGCGAATCTGTAGCACCCATCGTAAAAAAAAAAAAAAAAAAAAAAAAAAAAAAAAAAAAAAAAAAAAAAAAAAGGTTTTGGTGTGCTCTGATCTCAAATCTGTGGTCCATTTTAGCGTAGGATGCGTGGTTCTGGAGTTATGCAAATCAATTAACTGTTATCTCATTGATTTCCGGTGGTCCTGCACCCTCATTAGCATTCCATTGTTCGCCTAATCCTTTTATCTATTATACTTCGAACACCTCATTACGTTGCGCCAGAACCCACGAATCTGTTGCCCTACGGTTGATTTGGCGTTCTTATCTATTACTCATTGTATGTCTGCTTTTCTATGTCATCAATAAAACACATTCATTTTTATTTCAATATTTTATTACTTTTTTCTACAAAATATGAGCGGAAGATCTCATCCACAAAAATATCATTGTGCAGTGTGTTCCCTGTAAATATGTTCGTAAAACTATGCATTGAACATCCCTGAAACTTAAATAGCAAATACATTAAGCAATATTCACCACAAACTGAAGTCCAATCATTCTGAATCCTATCAACATTCCAGTCCCATCTCTTACAATTCCTTTTCAAAAACTGGAGATGATATCGCTCAGGTGTTCGTCCATATGAATCAAAATATTGACCGATACCATTCGTATCGATATGTACAGCTACCCAGTGTGAACCTGGTTTATCATCCGCATCCAAATTGCATATTATATACGTTGGTACATGTGTATACATAGGTAGTCTATTAGCAGCATAAACATTATTTTCTAGACTGGGATGAATCTTTTTCATATGTTTTTGTAATTCTAGTGTATCCATGATATTACTGTTATTAGCAGATTATTACAGTACCAATCTATTCAATGGTTGTCATAGGAATGTTCAATTATAGTGATTTGTAAATATTAAATCGCATTCTTTGTGGGAGTCACAAAGCTTAGGATTATCATTTTGCTGCAGCTAATTTAAAGTTTGTTATATGGGTCTGATTATATTAAATAAAACACTTTGAGTACATAGACATTTTTAATTAACTGATCAACACAATAATTATTAAATAAATAAATTAAATACAGACATATTATTATCAAAATACCATTTTCTAATACACACAGCATTATTCAATGCACAATTCAATTTATGGTTCACACAATTAAAATCAGTTTTATTTTTACAGAACTTTTTTTTTAATGTCGCAAAATTAGGACATCCCTTCTCACCTATGTCAATCACTTCACAGTTTGCACATAACTCTTTAATCCACGTAATCTTTTCCAAACCCTTTGTCATAATTTTTTTATTTTCTAAATATGGTAAAATAACACGTTTAAACTCTTTGTAGTCTATGTAGCCTTCACTCCAGTAAATTCCTCGATTTCTTTCTAACCATCTCACCTGCTTTTTTTCTTCTAGTGTTAGGTAATGGAATGAATATGGTGGTTTCACCAAGAACGTCTGTGTATGATCATGACTCGCAATGGCCAATTCTTTGATAATAAAATGATTTAAAGAATCTTTAAATCCTTGATAGTATATTGCATACAATTTGTTTTATTTAATTTTATAATGTTATCTTTAGTTACACACACACAAAATGCATTAAACATAACACATATATCTAAAACACAACACACATTATAATCCTAACTACTATAGTCTACAGTAACATTTCTATTTTTATCTATTTCAATAATATTATCAAACTCAGCATAAACAATACAGTTAATTGTTTGTATTAGTGAGGATTCAAATCGTACTTCTAATCTTACACTACCATGCTTTATGAGATTCCAATGGGCTGATGAGTTAGCTGATAAATCAGGAGTTAAATCAAATGCTAAAAGACAGTAACCTTTGGCATACTGTTCACGAGAGATTGCATTTCCTTCATTAAGAAAGTGAATACCAGTCCCCGAGAATAGAGTATGATATGCTGATGTAAATATATTATTATTAAAAGATGGTTGCAAAGCTTTGGAAGGTATTTGTTGACCATCAATATATAAGCTGAAAGAGTTAATACCATAGTTTTCAAAGTTAAATGGATTTTTAGTAAGTGAACCATTAAATGCAGAATTATTCACAAAACCAATAATACACCTTTTGGGTACCTGTCCTAAGAATATATTATCAAGAGTTTTTCCTTGAACACCCGATGCAATTGTTAAAACTTTAACTTCAGCACGAGTAATAGGATATTTAGCAGTGGTAGAAGCTAAAACTTTCTGATGTGCGAGTAATACACTTGGATTAATTCGTGCTCTTCGAACAATAAGAGTTGCGTCCGTAATGCAAACTTTAAACTTTACATCATTTGACCCAGCAATTAAATTAAAACTCTCTCTTGACCGAACTAATTTTACACTCATTTCAACGCCATTAATTAAAAATTTATCTTGATTGAAAATGTCACCATGAAGATGACCAATCATTTCTATTTCCCTGCTTTCATTAACTAATTCCTGTCTTTTAACAAATCCTATGTTTTTACCATCTGTGGAATCCATTTTTCCTGCTGTATCATCATACCAAAGACTACAAGTAAGATGAGATTGTTTAGCAGCAGGAGCATAGTTTAAAAGGGTTTCCATGTATGCTCGATAGGCATAGGTATTATTAGGTGGTGATACAAGTTTTTGGTTTAAATAAACATCGAGTTGACTAAAAAGTGAATGCAACCAATTATTTACAGGTGCTACTGCTGTAGCTGATATCAAGTTTGTTGAATCTTGATTTAATACTTTTGCCTTTATGTGGAGTAATGTATGAGACAAATCTATGTAGTCATCGCCTGTTCCAGGAACTTGAAACTCGATAGGTCCATCATCAGCAAGAGATGAAATTGGTTTATAGTGAATCCACAATCCATTTTCAATGCTTGTTTGTGTAGACGGTAATGCAAACAAATCTAATTCTGACTTAACGCACTCACAAGAATGATTATGAAGGAAAGACATACTTAATTTGAAAATATATCTTTGATGTTTTTTGGTTTTAGACCAAGTTTTTTCGTAGCTTTCACTTTAGCTGTTAGTGGTGGAATGAACGAGGCCAATCGTTTTCTTTTACTTATATACCCAGATCCTGTCATGTTAAATCGATCAATTTTGTCATCAGCCTTTCGTTTTAAGTTTGTACTAACTTGCTTTAGACGATCTTTTATTGAGGCTTCCATAGGACGGGCTTGAACCATATCCGATAAAAGTCCTACTCCAGCGTTTAATGCCTCCTTACCAACCACTCGAGCACCACTTGAAAGTAAAGGTAAAACTGATCTAAATAACCCTCCTAAGAAGCTCCCAATACCATGACCGCGTTGGTATGGTGAACCCTTATAAATTACTCCAACTCCTGATCCAGCTTGATGTGAATAATAATTTTCATATGGACATTTATGATGATCATGAGGAGAATACATTATTATAATTTGCGGAAATGTAGTTTAACACACACGGTTCCAAACTGGAATGGTATTTTTTGTCCTGTGCTCGATCTTATATCTATTTCCAGCGTATCGAACTCTCTTCGCATAACAGGTAAGTAGTGAGGTGGAGAGAAAATGTACATTTTATTCGCACCATAAATGTATTTTGAAGGATCTAATGAAATGACTCTTAATAGTGGAGTCATAACATCACCCACAATCTGAGGATCGATAATGTCGCAATATAGAAATAGTTGAGATGGTAACCCTAAGTGTAAATTAGCAGGACACTTCCCAAAATTTCTGTCTAGGAGATTTGTATTTGGTTCATAACCTAGTTGTAAACTTAATTTGGGTGATAATGTTACGGATGTTATATTTTTATCCAAAACAGAAACAGACACAAATTTTGTTATTTCATCATAACGAAATTTCAAGCTCTCTCTGATACCATTTAACGCTCTTAAAATATGTTCAACGTTATCGTAGTTGGTAGCGGGAATATGTTTTTTGTAGTACACTGTTGATGGTTTATCTTCATTAGGCATTAACATGGTTTTTGTGATGTATACAACATTTTCATGATCTTGAACAGTAAACATGGTGCATGGATATTGAAACTCGACAACTCCAACCGCCCATTCACCTTCTAATTTCATAGCTTTTGGTAATTTTGTTGAAAAATTTGTGGTCTTGTTATCAGGAAAGTATTCCATTGAACTATTGCTGAGCAAAGTTAAATAAAAACTTTCTTTATTCATATTTCTTTTAAACTAGAAGCTAAAATCCAACTGTTAAATTTATCTGGATAACCTTTCCACTTCACTAATACTTCTTTTCTGTTACCCGAATAACGAGTGCCAATTATTTTATCTATTTTATATTGTGAGGTGGGGTTGTAAGTGACCTTCTGTAATTCTCTTTCATAAAAAGTACCAACTATTGGTTCATTTTGTAAATCTGTTATTGTATAAACAACCCATGGAGATCTATCAATTATTGAAGATATAATAAATATTTCATCACTCCAATTTGATTCATATCCTTTTTGGAAAACATGTTTATATTTAGTTATTCGAACATAATCACCCACGTTGAAATTTGGTTTTAGATTTTCTAGAGAAAGTTTGTTTGACCCTCTATCATAAAGATTAGTCCAAACTGTCATAATATTGTTGGAACTTACATCACATGGGCACATCTTAATACTCGAGTGAATGCTGTGATTATAAGAGTATATTAAATCTTGTAAAACATCTATATATCTATAAGTATTATTATGAGTGAAATAACGCCACATTTTCATTTTTAGAGTTCTTTGAAATCGTTCAACAATACTAGCCTTAATATCAGGATTGTTAGTGGTATAGTAATTTATCTTTTTGGATTTAAAGTATTTTTGTACATCTTTTGAAACAAATTCTGTACCTTTATCAGATTGTATGTGAGTAGGTGTTGTATTACTTTCAGTAAATATACTTTCAAAACATTCTTTAGTTGTTTCTGAGTTTTTCTTTTTCATTGGTCTTGCAAAAGCATATTTACTAAATACATCAATAACACAAAGTATGTAGTTGAAACCATCATTATATTGAGAATAAGTTCGCATATCACTTAAATCAGCTTGCCACAGCTCATTAATATTTGATAGAATGTACTTATTACGCGGGAATTTTTTCCGAATGGGTTTATGTAATGTATATGTTTCTTGTGATTGTAACCATTCCTTTGCTTGCTTTTTATCCATTTTACCCTTCATAGCTTTTGATAATTTATCAATACTACCAAAACCAGCGGGGTTAGATGGATCATAATAAATCCTGTTAATTTCTTCTAGTACGGGGTCCATTTTTCCCAATCGATCTTTTTATGTATTTTAGTTATAGATCTTTTATCTCCACTGCTCGGTGTAGAAAACTCTTGAACTTCAATCTCAGAGGTTTTGTTCAGATCTTTTACTTGAAGTTGGTTAATAAACTCACATCTCTTTGGATTTCCAATATAAGTAAGTGGTACTTTAATATCTTTTAATGCTTTAGCAAATCTATCCCACCCTATCGGATCACTTTTTTTTAAGGGTCTAAGTGAATCATTTATTAAATCAACAATATTACTTCCTGGAATTTTTTCATTATCAATTATGACTGTGCCTTCATTATCCCAACGTATTTTACTTTTACTTGTTCCAATTAAGTTTAATAATGACTCACCTTTTTTATTATAAGTTTTTGGTATTAAACTGAGTATTTGTGTTGATGAATACAGTGGATTTGCCTCACTTTCTATACTTTTAATAGATCCTTTCTCCTCCAACAAAGATTCAGCATCGACTGAACTTTTTAGATCTCTATCTTTATTTTTAAAACCCATTTTAGACCCATTTGAATCTTCATTAGATGTATCAGAATAAATTGGTAATCTGAGTGGTTGACGATCCTCTTCGGTAAAGTGAAGGTATCTTTGTAGTGTTTGTAAATATAACATCCACTTCTTTCGGTCTTCCGTCTTACTATTCATAATATTTTGCATTTCAATATCTAATCGAGACAAATTACTAGTAACCTTATTTTCTTGTTTTAATTTTTCAATCAATCCCGGTTCAATAAGTATCATTTTCTTAGCATTTTCCATGTTAACTGGCTAGTCCACTTACTAATCCACTCAATATTGCACCTAATATTATTGGTAAGAAAGCCCCTCCTTTTTGTATAATAATATTTTTTCTTAGTTTATGTTTACACTTATGCACCAGTTTACGGAGTATATTTTTGTGTTTATTCAATTTTTGTTTATCTTGATCTTTAAGAGGTATCTTTCCTTGTAAAACGTTATGAATACATTCACAAATACAATTTATTTCTTCTTCATCACACGTTTTAAGTAACGCTCTTTGATATTTTGGTTTAAGCGTATGCAAAGCGTTTAGCAAATGTTTATGCGTTGTGAGTCGACGATGCATCATTTAGAAATGATTTGAATTGTTTGATTCTTGGTGTATTTAAACTGCAAAGCGTTTAGCAAATGTTTATGCGTTGTGAGTCGACGATGTATCATTTAGAAATGATTTGAATTGTTTGATTCTTGGTGTATTTAAACTCTTTCGTGGGGACGTAGACTGTGCAGTAACCATTAAATGGGAATACATTTGTCTTGATACGACAAAAATCATTTGTATTCTGTTTTAAATCTACCATTAAATATCCATGCGCTTCTAAAGTTGCATCCCTGTAGGCGTCTTCAATGAATTTTGGGTTATCTGGTGACACTTGTCGTGCTAAATATCTTATTTGAGTTTTATCTCGAGGGTTTTTAAAATAAATTATATAACTTGAGTTTAAAGAAATGTCTCTTTGACCTTTACCTTGATGAAATAAATTTTGTGTTAAATAAAATACACTAAGATTCCTGTGATGACTACCTTTTGTAAATATATCCACAATTCTTCCATCAGACTCTCTCATTAGATCATCAATAATAATAAGGTGTGGGTTTTCACCATCAAACATATTAAGATTTGGAATTCCTTGATGATAGTTAACATTTGGTAAATTATTTAAAGCCTGCATTTCATCAAAGCACCATGTGATCTGATTAAAATCACAATTACATATTTCTTTAACTGATTTTATGAAATTTGTTACAAAATTTGACTTCCCACATCCACTTGGTCCTGCCACAATAGCAGTAAACGGATGGATAAAGTGAAACATTTCACACGTCTAGAGTTTTAAAGGGATGAAATAAAAATGAAAATTTTGGTGTAAAAATTAAATATATATATATATTGCTAAAATTATATAAAACATGTAATTTGTGAAAAACAGAATGATCTGTATACTATTTCTAACACAATTAGTACTTATCAGAATTTCACAATCACCTCAACGTCAAATTTAAGCACACAAATAAAAACTACAATTATTTTACATTATTTACAATCAAACAATAAATTTTAAATATGTAATAAACTATTATATAACATTACAGTAATATCATAATTTTACAATCAGTACAAAATTTGTATATACACACAGAAATAAAAGTAAAAAGTATTACACTTAGCGTAATTTATAATGTCCCCAAGCCAATGTATCAATGTTGTTGTTCATAATACATCGTTTGGTATCATTATATGATAAAGATGTTTTATTTATTTTTTGTGTAAAAATAGTGTGTTTGATTGACTTAAATCGAAGCATACTACAATATAATACATTTTTATTAAACAAACACGATTTGTAATTTTCCATATTCATTTTTTTGGTAACACTTTTGTTAACCCCTTTCGCCTTTGCTATAAATTTATCTTCTATTTCTAAGGCATACATTTTTGATCGCAACCCTACAAATTCCTTCAATACTTTACCATTATTCTCATCTTTAAAAAAACCTAACTTTTTTTTATTTATTTTTGGATATCCGTAAATATTATTTTCTGGGTAATCTGATGTATCGAAATAGTGAAGTAGATCTGGTTTTATATCCTCATAAAAATTGTCTGTAAAAATTTGATATATCAAACTATCGGTATCGGTGTACAATAACTTAATTTTATTATGAAACTTTTTAATCATGTAGTTATAATGAAATTCATACATAAGGGTCTTAGATATATCTAAAATACAAAATCCTAAATAAATCGGCTTATCATAAATTAATTTTGTTTTGTGTAATTGTATTGCAACTAAATGTTCTGAAAATATTGATAAACTATGGAATTCTGGTTTTGCAATCCAATCCTGAGCACCTAAAACTTTACCACGATTATCCCAGTGAGTTAGTAGTTTAACGTTTACTCTTTTTTCAATATTTTCCATAGTCTTACCGAAGACAGAATTGTTCATTAATTTAAAAAAGTCTTTTTCAAAGTTTGATGTAGCTAACGTTCTCAAACTAGTATTTAAGTCTATGTATTTCTTTAACCAAGAACTCTGTTTAAATTTTAAAATTCTATGTACTTTAATTAATTTAATCCCCATTTCAATGCATTGTTTTAAATTCCTGTAGTGAATGATGTATTTATTTTTATTATTTAAATTAGGAACTAATTTAGTTTCTTTAGTATTACCCACACATATGTTTTCAGGACATAACGGAAAGTCAGAATGCAAATTATGAAGTTCATCAGGATATTCCAAATCAACTTCTAAAACATAACCGAAATCAGAGTTATCCGACACATTATAATCTGTATTAGAATCTATCCATTCGAAACCACCAACAGGAAGAGATTGAGACATTGCCCAACCATATAAATTATTCGCATCAAAATATGTTAGATATGAATTAGGTTTTTCACTATCATAATCTTCCATGAATTTATTATTTGCTCTAGCAAAACGATTGCTACACTGAGATACACCCCCTCTAATACCAGCTTTAAAAAAAGCAATTTTGTCATAGTCCGTTAACAATTCTAATTCTATTTTGGTAAATTTTAACATTGCATCCCAACTTAAACCTGGGGCAGTATAGTAATGAGCAGGATCTAATCCATAAGTTTTAATACAAAGCTTTCTAAAGTTTTCGAATACATCAGTCAAAAGTAAAACATCAGTTTTTAAATATAAATTGGAATAATCAGACATACTACTACACTTAAAATGTTGCCAAATATCTTTTGCGTGATTATAATCATCATTTGAAATATTTGAATCTGTGAGTGAACTATAAAATTGGTGTTGATCAGGAAGTGATGGATGTTTCAAGCAATCACTATTACACATAAATTCATAAGGATAAATACCTTTCCGTCTTAAACGTGAAAAATCTTCATTATTAGGATAGTTCCTTTTTAGTTCTGTAAACTGATCATCATTAAGATTTTTAGCTAGTTGATCTAAGCTACACGATAAAAATTTCAATGAATCTATGAATCTTAAACTTACTGGTTGATTATTTATTGTTAACTGTTTTGAAAATGATATGTATCGTTCTTTATTTTGTGGAATAACTTCAACTTTGTCATCATCGAGGTTTAATGCATGGATAATGAAATGAGCATCGTAATGACTGAGGTTATGTAAAAATATTGGAATATGACGAGGGGTTCTGTACTTAGAACTACACACTTGATGTGCAACACCCCTAAAACTGCCAGTGTGCCAATCAAAATCGTAAAAAAGATCTTCATTTAACTCAGTTTCACAAATATGACATATGTTTGAATTTGAAATTTTAATTTTATCTTCATCTGATAATGGAACGAGACATTTTTGGAAACTATTTTTTTTAAATATTGTTTTCACATCTTCACAAAGGCGATTCATAAACACTTGTGCACAGTTTGACCCACTATACGTCTCATATTTTGATAATCTGTTATCATATGAACATTTAATGTAATATCCAAAACTATACACTTCATGTTTTTGAATATTAATTGTACTAGGCTTGGATGGATCGTTACTACATGATTCTATTGGGTTCAAAAATGCCTCAAAGTCTGCATAAACCACAAAGGGCATTTTCAACTTTTTCACGAATTTATCAAATTTTAATTTATTATTTGAGGTTGCTTTACCAAACCAATCCTTTTTGGAATCCTCACCGTTTGGTAATTCCGTACAAATGTGAGCGCAATCATATTGTTGATGGTTATTAAGTCTTTCCTCCGATGGGAAATGAAGTAAACATGAATCACATATATAAACTGCACAATGATGTCTTGATATTTGTGAACTAACTAATCGCGATAAGTTTTTAATATAACAGTAATGATTGTTAGTACCATTCGATATATATAGTAGGTTAATATGATTAGGTGTACGACATTTTGTTAAATATAAAGGACCTACAACAGAATTACACTTTTTTTCTTTATTATACTCTAAGCCAAAAACATTAATACTAATATTGTTTAATTTCTCTACTTTTGATATATCTGCAATTATAACCGGAAAAGAAATACCAGTAAATTTTAGTTTATTTCCATGAATTGCGTAAGATGCTACCCGATCTACACTTTTACATACAGGATATAAACCAGAGAGTAATGCCCATTTGAAACACATATTATCATTATTTTTAACATTGATTACAGCTTTTTTTGATTTAATATCTTGAGGAAGGTCGATATATGAACTACCACGTAGGGGGTTGAATTTGTTAACATTCATATCTATGTATTTAATTTGATTAAGACTCCAACCACTATCTTTTTTTTCAAATTGACAAATTTTACCGACTACAGTGTCTATTAATGATGAATAAAAAATATTTAAGTCATCTCCCTGACAAATTATGTAATTAAACGTTTGAAAATCAAACGTATTTTTAATATCTTTAGTTTGTTGTATGAAATCAGCATGCAATATGAAGTTTATTTTAAAAATTGTATGTTGTTGAATACATTCATTTATCAAAAATAAGATATCAATTTTTAGCGAATTTAAAAACGATTCCGGTGTTTCAAAATATTGTCCCGATTGAAGTGTTTTACTATTAATTCTATATGTTAAAATTCGATTGCCAAAAGCGGTTTCAACAACTGTAACATTTGTTAATGAATTATGTGATTTTAAAAGATTATTTTTATGTGAATTGCTTTTTAAATGGTTGTTTAGATACCTTTTATTAATATAAACATGACATGTATCACATTCCACCTTATTGTTGTCCACATCATTGGTTTCAATTGATGATGTAGAAGCTCCTTCATCAAATTTTGCTTTCTTGGTAACCTTATTTTCATCAGTAGTGATACCTCGTTTGATACCTCTTCCAACTTGTTGTTGACTGTAACAAAAAGAAAATTATTAGACAAATCTTAAAATAAAACATTACTACAATAATATTTCTTATTGAGTTTGTACTTCTAATACTTACATCAACTTTGTTTCAACCATCAAACATTGATTATACAACTCGTCATCATACGATGAATCGAACAGTTCATGCTTCTCTATTTCATCACAAACTTTAGACAGCTCCTGATTGAATTCGCTGTTGGATTGTTCTATATTCTCTTCAATGGGCGCGGAAAAGAAAGCACTGGTGCACATTTCACTGAAGTTTTCCATCTTTATAATAAAGAAGAAAGTATGTAGCACAGTAAGTAACAGTTAAGTGTTGGTAGAGCAACTGATACCCAATTTCAAATAATGTCCAATATTCATAGTCTAACAAAGGATTAGGAAAGTCATGTAAAATCTAATGAGTACACAGAAGTACTTTAAGTAAACAGAATCACATTCACTAATCCACTAATAAGTGTCATTGTTAAAAAAGTATTTTTTAACTTTTTCACTTTCTGCTATTGTCTTTGTAATATTGTATACGAGGCCGTTTGTGTTGTCGTAGATGCTATCCTTATTATTCTTTATGTAATATTTAATCCTCGTGGTAGCGTGCTTCCAGTGATCACTAGTTGGAATCTTGGATAGTTTCTTCATATCATACATTTCAATTTTTATGAGATGCGTCGCTTGGTCTCCGTCGTCAGAATTTGTAGAGATGTATGATACGCCATCTCTAGCAGCTCGTGTCACAGTCGAGGATAGCAGCTTCTTCCTTTTTATTTTTGGTACCACTTCAAAAAATTGATCAATCGGTTGCGATTTCCTTTTTCCACCATCGTCTGTGTTATTAACGACGATGTCATCACTCTCTTCTTCGTGTTGAGGAGAGAGTGGCGAGTAGTAATACTGTTTATAGGTATTTTCATTATCGTCTGCGAAGCTGAATGATCTCTGCAACAACAGAGTTATCACGTTAATATCAATTTGTTTACACTTAATCACACACGTTAGGAAACAACAACAGAAATACAAGTAAGTTTGTCAATAGAATAAACACTTACCTCCATGGCCATTGATGCGTTGAAGTAACACAAACGTAGTATTGGTAGACGTATACAATCCACTGTGGTCAAACGACCATAGACTGACTGCATGACTGCAACTGTTCGATCTTATATAGCACCATTCTTATCTAAAGCAAATTACTAAGTACAACGAAACTGATTGTAACTCTATGAGTCAACAAACTTATCTCACGTTCCTTATTCTTATCTAAAGCAAATTACTAAGTACAACGAAACTGATTGTAACTCTATGAGTCAACAAACTTATCTCACGTTCCTTCGCAACAGGCATCAACCTGCTTTGTGACTCCCACAAAGAATGCGATTTAATATTTACAACGAGCAATACACCAGATTTCAACAGTCGTATTACGGACGTCGACCGGAACCCATATTAAGCGAAAAACAGTTTAGAGATTTAGCACCGCTGTTTGTCATTGATTGCTCTAGACAAGTGGATAATCTAAAGACAGGGCCAGTTGTGGACGTGAGAGTAGAAATTGAAAGTGATTCGGAGATACCAGATCAAACTTCAGCATATTGTCTCATTCTGAACGATTGCATTGTTGAATACAAACCATTAAGTAACATTGTTAAGAAGATATCATGAAGACGGACACCCTTATAGTGGAACTCCAAGGATTTAAAGATTCTTTAAATCATTTTATTATCAAAGAATTGGCCATTGCGAGTCATGATCATACACAGACGTTCTTGGTGAAACCACCATATTCATTCCATTACCTAACACTAGAAGAAAAAAAGCAGGTGAGATGGTTAGAAAGAAATCGAGGAATTTACTGGAGTGAAGGCTACATAGACTACAAAGAGTTTAAACGTGTTATTTTACCATATTTAGAAAATAAAAAAATTATGACAAAGGGTTTGGAAAAGATTACGTGGATTAAAGAGTTATGTGCAAACTGTGAAGTGATTGACATAGGTGAGAAGGGATGTCCTAATTTTGCGACATTAAAAAAAAAGTTCTGTAAAAATAAAACTGATTTTAATTGTGTGAACCATAAATTGAATTGTGCATTGAATAATGCTGTGTGTATTAGAAAATGGTATTTTGATAATAATATGTCTGTATTTAATTTATTTATTTAATAATTATTGTGTTGATCAGTTAATTAAAAATGTCTATGTACTCAAAGTGTTTTATTTAATATAATCAGACCCATATAACAAACTTTAAATTAGCTGCAGCAAAATGATAATCCTAAGCTTTGTGACTCCCACAAAGAATGCGATTTAATATTTACAAATCACTATAATTGAACATTCCTATGACAACCATTGAATAGATTGGTACTGTAATAATCTGCTAATAACAGTAATATCATGGATACACTAGAATTACAAAAACATATGAAAAAGATTCATCCCAGTCTAGAAAATAATGTTTATGCTGCTAATAGACTACCTATGTATACACATGTACCAACGTATATAATATGCAATTTGGATGCGGATGATAAACCAGGTTCACACTGGGTAGCTGTACATATCGATACGAATGGTATCGGTCAATATTTTGATTCATATGGACGAACACCTGAGCGATATCATCTCCAGTTTTTGAAAAGGAATTGTAAGAGATGGGACTGGAATGTTGATAGGATTCAGAATGATTGGACTTCAGTTTGTGGTGAATATTGCTTAATGTATTTGCTATTTAAGTTTCAGGGATGTTCAATGCATAGTTTTACGAACATATTTACAGGGAACACACTGCACAATGATATTTTTGTGGATGAGATCTTCCGCTCATATTTTGTAGAAAAAAGTAATAAAATATTGAAATAAAAATGAATGTGTTTTATTGATGACATAGAAAAGCAGACATACAATGAGTAATAGATAAGAACGCCAAATCAACCGTAGGGCAACAGATTCGTGGGTTCTGGCGCAACGTAATGAGGTGTTCGAAGTATAATAGATAAAAGGATTAGGCGAACAATGGAATGCTAATGAGGGTGCAGGACCACCGGAAATCAATGAGATAACAGTTAATTGATTTGCATAACTCCAGAACCACGCATCCTACGCTAAAATGGACCACAGATTTGAGATCAGAGCACACCAAAACCTTTTTTTTTTTTTTTTTTTTACGATGGGTGCTACAGATTCGCGGGCTCTGGTGCAAGCGCGGGCTCTGGCGCTTGCGCCAGAATCCGCGAATCACTACTACTGTAAACTGTAGTAATAAGAGAGCTTCAGCCCCGAGGGGATCAACAAATGGAGGTAAACAAAAACACGAGTTATGAGCTGTTCGTAAGTGTAGTAGACTCATCTAATTGTAGACACATCAAACAAAACAAAAAAAAATAATAATATGAAAGCAAGTCCCTCCCACGTATCCTCTAACAACACTTGCTAACTATGTATGTTTAAATCTACACTGAACACATATGTAGGCTACAGAGTGTGCCAAAGAAATTGAGATACATACATAGATACTGCATATGTGACTGGACACGCCTTTTTGATGAAGTGCTTTAGAAGGGTTAGGTGCGTAGTATTGGTAACCGGCGTGCGTGCTAATATATTAGGAATCGATTTTTGTCACTTAGTGAAGTAATGAAGACCAACTAAATAAATATACTTATGAATGAAAAAAGGAAAGTATATAAATCTGTCTATTCTACCACGTTTACTATACGGGTGCTAAACCTGGGCATTGCCAGAATAACTAGCAAACAAAATGAAAATTTGTCCAAACGCAATGGAGAGCAGCACAATAGGAGTTAAAAGAAAGGACTAATTAAAATAAAAAGTAAAACAAATTTCAAGAATGTATACACAACTTACAAACAACTAAAGTGGAGATGGGCAAGGCATATGATGACAAAGAAGAAGGAAAAAAGGACAAGACTCATAATTGAACGGTAACCCACGAGACAGCAAAAGAAAAAAGAGGTAGACTGACTAAGATATGGGAGGATAACATCAGGAAAACAACGGGTCAATACAATACGGACTTATACAGCTAAAGACAGGAAAGAAATGTTAAGAGGAGGTCTTTGTCTGTAGACAAGCTGTGTCAGACTAACGATTTGCCGATATTTATTTTCCTTGTTTATTAAGGTATCAGGCACATTTTATAACTGATTTTTTAAATAAGAACAGCAATGTAGGCTTTTTTACAATATTGTTTATTTATCTATCAAGCAATAACACTACAAAAATACACGCTCAAATAGACTGAACCTATTGAATACGGAAAACCTCCCTTTGACAAATAGTCGTATTCGATTTAGGGTAGTGAACACAAGGCATGTAGTAATTCGACTTCCATTCAATCGTAATATACGGTATCCCACGGACACGAGTGCTCTTGTTTGCCAAAAGAAAATTCGCAATAATCGTCCAATCGTTCATGTGGAAATCCGATAACAATTTGGACGAAGACAATGTGTGTGATCAGCAAATTCAGCACGTGTAACTAAAACTTTTTTGCACAAACCTTTTGGGAAACACATGAACATCGGGGAAAATGATTTTAGGCAAAATAAAGTTTAGTTTTCGATTCTCGGTTGCGGCAGAAGAGATTGTTGTTTTTGTCTGTTTTATACCTCTAGACCTTTAGTAAATAGAGGAAACTTTAATAGATTAACTCTACTATTTAATTTATTTACTCTTTTGACTAAAACCAGCAACACGTATTTCTTTTTACCAGCATTGTTTTTATTAGTAATAAAAACATTTCGGTGTAAACAAGATGGATGACGCTACTGCTATTTAAAGTGCGTTGTTCTTAAGGTAATAAATATATTGCAAAGAAAGCTTTTGTTACGTCGGTGAGCAAGACTTTCGCTTAACGCTCAGAAAGCGGAACTTTTCTAAAAGCAATTTTGAGAAATACCGGTGCATCATATTAGAATGAAAAATGTCTGAAAGATATTTCCGTTATTGTGCCTTCATTTTTATGACTTCCTAGGCATGTAATAAGAAGAAGCCTTCGCCGAAATAACAGCGAGATGGGTGGTAGTAAGATAACTCACAACTTTATTATTAGAAGTCACAACAAGCGCGTATTTACCTGTACCAACTTAATGGAAATTTCACATAACACCGCCAAGTGATGATCCGTTACTTTTTACTGCCGTGCCCGTCCCTAAAGTGTTAATAACCAGTACATAAACAGCTTCACTACCTATATAAGTCCGACAGGCTGTGGTAGTGGGGGTGCGCTTGGCAAAGATGGAGCTTGTTTATCTTGGCTCCAGGAAACTTGGCGCCTTCAGCCGTCCATCATAGAAATTTGTTTACGAGATAACAATGACCCAGTTTTTATACCTGTCATAATAATTCTCATTTGATAGGACAACTTAATTTGTAAACGAAATATTAAGTATCAATTTCGCCATCTTTGGGGTCTCTTTTTGGTATATTTGTATCGTGATTTGCATTTCTCGTTTGTGTATCATTATTTTATTCAGCACAAGTCTAGGCTCTACAATCGTGATTAAGTTTTGGCACAATTCCAATATCATCTTCGCCACGGTCTACTGTATGTACAGATATTTTAAAATAGTTTCTACAAAATGTATTTTGTCGCCAAAGTGTGCATTGCAGTTCACATACTTTACCTGAATCTCTTTTTTAACTCGCTCAGTGATTTTGAAGTTATATACGTAATGGACGAAGTATCATTGACCCAGATCATTACAACGAGATCTTTATACTTGACACGTTCATTTTAATAATTGCTCAGGCTCAACATTTTGTCGTGGCCTTTCATCTTGGGGAGTAACAAATAAATGAGAGCAATATGAAAACATAAAGAGGCATTAATATGATCGTATAACATTGTATTCTGCGAAAAGGTACCTTTGTTAGAAGCTTTCAACAATGACTATATTTGATGTTCGACGTTCAAACAAAAAGCAAGCCTAGCAGAGAAACCCTCCAAGTGGAGCCGGAAACGGAACTAACGAGCAATTTCGCCTCTCAAGTTGAACCGCACAACTGTTACAGCATATATATATCTAGGACATATACCTATATTCTCACTTTTTTGAGCCGTTTGGGGTTGAAACGCTCGGGCCATGGGGCCCGAGTGCGCGTCTCCTTTTTAAGGAAATTTCTCGTCGACTGGTCGACACTTTACGTGAGCAGAAGGCTGGGTCATTCTTTGGCCAAAGAATCAGCATTGCCATTCAACGTGGCAATGCTGCCAGTCTTCTGGGCACGTTCCCAGATGACAGTGATGCGGACGAGTACTTCGACGCCTAAGTGTCCTTTTTTTTGTATTTATTTGTATAGGTAGTTATTTATTTTATTTTTAATGTTATTTAATATAGTTAGCGTAGTAAACGTTAATGTATATGTATTCTCACTAGACTAACCCATATAGGTTACAGGTTGTTAGCATGACCCATATGTTCATAGCAAGTTGACATATTTGATTGTCGCAAACGTATTGTACCCAGCTTGAATCACATTTTCATACGTCAGAGCCGCAGAACGTATATGCATATTAATTTCAGTTTGTTATTTTCCAGGTTTAGGTGAAGATGAAACTCAAGGAGAGAAGAACAGTGAATTTGCAGTACAATAAAATATTTCGAATTCCCAATTACTTGATTGAGACGTAATTCAAATCTTGTTTAGAACGCAAACTACTCAGGCAGGCATATTGCAAGTTGGGGTTTACATCTATTATATAAAAAATGAATCCCTATTTCCCGTGGTCACGCCATCACGCGTGAACGGCTGAACCGATTTCACTCTTTTTTTTTTGTTGAGTTTGTTATTGTCAGGAGAAGGTTCTTATACCCCCATGTACAGACGCCACCAGGTCAAGCTACCCGAAACTGTCAATTTTTCCCAATGAACCTTGAACCTAATGCTCTAGGAATAAAGTCGAAAATCTATCAAAGAAATCTGACAGATTGTAGTAGCTTGATGTGTTGGCGTCTGTACATGGTCCTCAAATGATCAGACCGGGACTATTTCCTGATTTTGTATACACATTGACATTGATGAATTTTACTTATACAATGACATGAATATTTACTCTTAAAGTATTATATTGTTTTAATTACCTATTGTAAATGTGAAGACGAAGTGGGTGTTCTTTTTTTTTTGGTTTCCTTTTCTTCTAATTTAATTTTTTACATTGTCTGGCAGTTTGAGTAATTTGTGCGACCTACACAAATGTCCTTTCTTTGGTATTGTTCGTCGAATCATTGACCTCCTTAAGTTCTGAGTGGAGCTGCATGATTACTGACAAATGCGTGCACTGATTGGACAGGTCCACTCAAGCTGTGTGTTCTTTCCTTAAAAGACCACTTCAGACACCAATCCACATGGTCTTCACATGATCTGATCAAGATTATGTCTGGACTTTAAAAGAGACTGTGACCTCTGAGTTTGTTTCGGCGTTTCTTCTCAGAGTAGTCAGATAGGAAATGCCGACCTCATCTAGTTTAAAAAAAGTATTGATTGACGTGTAAAAGTGTTTGTACAAACCTACTTGCAAAAATTAAGTCATTTATCATTTATGAAAGAAAAAGTTTAAAAAATTGCGCGGAATATTAGAAAATTTAAGAACACTTACTACAGAGTCACCTAACATGGGTGTTTGATAGCTAGAAAACGCTTTGTGTCTTCGAAGTACCAGGTTGGCATAACTTGGTAGGAGCTCAACTAACATGGGCGTGTGGTAGCTAGAAAACGCTTTATGTCTTGGAAGTACTAGGTTGGCATAATTTGGTAAGAGCTCACCTATCATGGGTGTGTCGTAGCTAGAAAACGCTTTATGCCTTCAAAGTACCAGTTTGTTATAACTTGGTCTAACATAGGTATATGGTACTTGGTGCTCTTTGCTTTGTGTTGGTGGGATCTGATAAGTTAACACAACATTTATTGATTCTGAGGCGGTACGAAGTTCGCTGGCTCAGCTAGTCGCTGATAAAAATGCCTTGCACAATTCTGGTCCAGCTCCCCAACTAATTGATTAACACTTGAATCACAGTTGGATCTACTGAAGATTGATAATGTGATTATGTTTATATTGTTTATACCCAATCTCGTTAGTATATTATGTAATTGCATAGCACAAGCGTGAGTACTTTGTTCTGTTGAGTTACCATTTACCGGGTAATATTTTATATTTTTCATGGACTTGAATGTGCACTGCCTGAGAGTATGTCATGCTTATTCATGTCTCGCTGACGGTGGCGAGTGTATTGAATCATTTAGCTCCCTTCAAAATAGTTGAGTGAGTGGTGCTGATCCATGCGTTATTAAATGAGCGCCGTCAGTTGGGACTGGTCTTCTCTTAACTGCCACGACTGGGTTCAAGCTACCGATGGTCAGGGCTGCTGAGAGATGTCGAAGTCAGAGAAGTGGCAAATTGTTTGTCCCAGATTTATGCAAGCAGGACAAAATCTGTCATTACAACAACTCGAGTGGCGTACATTGATAGATCACACTTGTAAACTTGCGACAAGAAACTATGCTGACTGGCTGATGTTCGCACCACAGCATGTTATAATGTAACTAAACTCCTATAGCCCACGACACGAATGACGATCAAGAAGAGCTCGTATAAAATAAATAGTGAAGATACACGACTGACATCATTAGTGGTTGAAACCTCATTCAACAATTATCTACTAAAAATGTACAGCATAAAGCTACTAAAAGGATACCAATATAAGCAAACAAAAACAAAACACTCTTCACCTACCTAGCCGTTTCCCAACTATGTTGGGGCTAAGTAAATACCGGTGACAACAAGTAATTATACCAGTCTTTCCCAACGTGGGCGATAACGCCCCCTTGTGGGCGCTGCAGGCCTAAAGGGGGGCGGTAAGAGACCCAGAAAAAAAAGGGGGCATTGTGTAGGGCTTTGGGGTCGATTTATAATTTCATCTACCTAGCTAGGAAGACTCTTAGACACCGACAAGACAAAAAGGGGGGCGTTAAAAAATAATTTATTCTTAAAGTGGGCAGTAGACAAAAAAAGGTTGGGAACCCCCGAATTATACCATCATCAACATACATTAAGTGGAAACATACGTATTATTGAAGCTAACTCAAAAACCACTAACCAGAATCTCGATTAAAAATATGGGTCGTGGGGCTTTCGGGACCAGGACCGCGGTCCCGGATTCCACCTATTAATATAATAAATATTTTTAGTAGTATTTTGGGACCACAAGTAAAATAAACAAAGTTATGTCTTGGAAAAGTACGGTCAGCCGAAAAATTAGAAGTTATACAAATAAAATTATTTTTATAAAACGATATAATATTTATTTTATTTCAACAATGGCAGCCTTCTGTAAGAATTAAACCTAAAAGCCAATACAAAATACTATTTCAAAGTAATCTTGAGTGTTTAACTCTCATATCGTCCCCCTAATCACCCACCGAAACGTAACAATAAACTTTTAAAAAACTTCACTATCGTAATTAGACAGCAGCGGTCAAAATCATAACAATTATTTTATATCATTACTATTTTTATAAATTAAACATAATCAACTGACATTAAAAAATGCAATCCTAATATACTAGCTGACCCAGCGATCTTTGTGCTGCCTAGAGTTAATAAATGATGTGTTAACTTATTGGACTCCTATTAAGTTATGAAAACCTGGTACTTCGACGGCTTAAAGCGTTTTCTAGCTAATGCATACCCACCTATATTAGGTGAGCTCCTACCGAGTTATGACCACCTGGTACTTCGAAGGCATAAAGCGATTTTTAGGTGATACTCCTATGTTTGGAAAGCTCCTACTAAGTTATGACAACCTGGTACTTCAAAGCCATAACGCGTTTTGTAGCTGTCACACAAAATGTTGAGAAAATGTTAATTGTTTTCTCGTGTTTTTTTTTGTTCACTCTACTTTAACTTTATTTTTCTTGTGGTCCCAAAATACTACTGCAAAATAATTATTGTATTTTAGGTGGAATCTATCCAAGACCGCGGTCCCGGTCCTAAAAGCCCCACGATCCAAAAATATGGGACGACTCTTTAAGTAGAACAAAAAGTAAAAAATAATGGAATTGGTTTATAAATGAAGGAGTTTTAAGGTAACACATATAAAAGGATAGCTGAATTGAGAACCTTCTTATTTAGGTCGGTCAAAAACAATAAACCGATCTCGACATGCCTAAGGCCAATCAAGCTGGCGCTGCATATTTCAATAGTCTGGCTCTGCAGCACATCGTTCCACCTCGGTGCTGACCCAATTCCTGGCTGCTACAAACGACGCGGCAACTTAACCACTATGACCAAGTGCATGGTTGAGTTCTCGGAAAGGAATGAAAATGAACCGTTTATTTATACGTGACGCCGGCATACAAGTGTACTTACTTGCATAACTATGTAAACTAGTGGCCAATTGTTCCATAATTCATTAAAAATATATTTATGAAAAATATGAGTTTTCTACACTCCTTCCCCATATAAACATTAACTGCGCCAAATTTCGTACTCCTCTCGCTACCTTCGTAAAAACAAAATACACAGGGTACAAAGTTTTTATTTCACGCATTAATATGTATAGATTGGGCGAAATGACTTTGAATAAACTTGGGAGTTGATTTTTGAAGTTTTTATCATTTGGACTTATTGTATTAGATTATATTGTTTTATGCATAGTTATATTAAACTTTAACGAGTTATAATAACCATGCAATTTTTATTTTGATATATCTTAGTACAAAAAAATTAAGTTATCGTTAACGAAAGATGTTTATTTTGAAACCGATTTTTATGGTAACTTGTGCACGGCGACGGCGCGGCCGCGAAGGTGAACGACTGAGCGTAGCTACTGACTGTTCGATCGGTCAAAATTCTAAGAAGTTCGATGTATCTACGCTGGCGCGCGGTTACTGACCTATGACTATTGTCAATATCATATTACGAATTATGTAGGGTGTCCACAGTTTACTGATTTAAGGTCGGATAAAAATTTAAAAAAGTATTGAATAATAATTCAAATGTGTTCTATTACCGATACTGAATCACCAAAAAAAAAATTTGCGCACTAGTTAAAAAAAATCCTGTATATACTTATACTAATAACAGTCTGAAGTAATCCGTTAAAATTAATGGTTTTCGTCGTGCATATAATAAAACACTATCGGAAACTGATAACGCTGAGTAATCTGTATTAAATTGTGATATCGATTTAACTATCAACGTTATATCGACGGCACACATGAACTCTATTAACGTGTGGTCATAATATTCGAAAGCCCTCCCAAACGGTTACAATAATATTGCTATTCGATAGAAATATAATGCATACATATACTATAGTCCTATTATGTTTTCAGGGATAACACTCAAGTAAAGTCTTTTATTGGTAGTAAATAGGTTCCTCATGTAGGTACTCAAGGTAATACAGGAAAAATATAAAAGTGATATTATCCGACGGATATATCGTAACGTTCTTTAAGTGTATGTATAAGTGATCATTAATCATGCGTCGCACTACTAAACCCCATAATATACATACCTATGAAGAACGTGATTTATACTGTTTCATATTCATTATCATCATCACCATTTCAGCCAAAAGACGTTCACTGCTGGACATAGGCCTCCCCCAATTTGGGGGGGTTTGCCATAATCGCCTCGCTTGGCAGGCGGGTTGGCGATCGCAGTACGGTGGTAAAACGCATAGAGAACGCTGCTGTCGATTCTAAAGTAAGTTCCTTAGTCGCCTCTTACGACACGCACGTGAAGAAATGGTATGGTGCTATTTTTTACGTCCGGCAACACACCTTTTAAATTACAATAAGATAAAACACAAACAAACCTATACAATTAGTAATAAAGGGCCTGCTATTAGTCAACTACAGTTCTTAAGCAGAGAAATAAGGAATAATATCCTGACATAACATTATGAAAGGCCATATTGTTAATATTAATTCCTGACACAAAGACTCAACAGCTGCTCCGAGCATAAAAGAAACGATATCTGATGAGGCGGTGATCGAGCCTCGTTCACCGCAAGACATTGTCTAGCAAACCAATGAAAGAACCGGTCATATTTCCTGACGTAGAAGATGTAAGTTATCGGAAAAACGCTAAGACTTTTTCACGGAAACTACATATATTAATTCGATAATAATAAAAGAAACTTCGTTTCGCTACGAATATGTTACTAGAACATACTGTATCCATATCAATACGCATCAACGATATGAAATACGTGTTTCTGATATCAACTAACGAATCAGCAAAGACATAAATATAAATAGTTGTATCAATAGCGGATCTATTAGTAAAACAAAGTGTGCCTAAGTAAATATTTACGGAAGATTTCACTAAAATTCGCGATCCATTAATAAAATAAACAAAAACCCATCAGAACTTGTAATTGGGGCAAATGGCCAATTTCGTTAATGATTTGACACTGGTATTATCGCTATCACGTCTTTTAGAGCATATTTTCGGTGGGTCAGAACACTACTTATATCTCTTCAAGGTTAGTAGCGTCAGAAAGTTCACCAACAAAACAACAGGCCGGTTGTAAAAACAAGAATTTTCTAACAACATACCATTGTTTGTGAACACAACGAAATTGTTAAGAAAATAAATTAACTTCAGTTGGTAAAGGTACTTAAACCGCAATTTGTAAATAAAGACGATATTAGAAAACTTTTCCCAAAGTAATAAGTAAGGTGGTTGTGGTGTTTCATCTAATTTAATTTTAATTAAAGCCGAGAATTTCTTAGGGAGAATATTTTTATTTGCGCGCACCTGCTACGTGCCTTTATTTCATATTTCCACCCAAACAAATATCAAAAGGTTAACGAGGAAAATAATTTCATAATGTGTCATCTGGCTGGATATTATTTGCACATTCCGTATTCTATTTTGAGATATTTTCACTTACTGTTATCTCTCTCATCCGAGTCGGTATGGGAGCACTCATTGACGCGTTTTTCGGCGAAAATGCAACAAAACATTTTAATTTTTGAGCGGTGCGAAGTGGCCGCTTGACCGACTGAATCACACTGATTTGTAGCTAAATTAACAAACAATCAACAGTTCATTAAAATGCAGGACACCGTTAGTCCAAAAAGGTATGTATATTGTGACGTCACAGATTTATGACACAATGCAGTCACGCACTGTTAACGACTCAGTTAAATCGAATATGAATAGATAGATATATACATAACAACCAAATTGAGTTCTCTGACATATTGTACACCATTTTCAACAAAGTTATACACAGTCATTTTATTGACAGTACTGGAGTTTTATAGTTCTAAAATTCTTTTTTTGAATGGGAGCGTTCTAGTTTTCGCCTTTAGAATTTGATTTCCAAAGCCGACATTATTAACCCGTGGCTGCGGACATTATGAAGTTTGGAATAACCCTTCGGTAGGTTTTCCGCGCGATACTGAATGTCGTGAAATGTCTCAAGTATATGCTACACCTAGTTTACAGTGTACGGATAATTACCTATATACAAACAGTAACTAACCAATTATAATTTTAAGACATATGTTAGGTACTTAATCAGTTTTGTTCGATCGTTTAATACGTTTGTATATTTGATGAAACTTATAATCACTATTACAATGAATAATAATTTTAACAGGATGAAATGTATGGATGCCAAATTATCACGTATCTTTACTTCTATACTAATATAATATTATAAAGCTGAATAGTTTTTTGTTTGGTTGAACGCGGTAATATCAGGAACTACTGGTCCGAATTGAAAAGTTATTTTTGTGTTGGGTAGCGTATTAACTGAGGAAGGCTATATGCTATATAACATCACGCTAAAATCGAAAGGAGCGAAGCAGCAACGAAAAATTTACGAAAACTTGCAGGCAATTCGATGCTACGGGAAGGGTTAGGGGAGCAAAAATTTGACGCGGACGAAGTCGCGGGCAGAAGGTAGTAAAGAATAATCAGCTTTAAATGTCCCAACTGCTGCAACTGTATCTTCTCTTCGAGAGGCAGTGGGCAATCGCCAATCTACCACGCGAACCTAGTGCGGGTTGGTAGACCGACCACAGGTCTTCGAATTTTAGTTCTAGGACATGCCAGTTTCATCACGATGTTTTCCTTCACCGTTTTGAGAGCAGTATTAAAATTATCCATAGTATCGATAATGTTATTTTATTCACAATATGACAGCATAACAATGAGTATGAGACCGGACGTAAAAATATCGCGGCGTGTCTTTATCGCGCACTGGGCTTTTAACTCTTGGTGTTAAACCGAGCAATGAGAATTCATCAAAGTGCATTCCACCGTGTCAAAAAACAACACTGCTCGATTTTTGCGCCTGCCCGAATTTAAATTTTGAACCCACGACATACAGAACTCGTAAGTCAGAGCCGTTAACACTGGGCCACTACTGCGTCACGTGTGTAAAATAACTTGCGAAGTTTTGTTTATTCTGTGTGGAACAGTTCTACAGGGATTATGTATTTGAAACAATGCGTGTGTTGAAATACACCTGTGGGACTCTCTTATAGCACTTCAATTAATTGAAATAATCTCTCAGTCTTGTTCACCCTAGTCTATTTTTGGTTAGAAAACATGCCGGAAATGTCACGGATTTGAGTAATTTCTAATGCCTTTCATTACGTATTTTTACATTTACTTCAGTGAAACAGAAGAAACAAACAAAAAATACTACCCACATTACAATTATCGCTAATCAGTCTTATTGTGTTTCGTGTTA
Organism: Aporophyla lueneburgensis; assembly: GCA_932294355.1. NCBI lineage: Eukaryota > Metazoa > Arthropoda > Insecta > Lepidoptera > Noctuidae > Aporophyla > Aporophyla lueneburgensis. The sequence continues at coordinate 16,050,267 of OW028754.1, forward strand.
TTAAGGGCAAACAAAAGGATTATTTGAACTCGGCAGGTACTTCTATTGAACCATTTTCTTTTGCAGAAAGGTCAAGAATTAACCTCTAAACGTTCTTCAGTAACCTGTATTACCGGTGTTTACTCAGTACAAAACTGTCCATGAGTGGACAGACTTAACGTTATTGTATCCCATCTCAATAATTTATATTTAAATAAAAGGCTAGTCATTATTAGGTGGATTTTATCCTACTAATATGATAAATGTGAAAATTTGTATGTTTGGATGTTTGTTATTTAATCACGCAAAAACGGCTGAACGGATTTGGATTGAATTTGGCACACACGTAGTTTATAACCTGGATTAACACTTTGGATACTTTTTATCCCGGTAGTACATTCCCGTGAGATCATTTTTGACCTCCACGTGGGCGAAGCCGATTGCAAAAGTTAGTTGTATATAAACGTGAGCGCCCGGTCCTGCTAGGACAGCCTTTTTTACCAGGAAAAAAGGAAATACCGTAAGTCACACCCTCGCAATAAAACTGTACGCGGATATTGCTTGGAGGACAGTGCAGGTAGCAGGTACTGCCACCTGTCACGTAGCACGGCCCCGGCACCATGAGGGTAATAAATTGAGCCCCAATCATTCGTCTCAATTACTTCCACCGTTTTCTGGACTTTCCTAGTCACAGTCACAAATTGCTTGGAAATGCTTTTTCTTCTATTCATTTTACCTGCGGTAGTTGTCTTGTAAATAAAGATTTTTTTTATTATTTTTCCCCGTAGAGCTGTTACGATTCTTTTTTTGCGACCGCATTTAAAGTGGCATTAAATTTCACCCGTATTTTTTTTTCTAGTTCGTCAAAGTGCCGTATTTTTTATGCGAATAACGTTCTTTACATTTCTTTTTACATTTGAAAATAATTCTAGTAGACCTACATTTAAAGCTCAAATAATAAATCGGTCCCGGCAAATAAAGTTTTCATTGCGCCTTGAGGCTACAATGCGCAAACGGCAATGGGAAAATTTAGGATCACATTAGGACCCTTGACCCTGACTTCCTACTTGATTAACACTTTCTGTGCCAGAGTTTTGTGGATTCAACGATAACTTTTTATCTTGTTGGAAAGCTTTTTCTTTTGATCACAAGGATGAGAAAAAAACATTGTAGAAACAATTTGTTACGGGAAAATCATCAATTATGCCCGAGTCCCAGCGATGTCCATGAGTCCCTGGGAAATTTCGCTTCATTTTATAATCCGTAAATAAATCACTTTTGTTTATTCAGGACGTCTTTCACGGATATGTTTTTATTTTTAAACCGGGTCTGTGGACAATGGCGGTATTTTTTCAGTTATTCACAACACGTCAAAAGTTTGGAGTTAAAACGGGTCTATTTTCCACATTTGGTGGTCCCTACAGTTGTCAAGTCAAAAATTTAAAACAATTGAAGGGTTAAGTGGACAAAGGTGTTATCTGACAAAATCAAACAAATTGATTTTTTGGCATGAACATCGGTTTTAGATGATGATAAATCGATTCGTGGATTTAAAACACACCAATTATAATTCGTTACTTAGTTACAGACACTAGCAAAGGTTTTAACTGTCAATCAAGTATATATTTCAGATTTTCAAATGTGTTAACACAAAAAAATCGGATTTTTTGATTTTGTCAGATAACACCTTTGTCCACTTAACCCTTCAATTACGTAAATGGTATGAAAGAAGGAGTATCTTGTTAAATGTGGGTAAGTGATTCCAAAACCATTGCTCCTATGTCTAGTCGAAAGGGTTCTTGATAACATCGAAGTCCTATTGTGTTCCCGTAGTGTATGGTCATGTTAACTGATTAATTATATCTGGCTCCAAGAGACCCTTAGTTTGAAGTTTCTTGTTTGATGTAGCTAATGGAACAAGGTTCGTTATAATTAAATTCAGCCAATATGTAGTTTCTAGATAACACATACATAGACTTGCGACAATTTCCTACTAAGATTTAAGAACCGAATATTACTTTATCGATTTTAATGACGGATCCTCGTCTACTTATTCCATCGGAGTTCTAAAATAACTTAAAGTTTACCTATGTTAATAGATGCACCCCATCTTTACAAACAAATAGGTGGTCATATTAGACCACCAATGTATTTGCCAAGTTAAGTAATTATGGAAATATTGCAACACAACTTTTAGTCATTCTAATAAAAGATTATGAGAAAACCCACGTTTACTAGGAAATGTTCATTTAATGATATGATTAAGCAAATAAGATAAAATTAAACAAACTCAACACTCAGATAATAAGCGATAACGAAGACTTGCCTTATAACTTTTAGCTAGTTATGACAAAATTCCATAATGTAAATACCAAAATTTCCAACCCACACAGATCGGAGTAATAATGTTGAGCGGTAAAAGCTCAGTGGACAAAGAACCGCTTATCCATCATCCCGCGATTCATTGGTTTTATATCCATTTGGATTTAGAGCAAGCAATTTTGTGAAGAAAATGAGGTGGAAAATAACCTGAAGTGTCGGGGTCGGGGGGTCGATGTCTCTGTCTGCCATTCCACCAACAGCCACAACAAGGCATCCCGGTGCCTCACACCACCACTCTTGTTTAACTTTGTCTTCGCATTATATCACACAACAGAGTTTACCAACAAAACCTTATTCAGGCATTGTTCGTTGCAATAACTATTCTATTCAATACAACTCCACATTGTCACTGCTAGAGAACGAATTTCTATGTTTATCTTGCACATTCATAAATTGTCTAGGTATTTATTTTCATACGAGATAAAACTTTTCCTTCAGAAAGTTTTTAATTTATCAGCTCTACTGTCCGCAAAGTTTTTGATTTGTCTGAGAGTTTATCATTCCGCGTGTGTAGGGACTGTCAATAGTTAATGTACCTACACCACGCTAGCTGACAGGCATACGACATACTAATTGCCACTTCACTTCACTCGGATAAGGAAACTAAAGCGAATTAGTATCGGCATTGTCGAGGAAAGCGGTACGGGACGCGCCCGCCCTCCGCCGCGTTCAGCGCTCAACTGCGGAATATGAATGAAGTCGATGAGGGTTTCTCATTTTCAGCGTCCTGAAAAAATTGCTAAATCCTCATGTTTATTGGGGTCCCATGAAGGCCAAAAGGTTCAATGAGGGTACTTGTACCCTCCAGGATTGCGTATCAACTTGATTGCCAAAATATACTTCAATATCACGGATTATGGGCCATAATCACGAAATAGTGTGCGATTGTAGCCAATTCACACCAGACTTAATCTCGTCGAGCCTTCAACGTTTGTCTTAATAATGGGGAGATATAGCGGTGTGGCAAGTTTCTTTATTACGGCACCCTCGAATCGATTGTAATACTTTCCGAGCGTAATTTAAACATAAATACTTTAGTAGACGAACGATCTTTTGCCAGTTACGTAGCTTTAATTGCTAAAGTTGTATCAGTTAGATGGAAACAGTCACGAATATCGTTAACTTTAGAAGGTCACAATACGAATGAATCACAAAGTTAGCAACGTTTGTTTATTTCCCTTCGAGGGTGGTAACGAAAAACAATATATTTTATCCCCCTCTGGCAGTTTTATACCTACTCTCTAAATCAAGCCTATTAAAACGTTGAGTTGATGTTTTTTTTGTAGTAGGTACCTATTTGGTAACAGGTTTAATTACTATGATAAATGACTTTATTTTTGCAAGTAGGTTTGTACAAACACTTTTACACGTCAATCATATTTTTTAAAACTAGATGAGGTCGGCGTTTCCTATCTGACTACTCTGAGAAGAAAGGCCGAAACAAACTCAGAGGTCACAGTCTCTTTTAAAGTCCAGACATAATTTGGTTAGATCATGTGAAGACCATGTGGATTGGTGTCTGAAGTGGTCTTTTAAGGAAAGAACTACACAGATTGAGTGGACCTGTCCAATCAGTGCACGCATTTGTCAGTAATCATGCAGGTCAACTCATAACTTAAGGAGGTCAATGATTCGACGAACAATACCAAAGAAAGGACATTTGTGTAGGTCGCATAAATTACTCAAACTGCCAGACTGTGATAAAAAATAAATGAGAAGAAAAGGAACCTAGAAAAAAAAAATAACACCCACTTAATCTTCACATTTACAGTAATTAAAACAATATAATACTTTAAAAGTAAATATTAATGTCATTGTATAGGTAAAATTCATCAATGTCAATGTGTATATAAAATCAAGGAGATAGTCGCTGTCTGATCATTTGAGGATCATGTACATGGAGGTGTCTGAAATGGTCTTTTGAGGAAAGAACCATACAGATTAAGTGGACCTGTCCAGTCAATGTACGCATTTGTCAGTAATCTTTCAGCTCTCTTTCTCTCTCTTTGAGCTCAACTCAGAACATAAGGAGCACAACGATTCGACAAACAATACCAAAGAAAGGACATTTTGGTAGGCCGCATTAAGTACTCAAACTGCCAGATTATCATTAAAATGAAATGAGTAAGAGGGATATATATAAAAAAACAAACATCTACATAGTCCTCACATTCAAAATTATTAAAATAATAATAATAGTATACTCCTCAGAGTATATATTCATGTCATAGTTAAGCAATAATCAAAATGTCAAAGTGTATATTCCCAATAAATAATTAATAAAAAAAGAAAGTAATTAATAATAAAAAATAAAAAAATCATTCAGTACAATAATAATTTAAAAATAAAAATTGGAGCAGCGTAATCCCAAGCTTTTTTGTCCTCAATATAATCTTTAACAGTGTAAAAGGCTTTCTGGCACAACTTACGTTTAATGAATGATTTAAATTTATTGAGACTTAGATCTTGAACATGGCTTGGAAGTTTATTATAAATAATTTATTTATCAATAAGTCAGCAGTAATATTTATTTATAAAGCTGGGTATTTTCGATTTTAAAATTACGTGGTACAGTATCACAACGGATAGTTACGACCAGTCACTGCAAAATCATATCAACTCGCTGAAATTGATATTCGAATTTGAAAAAAAACCTGCTGAATGGAACAGCTACGCCGCCGGTAGCGGTGGGCCGTATAGTTCTGTAATTTTCAGCAGGTTTTGTTGGCGATTTCATTTCATCTCCAAACACAATTAAAATAAAAGCCTGAAAAGCTTTTTAGTTTGATATGTACATTAATGTGCGTTAATTTTAATGATTACTAAAGCCGATTTTATTTATGAAAGACTTGACTAGACTTTCAGTTTATAAAATGAAATATATAATATAATAGATAATTGTAACCTACGTATGTCGGCAACGATACCTCTCCATATGCTGACTGAGTTGAGCTGACGCTGCACCAGAGAATATTTTAAATTGAGTATATTTAAGCGGATTGCGTTGCAATGAAGTAAAATGGCACCCCGGTAAGTTTAAAGCTTTTCTCAAATGAGTTTGAATTCAGGAAACTTTCCAAGAAAGTGAGGGAAAATGTCAAACGTCTTAAAATTGCGTTAGTACTTACTATCTACGAGCATTCTAACTTAAGTTTGGATTTTCTTCAAGGTGACGATGTAATAAAGTCCGAATTACATAGATCAAGTGAAGCTGGATTGGCCGTCATTCTATTAATGCCTGCTTTATTCCTTAACCGCCAGATCCTGCATGTTGGACTGGTTAAAAATTGCTTTAAATATCGACCCAGTGTCTACTGGATTTCAATGCTGGAATGAGATACTGGATCAACGGGTTTGATCTGTGCCTTAAGCCTCTAAGAGTGACGTGCATGGTCGGTCAGCCTTGCACCCAAACTCTTTACTGGCTCATCTTTTATTTACACCCCCGACGTACATAGGGGGAAAGAGGTGCCGGTCTCTCGCACTACGTATCTATGTTTCTGTATGTGGCATGGTATAAAATAAACAGGGAATGATTTGAAAATTTACATGATGTTTGAAATTTTTAGTGTCTCTTTTTAAAAGATTACGGTATTGGAAATATAGCCAGAACCCGGTTTTTAACGTATTATTTATTTTATTTAAATCGGTTAGTCGGCTGGAAAGTTAGTACAATTAGAAGTTATAAAATAACTGACCTAAAATTAAGGTAATACGTGGTCAATGGCGACGCTAGAGTGTTTCCAATTAATGATGATAATATTGTAATGAATTACTGTTATTTTTCAGTAATACAGGAGTCCAGCTTATTCCGAAATCTACGTCTGGCCCTAAAGCGATGTCGTTTCCCATTTAGCGGGACCCACTGGGTCGTAAAGCCCCTTGTTCGTCTGATATGCAGCAGATGTGTCCAGCCTAATTCCATATACCTAAGCGTGGCAGCTTTCCGGGTGACATCAGTTATTTTAATGATGGAACAGATTGTTGTATTATTAACCCGGTCTAACAAGTTTTTAGGATTCTAAACATTTAGAATACCTAATACATTCTGTTCAATAAAAAATAAATTGCATTCAGTGTCCGTCTGCCTTTTAGTTTTCAATGAATTTCGATGATAGGATACACTTGTACAATTTATTGATAGCACGTTCCGGTCGGATAATTCAAACAAATATTAATAAAAAAGCATACTAAACAATAAACGAATACTTACATGACAAAAAAAATATTTGTACACAGACCTTACATAGCTAAATATTAGTATAGGACAGCGTTTCCCAATTAGTGGTACGCGTACCCTCAGGGGTACGTGAAGTTGCATCAAGGGGTACGTGCGGCTATTAGTAAAAACAAGAGCAATTTCCAAAATATTATTTTATAACGATCATCATCGTAAAAGCACGGAGCATCGAGCACTATGACCGACCGTGCGCTATCCCGCGCCTCCCGCATCTCGTGTCCAAACCTACCTTTGCGAAAGCGGATTTTCGGCTATGACGAACTTAAAAACTAAACATCGTCACAGACTTCAACTTGAAGACGATTTAAGACTGAAGCTGACTGAAGGACAACCAGATTTTCAAGAGCTGTGCAAAGAAAAACGTGCACATTTGTCACATTAGCGTCTTCGCCGATACATCATATTATTCTGATTTTCACTATTGTACTGTCATTTGAAGATAATAAATGTTATTTAAACGGACTTATTTTTTTTTATTTATCACTAGCTGTGCCCAGCGGTTTAACCCGCGGTCTAAGTAGCCTATCTGTTAATCCAGGGTGTCAACTACCTATATACCAAATTCCATCAAAATTGGTTCAGTCGTTTGAGCTTGAAGAAGTAACAAACATACACACACACTCACAAACTTTCGCATTTATAATATGTATTAGTGTAATTGCTACAATAAGGGGTACGCAGGTTTGAGGTCTTTTTTGAAGTGGTACGCAGCAAAAACTAATTGGGAACCACTGGTATAGGATATATGTATAATTGATCTCAATTTAATAAATGATGTACCTACCTAATTAATATTAATGACATAATTATTTTAAAACTTTTAATTGTTATTAATTTCTTTTTATTTTATTTTTTGAATTAGTTGTAATACTTTTTGCTGTGCCTTACAGGGTCCGTAATTGTACGTTAGCTTTAAGCCACTTGAAACCAGGGTCGCGTGATTGTTCGAAAGAGATACCGTGACCCTGGCACATGGGCAATTGAAGGAACACGGGTGGATTTTAGTCAGTAAAAGTCTGACATGCCCGGGAGGGCATGTCAGACTTTTACTGCGGAGTGGGAACTCCGCCTAGAGCGGGAGAAGTCATTTGATGATTTCCCATCCAAAAAAAAAAAAAAAGCCACTTGAAAGAACTTTTAACATTATGGAATGCAAATAAAGATATGAATATGAATAATTTCCGACAGCCACGCGATTCAAGCCGCGGGCAGAAGTAGTAATTAATAATTAACAATAACAGCAACAAAAACCCGATGCATACTGAATCAAACATTCAGCACATTCGGCCATATTGAACTGATTGCAATGGATCGAATACAGAATAATTAATACAGTTCGTACTGTCATTTGTGGATCTTTGACAGTCGTTACGGGTCGTCAGAAGCCCAAAGTATGACAACCAGTCTTACAAGGGGGTATCATATTACCCGGTTACTCGGTTGTGGAGGTTCAATAGGCAGTCGCTCCGTGTAAAATACTGGTATTCAGCTGTATCCGGTAAGACTGGAAGCCTACCGCAATACAGTTGGTAAAAGGCTAGGCAAATGATGATGATAATACGGTTCATACTGTGTACTACAGCTTACAACATTTACGACGGTCATTTAAGGCAGTCCTCTAGTTTCTCGGGTCGAAAAAATCTATTTTTATTTTTTTCATAAATTACATCTACAACATGTGTAGAAAGAAGAAGAGGAAGGCCTATTGTATGGTCCAGGCATAGCAGATTGACGGTGAGATGAAATTTTTAGTATAAATCACATGCGCGAATTTTTAAACGTGTTTTTCTCGAAACACCATTTTTCGAAACGGTGACCACGATATTTCAGAAACTACTGCACCGACCTTGTTCAAATTAATACAGCATCTTTAATATGTTATAAACCAGCGATTGAACTAGGATTATCATGATTGCTCCGATAGTTTTTATCGTACGAGCGAAAAACTTAAGAAAAAATAAGTAAAAAATAGAATGTAATTTTCAAAAGTGTATAAAAAAGTCAATTTTTATAATTTAGAATTCACTCTAGTTCAATCGCTAGTCTTGAATATTAAGATTAAAATGCCGTTTGGTTTTTTGATTTCAGATAAGCAGAACAGCTGCAACCTTGGTCACCGTCAAGCACCTCCTATACTTGATGTCTTCTTGTCGGCCACTATAACTTTTATTTTATTATATGTTTTAACTTCAAAAATTTGTAAAGCTTATTTAAATGTTAATAAAGATATTGCAAAAATAATGAGATTGATTATTTCGATTCTTTGCCCGTAAAAAAATTATTGAAAAAGCCATAAAAAAACACCCGAGAAACTAGAGGACGGCCTTAATTACGAAACCGTTTTAAGGCTTCCGCCGACGAAGCGCGACGCGATTCTGTAAGAACAATTTTCATAAAGTTTTCATGGAATTTTTTCTGCTAAAGCGGCTACGCCACGGTTGTTAGCGGAAGTCTTTGTGATTTCCGTGGAGATTATTAAGGTTGTAAGTACCTTAACTACATTTATATGGTTCTGAAGTTATTCGATTATACACGGTGCAATTATGTTTCTCATGAAATTAATGCGTATGGTCAACGACCGCAATTTATAAAAGATTTAGTATTTAAAATGATGTAGGTATACATATTTTATTCAATTCAATAAATTACTAACTAGACAAATAAATACAAAAACAAAAGGACACTTAGGCGTCGAAGTACTCGTCCGCATCACTGTCACCCAGAAACGTACCCAGAAGACTGGCAGTATTGCCAGCTTGAATGGCAATGCTAATTTTTTGCCCAAAGAATGATCACTTGATTTATATTCTATGTGAATATTTGTATTAATATGTAGATTGTTTACATTTGATAGATTGCATAACTTTACATAGAGATAGCTGTTCTTATTTCGATGTTATCATATATAAAATGTACAACACTTATAGTTTTTCTCGACAGAAACGACGTGTCGCTAATAAATCTACACTAACAATAAAGCTGAAGAGTTTATAATATGTTTTTGATTGTTTATATGTTTAAACGCGCTCATCTCTGGAAGTTTCAGTCAGATTTGCAAAAAACTTTTTGTATTTGATGGTCCAATTGCCAAGTGGCTTTAATATCACTCTAGGACCCTAGGGGCTGAGAAAATAGAACGCTACGTGAAAATGAAGTAATACCGCGGCCAGGCGATAACATTCGACGGGGCGGGTCGGGTTAGCAAAATATTTCACGCGGAAGAAGTCGCGAGCGGAGGCTAGTCTATAATAACTAGACTACTCAACAAATAATAAATGAAAAAATGTCTAGGTTTTATGAAAAACCTAAACTGACACCGAGTGCCAACTTCTCCGATCTTAGATAGACATTTATTTATTCTTTTTGGGATAATTATTCATTGGACAAGAACTTCTAACATTATTCATTAAGTTTTCAGGATTTTTAAGCGTTCTAGTTTTAAATTATCTCCAACTTTTATCATCTTGCTAAATAAATATTCTTTTGAAGTTACTTAAAATATTTTGTACTAAAAACCACTTTATTTATATTGTAAAAGAGTTTCTGTTATCTACACGCGACCATTTATAATAATTATTATCAAAATTAAGATTAATACAGCCTAACCCAGGAAGGGTCGGTTTCGAATTTCCGATGGCTTTTTAAATTAAACAATTTGGAGGCAAGGGAAACAATTGTTTCTGACTAACAATTAATTAATGAACATTGAGAGAGCTCACGAAAGTACCTGTTATACGCAGTTTCAACCAGTTATGTCGGTCTTATGTAATATTTCTAGTAAATAAAGGTTGAATACATGTAACGGAATGCGAGAATAGAATACAAAATGTGAGCTTTTATTAAGTTTTCATCCAAAATGAGATTTACTGGGTAACGTGCCTAGAATGTTATATTTGTTGGGAAAATTGTTCCGAATAACCGACATATAGGTACACACGAATACAAATAAAGCTGTACATTTCCAGTTTTAGCTGAGCTCGCATTGCATATATTTTTCGTAAAATGAGAAATCATTATACTGGAAATGTATCACTTGAGTTGTCGCCATGCGTACATACATTGAAATATTAAATGTTAATAATTTACACACACGTGTTTCACAAAATTCCCTTCAGAAATTGACAATGAATTTAAGTTTGGAATGTCTTTTGGTATAGAAATTATCTAAGTTGGTAGGTATCATTACTTACTTCAGATATAGATTTATATATACATACTAGCTGACCGTACAGACGTTGTCCTGTTTCCTAGAACTCGATAGCAGCGCCACCAACCGGGTCTAATAGTGAATCTAAACCATCCAGGGGGTGGCAACCCAAACGCATACAAAAAAAAAAACATTCATTTCGGTCCAGCCGTTTACGAGGAGTTCAGTGACATACACACGTACAGTAGAATTATATATTTAAAGATGGTACCAACCATAAATGGTAAGTACCTTTACCCATTCGTATTTTATTTGAAGAAAGAATTCCTATGAACTTGCTACTAAGTTATGTATAAAATAATATCGACAGTGTAACCATACCAAGCTATTAATTGTATGAGTGTCGGGGTGCAGATAGCAGCGCGCGATGCATCATTATTGTCAAACCTACTCGCGTTCTCGTTGCTAGCAGGCACTTACAGTACCCTCCAAAAGTAAGTTGAAATTATGAATAAGGTCAATGTGGGCAAATCCGTCTACGGGGCTATTCCATACACAAGCGTTTACTATTCATTCCAGAATAGTTACGCTGTTACTGGTTCGGTCGATAAAACAGGATTAGTTTTTAGTTCTAACTATGATTCATAAATGGAGCAAGGTTGTCTACAATTGTCAAAAAATGCATTTGAAGTTTAGTTGTGCTACGAACTCGAAACTCAAGTGTTGCGTGCCGCCGTTTCTTATAAGGTAAATATTCAATTTCAGAAGTTACGAATTTCTGAGTATGCATAACATGTAGTTTAATAAGTGTTTCAACGGATTTTTCTATTTGTTTTGAATATAAACCAGTAGATACAGAAAGAATTGTTTAAAAAAATACGTAGCCTCAAAATGTTCAAGTTGGAAAATCCGTCTAATTTCGAAGGGGCTAAATCGTCATATACCGGAATTACCCCATTGCAGATGTCTTCAACCTTTTTCATCCTTCCTATTTTTAGTTTTATACTTTAAAAGTCCACTGGTAACTAACAATTGGGTCTTTGCACTATTATTTTTTGTGTTTAATTGAAAGATTAGGTATTTATTTCATAACAAACTGTTCTTAGTTTTTTTCGGTCTAATTAAGAATTTATGTTAAATTCAAAATCATTATTTGTACCTCGAACCAAGAACACGCTGACAGTTCCCGAACAAAATCCGATCGGGTGTGACGTCACTTTGGCAATTTTGTCGTCGCGGTCTCCGGCGCGAACTGGCACCTTAACAGTCGCAATTTCCTGTTGCTGTCTCCGGTCGTGGTCTCCTGTCTCTGTCGCGGCACGAACCGCCACCTTTAAGGTGCAATCACCTTAATTCAATTTTTAATACAACATGTCAAGTGCAACGTTGTTACAATTATAATGTTCTTATACCTAACCGAATTCATTAAAAATAACCCTGTTTATTTAAGTTAATACCATAAATACCATTGTCATAATTAGATAGGATTGTTTCAATGTACCTGAAAAATTAAACTGATACTGTAAAAATATTTAGTTTTCAAACTTTTTAGAAATGTTTAAAGTCCCTGGTTATAAAAATAGGCCGGATTAGCCCCCAAAAACGATTTTAGGGAGTAAAACGTAAAATAAACATTATTTTTATGATGTTACAAAACATTTTTCTTCATCATCTGCATTTACTTGTTTACAAATTACATACCTTGATAAAACGGCGTAACTCGAGGCAAATTTGCTACTAGACGGATTTGCCCCAATCCTCGGGAAAATCCGTCTAACGACCGACTTTTAAAAAAACCTTGTTAGTTACATGTGGAGGGCTGATTTGTTGTTTAAAATGGATGTGTATACAAGACAACAAAATTTTCTATCGCTTACAATCATCAAATTTATATTAAAGTAGTAAGTGTACCAGTTTTAGGTAACCAAATTCGACTTTCAATAAAGTATGACGGATTTGCCCACATTGACCTTAATGTAATAAATGTGAGGAAATTATACTAAAACCAAATAAAATCATGGCTTCAAGAACTATATTATTAAAATATAATCAATTTAGAATATTTCTATGAATAAGAGAACCATAACAACTTTAATCATTATGATTTATGTCATGTTTATGTGGATAAACAGGGAAATTACGGTGGCAAAAGTTAGTTGAAATTGTTGAAAAAATATTTGAAGGTTTATTATTATAATTGTGTCTTTGCCAATGTCTCAACTTTTATTATTTTATATGACCGCAATTATTCTGTAGAACTGCTTTAAGTCGTCAAAGCATTGATTCTACAAGATTTTGTAATGTTTTGCCCGGTATAGTCGACCATGTTTCAAGAATTTTATTTCTAAACAAATTCCTGTTGCGTCTTATGGAAACAGGGATCCAGCGGTTTAATTCATCCCACAAATGTTCAATGGGGTTAAGGTCGGATGACATTGAAGGCCATTCCAGTAAGTCCACTTCGTTATCTTTAAAATACTCTTTAGTTATCCTTACTGTATGCTTCAGATCGTTGTCTTGTTGGAACTTGAAAATTCGACCTAACCCCATTTTTTCAGCAGATTGATTTAAATTGTAACGGAGAATATTACAATACATATTTGCTGTCATCCTGCCTTCAATTATTTGCAGTCAGCCTACACCATCTCTAGAAAAACACCCCCAAACCATCATACTCTCACGGCCGTGTTTCACAGTGGGCTGCAAGTAGGGCTTGCAAATATTCGACAATTTTGGAATTCGAATATTCGATATTTTTTTGGGGTATATTCGAATAATTCGAATATTATTCGAATATTAAATAAAAAAATAAAGTTTTATAGAAATCATGCGCTTTAATTTCTAAATAGTCTTAATTCTTTAAATCAACATAATATTAGTTTAACGCAGTCTTATTGTGTTCTGTTATTAGAACAGCTAACATTGAAATAGGCATAACTGCCTACAGTTAAGTTTTTGTATTTTTTTTTTTTTGGAAGAATTTCAATGGTCAACTTAATAATATACTGAATATGTATCAATACACTATCAATGTTATTCTAATATAATATTCGCAAAAATTGGAAAGTAGCAACAAGTGCTTAAAATATTTTAAAACAAACAATATTTATCAAAATAAAATAATCTTATTTGGTTTTTCCACCCTGGACACAAACACAACAGAGACTTATAAAATCAGTTATGAGTATTGTAATAATATAAAAAAATCAAACAAAACAATAATAACTAAGTAATGCTTAAAATTATTTTAAAACAAACAATATTTATCAAACAAAATAATCTTATTTGGTTTTTTCACCCTGGACACAAACACAACACAGTCTTATAAAATCAGTTATGAGTATTGTAATAATATAATACAATCAAACAAAACAATAACAAGTAAAGCAATTAAACCTTTGATGTAAAATCGTTTTCCTAATGTTAAATTGACAATATGACACTAATATATACTCAAATTATAAAGCTGAAGAGTTTGTTTGTTTGTTTGATTGAACGCGCTAATCTCAGGAACTACTGATCCGAATTGAAAAATCTTTTTGTGTTGGGTAGCCTATTTATCGAGAAAGATTTTAAGCTATATAACATCACGCTGCAACCAAGAGGAGCGGAGCAGTAATTACAAATGTTACAAAAACGGGGAAAATTGGACGGGTAGGCGATTCGACGCGACGGGAAGGGCGGTGGAACAAGAAATTTAACGTGGACGAAGTCGCGGGCAGAAGCTAGTGTGTGATATTTATAATTTAACATTAAATCTTAGTGATAACAAAAATAAAAATCACGAGATCAGATCAGATCTAAGTAGCACGCTACAATTAGTACAAAAAAATACAGGACGTTTTTAATCTTATCATAAACCTTTGTCCTTTAACGTTTACCCTGAAAGTGAGACCTAAGGAAACTTAGCGCATCCATGGAATCATCGTTTAGGGCACATCTTAGATGGTTGCAAATATTAGGTCTTTACCTATGAAATTGCCGTTCTGCAGTACTGGCCATTTCAAATCAAAAAAATTTTTGTTCGTCTAAGAATTCTAATTTCAAATTAATTTTATTTTAAAAACATGGAATTCTTTTTCTAAAAGTAGTCATTTGTTTATTGATCAGTGTTACATTTTCATCGCATTTCAATCTTTTTTGTCATCATGGATACGTTAAAAATTCGAGTAATTATGGAATATGAGTACCGTCGTGGCAGCAACGCGGCACAAGCGGCACGCAACATCAACGACGTTTACAGAGCTAACACTACAAACCAACGCACCACCTGTTATTGGTTTGCTCGCTTCCGTTCTGGAAATTTCGACCTGAAAAATGAACCTCGCGGTCGTCCGAAGACTTTGGTCGACAATGACGAATTAAAGGCGATTGTGGAAGCTGATGATACACAATCTACGGCTGAATTAGCAGCAGCTTTCGACGTTAGCGTCAAAACAATATTGGTCCATTTGCGTCAAATTGGCAAGGTAAAAAAGCTTGACAAATGGGTGCCCCACGAACTCAATGATCGCCAGCGCGAAGTACGCGTCGAGACGTGCCTTGCACTGCTCAACAGACACACAAATGAAGGAATTTTGAACCGCATTGTTACCTGCGATGAAAAATGGATTCTGTTTGATAACCGCAAGCGCTCAGAAAGTTGGTTGGATCCTGGTTCAGCACCTAAACAATGCCCTAAACGAAAACTTACCCCTAGAAAAGTGATGGTCACTGTTTGGTGGTTTAGCGCCCGCCGGTGTGATTCATCACAGCTTCTTACCAAACGGGGTGAGCATTACTGCAGATGTGTACTGTGAAGAACTGAACTCAATGATGGAGAAGCTGGCACATCTCCAACCAGAATTGGTCAATCGCTCGTCTCCGCTGCTCCTGCACGACAACGCACGACCTCTTACTGCACAGCAGACGGTCTCCAAGTTGCAAGAACTGGGGTTGGAAGCTCTCCGTCATCCGCCCTACTCAGCAGACCTTGCGCCTACAGACTACTACTTTTTCCAGAATTTGGATAACTTCTTGGCGGGAAAAAAAATCAATACCCGAGAGGCAGTACAAAATGCCTTTGAAGAATTTGTTGCCTCCCGTCCAGCTGATTTTTTTAATAAGGGCATCAATAAAGTGCCACTGCGTTGGCAAAGACGCATTGATTGCATGGGTGATTATTTCGATTAATACAAATAAAAAATACATGAAAAAAATTCGTTTAATTTTTTTCATACAAAACGGCATTTTCATTGGTAAAGTCCTATTATATTTGCTGGAAGAAAACACTCTTTCACACTTTACACTTGTTGGTGGTATACACTGCATAAAGTCGTATGCTTGGCTCAAATTTACTTGTCTAGGACCTCCTCTATCAAATAGCGCCATTTGCATTAGAATTGACGTTTCCAACTCTTATCTGCATGATAAATTTGCGGTAGATAGGTATAGAAGAAGTTACTAAAATGGTGTCATTAGGAATTGGTCGAATATTCGAATATCGCAAAATTTCTATTCGAATATTTGAAACAGTTGATTATTCGAATAATTCGAATATTCGACTATTCGAATGCAAGCCCTAGCTGCAAGTATTTGTCGTTGTAAGAGTTATCGTTGCTCCTGCGCCATACGGTTTGCCGACGTTGATTTTCAAATAGTTTGAACTTCGATTCATCGCTAAAGACTACTCTCGTCCATAAGTCTATGGGTTTATCTGAATACTTGCGGGCGAACTCGAACCTTCGTTTTTTATGGATCGATTAAAAGACGTTTCTTTCTGGCAACGTGACCTCGTAAATTAGCATCATGCAGGCGTTGCCTGATAGTAGTTTCAGAAACCGAGGTTTCTGCTTCCTGTTACTGATCTTTGATCTCTCGTATCGCAATCTTGGGATTGATTTTACACTGCCGCACTATTTGTCGATAATCAACAGAAGTAGTAGCCCTAGGACGCCCCGCTCGTGGCCTATCTGCAAGACTAGAACATTCTAAACTCTTCTTAATTATTTTTCGCACACCTTCTGGACTAACTTTAAATAATTTTCCCACAGCACTAAAGTTTTTCATTTTCTTGGATTCACAATCAATCTTCATTCTTTCTTCTATAGTTAATTTTCGCCTCGGAGCCATTATTTATTCAAAAACAGTCAAATCACCTCACAATATTTTTTTTACTAAATTTAAACTACCCACACTGCCCTAACAATATTAATAAATGAGTTTAAAACCGCGAGAGTATCGGAAATCGTTAAAAGTTTCATATTTCAACTGACTTTTGACACACTCGATTCAAGAAGTGAGCACATAAACATAGATTTATCTTAGAAAACAAAATGAATTTCGGGGAATTTCCTACTGTACGTATTGGAATAGTGGATCCGAACATAATATATATCGTAAACAGTTAATTCATTGAAACTGCGTACTTTGGAAATTATGTGAAATCATTGATAAGGTGAATTAATTTCAACTAACTTTTGGAGGGTACTGTATGTAACCCTTTCCTCAAAACTGCAGCGAACCGAATAGGTATATATTATAGATACCATTTGCTATGTGTATGTGTTTTATTTATCTATGTTTAAAACTCATTCCGTGTGGTGCCGGGCGTAAAGAATAGCACCATCCCATTTCTTCCCGTCACAGCATTTTGCTGAGTGATGGCCGTTTTGCGTGGATGTGACGCATATTTTCCCACATTTTATTAGGTCATTCGGATCAAATCCGCCCACACTAAAATTTGATTAAAACAAAAAGTATTCAGTTCAATTTTATATTAATATCAGCATAAGCTACAAATAATCTCCCTTAGAATTTACGACAGCTTGCCAACGTTCAGGCAATTTTCTAACTGACTGATAACTTTAATGTTCGTTGCCAGCCTTTATCTCCTTGTCCAGGGCTACGCGCAAGGAACCGAGGTCAGAATAAGCAACGCCGCCTATGTTTCGCTTTAGCTGTCGGAAGCACCCATAGTCACACGGACTAATGTCTGGAGGTTAGGGCGGCTGAACCCAACGCTCAATGTGGCGTGCACTCATCCACTCGTCTACAGCAGAGTGACGGTGAGGTCGAGCATTGTCGTCTAACAGCCACACTGTGTGCTTGTCGTTTCTAGCCCAATTGTTCATCAGATTCTCCAGAAATTGGATATAGCGCTGATAATTCATTTTTTCATGGTAACCTAATATTTCATAATAGCGGATGCCATCGTAGTCCATCGCTAGCGCTAGCAAGAACTTAGGCCCGAACTTTTCTGCTCGTGCCTCTGTTGGTGGTTTTTCGCCCTGGTAAAGCCATTGTTTGGCTTGGTCCCTTTCAGGTTGTCGGTATAGACTGATCCAGGTTTCGTCAATAGCCAATGTATGCTTTAAACGGCTTGGTTGCTGATTATATGCACGTAAATTAATTTTTGCGTAGTCTACGCGCTGATCCTTCTGCTCTTGAGTCAATTCGTGCGGTACCCACTTTGTGTTAATTTTGTGCATATTAAGTTTTTTCGTCATCATTTCATAACAAGTGGTTTTAGGTATTCCAATATAAGCCGACAATGAGGTGATGGACCAAGCTCTAGACTCTTGGAAAGCGTCTTGGAGAATCTTCAAGCGTTCCTCAGTTTCAGGTCCAGATTTACGGTCACCTCCACGATGATCCGAAACGTCATAGTTGCCAACCCTGAAGCGCCGGTACCACTCTTTTACTGTGGTTTGAGAGAGTGCATTGGACGCCAGCACTCTGACCAATCGAGCAATCTTCGATGGGCTTCGGCCGCTGTGAGTCCCTCCAGAAACATAAACTTCACAATTTGACGCTGCGCAACGACGTCGAAGGAGTTTCGTTCTTCTATATTTATGTGCGAAGCCATAACAACAGTGACCACTGCAAAATCTAGAAAACAACTGACCATGCTTCTAACTGGACAAATCTTATGACGCAATAACTATTAACAATTGCATAACATTTATTTTAGAGCGGGCGGGTTTGATCCGAATGACATAATATTTTTTATTTTTGTATGTTTCTGGACTTACTGTGCGTCATGTTTGCCACAAATAAACGTATTTTCTTTCTTTTCTTTGGTGTCGTAAAAGGCGACTAAAGGACTTACTAGAGAATGGGCAGCAGCGGTCACTATGTATTTTACCACAATACTGCGATTTGCCAACCCGCCTGCCAAGCGTGGCGATTATGGCACCCCCGTTGGGGGAGGCCATGTTCAGCAGTGGACGTCTTTTGGCTGAAATGATGACGATGATGATAGCACTCATAAATATAGCGGTAGCGTATAAATAATCCATTGAATCACGCTGTTAATAAATAAGTTTTACGTTATCTTAAGAGTGGAAAACGAATAAAACAAGTCAAATAAGTGTACGTGAAAACACGTAAAAATGTTTTGTAATGACGCTAGTGAATGAATGAATGAATGGTGCTAAAAACCGCACCATCATTAAGTCTCATTCACCAGTTTTCTCGCGATTTCATAAGACGTAAGTATTTGCACTCCACCGCTAACCAACAAGGGATAAACATGCTAATTGCTCCAATCACTTACCAGTAGCTGAACCGATGTTCACCACGTTGTTCAGCGCAGCATTTGACGTAACTGGCTTCGGATTCGGATTCGGTAATGAGTTGGCTGACGACGTCGGGGAAGTCTTCACGCATGGCGACGTCGGTAATGATATAGGAGAGGATAATCTTAACGGTGACGTAGGGGTGCCCAAATTGGACGGAAGTGACGTTTTGGAATCGGAGGAAATGAAAGAATTCACTTTGATGGATATATCGGATTTGTCTTCGGAAGGTTCAGGAGTACAGAGGACTGTGGGTAACGATATTTTTCTTGTTGATTTTTGCTCCCTTGCTGGCGAGTCGTCCATTTTACTCTGAATCAAAGAAACGAAATGTGTTACATGTATAAAAAGCGGTATGTGATCCTACGGTTTTACCGTACGTACATTATGTACAAGGTTTAACATAACAGACGCAAGTCCTGAAGTAGTTAGTTCATAATTGACCACTGAACCAATTTCAGTCATTTTGAATATCGATATATTTTTTTTATTTGGCCATACCTACCGCCAATGAAGCTAAAGAAAATTCAATGTTATTTCAAGGCTGTAAGACTCAATTTTAAATGCATAAACCAATGGAAGCTAGGTTCAACACGATTAACTAAGTTTTGGTCTTTGCTTTTAACTCAATACCCTATTGGGGGTGAGGTCTTGCGTTAATTATGCTAGATATATACATTGTATATTTTATAGTGAAAGCTAGAAGGTGATTCGATAATTGGATAGATTTAAATTGGGAGTTATGATTAGGCACAATTCGTTACATGAGAGACGAAAGATATAATTCTCTCTCTATCTGTCTCTTACACAAAGCTTCTCTTATCCTTTTTTTTAGAAGTTTCACTTCTATTACGTCTACGGTGATGCACGCGTATTTTTTTTTTTTGTAGTCAGCGTATAATTAAATGTAGCATGGTCTTTTTCAAGCAGTTTACATAGCGTAAACGTACCTATGGCATTGTGGTTGAATAGTGATATATGAAGGCAGCAAGTGAAATGCAACGGCCAGTCCAAACAACTAACAGTAGGAACCTGTCAAAGAACTCTTTGTTCTTTTAAAATTGAGTATAAATGAAATCTAACGTTTACAACAGTTTACATACTTTCGAATTTTGTTTAACCCTCTAGAGAACAAAGCGGTGTAAATATTTAACACGGTTACAGTATTTTTATATAAATGTTGGCCCACTTTCAAATATTGTATTGATTCCAAACCGAACAGTCTCGTCCAAAGCTGAGGACAATAATACTGCTGGCAAAGTTTGAAAATTAAGATAAAAGGAGGGTTTATTCTCTAAACGAAAAATGATATCCAGCTCCCTAATTGCGTAACACACTATTGGGGGGTACTGACAATACATTGCTTCAAATGTTCGCAAAATGTGTCTGCTCAGCAACGTAAATAATGCAATGATTGTTGTTGAACTGTCAAACCATATGCCATTCTCATTGTTAGTGTGCAACGTAATTACGCGGTTGATACTTTTCTGAAAAACATTTTGTCTTATCATGCTTTCTGAGAGATGCCGATATTCTAAATTAAGATATTCTAAATTAAGATATTCTTAAATCAAAACATTCACCACAAAAATTAAGTCGTGGCCTCATTATAATTAAGGACTTCAATATTTACCAATTTTAATTTGTAACCGGTCATTCTATTTAAGGCCGATGATGGTCTCACTTTAGAGATTATTTGAGAGTAAACAACTGAGTCTGGTATGGATCTTCAGAAGGATGCTTTGCAGAGGAATGTTAAATTTTATTCAAAATAATTAACGTTGTTTTGGTAAAAAGGGTTTCATATTTTCTAGTTTCAGCTTTTATTGATTTTTATCATTATTACCTACTAGCTTTTGCTAGCGGCTTCGCCCGCGTGGAGGTCGGAAAATATCCCGCGGGACCGTATTACCAGGATAAAAAGCCTATGTCCTTTCTCAGGTTCTAAACTATCTGTGTACCAAATTTCATTCAAATCGGTTCAGTAGTTTTAGCAGGAAAGCGAGACAGACAGACAGACAGACAGTTACTTTTGCATTTATAATATTAGTGTGGATTGTGTGGATTGAAACGCTTCTTCCCTTTTACTTCGCATGGTATCAATTTGTCTACATCAACACATTAAAACCTTTTTTTGTTCTCATTTAAAACGTCATTTAAGGAAAAAAATATCTTGACATTTAAATGTCAACTGTCGGAGAACCTCAAAATAAGTCGCTCACAACTGTAAACAATGCTCCGCTTGTAGTACATATATTATTGTGACAATTGTCGACCATGAAACAGTAAAATTATGGTGACTTTCATAAAAGGTAATAATCATTTATTATCAACCTTTTAATTAAATAAGATTACTTGTATCTTATACCGAAAATGCTGAACATACATAGGTACATCAGCTGTTGCTATTGCTGATGATGTAAACAGAGAGCTTTGACATATCTACCAACGTATATGAGATCAACAAACAATAATACAGTATGTATGCCGCTGCCGTCTGTGCTGCTAGATTCACAGGTAACAAAATTCATTATTCGTTAACAGAAATCGCTACGCTGCCTTTGCCTAACCTTGAAAGATCCGTAATTTCAGTCGAATGTTTCAGGAAACTCTGCGCCTCCTACACTAACGCTCGATAAATTTAAGAGAAATGTGGAATAAAAATACATTCCACAAAATATCGTAATTATTAGTGTAAGCCCAATTTCCAGCACATGCCTTCATTTATCAAGACTTCGTCACACAAATTACGTCGTCGATTATAAAAAAAGTGATAAAGAAAACAACGTGCACCGAGTGGAGTAGCCGGCGCGCGGCGGCGGCAACCCGGCAGTGAGGAGCCGTAGGACGCCCGACGCGAAGCCGCCAGTCGGCCCACACTAGAACTACTGCGCCAGAGCGAGACGGCAGTACTGACGTAGATACAAGCTGATGTGTCCTCGGTTTATATCGCTCATTCATTGAGTTGAACAGTTCGTTGTATATGAGCGACACAGGCGTTGTCGCAGCTTGCTTGCCGTCAAAACTTCAACATTGTTTTCAAATAAAGTGTGCAATAGCGGTAACAGTGATAGTTCATAAGCGCAAAGTTTATAAATAGCAGTGATTTTAACCTAACGTAAACATGTCTACCACAGATATAGACAAACCTGTGGGACTAAAGTTGAGAGTGCTACATGCAGTGAGATTATTAATTGCAAGTGTCGGGAAGTTTTTCTTTAGTTTATATTATGGAGCCGAGGGAGAGAAGATACCACCCATACACGATGATATCCTAAAACAGCCAGCTATTACAGTAGCAGAGAAAATTCGGAATAAAGAGGTAAGTTTGAGTTAGAATAAATTAATATAATATTGTAAAGTTAGGCTAGAGAGTTAACATATTTAGTGGTCCCGTTATGAAAGAACTTCTAAACAGGCAAAAGTTGTTGTTTTAAAGTAAAAAAATAAATGTATACTAACATGAACATAACAACGGTGAGCTAGTAGGGACAAGTTTAATGATGTAATATTTAAACAGGAAGCTCATGATGTAAGTAACCAGTGCGTGTTCTACGTAACAAGGAAATTGTGTTCCTAAACTTTTTTTAAACGGTTTCTATTCGTCCTGTTAATCGTCTATGTCAATTTTCCGAACCAATATGTAGTTCAATGCCATGTTTACATTAACTGATAACAGTATCCTTGTGTGAATCGATTGCTATGCATTTAAAAACACTTTAATAACAAAACGTTGCTATCTCCAGCAATAGACACAGTAACAAAGTCCGAACTATAAAATTACGACTCATTTATTATGTGCACGATCTTATCTCAAACTGGCAACACGATTAGATTACTTCCAACGAATTATCCTGCCTTTTCCAATGCAATGACTATAGTAATTAAATCCTGTAAAAGACACTAGGCTTGCATTTGCTTGTTCAATTTTTAACAAGGGTTAAATTTTCTGACCTCCTTCGTCATATGATTTGTATATAGTGAGTTATTCCTCAACTGTATCCTTTCTATTTGTTTCTACTGTAGTAGTAGCTTCTGTAAACACGTTTATTTTTTACACAGATGCCAAACTCGTCAGTTTTATTTTTAGTTTCTCACCCTATTACTAAATAGCAGCACGTGGAGGTACCCAAACTTCATGTTCAAGTTATAACCTTGGTATTAAACATGACTATGACGCATACATAGTTGGTACCCCAAGCTTACGTAAGTTTAGAATGGCATTCGGAATAAATTATCTGTCGCCTCACGTAGATCACGCAAATTTTTATATAAATGATAATTAGTTCGGTATCAGGATTAAAATACTTTAATTCTTTATTCGTACGCTTTAACGATGCCATATATGATGATAAAGTAGGTAAATATTTAATATAAGACATAACAAGCTGGTTATGACTCAAGTATAAAGTCACCGTTACAAAAGGCTTTTGTTATGTTTTGAATATAACTACTGACCATTGTCTCCATTAGAAAACTGTACAATCGTAGTAACATCAGCTAGTCCATAAGGATAAACTAATTTGAATTTTGGAACAGCAGATCTATATTGTTTTTGCTCATACTTGTTTGTATCCTTCTCATAATTTGGCCAAAAAACAAATTAAATTTGGCTTTGTCCGGGATGTCATGCAATTTCTACGTTGAGTGAATATTTAGGAATGAAAACAATGTTGCCTCGTGCCTTTCGTTTCAAGGTCAGTACCTAAGTGTTTAATTAGAGAACCCACTGAATAATGGAATTCCTCATAATATTTCCTTGAATAGTAGGAAAGAATTTGGCTTAATACCAAGATAGCATCAGAGACTAAATTGAGACAAAAGCTATATAAAGTTATAAATGTTTGAAAGCCGGATGATGAACATAAAGCCTTGGGCAAAAGTATTAAGCACCTTTAAAAATACCCATAAATTTAAAAAAGCACAAAAAAACTATTGTACGTTTTCTAAACATTAGCTAAGTCGGCAACATAATATGTAAAATTAAACAATGGAAATCCTATTTTGGTGAATTGTAAAATATCTGGCAGCTAAAACCAAAAACAGGTGAGTTTTTGAATTTTTGTCAAAAAGGTACCTTCGTGAAGCGGCGCGTGAATGAAGAATACCATTCAGATTTAGTGGTGCCTACTGTTAAGCACGGAGGCGGCAGTATTATGATCTGGAGATGCATGGCTACAAGTGTCGTTGGCGAAATGTTCGTTTGTGAAGGCCGTATGAACAGTAGAAAATACATAAATGTGTTGAAAACTGCCCTCATATCTTCTCTTTCGCGCATTTTTGGTGACACTAACTTGGATGGGGACAAATTCCAACAAGACGATGTGCCTAGTCACAAATCAGCGGCCACAATGCGTTAGAGACAATGGGATTGTCTTGTTAGACTGGCCAGCAGTCTCCAGATCTAACCCATTGAACACCTTTCGAGTATTTTAAAGAATGAGTGAACTTTAATTACATCAAAAACAGCACTTAAAAACGCCTTAATCCAAGAGTGGAACGCGATAAGCGGCGAGCAATATGCGAAATTAGTAAAAAGTATGCCGCAGAGAATAGCTGCCGTAATAAAAGCGAGAGGTGGACTCACAAAATTTTAATTTTAATTGTACATAGTACTTAATTTTATTTCACTTTAAATAGATTATTTATTCCATAAATACATTATTTGTTCCAAAAACATGGCCGCCAGGCAGCAACGACATGTTCAGATTTTATTGTTGTCGGTCATATAGTCCGACAAGGCCTGAATGGAACAATAAGTGTCGGACACATAGTCCGACATGGCAGTTAACGTGTTAAATAACAAAAATAGTTTTATTTTATAACTTAACCAAGAAAAGGACGAAAAATATAAGGCGCCTAATACTTTTGGCCAAGGCCATATGTCCAGCAATGGACGTCTTTCGGCTGAAATCCTGATGATGAAGAGCCTGTTATTTATATTTCCTGTATAGTACAAAATACTCTTAAAGCTTATGTTTTAAGAGTATTTTGTAATTTTAAATTTGATAATTAAATTCAAGATGGTAGATTGATTTCATTATTCGGTCTTGATGAGGCTAAGCAATAATACATATCTAGACTAGATATGCATTATTTCGTTCCTCGTTTTATTCTTTGCGGAACCTTCCATGAATACATTAGTTACCGGTTATAACCATATAATCCAAAATAAGACTATAGGAATCCTCAGACGTTTAGTTTATGCAAGAGCATAAACAGAGCCAATATCTAGAGATGTAGCTAAACAACAACAAACTTCAATTCTATCATAACAGTTCGACGTAATAAACAGCAGGGAACATAACAGCCGATGTTGATTGATCAACTACGCAACATAACTAGTAATTCTCCGTTTAAATGGACTCACAATGCGGCACGAATTGGCTGTAAGCATCACGAACCGAATGAAACCGTGACCTGGTACATTTGGTACTCGCTTTGTTGGAAAAAGTAGGAATAAATATCATGAAAGAGTTGATTTTGCTTTGTATAAAATCTTCTAGGGATAGAGAATGACCATTGGAGATATTAATGAATTCTATAGCGGTCCTAAAAGTCAGGTACTTGAGGGAAATTATACTTTTGTGTTGTGACTACTGTTTAAACTATCATCAGTTTGTTTCTAAATAATTTCATATGGCAACCGAGCTACTTCGGAAACTCAAGTGAATCGTATCCATTAGGGTTTATCATCATAACAATAGTAACTATTCTAAACCTCCGTGTTGGATAAAGATTACTTGATTTTTATTATCTTTAACATGTTGTTTAATTCAGTTCGAATCCACGCCTACGGGCAAATTGAAAACGAAGCTTCGATCGTAAGCTGAAGATAATTGCGGTTAAGTACTTAACATTAAACTTGGTAATTATTTTGTAACGATTGCCAGGCTTTGGATCGAAGTGGCGACAGCTCGTCTTAATTCCTTACTTACAATGTTCGTTAACGAAACGTTAAAAGTTGGACTCGGGTAATTGTGTTTTAAATGATCTTTGTTAGAATGTGATTAAAAACTCTTGATTAATTTACGGAAAGTGAAAAATGTATTAGATCGACTATTGATAAAGTTTAATCCCATTGCACATGGCTTTAATTAATAACATCAGCTTTGGACAGGGTCTCCCGAAAATTGAAAAATAGTAATTTATCGTTCGTTATTGCAATGTTGATAGCGGTCTACCTGAAGTCCAGAAGGTCATTCATTATTCTGCAGTTATAAGTAGAATAACATTTGTGTGGGTGACGATAATCATGTTTTGTGATTGTAACCGACATCGGTACTATTTCCAAGCTAGCCGACAAGGTTAACAACAAAAAATGCAAGTTTATACAGGCTAATTAAAATTGTATTATTTTTATAAATGCTGAGAAACTATAATCCAAGGACGTTTTTTGGTTTAATAAAGTTATTTCGTTATCACATCACGTGAGAAGCTTAAAACTTTTTTCTGTCATTAATTTACAGATAACCAGCGTGGAAGTAATAGAAGCGTGCATCAGGCGGATAAAAGATGTCAATTCGGCGCTCAACTGTTTCGTGGAAGATCGATTTGAAGCCGCATTAAAGGAAGCACGAGAGGCCGATGACCTCGTTCGCAGCGGCTCGAAGTCGGCAGCTCAGTTAGAAGAAGAGAAACCCTTCCTCGGCGTCCCTTTTACGACTAAAGACTGTATAGCAGTTAAAGGTACGTTAAGAGTGGTTGCATAAAGATTTAGTACGTGATAACAAAATGGCTGCCATGCTAACGAGCGCATGTCTTTTGCGTTGCATTATAAATTTACTGTAGGTACCACTGTACCTTTTTAATGATGACTTTAGTTTTATCAGCATCGGTTCAAGGATTTCTTGTATTGTCCGTATTTAATTCTGATCTGCGTTCTAAGATTATGATGACTAAGTACGGATGATTGAACAATGTGTTGTAGGTACCTTGGTACACACTAATCGATTTAAAAAAAAGGTCGGCTTACCGGTAGGTTACCTTCGTGAATTTTAATTTCAACTTAATTGCTACTGGTAATTGGCTATACAATATGATTTGTTGGCAATTACCTAAGTGTACCTATGAAATTAACTACTGAATTTTATGCTCTACGATCACACAGTACCTAATTGATACGCATGGAATGTTTTTTGGTATACTAAATGAGTTTTTTTTAGAATTTAGACGTACAATATTTATCTCAATATTGTAAGTTAAATATTGTTTGGTTGGTGTACAGTTCATAAATTAAACATGAGTACAATCATGAAAAAAGAAACGATAATTATAATTATTATGACTGGAAAGAAAAGACAAACGGTCGACTTTTATTCCTTCAGCGTGATTTCAATTGATTCATTACTTATTTACTCACTGACCACAACGAGCGACCCAATCATTATTTTACCTGTAGGTAAAGTAGGTACATACACGATCGCAAGTCATGTAATCGCGTTAAGAACCTGTGCACATCACGTTTTTTAAAAGCGCCGTTTGACGCGCATTTGTAGCGATATAGACACGATACGTACGCGAGTCAGACGCAGCCTGTAGACCTTCGCACACCTGTATAAATTCAATCACGCGTTTAAATTGATACAGACGCGCGTGTGTAGCGATACAGACGTAATGCAAACGCGCGTGTGTATCGATACAAACGACAACAAACTGCTCTGTGGGATAAAATCGCGACGTTGACGTGCGTGTGCATCGATACAGACGCAATGCAAACTCTCGTGTGTATCGATACAAACGACAACAAACTGCTCTGTAGGATAAAAGCGCGCCGTCGACGCACGTTTCAGAAACGCGCGTCAACGACGCGTTTAAAAAACGTAGTGTGCATAGGCCCTAAGTCGTCGCTGGCGGTAAAAGGGTTATAGGTAAATGTTTTTCTACTTTAAGGATGTTTTGCTATCTTCACATTTCAGGTTTACATCACACAGCCGGTGTGGTTCTCCGTAAAGATGTTATTGCTGAACAAGACAGTGATGTCATCACGTTGCTAAGACATAAGGGTGCCATTATCATCGGACTCACGAATGTACCTGAATTGTGCATGTGGTAGGTCTAGATCAATATTTCATACATGTAAAATATGGTTGCTGATAGACAGACAACACAGCCTATGCTACTGAAGAAGCGGCGGCGACCTCTCGCATCCGGCCCTGGTGCGAGCCATGGTACGGAGCGAGAAGGCATGGGAAGCCGTCACCTCCTTCTGCGAAGCAATAATGCTCGCAAAGGAGGAGGCGGGGCGCGTGAGGGAGTGGCAGTCTCTGCGCCCTCACGTCCCTAGCCACCGCAGGAGACGCCCCGGGCGTCGAGAGTCGATCGCGGAGTCCCGGCGACAGTAGGCGCGGGCTTGCGGGCGGCGAGCAATGGGTAGCTCGCCGCCCGGTAAGGACGAGGCCCGTGTCGACGGCGCGTAGTGTTCTACGCGCGCCTCAAAGAGATGTCAGCAGGACTGAAGGGGTCTGCTAGGACCGATGCCTACCAGGGTCGCGAGATTTGTTCGAAAGAGATACCTACCGTGGCCCTGGCACATGGGCAACTGAAGGAACACGGGTGTGTTGTAGTCAATAAAAGTCTGACACGCCCTCCCGCTCCGCCCAAGAGCGGGAGACATCATTTGATGATTTCCCACCCACAAAAAAAACCTTCTGAAGAAACAAACATGGAAGGAAAAGGGGGAAAGTAAAGTTGCATTATGAAAGGTCTTTTTCATTTCATTATGTTTGATCTGCAAGGGTCGTTGAAGTTTGTCAAAATTAGTAAACCTTTATCTACGCTTTAAATCCAAAACATCTGATAATTTTATCCAAGTCAAAAACCAAGTCCCGGGCAAATCCCATATACTTTTTCGTAATGTTTGTTTTGTAAGATATTTAATGCAAATGTCCGTATTCCAGGTGGGAAACCCACAACCACATCCATGGCAGAACGAATAATGCTTACAACACCACAAGAATTGTTGGAGGTTCATCTGGCGGGGAAGGTTGCTGCCAATCAGCTGCAGGCAGCGTGTTTGGCATAGGTACGAACACATCTTGAATATAATTGATATCTATATATATAAAAGAAAGTCGTGTTAGTTACTTCACTTATAACTCAAGAACGGCTGAACCGATTTAGCTGAAAATTGGCAGGGAGGTAGTTTAGAGCCAGGAGAAGGACATAGGATACTTTTTATCCCGTTTTTTTTTTTTTTTTTTTTTTCCCCTTTTTACGACCGCGTTCCCGTGAGACGTCACATAAAACGTCAAAGAGAATACAAGTCACTATAAAACGTGGTACTATGACAAAAACGTTGCCTTCGAAGTACCAGGTTATCATAACTTGACAGGAGCTTACCAAACAAAGGAGTGTCAGCTAGAAAACGCTTTATGCCTTCGAAGTACCAGGTCATCATAACTGGGTAGGAGCTAACCTAACATATGAGTGTCAGCTAGAAAACGCTTACCAGATCACCACCGCGTACCAGGTTGTCAAACTTGGTACGTTTATAACAACATTTATTGAATCTGAGGCGATACGAAGTTCGCTGGGTCAACTAATTATCTATACTAATATTATAAAGCTGAAGAGTTTGTTTGTTTGATTGAACGCGCTAATCTCCGAATCGAATCCGGTCCGAATTGAAAAATTCTTTTTGTGTTAGGTAGCCTATTTATCGAGGGAGGCTATAGGCTATATAACATCACGCTACACCTCAGAGGAGCGGAACAGTAATGAAAAATGTTGCAAAAACGGGGAAAATTTATTCCTTCTGAGAGTTTCCGTTGCGTGCGCTGCGTAAACGGTTAAAGTAACGCAAAAATCATGTATGACGGGATTGTTATTTTTAAAAAGTTCAAAAAAAAAGTCCCAAGAGCATATGTCTATCTTTTAAGGTTGACTCACTATAACTCAAGGAGCGAAAATGGACGAAAACTAGCAGGCAAATCGATGCGACGGGAAGGGTAAGGGGAGCAAAAATTTGACGCGGACGAAGTCGCGGGCAGAAGCTAGTAATGATATAAATAATTATCTATTGTGTCAGACAGGCCATTGAGACTCGAAACTAAGATGTTACTACTAGGCAGTCTCATGAAGGACCGATGGTTCTTGAATCTGATAAGTCCTTGAGTGGAGGGTTTTAGCTATCACAAACGCTAACATAAAAAGGACATTGGGACGTACGTGATGCGAAAGACGGAATACCAGCTGATGTGCCGTGGCAGAGGCCAGTAGTGGATAGCGATGGGCTGAGTAAACAATGGACTTAACTCAGAGTTGTGCAAATGCGCGGCTACTCTATAAGAACTTCAAAACGTAGTTACAGTTTATTGTAGGACACCACCTATATTGCCCGCAAGTTCGTCTGCGTGTTTTTTGTTTTATCCAGCACAAAGAGACACCTTAACTAGTCCAAGTCCTTCTTCAAGCTACCTGTCTGTCAAATTTCATAACACTCGGTTCATTGGCTTAGGCTTGAAAAGGTTACAGACATACAAAGTACCTACCGCACTTAATACTCACTTCTATTAATATGTAGTACCTATATTTTCTTACGTCTTTTTGCGCAAGTAATTTTGCTAATGTGTTACTTCAAGTCATCACTTAGCAACCGTCATATACCTCAATGTTAGATCGATGTATTTGTAAGAGCTCGTTTATTTCTGTTTTCATTTCTTTAAGATTGTAATAAGATTTTTGTGTGTTTAAAGGTTCTGATATCGGTGGGTCGATACGGATGCCAGCTTATTTCAACGGGGTTTTCGGTCACAAGCCTTCACGTAACATTGTTTCAAACACTGGACAGTACCCGATTCCTGAGACGGATTTACTGAATTCATTTTTAGGTAAGCAACTTAATGATTTAATGAATATTCTTTGGACATTGCATTATAATCGTCATCATACTCTTGCCCTGCACCGTAATTACTCACCACACTATTAATCACAATCTGAATCATTTTGCAGGTTATTGCAAATCCATTCTTTCATATGTTCGAAAGAATTGTCTACTTAGCAACGTAAACAACGCCATTAATGTTGTGAATCTGTCAAAATGAAAGCGATTACTACTGATAGAGTATTACGCAATCACCCCTTTTTTTTCTGGATGGGAAATCATCAAATGACTTCTCCCGCTCTGGGCGGAGCGGGAGGGCGTGTCAGACTTTTACTGACTAAAACCCACCCGTGTTCCATCAGTTGCCCATGTGCCAGGGTCACGGTATGTCTTTCGAACAATCACGCGACCCCGACGCAATCACCCCTTAGATCCCAATTTGAGGTCGGCGAAACATGAGTTTTTCTTTCATTATATTTATAATTATCGTAATTTACAGTTTTAGTAGGGATCATCGAAACTTGTAACTAACGTAATTATTTTCTGTACAGGTATCGGCCCTATGACAAGACACGCGGTGGACTTGAAACCTCTTATGAAAATTTTAGCAGCGCATAACGCCAAGAAACTCAACTTAGATGAACCCGTTGATATCAAAAAACTCAAGTATTACTATCAATTTAGCACTGACGGGCCGTTGGTGGACCCTGTTGATCCGGAAATTTTAACAGCAATGAAAATGGTTACGGAATTTTTCAAGAAGCAATATCAAATTGACGCTGTAGAGAAGAAACTACCACTAACGCGTAAGGCGATGGCCATTTGGTTCGCAAACATGAAGAGTACCAAGAGGTTTGGCCAATTAATAATGCCAAGCGATAGTATAGGAAAGATCTTACTCGAAATCGTAAAAAATATCTTTGGGCTCTCTGGAAACACGTTCATTGGTTTGGTTACGGCTCTATTTGACTACGGAGGTGTAGAAGTTGGCAGTGAAAAATACAAACATTACCTTAAACTACGTGAAGATCTAGAGAGGAGCTTCTCGACCTTGCTCGGGGATGACGGTGTATTCTTCTTCCCTACACACCCTACAACGGCGCCCTATCACAACGAACCACTAGTTCGACCTTTCAATTTCTCGTACACGGCTATTATCAACTGTTTGGGCTTGCCTTCTACAACGGTTCCACTAGGGTTAAGTAGCGAAGGTTTACCGATTGGAATCCAAGTGATTGCAAATCACAATCAGGATAGATTATGTTTTGCAGTAGCAGAAGAATTAAATAAAGCATTTGGAGGATGGGTAGAACCTCAAAAATCATAAAGAACATCATTCAGCATTCAAACTTTTTGAGTTAAATGTGAAAGTGACGGTTCCATTTTTTCCCTTTGAGGTACGGAACCTGAACCATGAAAGGAATAACAATATTCAATCGGAGTATAACTTTTACATTGTTTGGCCAGCACCTTCATTATTTAGACCGAATGTAATTTTACTATGAACTTTACACACATACATAAACTCACTACTTAAATCATGAATAAATACAGAATGTCACAATATTTTTGTAATGTTTAACATGTTTGTACAAAGCCTTAAATGTTTATAAGTGAAAATAATTGTTAACGGTATTTTTTGTAATATAATTTAAATAATCTTGTTAGTTTATATACATCTACTGGGAACTAGGGACAGTTGTAACAAAACTTCTTGCGATGATTAATTTTGCCTTGTTTTCTATAAAAATGACTACAGATTACGGATAGATAGATACTTTGAATCTATAGGGTATAACACACCTTTAGCTGAGGGAGCACATATTTTCTGCTTATGAACAATTCGTTTTCGGTAAAAATACATCAAAGTAGCAATTGAAAATTCGATCAGTTTCTAAATTAATATTCTATATTTTTTTGTCTTTTGCCGGTAGACTACCTTCTTTTTAACGGTCCACTTTCGTACCTTTTTGTGTGTGAAAATTTTAGATGAATAAATAAACTGCAAATTGGACGTAGTTATGCAAAAAGGATCCAATCCACAACTTGGTCAAAAATGAGTTAAGTGCACCAAACTGATCCAAATTATACATACTACGAGTCAGTAAAAACGACCTAGCTAAAAATAGCTATATTTTTTGTGTACTTTAATTTTTTAAACCAATGGTATGGCGCTTCTTATTTTTTTTTCAGTATAAACTATTTAAACTTTCTGGTTCTTAACTAGTATTTGTACCAGAATATGTTAATATACCATTACTAATAAAAAACGTGTTAATATTCCACAGACAATTTTTTTTTAAGTAATGTAAATATACCTCTTGAACTTAAAACGTCAATAACTCAAAATTAACTAAATGTGGATTGGATCCTTTTTTCATAACTACGTCCAATTAGCCACAACGTGCTGCTATGATTCCAATAATAGAAATTGCTTAATTGTAGGTATAGATTTGATTGGCTATCAGACAGATTCCTCACAAGTTTACTACTTAGCAGCTAAATTGTTATGTACTCCTCGATATCCGTTCTCAAGTTTAGTACTGAATAGGCAAAGAAAAAAAATCTAATAAAACTTTTTATAAAATTTTCACTCGTATTATTTTATTACCTACCACGGAAAAAGCAGGAACACACTTGCACCTCTCATTTCCTTGTTGAAGCGACTATTATCGTACTAACGGGTTGAACAGTTATACTTATTTCCTACTGTTTCCTACTTGAGCCCTTTAGTACTCATGGCAAATTAACAAGGATTTGGGACAAGGCGATTTCTAATTAAATAATTTTTCTTCTTGGTAAATACGACACTGGAAATTGCTATTGGTGGGGTACCAAAATGCTTATTCACCTTTGCTAGATTTTAAACTTGATATCAAATAAAGAAATTGACGAAAATAGAAAGAAAACACTAAACGACGACAGCGCAAACTGTGCGTCTATAGCCGCTGCAACCAGACGCAGAATTGTCTTTTGCATATGCGTCTTGTCGCTGCGACTAGACGCAGGCGCAGAGCTGTTATTTGCGACTGCGACTAGTCGTTCCGCCAGATGTCGTGCAGGAAGCGATTATTTTCTTTGAGTATTCGACGTCCGATTTGAAAACATCGACATCGAACGTATCCCTGTTGAGTTTCGCAATACAAACACACGTGCATGTTCCTTAGCGCTCAAAGCAAGACTGACGCCGACCTGTCGCATGCGACTGTCATTGTGCGTGCACTAATTATAACTCAGAACTTCATCATGTGGACTTCGGGTCGAAAGCGTCAAATCTACCTACACGAAACGCGAATTCCTATTCATAAAAATCTTACTTACGGTTAGTGTCCCGTCACACATTATAGCGATATCCTGAAGGAGTAGGTCTCGGCACTAGGCAGAAGTGTAAAATTCAAGATTTTACATTTAGATCAATATGGGAGTTTAAAAATGTTTCTTCTAAATACAGATTATTCAGTGATCTAACTAGGAGAGCAGAGATTCATCCAACAATTTGTTGTATCTACACTATGTAAATAATTATGCATACTTTGTAAGGTCCAAATAAGTATTCTAAAATAATTTTGTAACTTGATGCAATACCCTAAACCAGTCCAGTATTGACTGGGGGCAAAGCACACCTCCATTAAGCGATCTATTTCGTACATAAGCGATGGACAGAACAGCTGCCCATGTGGAGCATGTAGATATGGCATTATGATATTTACAGTTTAGTAAATCGAATCACAAAATGTGACTCACTCACTATTAACTGAGCTATCTTTAAAACCACCCGATAAAGTGAGAATATTCAGAGACAACTTAAAGCCAATCCGAAAAAACAAACAAAGCCATAATTATGTTAAAAAAAAAACCAATTGATCAATGTAGTTGATTTAAAATTTTATATTAATAAATTACTTTAACAAAGCACATCAGTAACTATTACAACATCAACATAACAAATTAATCTGAGCTAGCAAGGCTGTAAATGACTTTTAATATTTCTTTCCTCTTGGTAGAGGGGCTTATCTTGTCATGCATTTCGCAGCTGGCAATCTCTCCTGTCTGGTGGGCATGCTCAGCTAGCCTTTCAGCATTACATATGACATACACCCCACAGTCATAGCCATTGCCCTGTTGTATACAATCTTTGTTCACAAAGTTGATTTTACCTGAAAATAGTTCCAAATATTAACATGATGATTGAGTTGACACTTTTGTTAATTTGGAAACTGCAGGGTTCTTATGAATATCCTGACTGTTTCTTTGATGAATTGTGTTCTTATTTACAAATACCCTTTTAGAACCCATTATAACAGAATTCATTTACAAATACAATCAATATAAATTTGGAATAATAATATACTGAATCTGATTACAATAATTGTTTACTTACCCTTGGATAGGTATGGAATAAGATGGCTTGCAAACTCCCAAGCAGCTTTGTGATTGCTCACATGTGAAGAATCCAAATGGTAAAAACAGCTTTCCGGTTTTGAATAGACAAGAAGACTCCAGTGTGAGCCTCCGGCCATGTCTGGTGTATCATTATCATTTAGTGCAAAGAACACAAACTGTCTCTTACTTACACCAAGAGGTTCTAGAAATGTAGCTATTTCATCTTCTTGAACCAACTTTATACACTGAGTCACCTCTGGTGATACAAACAGTAATTCTTTTGCGTTTCTGAATACCTTTTTCTCTAAGTATTCGAAATAAAATGATATGATAGTATCATTCAGCCAGTATGGTCCAGACAAAAGATGAATATCTGACTGATGAATTATTATACTATGGAAGCTTAATACAAGTGAAGCTTTCGCCATTTTCAAGTTATTTTATCGTAATGATCTTCAGTAACATTCAAGCCTTTAACATTTAATGCTGATATTATCTGGTAAGCAAGAAAAATAGAACTAAAATAAAATATACGCACTTTTAAATATTAACAAATTCAAGTGTCCGTCAACTTTAAAAATGTATATAAAAATTACAAAAATTTAGTCGAAATATTCACTGAAAATAATTTTGCATCCAGTTGATTTTGGTCCCAATTTCGCTAAACGGTTTCTTGTTTCTTCTAAGTGATTTCAACAAAAAAAATAACATTAATTTTAGTTACGTTTTAGTAATAATTAACGGGTTGACGTACACTAGTATTTAATGTATTTTTAATAGATTTTTTATCAAAAGATGTGTAAACGAACTCACCATAGGTTGATAAAGTGCGAAAGCATTTATTTGAGTCACGTTTCGAATAATTTGGATTACCACTAATATTTGAAAACTATTGTACTTCCATGCTGTGTTTTGTTAATTTAATAACGTTAAAATACTACAACCGTATGCAATCGTTCATTTCATTGAGAAATTGTTGGACGTGCGTGATCCGTCAAACATAAAAAGAAAATCGACTTGTCACTGTGACAGTTGGTGCGTTTAGTTCCTTTGGCAATAAGACTGAGTTAAGCAAATTGAGAATGATTCGTTTTGTTGTCCATTTTAGAACCCAGAAATACAGAAAATACAACATTGAAAGAAGTATTGGACGTGTGCCGATGAGGCAGTAGCGTAACTTCTAAGGTGCAAAATGGTGCATCTGAGCAGAATCTGTAGTGTTTGAGTGCCGACTTGGTGTCCGGACTGGGAGTTCCGTTAACCAACAAGGCCTTCGTCAACAAAATGGTTTTAGAATAACATGTTAAACTAAGAAGAAAGGGCACCGTAATCCAAAAAAAAACATGGTTCATACCATGAATGGTTGAAAGAAAATCTAACCAATCCGAGGTAAGATGCTAAAACTCGCACTCGGTTCGCTCAGCCTTACTGTGTACCAGCCAAGATTCTATTAATTCTTAAACTTTTCTGCTTATATCGACAAACTAACTCCTTGTGGCAATGAACCAAAAGTTTAACCTATCCGTTGCGGGGTGCTAAAATATACGAGTTCACTTCGACACTTACAGCCTAGGTTCCGACTTTTTTTGCATAAGTCGTCAAAACGACTTATGCAAAAAAAAAAAGTCGGCATCTATGGTTGAACTTTTAGTCTGTGGGTACGAAACTTGCGACGGGCGGAGCGACGGCGGGGCGGCACGACGGCGATGTAATCAAATGCATAAAAACATTAAGCGCTGTGTACGAAACGGGCGACGGCGGAGCGGCGCGATCGAGCGATGCACGAGCGGCGCGGTAGAGCGGTGGCGGTGCGGAGCGACGAGAACAAACTAGTTTGGTTTCGCCGCTCGCGCGGGCACATATTGTTGCATTTTTATCACAGTAATAATATGGAAATTGACAATGAAGATTTAATATCTTTTATTTTATCAAAACCGGCTATATGGGACAGTAAAAACGTACACCATAAAAACAAAAGAGTTATAATAATACTACGTGAGCGCGACTGTGCGGAAGTTTGTTTAGTACACACGCAAGACACCGCTACCTCATCGCCCCGCGCCGCGCCGCCTCGCCCCGCCGCCGCGCCGTCGCTCCGGCCGTCGCAAGTTTCGTACCCGCAGACTTAATCCTATTCACTAACTTGACAGTTCAATCCAAAATAATGATACCATTCTAAAACTAATAGTGTCGGGGTAGTGAACGATTTCTCATAAAGAATGAATGATAAAAATGTTTTAAATTAAATAAAACTTTAAAAAATCGTTTTTAGGTGTGGATTATAAGAATAATTAATAATTTTTAATAACAGTTATTTCCTTTTTTATTTTCTTTTGATAGAAACAAAACTAAATATAAAATTCATGTCATTTTGCTTATTTTTTTACTATAGTCATTTTATTTCCTCTGATAGCCATAAACTACATATATATCGATATAGTACACATCTTGTTTTAAGACAAGTTATTAAATTTAAATTACAAAGTTTGCATGTAAGTACAGACGCCACCAGGTCAAGCTACCCGAAACTGTCAATTTTTCCCAATGAACCTTGAACCTAATGCTCTAGAAATAAAGTCGAAAATCTATCAAAGAAATCTGACAGATTGTAGTAGCTTGATGTGCTGGCGTCTGTACATTATTTCAAGTTCATTCAATTTCATTCATTCTTGCACCACCTCACTATCTTTTTTTTGTCAAATCCTGGTATCCCTCCAATTGTCAAGTTAGTGAATAGGATTATAAGGGGAACCGATTACTTTTCCGAATTTTTTTTGTTCGAATTTCATTTGACCGAAAACTATTGGCCGACGTCTTTTTTGCAATATGCATCATTTGACATATTTTTTAATTATCGAAGTATCATGTGTCATAGGTATTATTTTACCGAATTATGTTTCGCCGATTTACGAAATAACTTTTTGCTATTGGCCGAAGCCTCTTTTGAACTTTTTTCAGTTGCCAATTGGTTTGTTTGCCATATTTTCACCACAGTGAAAAAAATTTTTGGGATTATCATTTGGTCACAAATATATAGCCGGTTACTTGGTAGCGTTTTCAATAGTAAATTAAATATATGTAGGTAGTGTCATAAAAAGTCAATATATTATGCTACAAAATTTAGTGAGAAACGAATCGCTGTAAAACCGACTTTACGTAGTCTTGTCTGCCCTACCCCTAGAGTGTAATTTAAGCCTGCGCAGGCGCGGAGGGGTAGGGCGGCCGGGGTAGGGTAGGCTGGCCGGCAAAGCCGGCCAGCCTCAACTCTTTCTACTTTGCTGCCGTCGTACTGTGTACCCGAAACGTTACTTTGTCTATTCGTCTGTCGACAAAACCCATTTCTATGGTGGTCATGCTACGCGTGCAGGTGTTACAAAAATTATCTTCCGTATAACCAATTGCTCAGTAAATACGGACTTCTGACGCTCAGCTCTAGACGTAAACAATTAGAAGTAATAACATTGTATAACGGCAATTTTGATTGTATTGATTTGGACAATGTGTTGTGCTATGCAGTCCCCAGAACTGTACATAGACGGCAGGTGCGTGCTGGCAAACTCTTTGCAGTAGCTACATGCCGATCTAACACTGGCGTACGGTCACTAATTCGGCGAATGGCTGCAACCTACAATGAGGCATTCAACACATTGACATATTTACATGCTCTTTGAAAAGGTTTCGTAGTCTTTTAAATGAGACATTTATACTTTTAGACTAGTTTTTTTTCCTCTTTCTTTTTTTAAATTGTTTTCTTTTAATTATTTTTATAATATTAGTGTAACTGTCATGCATGTGTTCACCTCCTATTTACAAGTTTTAATTATTAATGGTAACCTGTTAACAGCGCTGTGGGGTTCATTATTATTTAATGTAACTTATGTTCTTCTATGTGTAATCCATATTAATATATATTATTATATTATATTATTATAAATGGGAAAGTGTGTGTGTCTGTTTGTCCGCCTTTCACGGCAAAACGGAGTGACGAATTGACGCGAGTTTTTAAGTGGAGATAGTTGAAGGGATGGAGGGTGACATAGGCTACTTTTTGTCTCTAACCCGTTACTGTCACTTCCTTAAAATGGGGGGGGGGGGGGGGGGTAATTTACTAGTATTGCATAATGTAAGTGTTTGTTGTTCCTATTAATAAAAAAAAATAAAATAAAAGATCGTAGCTTTAATTGTGGTTTCCTTAGTCCCCACACATTATTTGCACATAGAACGACTGGTAAATAGCTTTTTTGATAGATTTTTTGCCTTGATTTAATAATTCAATTGACAAAGATATTACCGGCACAATACAGCAGTCACAACTTTCCCGGCCAAAATGAGTAAGACTTACAATAAAGGCAGAGCCTTTGACAGAGCACAGAGACGCCACGGCCGCTGCTGCTGCCGCATTTTCGGACGGTGATTCCGTGCTCTGTGCAAAGTACGTAACATTTTTTTACAGCGAGTAGGTATGTACCTACTTACGTTCATTTCGGAAAAGGCTTAAGGCGTTTACATCAAACCGGCCTAAGGTTTTCAAAAAGTAACTTGGATTCTAAATACATTATTGAGTTACGCACTTTGTGATGCTCTCATATTCACAGCAGTTTCATCATTAAGTAACTTCTGCCCGCGTTTTTGCTTAACACGTGGAAGTCGTAAGACAGCACAATAGTGTTCTAAAATATAATTTCCTGAGCGGGAAATTATCTATTTCTTCGTAACTGCTTAGTGTTTGTCACTTTTTTTTCTTTTTGCTCTGCTCCTAAGGTTCGTGCGTGATGTTGAATAGTAGCAATACTCAAGAATTGAGCTATGAAATGCAAAAAAGGTTTTTCCATTACGACCGGTAGTTACGGAGATTAGCGAGTTCAGACAAAAAAAAAACAGTTTTTTAACTTTATTAATTTAGCATTTGGATACTGAAGCAGCTATTGGATGTAAGCCTGATTTATAAAGGAAAAGCATATGCGTTTTGAAAAATTTGATCATATTTTCCTTAACAAAACGTCATAGAACAGTTTCTATAACCACTTTGTGCTCTACTACCCATTGTTTCGAATTGATGAGAACTCGCAACAGTCACGTGATCACGTCATGTTTATTTAGTCGATTGCAAGGAACTTAAATCCAACCTGGAATGCGCACAGGCTGCCAATACGCGGTCCGAGCGAGATAGCTTCGCGAGAGCCCTCTGTCCCTTTCATTAGGGTGACCAAGCAATATGATTTAGGTAGATACGAATATAACAGGATATAATATATTAAATTAACCAATAATTTGATTTAAAAAAAAATAGTTACGCTTTAAAAATGGATTAAAGTAAAACGCAGTAAACATAAACGCAACGCAACGCATAAACTCTGCTATCGAGTATTATTGTATAACCTGAAATATCTGGCGCGCTGGGCAAATAACCATTTTGTTTAGTATTAATTGTCGTAAAAATCCAACAGACGTCGATTTTAAGAACAATGGTTGGGACACTTTTTATTGGGCAAATGCGTCAATGGACTTTACCCGTAAATAATCTTATAATTTCGTTCATTATGGGCACCCTACTTCAAGAAAGGGACACAGGGCTCTCGCAACGCTTTCTCTCTCGGACCGAATTTCTCTCTGACCAAGTGATTGTCTGTAATAGAACTTAGTAACATATTCATAAGGTTTATTTTTATAATGGTGTCAAATTGACAATGCACATTCCAGGGGTCGGGTATAAGTTCCTTGGTCGATTGACACAGCATTATCTGTCGGTGATTAGGTAGACCTTTTTTCTTCTGCAACATTTAGGCACCCAATATAGCCTTACTTAGTCGAAAATCTATTGGATTCGAGTAAAACTTTTTTGCTAAATAAGAAACCTCCTCCTTTTTTTGAAGTGGGTTATAAATACAACAGATACCTATCCAAAAAAAAAAAATAACTTGAATTACGGAACTCGGTGTCTTTGGATCTGTATTCTAGTTTCTTGCCACCGGTGGCGGCGGCAATCAAAATTAAAGTTATTTTTAACTTTGTAGTGACTTTTTTGGAAGTAGTTAGTTAAGTACTTTTTTTTGGAGAGCGTAGATATTGTGCGAGAACTTCTGCATAGTGCGGCGCAGCGCCTGCTGCGCAGCAAGCGCTGCGTCGCACCTTCCGTCATGCTATCCGCCTCGTCCAGCGTCACCTGCTTACACTCGTAGCTTTCGGCTCTACAGCCACAACACGATTTTTTAGTCTTAGTTTGGTAGTTCAAAGATCTAATAACAAATCTGTAGTTTTTTTTTCACTTTATGGTAAGGGTAGCTACCCACACTAATTCGTTTACCAGTATTGGCTAGGTAAACAAGTGACATGAAGTATTTGAACTTCATCACGATACATTATTGAAGCTCACGCAATTATCCAAGCCGGCAATATATTTTAAATGGGGGGTGGTCCCAGAAGCATAAATCTATCCATTAAAAGAATTTTGTATATCGCTCCACAATTGGCGGAGCAATCGGTGAACATACGTTATAAAAAAAAATATTTTCATCCCACCATCTCGGAAAGAGTATTTTTAATCTTCAATATCTGAGTGGAAAAGCCGTTTTTATTCTCTAGAGGATAAAGTAAATTGAATTTAGAACATCGTGTGCACTAAGTTTGTGAATTAAAAAAAACATTAAACCTATTTACTGCTACCTCTATGGTGCCGAATATATCATACAACTTTTTTTTAATTTGTTAAAAACTCAGACTCGGAACCTTCTTGGTGTTCTTTTTTCAATTTGCTCTGTACGCGGTTCTTTACGCGGCATTTTTTCACGTCATTGTTAAACCTTATATTAAAAACAAGAAACTTGAAAACAAGTGAAAAAACTAAAATGAGTGATTCTAGCGACGAGGAAGTTTGCTTGACGCCAACAGAATTGACTGAAACTGTTAATAATGCGCAAATGAGCTTTCTCCCTCAACAATCACGCGAGAAGTATTTAAAACAGTACGATATGTTCAACACGTGGCGACTAGCAAAAGGAGCCAAAACTTTCTCAGAAAACGTTTTGCTGGCATATTTTATAGAATTATCCGAGAACAAGAAAGCAAGCACTCTATGGAGTACGTATTCGATGCTAAAAGCAACAATAAAGATGAAAAAAGACAAACATCGATACCTATCCTAAATTAATGGCAATTTTAAAAAGAGCCTCATCTGGTCATCAACCAAAAAAATCGAAGGTTTTCACAATATTTGATATTGAAATGTTTCTTAACGAAGCACCCGATTCCGTATATTTGGCGGCAAAAGTAAGTCAGTTGCACGTTCAGTATCTACTTAAGTATATTAATCTCTAGTAGATGTTGATAGGCATAATTATGCGTTCATATCAATTTTATTCATTTATCTACTACAATACTCTTTACGTTACAGGTTGTTCTTATTATTGGAATAAACGGAGCATGTCGAACTAATGAACTAACACAACTTAATGTCAAAAACATTGAGAAACATTCAGATGACTTACTATTAATTAATTTACCTAATACAAAGACAAAAAGAGACCGCAACTTCGTCATTCGCAAGGAATACGTAACGATTGTTGAGAAATATCAAGCCTTACGCCCGCCTAACACTCCAATCAATCGATTTTTTCTACAGTATCGCAATGGAAAGTGTGTTAGACAGCCTATGGGTACTAATAAAATTGGCAGTATCCCACGAGAAATAGCAACATTTCTTGAACTTCCAGAACCCCTGTTGTACACGGGTCATTGTTTCCGACGAACTTCAGCCACACTTTTGGCTGATTCCGGAGCTGATCTCCTGTCCCTTAAGCGCCACGGAGGCTGGAAGTCCAATGCAGTTGTAGAGGGATAGTTACATAGAGGATTCCATCCAAAATAAGTCTAAAATATGTGAAGGCATCGTAGGAGCCATTACACTGAAAGAGCCTCAATCGGATCCTTGGACTGGCCCTTCTACATCAAAAATAAGCCGTTATGAAACACCTAACCATCTCCCTCTCTCTCCAACATTCACGCCAAGGGAATCCGATGAATCGGTACAACTATTAAGTATGACAGATAGTTTACCGAAAAACAGTACTTACACAAGTGACTAACACCAATATTACAGTACCAAACAAAAATATTACACTCAATTTAAATAACTGTAGCAACGTTACTTTACAATTTTCTTAATTATACCTTAGTATTATTTTGTTATAATTTAAAGATTATTCCGTAATAATTACCTGTCATAATGTAGTAATTAATACCTAAACTGAAATAAAAGTGTACCTATCTTGTGATTGTAAAGGTTTTTTTTTTGCATTTAGTCATTTCCTCGCTGAGGTGGAATGAAAAGTTACGTGTTGCACTCGAGTGCAAAGATTTTTCACCTCGTGCTCTTTTGATTCCCTCGCTAACGCTCAGGATTCTAATTTTGAATCACTCGCTGCGCTCGTGATTCAATTTTAGAATCCTTCGCTTGCTCGGTCATCAAAATTGAACACGCGGTTAAAAAGCAACTTTGCACTCTTGTATAACAAATAACTATTAAAGTCGAAAATAGAACCTACTCCTTTTTAGGAGGCTCCAAAATATGCAGTTTTAACCATAGTGGGACTGGGAATTCTTGTAAAGTGGTATAGTATGGCCATTAGTGCTGTGCACTCCCTGAGGCAGGGGTTGGTAACGTTACCAAATTCACACTATAAGTATCGGTAAGTAACGTTATTTTCATAAAAATAACATTTTAACGGTAAGACGGGTAACGGTACTTTGATATTGAATCTATAAAATAACGTTACCAATTAACGTTACAAGGATCGATCCTTTTATCGTTACTTAATGCGTTGTTGTCAACCCGCGCAACATAAGGGATGCAAGCTAGATAAATTTTTTAATGTAGTAAAATAATGACTGACTAATGAGAAATTTTAACTAGAGTTGGACTTTTAATCCTATTCACTAACTTGGCAATTGGAGGGATACCAGGTTTTGACAAAAAAAAAGATAGTGAGGTGGTGCAAGAAAGAATGAAATTGAATGAACTTGAAATAATGTACTTATATGCAAACTTTGTAATTTAAATTTAATAACTTGTCTTAAAACAAGATGTGTACTATATCAATATATATGTAGTCTATGGCTGTCAGAGAAAATAAAATGACTATAGTAAAAAAATAAGCAAAATGACATGATTTTTATATTTAGTTTTGTTTCTATCAGAAGAAAATAAAAAAAGGAAATAACTGTTATTAAAAA
Organism: Aporophyla lueneburgensis; assembly: GCA_932294355.1. Lineage (NCBI taxonomy): Eukaryota > Metazoa > Arthropoda > Insecta > Lepidoptera > Noctuidae > Aporophyla > Aporophyla lueneburgensis. Next base: position 16,095,008 of record OW028754.1, read on the forward strand.
TTATTAATTAGTCTTATAATCCACGTCCAAAAACTATTTTTTAAAGTTTTATTTAATTTAAACCATTTTTATCATTCATTCTTTATTCGAAATCGTTCACTACCCCGACACTATTAGTTTAGAATGGTATCATTATTTTGCATTGAACTGTCAAGTTAGTGAATAGGATTAAAAGTTCAACCTTAGCTTGCATTCCTTATGCAAGCTAGTTAAAATTTTTAATATAGTAATCTATGTAATTCCGAAAACGTTGCGCAGCGCAAGTGTTTTTGATTTGAATACCAATGTGATTAACCAAACCAGTACTGCAATAATGTAGACGAAAGAAAGAGATGAAAGAAAATAACGTTTTTTAACGGTACTTTTCGAATGCTTTTGGTAACGTTATCAAACCCTACGCGATAGTAACATTATTATTTAGCGATAAAATCTGCAATAACGTTAAGTCAGTTGACCGGTAAAACGTATGCCAAGTATCATTACCAAGCATAACGCTACCTCTACTAATAACGTTATCTTCATCCGATGAAAGTAACGATACCAAATTTTTAACGTTATTCAAAGCCCTGCCCTGAGGGAGGTATGCGCGCGGCGAGAGGGGGAGAGAACCGGCTGCTGCGCTCTGCTGTCAGTGCGCCGTCAACGCTCGTGGCGGTAGGTAGTGTTATCTGTATCGGACTGTCTATGTCAGACGCACATGGGATAAATATTCAAAGATGGGTCGTGCGTTATCTCGTGCTACGAAGACTGTCATTTTTAAGGTGCCTGAATATTTTAAGAAAAGAAAAGCAGACAAAGAAAGCTTTGAATTTAAAAACGATGTGAATATTGCCAAAATCGTTGCGGAGGCTACGGGGTACCTACAGCAAAAGAACCGTGCATAATGTGATTTCTGCGGGTTATCAGCGCCGGCCATCTGCGGCAGCGCGAGTAATTATTCGGTAAAAAAAAATGATTTGGAAGAATTTTTTTGTCATTTAAAATAAATTCAAAGCATATTTTTTGTCTCATTTGGCTGTTTTCACCTTCTTTTTAGTTAAATAAATAGTTTTAATAGCGCATACGTACTTATAACTAGTAATTCTGGTAGAGATTTAGTTATTATTGCATGTTATCGGTAGCACCTGCATTGTGTTTGATGACTCATTTGTTTGTGCACTCGGCTAAGCGCATAACTAATGAGTCATCGAAAAATGCTCGTCTCTGATTGGCTGAATAATTTTCACTCACTGTTATGTCCACTACTTGAGTAATTAACACTAACTATAAATATAAAGACATTCATTAAGTCCATCTAGTTTCGCTCTTGTCGCTTATTTGTGAACACAGTGAAATACTTGTATTTTTATATTTACATTAGAATTATGGCTGGATTTTGTACCAACCTAGATCTTTTTGTGAAATTAAGAAGAGGCGGTGATCTGAAAAATCATGTTTCTGTATGAAAGTATCATTTCTGTCTTGACTACCAAAGTTTCTGAAGAAGACAAGAACCGAATCAAGGAGTTCTGTCGACTTTTTTGTGTAAATTTAAATAAAAAGTGGATAGAGTCAAGTAGAAATCAAAAAACTTTTATGAATCGTGTAATTAATCGCAAGTGGTTGGAAAAAAAACTTCAACTGGCCTGTTTGTGACAGTGTTGATCTGAGAAGTGTGATGGGCTTTTCGGACGCAGCCTTATCTGAGCTTGTGGATATAGATTGCCATGTTCCTACTCTTGCAGTATGTACTGCGGAAGCGGGAACATCTACAGAAAAGGGGCACAGAAAACCGTTCGAAGAGTTAAGTAATAAGCAAAAAAAAAGACGTTCTACTTCCATAGTAGAAGAAAATTCCGAGGAAGAGTTGCAGCACTGGTACATAACAAAATTGAAAGACAACGGCAAAACGAATCTGGCAAAAGTGGTCGAATACCTTTCCAGTAATCCAGATGCGCTATCCGAAGTAGAAGAGAGACTATTCAAAAAGCAGAGCTTAAGTACTGTCTCTGAAGATAAGTGTTTAGCTCTTTATACATCAGTTGCGCTCTCGAAATGGAAGTACTTAGCTCTTCGACAATTTCTGAAAGAAGAAAACTGTGCTGCCTTTCCATCTTATCCAAAGCTTGTAAATGCCAAGAAAAGATGTTACCCACCACAAGAGAGTATGGAGATTACCGAAAACGGAGCTCACATTAAATTGCAAGCGCTATTGGACCACACTGTGGAGAGGATATTACTTGATATAAATACTGTTGATAGGTCTCAAAATGAAGAACTCAAGTTGACCTGGAAATGGGAACTTGATGGTTCTTCGTCTCAGAGTAACTATAAACAGAAAACGTCAAACACAGCTACAGAGTTCGATGATTCATCAGTAGTCATGATAAGCATCGTCCCTCTTCGGCTAGTGTCTACTAGGCCATCATCTGGGAATGAAAATCTAGTTTGGGAGAACCCCACACCTTGCTCAACTCTGTACTGTCGACCAGTGAAGTTCACTTTCACTTCGGAGACAGCTGACTTTATAAAGTCTGAAGAGTCTGAGATGAAAAAACAAATTGATGAACGAATATCTACAGTGTGGAAATATTATTGTGTCACATTAATTGCATATGACCATGATTGATGGAAAAGTGGCCAATATTATTGCTGGAGTACCATCATTTGCAACGTGTCCCATTTGCTTGGCAAAACCGAGTGAGATGAATAATTTAGACGCTTTGACTTCTAAACCACTTCGTGAAGAAATTTACAAACAAGGAATTTCTTCACTGCATATGAAGATTCGGTGTATGGAATGTCTTCTCCATATATCTTATAATCTGGATTTTCAACGATGGACTGCTCGCGGCGAATATAAGGCTTTGAAACAAGCTAAAAAAAATACCACACAGCAAGAGTTTCGTGAGCAAACTGGAATGCTGATTGATATAGTCAAACAGGTATGTATTTAATTTTCGGTCTCTTTATGTTGTTTGTGAATTATATCTCTATGTATTGTATATTACAGTATTGTTTTCCCATTTTAGGGTTTTGGAACTACAAACGATGGGAATACAGCGAGGCGCTTTTTCCAAGATTACAAAAGATCTTCCAGAATAACGGGAATTGACGAAAATCTGATTTTCAGATTTTCCGTTATTCTACAAGCCATATCATCAGGCAAAAACATTGACTGTGAACAATTTAGAAGATACTGTAGAGAAACAGCTGATGTGTACGTGCAACACTATTCGTGGTACTACATGCCAGTTAGTGTACATAAACTTCTAATGCACGGTGCAGACATCTGTAACCACTTTGGTGTTTTGCCAATCGGTAAGTAAAAAGTAAATATATATTTTTATATTAGAGTATTATTTGACTCGATTGCGTTTTGAGATTAAAATGTATGTACTTATTCGTTTTAGGTACCTTATCTGAAGAAGTTTCGGAAGCCCGTAATAAGGACTTCAGAAACGTCAGGGAGAGGCACACTCGGAAAACGGGGAGAATAGCAACAAACGAAGATATCCTCCATGGACTTCTAATAAGCTCTGATCCCCACATATCCTACATAAGGCCTAAAATAATGAAACAGGTTCATAATGAGTTGTTGCCTGAAGCAGCTCAGTTGTTACAGACTACTGAGCCTCCCTGTGACAGTGAAATTATGGAGGAAGAAGAATGCCTCATAGCAGAGTCCGAAAATTTGCCGGACCCACTAGCACTTCTGGAACAAGAAATAATGTGATCCGGCTCTAAATTATTCCCACAAAAGCCCATCAGGGTTAGGAATATGACAAACAGCCCTTTTCAGGGCTACAATTCACAGTTTCATATTGATCATACGTACGATAACTTATACTATAATAAGTGCGTTGTTGAACAGTGAACCAACCTTTTTTCTAAGTCATATAACTTGCCAGAAAATATAGATAAGAATTTCGTGTTGGTATCGTCGTTTAGGTAGTTTTATAAGGTTTCTCAGTTTTAGGTTACAGAAAGCCAGAGGAATAAACTATGACCATAAAGGAGGTTTTAAAAAAAAAATAAGTTTGGCTCACTGTGTACTATGAGTAGTTTACACTGAACCACCCGTATTTCAACAGTGAACCAGTAAAATGAAATTTGGCTCACTATGTACTACATGTAGTTTACACTGAACCACCCGTATTTCAACATTGAACCATTTTTTCATGACCAGTAAAAAATGCTTATTTGTGAAAAGAAACCACACAATTTTTGATATTCATCATTTATTTTTCCAATACAAAATACGAATAAAAACAAATGTTACTTCCAAAAAAAAAAAAAAAAAATACTTCTTAAATAGATCAATTAGTCTTCAATTAAAAATTAAGATTTTTTATAGTTTGGTTCTCAGTAGCTACCTACTTTATTGCTAAAGTTATCATAAAATCTTTTTAGATAATTAACAATCAGCCTTTTCGGTAATAAGCAGTCTTCATAAATTCTCCTATCAGTTAAAGAAACGCGAAAAATTTTAATAACATCAAAATGCTTACGACAAATTAAATATTCACGCCATATTTAGTAAAGATAAGTTCACGTTGAAGGAATATTTAATCAGACGTTTTGTTCCTGACACACAAGGAGAAGGGAGAATCATTTTTATGTCACTGAGTTTCACATTTGCCATATCAGGTTCTAAAGGAAACATAAACGTTTTATTATGACGATCTTTTAGTTTTAGGTACGAAACGCAATATTCATCATCACTTTCTGTTTCCAGAATCTTCGCAATGTAATAAACAACCCGTTTTTTAGATTGCAGCAATACAAGGACATATTCGTCAATCATTGGCTTACGCTGTAAATCAGAAAAATCTTCATCTATAATTTCATACCCTTGGTCATCTTCCTCATCCGATTCTAGGTCTGTTTCACTTTCAAGAATTATATTTTCTACTTCACTCGTTTCACTGTCTTCGTCTAGTACAACTCTTCTTTTATTGTTCCTCTTATTTGGTGTTTTTCTGCTTGTTGATGGAAGCATTTCATTTCCACAATCTTGTAGAACTTTTCTTTTATGCAGACCTTTTCTATTTAATGTAGCAGTACGTTCCTCAACTATTCTTTCCTTTTCTGGCGTGTCCGTGGCTATCATGCTTTTGCCTAGTTTTCGACCTTTCCGTTGGTTAGAACGAGGGCCAGCCTTTAGCATGGGACGGAACATTAGCGGAGTGATAATATGCTCCGACTTTAGTTGGTGATTTTCATCTTTGCATGATTCATCTGGTTTCTTTGCCGGTGTCACATTTTGGTAGTAACTATGATGTTCTTCTGATAGTATAGATGGACTTTGTCGATCAGTGGTAACAACGGGATCATAACTTGAACGACGTGTCTCTAGAGGAATAGAATCCTGGAGCTGTTGATTATTGCTCCTATCCATGTCGAGAATTGCAGATATATATGCTTCAGCATCAGGCAATTGTTGTGAAACCACAGGAACGGGGCGGTCTGTCACGCTACTTGGCATGAAGTCTTCATCGGAGAATATATCCTTATTATAGGGAAAAATTCCACATTTTGCGAAAGCTGCCGATATATTTAGTGGAGTCATAGATCTGGGATAAGCATGACCAATGAATCTTGCTATCTCGTAGATTGTAACTGGTTTCCCTGGGTTCTGTAGCATCCATGACTCAAGTGCGGAGTAATAATAAGTCTTTAAAGGGCCCATCAAACCCACATCTAAGGGTTGCAGTTTGTGAGTAGTGTGAGGATGAAACGTAAGAACCACAACACCAGATTGTTTCGCTAAATCTATAGCCTCAATGGACAAATGTGACTCATGATTATCCATAATTAGCAGAGATGGATTTTCAGGGGTCGTGTTTGAACACTTAATGAAATGTTTCATTACCTCCACGAACAAGTCACTAGTCATCCAACCTGAAGGACTCGCGAGCCCTAAACTACCTGGAGGTGCACCGTGCATCATCAAATTTTTTAAGTTTTTCCGAGGAAATATTATAGCAGGGGGCAGGGCGTGGCCTGTAGCACTAACTATACAGCATGTAGTGGCAAGAGTGCCTTTTTCTCCACTTGTCACTTTACCGACTTTAGCTCCTGTTGGAGCCACAACTTTCTGAGGTTTCTGGACGGTAGTTGTGCCCGTTTCATCAAGGTTAAATATTCGAGTTCCATCCGCAAATCTAGACTCTCGTTTCAGCACATCTTCCAAATTATTAAAAAATATTGCCACAGTTTCACGGTTAAATGAGGTAGCTCGTGCGAGACTTACAGCTTCTGGTTTCTTCACCGAAATATCAGGATGTCTTTTTTTAAAGAAACGAAACCATTCCAAACCTGCCAATTGATCTCTTTCCCATGAGCTTGGTGTTTTTATGCCATTAACCTTTGCCATTTCGTAGGCCACCTTCCTACATTCTTTGACGGTCAAACCGTAGAACATTAATGCACAGTCTTTGTAGTATTTTAATAATATTTGTTCATGTTCTTGAGTAAAAACTTTATTAATATCATACCTAGGTACAAGTGATATGTTATCACCATGTTCACTTTTGTTTTTCACGTAACGGCGCAATGTAGAGTACGGAATTTTACAGGTTTTTGCCGCCGTTCTAATGGAGTTACCATTTTCTACCATTCGTAAAGCAGACATCATGTCGTCTGTTGTGTGATTTCCTATTTTCCGTTCCTTATTTTTTGGTCTTGGCATCCTAAAACAAACAAAAATATTATTGATGTTCAACATTACACTATCAACGAACAGTGAACCAGGATCGTAAGGTACACAGTGAACCGGTTCAGTGTGTACTATGCGGAACTGGTTCACTGTTCAATACACACAATATTCGACTTATAATATTTATAAAAAATAGGTTATATACTGAATTGTCACAACGCAATATGCTCATAACACGACAAAAACTACAACAATGTTGACACTATACAGCTTTTGGTCTAATAATTAATAACAAAATATACAAAAATCAAGACACTTACGTGAGAATACTATGTTTTTTTGGCGGGAAACGAACAAGCCGCTGTCACACGTCACGCTCAAGCCGCGGCCGGGCGCTCACTACGGGAGAGGGGAAGGGTGTCCACCAGGCAAGTTTTAACATGATTGGTTAAATCGGCAACGTCGAAGTTTTCCTAATATGGCGATGTTTCAGTGTATCTGGTTGGTTCACTGTTCAACAACCGACCCTATACATACAGTTGATTATGTAGATAATTATCAACGACTTGCCCGTACAAATTTAAATTATTTCACCTATCATTAACAAAATTAGTATAACCTGAAACATTACGATATATTTATTCAACAATAGATAACGTGCAGTTAAAAAATAACACAGCCAATCAGAGACGAGCATTTTTCGATGACTCATTAGTTATGCGCGCACAAACAAATGAGTCATCAATCACAATGCAGAGCACCTGCATTGTGATTGATGGCTCATTTGTACCGATAACATGCAATAATAACTAAATCTCTACCAGAATTACTAGTTCTAAGTACGTATGCGCTATTAAAACTATTTATTTAACTAAAAAGAAGGTGAAAACAGCCAAATGAGACAAAAAATATGCATTGAATTTATTTTATTTTAAATGACAAAAAAATTCTTCCGAATTATTATTTTTTTACCGAATGATTACTCGCGCTGCCGCAGATGGCTGGCGCTGATTTTTTTTTCGTGGATAGAGAATGACCCTAGCTATCATATACTCACACCCAACATATTAGTACAATTGAAGAAAAAAAATTAAACGTGATTCGCTCCATACAAAAAAATCTAATAAATTTTTTTCAAGACAAACTATCAAGTTTAGAGGAAATTTTATAAGAATAAAAGTTGTCAGGAATATTATAACACGTCATATAAAAAAAATCGCATCGATATGGTAACTTTGTTGCCTAAGTCCACTAATTTTCAGTATGGGCCCACTGTGCGCCGTGCACCCGGCGGTATTCAAAGTCGCCGGCTTTGCCACACAAAGGAGCCGCCGGCATGGCCACCGGGGTGTGCCGGCGGGTTACGCGGCTTGCCGGCGTCAGTTCGTTCCTGGCATTCGAGTGGTAGTGGTGTGCGGTTTGGCACTGGCCTTTAGAAATGCAAACTGATATCGTAAGATCTGTCCGACATGTATCAATCTCATGTGAACTCATGCACTTTTTTCTTCGCCTCCCACCTCGCCGCGCATACCTCAGGGAGTGCACAGCACTAAGGCTGACCCCACATTAGGCGTGCGCGATCCTCGGGCGCGAGCGCCGCGCGCACGTCGCGAGCGCGTCGCGAGCGCGCCGCGAGAGCGTCGCGTTTAGCTGCCCTGCTGCGCGCTCGCGGCGCGCACGCGGCGCTCGAGTCGCGTTCTTACCCCTTCGCCCGCTACAATACTCAATACTTTATTGCATTCCACAATGCTTAGGTGGTAAAACATTTTATTTAGAAACAGTTGTGGACCCTGTCGGGCACAGCAAAGGAAAATACAGTAGGTAGAGAGGAGGATCTATTGATTATCTTATAATGTAACTTATTCTAAAATAGTAATTAAAAATAGATGAAATACATGCTTTGCGATATGGGACATGACTACAAAGGAGTATAGTGATCGTATTGCAAAAAAAAGGTGTGGGAAGAAATCAGCACTTTATTTATAAAAGACTAGCTTCTGCCCGCGACTTCTTCTGCGTAAATGTCGTTTATCGCGGACGCAGACAAAGTCACGGAATAAAAAGTAGCCTATGTCCTTTTTCAGGCTCTAAACTATCTTAGTACCAAATTTCATTTAAATCGGTTCAGTAGTTTTAGCAGGAAAGCGAGACAGGCAGACAGACAGAGTTACTTTGCATTTATAATATTAGTGTGGATAGTGTGGATTTTGAAACGAAAATTGTCCAAATTGTGACTGACTTAGCTGTAGGGGGTTAAACGCCAAGGCGAGCGCCGCGTGCGCGCCGCGAGTGCGCCGCGAGCGCGCCGCGAGTGCGCCGCGAGCGCGCCGCAGGGCAGCTAAACGCGACGCTCTCGCGGCGCGCTCGCGACGCGCTCGCGACGCGCGCGCGGCGCTCGCGCCCGAGGATCGCGCACGCCTAATGTGGGGGAGGCCTAAATCACTAATGCCCAAACTATAACGTAATTACGAAGTCGACTGTACCTACACAAAATCTCGGAGAAGACGACCCACTGACCGAGGTAACAATTTGATATTTGTCTCAGCGGTAAAGGCTACTACACACAGTGCCGGCGGCAATGCCGCCGGGTTTATGCCGAGCGGCTATGCCGCCGGCAATACAAGCCGCCGGCACAAGCCGCGCAAAGCCGCCTAGCATCATTTCGGTTGTGAACAACATACAAACCGCACAACACTACCGCTCAAATGCCAGGAACGAACTGACGCCGGCAAGCCGAGTAACCGAGCACACCCCGGCGGCCATGCTGGCGGCTCCTTTGTGTGGCAAAGCCGGCTTTGAATGCCGCCGGGTGCACGGCGGCTTGCCCGCCGGCACTGCCGCCGTGCACCCGGCGGCATTCAAAGCTGCCGGCAGCTTTGAATGCCGGCTTTTATTGCCCGGTGGCATAGCCGCTCGGCGTAAACCCGGCGGCATCGCCGCCGGCACTGTGTGTAGTAGCCTTAAGAGTGATGTACGTAGTGCAAGTGATGATGGTACAGATTTACCGAGTGTACGTAGCTTTAGGCCTATTGTACACGTTTTGCTTGCCGTGGAAATCTGTAGTTGATTTGTCGTGTGTACGCATGTTCGAAAAGTGTCGTATGGAAGTTTGTTGACAGGCACAGCAGAACTACGGCACTTTCTTCGCCGTAGCGCATAAACAAGCTCACACGAATTTACTCGTAAATAATCCGTGTCGTGCATGACGGGCCTTAGGGTGCCCAGAACCGACGCGACCCAGGTTAAACAATTGTTCATAGTTTCCTGTTTAAAAATAATAAGACACTGAAAATAAAATAAAACAAGGCAACAACCAAATTAGAAAAAAAAAAACGGTTTAAAAATAAATAAAAAGGAATAATTAAAATTATTTATTAAATAATTTCATTAACCACTAATTAATAATTGGTAACAATTATCCGAAATTAATAGTCAACACACACTGGAATTAAGGTGATAAAGAAGAAAATAAATAGTGATTTGTGTAGAACATTCACAAATGAAAAGCTTTGGAGGGCATCTAGTTAATAATTTAATAACGGTAAATCCACTCGCAACATTACCAAAAGAGTATACTCAGTAGATATACTCCACACTGTAACTTGTACTCACATAATTGTTTTATAACAGCTAAGAACATGATTGTGAACTATACTAATTGTATCACGCAACTTAAAATTGCTAAATACGATTGATGATACTGATTGGGCTAAAAAATAAGAAGTAAATCCCATGAATGAAATGGAAAATGCCTCTTATTTCAAACAATTTTTTTTCCTATGTCTTTATAAATCTACTTTGTGGCCTCCTTTAGGTAAGCAATAAGATCCGCACGCTCGTTGGGCTTCTTCAGACCCGCGAACACCATCTTGGTGCCAGGGATGTATTTCTTCGGGTTCTCCAGGTAAATGAAGAGTGTGTCCTCACCCCATGTGATACCTATAAAAGAAAAAAGTCCATATTTATTATCATTATATAATTCTTGACATTGTAAAATATCAGGCTATCAATCTGTGTTGTATCATAGGTGAAAGATAAGTGATAGCTAATCAAACATCGGCATTTGTCGGAAGGGAAGTCATTTTGATAGAACAGTGAACATGTGGCGTGATATTCACGCGATTATAAAAGACAGTGGACACAGACAATGGGGCTTTGAACATGATGTCATCAACAGTAGGACTATTAGAAATTAAATACTCAAATACAATGTGTTTCCTTGTAACTCACACAAGTACTACATATACTTATGTTCACCTAACAAAGAAACAAATCTGTCTCAACAAGTCCTCAACATGATTGTGTTCTAAGATTTATTGATTTCATATCTTACTAGCTTTTGCCCGTGGCTTCCCCGCGTGCCGCGTGCCCGTATAAAAGTAGCCTAAGTTACTCCTTGTTACATCCAGCTATCTGCCAGTGAAAGTCCCGTCAAAATCAGTCCAGTGGTTATCTTAATATTACTAACAGACACTCCAATTTTATTTATTTGTATAGATAATAAGTATTGATATAGTAGTATTGAAATCAATCATACAGAAAAATTGTACTATGTTAGAAGGGTTTGGTTTGCACACTTAGTCCTTGAAGTGGCCCATTGTGCATGGGCCACTTCAAGGACTAATACTACTACTATTAGTTATTCCAACCAGCCCACCTCCCAGCAGTTGAATGTATCTCCTGATAGAGCAAATAGTAAAATCTAGGCTAAAATGCAAAAACTAAAAATACAAAACTAACCTTTGGACTTGTTGGCATCTGAGTATGAGAAGCCGGCTGCCTGGCCAGTCTTACGGCCCCAGAACCCGTGTAGGTTGGGTCCTACCTTGTGCTTGCCACCGGCTTCAACCTGTAACATGGAAAAATTATCATTAAAACCATGTTAATAGAAAACAAGAGCTTGGTAAAGAAACTTAATGACAGATTATGTCAGTGTAAATTGGCAGACAGTGATTAGAAGATTTTGATAGATATAAAAAGGTCGTTAAGAAAGTCATCTTCATTAAAAAAAAAAAGAATTAGAAATTCCCATGTGATTGTCATTGTGTTAATTGCTATAGTTGTTGCATGTTTGACACATGGTGTAACTTCCAATGATACTGACATACAGTTCAAATTATAATGACTCACAGTGAAATGTAACATGTATAATTTAACTTAGGTATTTAAAATGTGGAATGTTATTGGGTTTTACTGATGAACAGTTTGACAGGAAAATCCAAATTACTTTGTTTGCTGAATCATTAAATGTTTTTCCTAAGGAAAATTTATTTATCAGCCTTGTCAGAAGTAAAGTTTCAATGTCATGAGTGACGATAGACAATGTCAAGTAATGCTAACAATTTGATGATGGTAGAGATAAGACATTAATAATGAAGGTACTTACGGTGTGGCACTGGGCACATCTTTGAACAAAGATTTTCTTGCCGTTTTCAGCGTTACCAGCAGGGATACCCATTTTACTAGAAATAATAAACAGGAAACATTAGAGATACTAAAAATTTTGAGTGATAGGAAAATAGTTGCAATTTATTATAACAATGAGGTTATGTTGAGATCATGATGACTTCAAGGTCATGGTTCTTGTGTTTCCTAGTTTGTGATACAATTATTTCACAAAGTAATTTAACAAATTTTAGTATGTAACTAACAATTTTTTTGTAATTAGCATAGATTATTTTACATATACCGATGGATAACAAGGAAAAATCTGGTTAAAATATCTACCTACCTAACTCTTTGAGCAGAATCTTGCTAATGCTCCACTTTAATAATTGATGTAAGAAGCATTGGTAAAAAAAAGAAAATCATAGAAAGGGTTATTAATAAGCATTGCCCTGGAATTTGCTAGTCAGATCTAGGTCAGGATCAATGTCAGCAGGGAGTTCCAAGGCACAAGGTGTCGTAACGTCATGTTACGTAAGTGCATGAAATACTAAATGTGGAGCAAATCACGTTATTGATATGCTTTGTGTTCCTCGTTAAATTCATAGATTACACATAAGTAGTCAGTAAATTCACATTACGAACTTAAATTCGCGAAACACTCGACCGAAGTTAAAATTAACTGTGTGGTGTCTAACGCAATCAATACGAACATTACATGGGTAACGTTAATATAAAAGAATTGATTATATATGATAATGCCTGTAATATAATAAGAATCTACTTACGATTTTGTATTTTTGAATAATTTACAATTTACCGCGACGTTCGCTCAACACAATTTGGACTTTTTCAATGACGAATTCGTACAGTCGTGACAGAACCGTGCGTGTACACTCACACGACAACGAATGAATGAACTAAAACTACGCGATTAATGTTGCCAGTTGGCTCAATGTGCCAGCCTGCCCCGATCGATACCGTGGGTAAATTCCTACGTAGTCTGTGACGTGCGTTGGTAGGTAGGTCCACAATGGAAGTCCTTTCACCAACAAAATATATTTAAAATAAATTACACTCTATTTACTTTACTTTTTCGTCACGGTGGGTTATAAGAATTGTATGTTATGCGAAATAAATGCAAAAATTGCTACATGCATGATACGTATTTGTTTAATTTTTGATAAGATGATTTAATTACTCGGACGTAGATATTTCGTTCGTTATCCAATTTTAATCATGACACCGATGAGTGACGTGCTTGGGTCATGCTTATGAGATGACATCTATATTTCCTTAAATAAACGTCATCACCAAATCTTCAGTGGTATCTAGTTATGTTTTGCTCAAGATAATAAGTTAGAAATTGATCTGTCTGTTTCTGTACCCTTGTGCTTTCGTATTCCGTTGCGCAAGCGCAGTCTTGATTAAAACACGTAGTTACGTACCTACCGAGACATTCCGTGCAGCACCCTGCGTCGTGGTGCTAGTTATTTATATTTCGTCACACCCTGTCATTGAGCGCTAGTCTAAGTCAGAAGTCTAGTCTAGTATGAAGGAATATGTTTGTTTTTTATCCGGTAAATAAAGCAATTTTCCTGACTTCTTTAACCGCGATAAATTGGTGTGGCGTTGCCTCACAAAACGAATCTTTGTTGCGTAGCTGCAAATTCTTACTCTTGCACAAAAGTGTGGAGGACTAGGTGTGTTATTTGTCTGGCAAATAAAGCAATTCTTGTGACTACATAAGCCGTGGTAAACTGCTGTCACGGTGTAGCGAAGCGTGTTGCTGCGAAGCTGCACATTCTTATTCTTGCACACTAGTGTGTTATTTGTCCAGCAAATAAAGCAATTCTTCTGACTTCTTTAACCGCGGTAAATTTCTGTCACGGAGACTCACGAAACAAATCGTTGCTGCGTAGTTGATCATTCTTATTCTTGCAGAATAGTTTGGAGGACTAGGTGTGTTATTTGTCTGGCAAATAAAGCTATTCTTGTGACTTCATAAGCCTTGGTAAACTGTTGTCACGGTGTCCCAGGAAGCAAATCGTTGCTGCGAAGCTGCACATTCTTATTCTTGCACACTAGTGTTATTTGTCCAGCAAATAAAGCAATTATTCTGACTTCTTTAACAGCGGTAAATTTCTGTCGCGGAGCCTAACGAAACAAATTCTTGCTGCACATTCTTATTTTTGCACACTAGTGTAGAGGACTAGGTGTGTTATTTGTCCGGCAAATAAAGCAATTCTTCTGACTTCTTTAACCGCGGTAAATTTCTGTCGCGGAGCCTCACGAAACAAATCGTTGCTGCGAATCTGCACATTCTTATTCTTGCACACTAGTGTGTTATTTTTCCAGCAAATAAAGCAATTCTTCTGACTTCTTTAACCGCGGTAAATTTCTGTCGCGGTACTTCACAAAACTAATCTTTATTGCGTAGCTGCGAATTCTTATTCTTTCACACAAGTTTGGAGGACTAAGTGTGTTATTTGTCCGGCAAATAAAGCAATTCTTCTGGCTTCTTTAACCGCGGTAAATTCCTGTCGCGGAGCCTCACGAAACAAATTCTTGCTGCACATTCTTATTTTTGCACACTAGTGTGGAGGACTAGGTGTGTTATTTGTCCGGCAAATAAAGCAATTCTTGTGACTTTTTAAGCCGTGGTAAACTGCTGGCACGGTGTCCCAAGAACTAAATCGTTGCTGCGAAGCTGCACATTCTTATTCTTGCACACTAGTGTGTTATTTTTCCAGCAAATAAAGCAATTCTTCTGACTTCTTTAACAGCGGTAAATTTCTGTCGCGGAGCCTCACGAAACAAATTCTTGCTGCACATTCATATTTTCAAAGAAATTCTTATGTCCTATCAGAATAAGTGTGCACTATCATACAGTTTTCAGTTTTTCTCATAGCGATGTAAGTGATAATTTAACAACTGTACAATTTAACAGTTTAAAAAGACTGACGCTTGCTGTCATGTCAGCACAGAACATATTTAAGTGTTTTATTTATGATATTTACATTAGGGCGCTTGTCAGTGACAAAATCACAATCAAAATGTAGCAAAATCTACTAGCAGTTTGAGGATCTTTTGGGGCGTTGCCAAAATCGGAACTAACACCACGATCTTGTTTTTCAATAAATTTCATAAAACTATTACACAAATGATTAATAACAGTTCTTCTTTAGTTGCCTCTGCCTGGGTCATGGTAAACTCTTTCGAACAAATTCGCGACCCTGGCAAGCATCGGCTCTAGCAGACCCCTTCAGTGCGTGCACACTTCCTTTGAGGCGCGCGTGGAACACAACGCGCCGTCGACCCGGGCCTTACCGGGCGGCGAGCTACCTATTGCTCTTCGTCCGCAAGTCCCTGCCTACGGTGGCCGGAAGTCCGCTATAGAATTTGAATCGATTCCTAAAATGAGGTTCTCTTTCTGTCCAAACGCAAATCCTCAGCGTTTCTTCTTTCTATCGTTTATCAAATCCATTTTTGATTGCCTTTCAATAAGAAGAAGATTTGTAATCCATTGTTTCATCAGGCTGCTGGTTTACCTTCCTTATGTGAAATTACCAAAGCCGTGACTTAGGACCTATGGCGTGCAATAGGTCCCTATGAGCATATTGAATGTCTTTTTCCTGTTTTGCGCGTTAACAGCCCATAAAATCTTGTCCTGTAAAGTTTCCAATTTTACGTGCTTTATGATCTGTACCTATACTACTAAACTTCTACTACTACTAGAGCTACTATTAGCTTATACTTAGGTATTATCTCCTATAGGTATTTGGTCAATCTTTATTGTTCGTCAATGTTAGATAGGTATAGGTAAGTTATTTCTACTACTTTCTTTAGAAAGTTTCTATGTAGGTATAAAATATAATTTGATTTTGATATTAGGTAGGTATTATACATACTTATGTATGCGACCTACTTATTGAATTAAATTCTTACTATTTTCATATATTTACCTACTTATCACAATGTAAGTAGGTACCTAATACCGCGTTTTGTACCGAATTACAAGAAGTTTAGCTAAATAAATAATAGAAATTAACCAGTGAGTGAGGTATAGGAGGCATATAGAGGAGTAACCAGTATGTCATAACCTAAACGCAGATTATTTAATATTGTAAATACTTTGTTATTTTAATAACATTAACGCTTTTTGTATTTAATGCTGGTATTTTATTTATTAATCTCGTTGAATGGATACTATTATTATTATATCTCAAGCATAAATTCTAATTACACAATCATAGCATCAAAAATTGAACATCAAAATTTTTGTATATCCTACCCGCCTTATAGTTGGTGTAACAATTTCTCACCTCATTCACGCCGGGTTAAATGTAGGTATCTTGCATAACATTCAAGTACCTACCAACTACATAATTAGTTAGAAAGAATAAGCACGTGACCATGTGACACAGTCACACGGTCGTTTCACTCGGCAATGAAAACGGCAATGTTTACGAGTAAAATCTATATTGGTACGACTAAAAATAATAGCTTAGCTACTACGCATGCCAGTCCGTAAGTTTGTTAGTATAACAACAACTAGGTACTGGCAACTAATGTCCAGACCTAGTTTATGTAACTGTAATGTATTATCACTGAAAAATTGAAGATGGATTTTTAAAGTGTTGTTTTGAGGTTTAATTTTTAAAGTGAAAACTTCTATCTTTAAACCGCTAACACGCTATTTTACTTTTGTCACCTATGTTTTAATTTTAGTTATTACTACACATTCTTAATTTATTACTTTAAGAATTTGTGCTTTTGTAGCCTGAAACACAGGTTCTACCTAGTTCAGGCAAATTAGCAAATCTGCTCTATTTTAATTGTTTAAGGTATTTATTGTAAATGTGTCCCTTTTATTAATAAACAATTTATTTATTTATTATTTTATTTATCTATAGGCGCACATTGCGCTCTTTCTGAATGGTGAACAAAACTGAACCGTCACGCTCCGATCGGGTATCTTCGGCTCCAGTCGGTCGTTCACGTTGAACCGCGTACCTATCCTCGGCTCCAGTACTTATCAGATTTAAAAAAATATAAACTTATAATATAATATTTAACTTATATCGTGTGGTCATACCTAACCACAGACTCCCCTTTGAAGTGAAACTTCTGTTGTTTATAGACGGGGGTATTTGGATTTTTTCTGTCACGAAAAAGCGTTACGGCCGCGTGGAGGGGGTAAACAATATAGCGCGTTTTACGGGCAGGTTTTCAAATTAGACAAGTACATTAACAATCTTCCCGTAAAACTTCGAGTTAAAATTTTGTTGCGATTCGTTTTAACACTTGTCCATTGCGATTCGTTACTCAACTTGTCCGTTGACGTTTAATTTGTACTATGTGTCCCAGCACACATTTCGATTTTTTATGAAGAAAATCGACCAATCAAACATGGTAAAGTCGCGTCGGTAAAGTCGTCTAACTTTACCGATGCGACTTTACCATGTTATAAGGATATTAAACGTCATCCTATCTCAGTTGTCGGCTGTTTCTTTTTTTTAATGTATCTACTTAGATACACCTTCCTTACTTTGTCCAATTACCTACTCTTAATCAAACTGTAAAAAATAATTGAGTCAATTCAAATAAATATTGGTGCCGATTCCCTTATTCACAAACTAAACTAAATTTAAGTTCAGTGCATCTTTTTCTTTCTATTTCATTATGGAAAGGACAGAAGATAAATTTTAGTTTAGTCCTGTCAAATTAATCAGCGCTTGACGTAAATTGACGTAAGTTTATTAGGCAAGTTTTTAATCACGTCTAAACTTGTATGGAGTAGTGACAGGCGCTGATTAATTTGACAGGACTAAACTAAAAAAAATCTTTTGTCCTCTTCCTAATGAAATACAAAGAAAAAGATGCACTGAACTTAAATTTAGTTTAGTTTGTGAACAAGGGAATCGGTACCATTGACTTAGAAAAGAGGAGTTGCTAATTGAGTACTTACTCAACACGAAAACCTGATTAGTTTATCTCTGGTATAACTTCTATACAATACATAATTATATTTACTCAATAGCTTATCTGATAATTACATAAAGTATCCGATAGCTTATCCTTTACTATAAACCTATTCCACCTAAATGACTGACTATTTAGCAAATTAGTGAACAGCATTATAGCACTCATTTAATTTAGAGTTCATTCAAAGCGTGTAACAAATTTTCTTATGAATATTTTCCGCTTAGTGCTTGTCTGATTTCTGCTTAGATTTTTCACTTACAAACTATAAAACCCCATTAAATAACATTTTGTTGGTACCT
Source organism: Aporophyla lueneburgensis (assembly GCA_932294355.1). NCBI lineage: Eukaryota > Metazoa > Arthropoda > Insecta > Lepidoptera > Noctuidae > Aporophyla > Aporophyla lueneburgensis. Next base: position 16,113,320 of record OW028754.1, read on the forward strand.
TCTTCTTCATCTGTTTCTTCTTAGCATGGCGATAGCAATCTAAATATAGTTAAGCCAGAATTTGGCTACGAGCTTTGCACTTTCAGTAGCGTCCATCAACTCCTGTAGCGTGCAGACAACAGGACACGCTGGACAAGATATCAAGTGCCGCATTGTTTTTGGGAAAGCACCACATTTACACTCCAGGGTGGACTCATCGGAGTGCCGCCATGGGATCTGGAGGCAAAGGTCCTCGCCCACATGTGGGAGTGGCGCGAGGAGGCGAAACACCGGGGCGAAACCCCGCTGCCGCGCGCGACAAATCGCGACACGGCGGACAGAGTTCCGGCAGGATCTCATGGCAACATGGCGGGTACGATTATCGCAACACAGCGCTGGGCACGCCACAATTGCGGCGGCGGTAAGTCCCGTTTTTGAGGAGTGGATAGAGAGGCGCCACGGCGTCCTCTCCTTCCGCCTGACGCAGGTTCTCACCGGGCATGGGTTCTTCGGTGGGTTCCTATTCAGGATAAAGCCGGAGGAAACGCCCGGGTGTTTCCATTGCGAGGATCGTCTGGAGGACACGGTGGAGCATACGTTGGATGTGTACGGTGGTGGTGGTGTTCGGCGGCGGCGACCTCTCGCGTCCTGGTGCGAGCCATGGTACGGAGCGAGAGGGCATGGGAAGCCGTCACCTCCTTCTGCGAAGCAGTAATGCTCGCGAAGGAGGTGGTGGAGCGCGTGAGAGAGTGGCAGTCTCTGCGCCCTCACGTCCCTAGCCGCCGCAGGAGGAGACGCCCCGGGCGGCGGGAGTCAATAGCGGACTCCCGGCCACCGTAAGCGCGAGCTTGCGGGCGGTGAGCAATGGGTAGCTCGCCGCCCAGTAAGGACCAAGCTCGGGTCGACGGCGACGGCGCGTAGTGTTCCACGCGCGCCTCAAAGAGATGTCAGCAGAACTGAAGGGGTCTGCAAGTACCGATGTCTGCCAGGGTCGCGAGATTGTTCGAAAGGGACACCGTGACCCTGGCACATGGGCAACTGAAGGAACACGGGTGAGTTTTAGTTAGTAAAAGTCTGACACACCCTCTCGCTCCGCCCAGAGCGGGAGAAGTCATTTGATGATTTCCCATCCAAAAAAAAGGGGTGGAGAGCAGATTTTCTTTACTTTGGCCGACCTGAGCCCGGAGTCTATTTAAAGACTTCCAGGAAAACCAGGACAAATCGTGTCCAGAAGCGAGATTTTCAGTGGGTGGAACGAATGGGTTTTGTAGGGAAGCGCCAAATCACTTCCTATTGGGAATATGTACATAAGAACGCAAATGGCATGCATTTTTTGTCTAATGTAATAACAGCTAAAGGCTAGGTGCGTCCATTAGTATTTAATCCATTAGTTTTATGAATCATTTCTTATAATATGGAAACATTTGTTCTATGTTTGCGGCTGTAGGTAATACAGAGAAAGGCACACTGACTGATCACCCACTTATCACAAATCGCGGCCATGATGTCTCGATCTTATCTATCTTAATTAAATAATGGTTGCGTAAGGGCTACTACTGAGCATGGGATTCTGGATTCAATTACCAGCATCCTAATGGCGTAAAACATTCAACCACAATCTAAAATTTGAAGGATTACGCTAATCTATTGCTTTATCTGTTCGAAAAATTTGTCTCCTCAACAAAGTATATAACGCAATGAAGTTTGTTGAACTGTCAGAATGGAAGCCAGTCCAACAGTTTGTGTGCATGCGCAATTAAACCGCAGGTTTTTCCTTCATGAAGTTCTCAGGTCCGGGGTCTGGATTTGTATTCCCGGTTGATGTCAATAGGCCCACCAATTATTACATGGGACTTGAACATAACTGACGAATTGGTGTACTATAGGCACATCTATGCTTAGTTTACCCCACGGGAGGCGTGATATTATGTAATGGCACAATAATTGAGATAGTTGTAGTTTGATTCGCACTTTCTTTTCAGGAGTTAGTTATCAGATAGGAAATGTCACCTCCATCTAGCTTTTAAACAAATATATCTTATGAAAATGTCCGACATCATTATTTATGGAATCAGTAATACAAGATATTTTGTTTTCGTCTACACAGCCAATCGCAGCCCACTGCTGCACATATAACTCTTCCAGGCTGCGTCACAACACCCTGTTTTCCGCCTGCCGCATCTGTTTCAGCCACTTTCTCAAGGTCGTAGCTCTACCTGGAGTGCGTCCCACACTACGCTTATTGAGAAGCGGCATCCACTTCCGGACTCTTCTGTTTCACCGGCCATCAGTTCTTCGAAAAACATGGCCAGCCCACTGCCACTTTAGTTTGCTTACTCTGCAAGCTATGTCAGTAACTTTTCCTTTTCGGATAGATTGCTGAATTTATCATTTAAAGAAACTCAGAGTATAGCCCGCGGTCTATAGCGCGCTTAGTGCCCTTGAATTTGTGGACCGGCCCAACTGTTGGCGCCGTATGTAGTGGGCGCATGTAGTCCACGCACTGGTTGAAGATCTTAGTTTTTGAACATTGCGGAATAGGTCACGAGAAGAGTTGACGAAGTTTTCCAAATGCTACTCAACCCAAATTTAATTAAAATTAAATTCTTTAGTCTGTGCGTTATAAGCTTAAAATGAATCAAAATGTTTCAGTTCCTTACTTGTACAGCAGTGCGGAAAGGGCTTTAGAATATGTAGATATAGTCACACAATACATATTATTATCATTACATTTAGTTGATGGATTTGTGTACACAGAATTATGATAATACCTACTGAAAGATAAAGGAAATAAATTCCATCGCTTTGGAATTTGAACTACCTACTATGTATCATACATACACGGCATACATATCCACGTATTAATACGTCATTGATACACTCGACGCAAAACACGAAAAAACTATCAATAAACCACACCCAACAAGAGTTTTATTGAGCTATTGACGTCAGCGTAGCTAGTGTGCGATCGATTTTATTATTTACTATGTAGCTAACCCGACGGTCTTTGCCCTGTTGCCATAGAATGCAGTTTCAGTTTTCCCTCACTTTCCAATTTTCCGGCAACTTTTCATTTTTTTATTTCCTTTAAAACCTAATTCAGATGCGCGGTTCAAATTATTTCGAACATTTAAAAAAATCATGTCAAATCGTTCAAGCCGTCCTGAAGCGATGCGTTTACCATTTTTATTAAATTGGACTGCAGAAACATCAGTGCGCAAACTAGTAGGGATAAGCCCCCACCCCAAAGCATTTGAGACCTGCCGTGACAAATCTTAAAGTGAAATTATACTTTAATTAAACTGTTTAGCATACCATACCAAAGATGCCATCAGTTATATTTTACTTAATAAGTAAATATAATGTTTTTTGTGTTAGTATTATGTAGTTATTAACCTCAGTAGGTTTTAGCCCCGCCCAAACAACATTACTAGATCCGCCACTAGCATAAAATATCACCATGAATTCAACATATGATTCTAGACACCTTAGTGTATACATTTTTCATCGGTTAAATAAAAAACCTACTGCGGTCAAAATTACCATGATAGCAAATTTTAATTTTAATAACTTTAATAAATTTCAGAATCCTGTGATGTATCCACCAAATTGATGGTAACAGTTTGCGCTTTGTCCCTGCCACCCGTACAGATAGATAACAAGATGCCTCCATCTTGCGGCTACAATTTAATAACTATCAAATGTACTAATATTGGTTCAAAGTAAAGCGCAAACTGGATAAAAGCATTATGAGTTTCCAGGCGACAGATGCGCTCTCTATCGGTGTTGCAAATAAATATTTACTTACTGTACTTAACTACCCTTCCAGCCTTTTCTTTCTGTTGTTACGGAACCATCCAGTAGATGAGGCTTCTGTCGTCTCTCTTCAGTAGGTAAAATATACAAATGTTTTCTTTGTAACGTTATAATTTATAATATGTTTTAGCTAACAAATTTTACTACCTTCTAAAATTGCTAAAACATGTAAAAAAAACTTATTTTACATACGCGTCTGTAAAAATATTTAAATCGCATATTTTTGATTACTTTGTTCACTTTAAGATAAGTAATAATCAAATGATAAGCTTACATAAAGTATTTATTGATTTTGTAACAAATGAATATCGTGCCAATTGATTACTACGACATCTTTTGGACAGTTAAGTTAACTGCAGAGGTAATTTGAGATGTCGACACAGTCAAAGTGAGCATTGAGAATATTATGTTTCCACCGACTAGATGGCAGCTCTAGTATTCACAGAGATAGTCTCAGATATAAATAGACGCAGAATACACGCAGAAATCGAAGAAAAAATTACTAGTACGTAGACTTTTTTTAGCTCATTCAAACACTAATTTCTTATGTACAACACGTGTGAATGAGCAAAAAAAAGTCTTACAAATCAGCTTGTCTAGTAACTCACGAGATCATTTAACAGTTTGTCTGTTCCCTAGCCTAGTGACATGAAATGTGTTTATAGTAGGTAGCCAAAACTAAAGAAATTAGCGGAACGGTTAGCCAACAAAAAAATCTTTCGGTCGGCTGAAATTACAAGTTATTTTAAGTGAGATACACGTGAGTGACATTTAAAAATGACTGTATTTTCCGGCTTGTAGATAAATTTATACAGGGAATACAGCTTATTTGCATATGGAAAATGTAAGGCGGACGCGCTACGTAAACTTTGCTACAACAACGCTACGACTTGCATAGACCTCGTAGTCCCTCAAATGTATCGCTACGTGACTGCCATATTCGTAGCCGCGTAGCAACAGCTTCGTAGCACCAGTTTCAACAATGCGTTTCTATTCAAGTATGTTGTATATATTTTTTGGTGTTTTACTTTAATCTTTTGTTACTACTTTACGAATTTTATTTTTTACGAATTTGTTCATATATTTAATTATGTCGTTTCTTTTTCTGGGTAAGGTATATGTCTAAATATGGGTTGTTTCAGTTAATAACATTATTAAAAGTTTTCTGTTTAACATAAAATATGGTTGCTTTGGACATGTAAAACAAATTAGTGGCCGAGAAAGAACAATAGGGTCCTTAACCCATTGAAGATTATCGTTAGTTATGCGATGTTAGATTTATTATCTTTGTGATCCTTCACCGATAAATTGCAGATTGTTCCGATTTTGACAAGGGTTTGTCTCAGCTGCGAGAAATTGATTTAATGTCGTGGTACTTCAGTAGCCTTTGTTGAAATATTCCTTGTCTCTGAGAAGTATTCATCAGGTTAAATATTCTATTCATTTTATAGTAGCAACATATTCCTGTTTCGCAAAGATTTTCAAACAAATCAATCAACTTAACCTATCACAGTCTACTGCTGGACATAGGTTTTACGGTTTAGCAAAACATATCGAGATTTCTTTATTATTTGTTAGTTTAATAGTACTATGGACTGCAATAAATTCTATATTAAATAAATTCTCTAAATGGTGGTGAAAACTCTATCGAAATCCGTTGCGTAGTATAGAAGATCAACGCGGTAAGACAGACATGAAAAAAAGACTTTATGTAAACATACGGTTCTTCTGTACGTGTGTATGTCACTGAACTCCGCCAGGCTTCGCATGGACCGATTTTGATGTTTTTTGTTTGGTTCTTAAGTGTACGTCTTCGTCGTCGGTACGGTCAGCTAGTATTTTATAATATGTCTAGATTTAATATTGACTGATTCATTTGTTTGTAGTTCTGGCATATCTGGCATATTCAATACTACATGCTGACCCAGTTGAAATAAGGCGGTAAAACGAATAGTTTCATATAATTTCGGGAGCCTACGAAATATAAAAATCTAGGTCTGAATAGTGAAAGATTTACAGTTGCTTGGAATATTCAGCCGAATGTACATATTTTTTTCCAATTGTTTTGCAATATTGTCAACAAAATGTAGAAGGCAAGCTGAGCAATCCGAATCTTCTAAATCCTAATGATTTCCCCGGGGAAGTTAACCTCGTTATTTTTACAAAACGCATGTATTTCTGTGTTGTGTAAAATGTTGTTTGTAGGTAAACAGTAAATATATGTATTGCTCCGTCTGCATCGTACGTGGTCGTAGTTCCCGTAGTTACGGTCGAGTCTTTTATATTCTTCGTCATTTTTTCCTTTGTGAAGTCAGGTGTTACAACACCTTTTGAAGCTAAGTTATTCAGCAGACTATTGTATGGAAAACCATATCTAAAAGTTACTTGCTAACAAACATCAAAATTACATCTTTGACCAATGTCGAGTTGACATTTACCTAAAGCTTTTCATGCAACATACAGCTTGACACTATGGACTACCTTACTTGTAGCTTTCACCTTAAGTTAGAATTGGCCTCTAATATCATGATTTCATGCAATACTCTTTCAATTGGGAAATAAGAAATTAGTATTGATGATTTATATGATTATAATTCTATAAATGTTTGTTACGGTTGCGAATCATATTTAGGTCAACATACAGCTTGACACTGACCTGCACATTGCAGAAAAAACGTAATAAAATTTAAATTTCGCGGATTACACTACTAACACTTTTGCCTTAATGTGACGAACATATGTTTGATGACACTGTACCTACGGTCTCTTTGATATAATGAAGATTGGTAGGTACGTAGAAATATTAACTATGTTATGATGTAGTTAATATTTCTACGTACCTCACACAATACATATGTAGTGAATTGAGACTAGGTACATATGCCTGGTCCCAATTCACTACATATGTATTTTAGAGGTTTAAATTAACAAGTAGCTTACTGAAACAAATGTCCGCCGCAAATGTTAAATAGTCCCTAGAATAAGTCTCTGAAACCTTAACATTCAAATAAAGGGACAGCTTTGTTTGGATTTTCGATTTAAATCAGCTTATGAAAAGTTTTTATTATACTTAAGTAAGGGACAGACTTCGTTAGGAATCAACTGGCTTATTTTTGGGATTTGCGCGAGGGAAATCGTATAAAAGAATGACGGTGAAATGCTGTCGGTTGCGTATTTCGCGTTCTGATTATTGTCGATCTGCGCTTGGCTGGTTCAATTTGGCGACGGGCACATTGGCAGCCACAGTAGCCTGTTTCAACGCGAACAAATCCTGTTGAAAGTACCTGAGCTGTGCAAGTATGCGGTTTGCGTTCAACCTCGTGAATGTTCATGAACATTTCTAGAAATTGCGAGCTGACAAGCTCCCTCGACTTTGATGCACCGCGCGCTGATTCCATTTTGAGTACTTTGAATTTTGTTTTCCGGTTTTACGCCTTTACGCCTCTCTACGGATTCGTTCTTTATTGAGTACTGACAGGTGCCTGTTGTTTTCGTTTTGTGTTTATATTTATTTGGTGGTGGAGTTTTGTTGATTTCAGTGTGGTTTGAAAATTGTGTGTGCCTAACTATGAAAAGGACAAGCTTACGACTATCCAGTTCGTCAGCGTTAGGCATCTTGGTTTTGCCTTTTCTGTGTACAAATAACTAAGTATTCTGTAAAAATTTCACTGTGAAAATGCAGGTGAATCGAGACTGAAGTGAACTACCATCCACCCGATGCTAGGGTTTGACAGCTCACTTGAAACGCACTTCATATAACTTTTTACGGTGAAAATTTTACAGAATAGCCCTACTGGTCATTGTTTCTGCCGTTCACGGGCTGTTATCAGAGGGGGCATTAAGCTAGATAAATTAGAAGCAACAATTACAATAACTCTTGATGTTCAGTCACCGGCCATTAAATTAAAAATACATAGCTAAAGCTGGTTTAAGCGCAATTTATTGTTCGCCCTCGTAAGCTCTAATAACATAAATAGCCGTAAACAAGTCTACTTTCAGTGAGATATATAGGGAAATGTTTATTAATTCACATTATGGCTCCGTAATGGCGATTCTTTCAGCGATGGAATTATCGCGACGAGAGAGGTCTCGTTATTGAGGTTCGCCACTCTTAAAATGGGTATTTTGGACATTAGCTCGATCAATGGAAGTCTTCATTCATCACTACCGTCGTCATTATCACAGTCAATATCATCGAAGATAATTTTCATTTACAAGTAAAATAACTGAGAGATATTATTTTGATACTTTCAAAGTAATAATTTCGATGCACAATATTCCTAGTAACCAATTATACCTTGTTTACCCGTCCTCCTTTGTGTGCACTTAGATGGCAACTAAAATGATATGTAATAATTGTAGACCTGTATCCTAATTGCATAACACACTATCAATCACAATCTGAATCATTTTTAAGGACATTGCTGGTACATTGCTTCATAATTATGTTTGTTTTTTTTTCTGGCCAACAACCTCAATAATATAACGAATGTTGTTGAATTGTCAAAATAAAAGCAAGCTATTGCAAGTGTGTTGTGCAGTTATTCCGCAGTTGTATAAATATTCTGGATGCGAGAAGCATAGAACTGGTCGAAGTGGCAGTACTTGGGAGAGGCCTGTGGCCAGCTGTAGACTTATTTCGACTGATTGTAGACCTATGATTTGTTGGGCAAGAGGGAAGTATATAAAAAAACCGGCCAAGTGCGAGTCGGACTCGCGCACCGAGGGTTCCGTACAAACCTGTAGGTATCCTCGGTTTATGCGTAAGGTTTATGTTTTTTGAAATTAAATGTTTTTTTTTTATATTTGAGTTGATTGAATGGAAGGTAAATTGCGATTTACGATTTATGACGTATTAAAAAAAAACTACTTACTGGATTTCGTTCAAACCAATTTTCGTTGGAAGTTTACATGGTTATGTACATCATATATTTTTTTTAGTTTTATCATTCTCTTGCTTTAGAAGTTACGGGGGGGGGGGGGGGGGACACACATTTTACCACTTTGGAAGTGTCTCTCGCGCAAACTATTCAGTTTAGAAAGAAATGATGTTAGAAACCTCAATACCATTTTTGAAGACCTATTCATAGATACCCTACACGTATGGGTTTGATGAAAAAACATTTTTTGAGTTTCAGTTCTATGTATGGGGAACCCCAAAATTTATTGTTTTTTTTCTATTGTTGTGTAAAAATCTTAATGCGGTATACAGAATACATCTACTTACCAAGTTTCAACAACATATCTCTTATAGTTTCGGAGAAAAGTGGCTGTGACATACACGGACAGACAGACAGACAGACAGACAGACAGACAGACCGACAGACAGACAGACAGACATGACGAATCTATAAGGGTTCCGTTTTTTGCCATTTGGCAACGGAACCCTAAAAAGAGAGAAGATATTAACAAGAGCTTTGAAAACTTCGCTTTTAAGTCTTTTAAGTCATCTGAACTAAATCAAATATTATTATATCGGGCTATGTGTTTCTTAATTTTACAGAGTGATAAAAAATATGGCATTTCTCTGCTATTTCACTAACGAATGAAATTGTTAATTACTTTGAAGCGCACATCAAATATTTTTGCCTGTGAATAAGTACTTTATCAGCAGAGCAAGAATTTGAATAAATTGTTGCCGACGCAGCTATTAAGAAGTTTTAACTCAGGCTTTACGATCTGGATCGTTTGATAATTGTCCGCAGTAAATTCACTTTCGCTATCTGTTTAATGTAAGGTTTTCCTGCCATTCTAATTGTTTTTAAATCTTCTGAGTGTTTTATTGACACACGTATTGAGCATGAAGAGGGATCTTTTGAGTCAGAATTAGATGTACGTCGACACGAGGTAACTACGTTGACTAGTGGTCGAAATTCGTCCATAATTAATTAAAAACATAATGTATTTTTCATGTACTATTATATAAACAATATCTGGATGACCGAGCTTTGCTCGGTATTTTTTGGTAAATTGTGTTTAAAATAATAAGTTCAGCCGGCTTACTATGACTTTTTCATTTGCAACGCTACCTCCTGGACCATAATGTCAAACCATCACGTCAAGCCAATGACTTAGTGTTGCTTAACAACGCCATCTGTTGAAGTAGCTTTAGTGTTGTTGTGTCGTTATAGCAGTTAGTTGCTCCCAATTAAAAAAAATAGTATTATTAGTCGCCAATAGATGTCAGTAACAGTCATATTTTTCAGTTTATGTTTAAAAGTTGATTATTGAAAACGCGAATAAAACGATATTTTCTAAAAATGAATCCTAGCTAGATCGATTTATCGCCCCCGAAACCCCCTGTATACAAAACTATGTATTGTACTGTATTCATGAAAATCGTTGGAGCCGTTTCCGAGATTCAGATTATATATATATATATATATATATATATATTTATCCTGCTAATGATATGGCGTCCCACATAGCCCGAAATGCATTTAATCTGGCGTCCACCGGCTTTAGACGTCCGCATACCGGACGCCACTTTTTTAGTCAGTGTTACTTTGGTCCTTTTGGCTCTAGCGACCTGTACAACTAACATTGCCGGAAGGCAAAAAATCACTGAAGCGCTTGCATTTGTATAACTAAAACTTCCGCGAAATCCCGCATCAACGGTGCGTCGCTCGTGTAGCGCGTATATCGACAGTGCGTATACTCATCTAAGACACTTTCGATAAAGCCGATTATTTGGCGTCCAATTGCGACGTTGCCAAACCGACTGTATTTGAACGGTTCGAAATATTTTATAAATGAAAACAACAAATCAGTTATACACAGTTTGTCGAAGTTGCCACATACGTATCGCTGCTTATTTGACGCTCGGTTGCAAAATAAGTATTGTGCCCTCACTTGTGAAAATCAGGTGTTGGCCATCCGTAAATTATACAGCTATTTGAAGTCGATTATATGATTTTGATTATATTATACGTTCGGAATATGCTTAGCACACGTAATAACAATACAACAATCTAATATCTAATATTTTCTTAAAATTAATTATGTTAGATCTGAAAGTCACAAAAGTAAATTGTCATTAATACGTTGAATAATACTAATTATTTTACGTAATTTTTAGGGATTGATTTTTAAAGTTTTATAAATACAGAAAACTATTTCAATTGTTTTCACCTGTCATACCTATAGGGTAACCCATCTGTCTATAATAAAATAGTAATCCTAAATTTATGTGTGTTTATTTCATTATTTTTCCTTGCGACTGTAGAAAAATACACGGATGTCGAATATGGTGCGGCATGAATAGTATGTACCGTCAACTGAAGTTCGTTTATGGCTTCAAAGCTGCGCGACACATATACGGATGTCGGTTTGACGCATACTTTTCATACTGTATGATATTTGACGTCCGTATACATGAATCTATGGCACTACGTTAGAAAAATAATCGGACGTCGAATATGGTGCGGCATGAATAGTATATACTGTCAACTGACGTCCGTATATAGCTTCAAAGCTACGCAACACTTATACGGATATCGGTTTGATGCATACTTTTCATACTGTACGATATTTGACGTCCGTATACATGAATCTGTGGCACTACGTTAGAAAACTAATCGGACGTCGAATATGGTGCGGCATGAATATTATATACTGCCAACTGACGTCCGTATATAGCTTCAAACCTACGCGACACTTATACGGATGTCGGTTTGATGCATACTTTTCATACTGTACGATATTTGACGTCCGTATACATGAATCTATGGCACAACGTTAGAAAAATAATTGGACGTTGAATATGGTGCGGCATGAATAGTATATATACTGTCAACTGACGTCCGTATATAGCTTCAAAGTTACGCGACACTTAAACGGATGTCGGTTTGATGCATACTTTTCATACTGTACGATATTTGACGTCTGTAATATGAATCTAATAGCACTTCTTCCTTTTCCTATAAATGCATAAGCTCCCGTTATGAATGTATGACCCATTGCCGTCTCAGATAAATAAATCATAAATCATTTTATTTGCAACCAAGTACTTAAGCCTAGCATACAAGGACACTTTTTTCTTTTTTTTTGGGTGGGAAATTATCAAATAACTTTTCCCGCTCGGGGCGAAGCAGGAGGGCGTGTCAGACTCTTACTGACTAAAACCCACCCGTGTTCCTTTTGTTACCATGTTGCCGGGGGCCACGATCTTCCTTTCGGACTTCTTCGCAACCCTGGCAGGCATCAGCCCTAGTGAACCCGGTCAATTCCGCTGACATCTCTTTGAGGTGCACGTGGAACACAACGCACCGTCAACCCGGGTCTGGTCCCTATCGGATGGCGAGCTACCCATTGCTCACCGACCGCAAGCCCGTGCCTACGATGGCCGGAAATCGGCCTGCGATTCCCGATGCCCAGGGCGTCTCCTCCTGCGGCGATTAGGGGCGTGAGGGCGCGAAATTTGCCTCTCTCTCACGCGTTCTGCCTCCTCCTTCGCGAGCATTACTGCCGCCCAAGTCGGGCAGACGTCTAAGTTGCCAGATTACAAAGGGTTTTTCAAATGCCATTTTCAAAGTTTGTGCGCTCGTGAGGTTTTATGTAATGGTGTAATTATACGTATTATTAGTAAACCTGTATTATTCATTCATAATTATATTTTTTTTTTAATTATCCATGCTTATATGTGAAGATAAAGTTAAATTATGCCACTGGCAACTTCATGATCGCTGAACCCATAGTTTTTTAAGAATATCACTTAAAAATTATATACAAAAAGAAAGAGGTATTGATACCAAATAAAGTGAATATAAATCACACAACTGTGTAGTGTTATTTTGACAATATTTTCAACTTGTCATCAAGGACTTCATCTATTTGAAAAAATCGATTTTAATCATTTCCTGAAGTCTGATAGCGGTAAAATTATACATATTTATGTATGTCTGGTGAGAACGCAATGTTATGATGACGGTGTGTGCCAGCCTGATGATGGAGTTGGAAGGTGGTCATAGGATCTACGCTCTGTTAAACCAAACGAGATTGGGCTTTTTAAATTGGTCTCTTGTGGTGGGTACGTGAGTTTTAGGTCTATTGTGTCTTCCGTCTGCCGGAGAATTTAATGTGTTAAATACTTAACGTTTAAAAAAATACAAATAAAATACTAATAAAACCCTAAAATTTATTCATATTCATCGCCACTGTTTTGCTGCCGCGTACTCTCTATGACAATGGTGCCAATTCTGTTCTACACCGAACAAAACTATCTCAAAAATTCCTTACTTTTGGCTATGAGAATTGTAACGCTATTTTGCAAGAAAAAATCTCTAAATTTAAAGATTATTTTGACACGACTAAAATCGAATTTGACAATCGCGACTCAACGTGGTATTTTTTATTTATTATTTTTCTTTTGGCTTCGCAACATGGTACTTTGTGCGCTAGGCAATGAATTTTTTTAGAGACGAAGGCGCGCGCAAGCGGCCAGCCTCGACGTGTTTTATATGGAATTTTTCACTTTTTGTTATATGTGCAGGGGTTTAATAAAGGGGGTCGAACATTTCATTATGTTTGCGATAGGACACGCCATTTTCAAGATATAAGCAAAAGAAAAGGAAAACAAAAAATACAGTACTGTTTTGGCACGTGAAGGCGAGGCGTTGGTGTGAATTTTAGTTCATGACCACTAGTTTTATTTCACACCTTTTTAATCGCGATTAAAAATTGTCAGATTTAGTTGAAATAAATTATTATAGTCAACATTTTTGGTGAAAACCGGCAAACTCAGAATAGCAAAATTGTCATTTTCACTAAACTAATAACTCAGTGCAATTTTAGTGCTGTCATACTAAAATATAGTTAAGTTGTGTCACTTTAGTCTTTATCAGAATAGGAAATTGTCGTTTGACAGGTGACAGGAATAAACCGAATTTTAGTGATTTTTAGTTAGATTTGCAGTTTTTTTTTAGTTTTGAGAATTTTGTGACAACAGAATCGGCACCATTGTCTGTTATTCCAATGACATTATTTTTTTTGGGATGGAAAATCATCACATGACGTCTCCCGCTCTTGGAGCGGGCTTGGCTAGGGACGTGAGGGCGCAGGGACTGCCACTCCCTCACGCGCCCTGCCTCCTCCTTCGCGAGCATTACTGCTTCGCAGAAGGAGGTGACGGCTTCCCATGCACCACCTGGGCGTTTCCTCCCGCTTTAACCTGAACAGGAACCCCCGGAAGCACCCATGCCCGGTGAGAACCTGCGGCAGGCGGAGGGTGAGGACGCCGTGGTGCCTCTCTATCCACTCCTCAAAGAGGGGACTTACCGCCGCTATTGTGGCGTGCCCAGCGCTGGGTTGCGACAACCGTACAAGCCATGTCGCCATGAGATCCTGCCGGAGCTTTGTCCGCCGTACCGCGATTTGACACGGCAGTGGAGTTTTGCCCCGGCGTTTCGCCTCCTCGCGCCACTCCCACATGTGCGCGAGGACCTTTGCCTCCAGATCCCATGGCGGACTTCTTGTACCCTTACCTATGTTGTTTTACGATAGCTTAAATGTTGAATACTACGTACCCCACACTAGTCGCTTAACCACTGCACAAATCATGCCATCAAAAGATTTTTTTTACCTTTTGAGAAAATCGCAAACAAACAAACAAACATATAATATACATACATACATTAATATCAAATAAAAAAACCGGCCAAGTGCGAGTCGGACTCACGCACCGAGGGATCCGTACAAACCGTATCCACGGTTTATGCATAAGGTTTATGTTTATGAAATTAAATGTTTTTTTTTTTTATATTTGAGTTGATTGAATGAAAGGTAAATTGCGGTTTACGATTTATGACGTATTAAAAAAAAAACTACTTACTAGATCTCGTTCAAACCAATTTTCGGTGGAAGTTTATATGGTAATGTACATCATATATTTTTTTAGTTTTATCATTCTCTTATTTTAGAAGTTACGGGGGGGACACACACACATTTTACCACTTTGGAAGTGTCTCTCGCGCAAACTATTCAGTTTAGAAAAAAATGATAATAGAAACCTCAATATCATTTTTGAAGAGCTATCCATAGATACCCCACACGTATAGATTTGATGAAAAAAAAAAACAGTTTCAGTTCTAAGTATGAGGAACCCCAAAATTTATTGATATTTCTATTTTTGTGTGAAAATATTATTGCGGTTCACAGAATACAACTACTTACCAAGTTTCAACAGCACAGCTCTTATAGTTTCGGAGAAAAGTGGCTGTGACATACGGACGGACAGACAGACAGACATGACGAATCTATAAGGGTTCCGTTTTTTGCAATTTGGCAACGGAACCCTAAAAACCTCCTTTTTAAAATCGGTTAAAAACATCAACTTGTTGTTGCTGATGAAATCGTCTTGCAAGGTTTGACCCTTCTATACATACAGATATGTGTACATATAGATGTATATACTTTCTTATATTCAAGTGCAGTTAAATTACAAGAACTTAAAAGAAAAATAAATACGATATCTCTAAAATAGTTATGGTTTCATCACCAATGAACAATCATGGATAGCTTGTTTCTTTTCTTTAGTTTATCAGTAAGTAAATAAATGTAAAAACAAACATTTTAGGTTGGAAATTATAGATAAGCATAACAACTTCCATCCTGCATATCGCAATTTTATTCTACTAAGCAATTATAATAGTAAAATTTGTTTTCTATTTATACGTTTCTTGCCCAATGTTGCCGGCAAGTTTGGAAACATTCCCGGCAGTTTTGGCAACTTTGGCAATATTGCCGGCAATTTTCATGGCTAGCCGTGGCGCCTCTCTAGCCACTCCTCAAAGAGGGGACTTATCGCCGTAATTGTGGCGTGCCCAGCGCTGGGTTGCGACAATTGTACTCTTCATGACGCCATGAGATCCCACCGGAGCTCTGTCCGCTGTACCGTGATTTCTCGCGGCAGTGGAGTTAAGCCCCGGCGTAAGATATAAGGACCTGGAAGGGTTTCGCAACGATCAGATAACTTATAATCAGGTACACTAGTGGCTCTGTGAGTTGTAGACCTCGCGAGACTGTCTTTTTTGCATAACTCAGATGACGGTGAACTTGAGCGACCTTCTTCAAGGTACCTATACAGCAAAAGAAGTAGAGAATGTATTGGTACATATGAAGCGCTGAAAATCCCCGGGACACGACGGGCTCAGTGTGGAACACTTAAAGAACGCTGGTATCCATTTGCCCAGGGTACTGGCTTTGTTTTATAATTGTTGTGTGTCGCACGCTTATCTGCCAAAGGATATGATGAAAACTATTGAAGTTCCTAATGTAAAAAATAAGACTAGTGATATATCAGATAAAGCGAACTGCAAACCAATCTCTCTCTCTTTTAAAGAATGATGTCAAGCTCCATGATGCTCAACATGGGTTCAGAGAGGGGTTATCTACGGAAACTGCAATTTTATGTATAAAAAGACTGTAAAATATTATACAGGCAATCAGACTCCTGTTTTTGCCTGTTTCTTGGATACCTATGTCAAAGGCATTTGACATGGTGTTTTGTGACAAGTTATGGTCTAAATTGTGTGTGCCCAGTGAATTGATGAGTGTTTTTAAAAACTGGTACACACATCAAATTAAATGTGTAAAATGGGCAAATGGACGGTCGGATGAGTACGTGATGGAATGTGGAGTTAGACAGGGTGGATTAAGCTGTTTAATTTATATATAAATGTGCTTATTCTCGAGCTCAGCAGTTTGCCTGCTGGCTGCTACATAGATGGGCTAGCATTTAATAACATTAGCTACGCTAATGACATGGCGCTGCTGAGCCCGTCTGTGGCAGGTCTCAGAAAATTTAATAAAGTTCGTGAGCGTTACGCTGAGGAGCATGGTTTTAGATATAACACGGACTAAAGTCAGTTGCTTATCGTTAAGGTGGCCAATAAAGGCGCAGAGAGATACCCTACTGTCACTTTAAATGGTGGTGTCATATGCGTATTGTAGCGGAGGATTTGAGGAACAATCTAGATCGGATCAATGAATACCGGGAGCGAAGAGCATTATCAGTGAGATGTACCTAATAGTTTTTTACTCGTATAGCGTTTGGACTAGTTTCACTCAAAAAGCTGTTAATGCTCTTCGTGTCCAGTGCAACAATGCATTCAGGATGCTGTTGGGGCTGCCACGCTTTTGTAGTACCACGAAGATATGCTCAGCAGTGGGCGATTACAGGCTGTGAATAATATTATATTATCAGAAAAATCTAGTTAATAGTACTCTTTGAATCTAGTCAAATTAAACTTAGAAAAACCCGTAGTAAACTCATGCTAATATTAGGGTTCCTTCGTTCGATGAGGAAGAACGATTGATTCCACAGCAGTAGTAACATCTTGTATATGTATACAAAAATGAACGAATAACGCGATTAGATTAGTGCGAAGTATCTACCATAACTAAAAAGTTTTTATTTGTAACTATTTAGTTATGGTAGATACCCCGCACTAATCTAATCGCGTTATTCGTTCATTTGTCGCACAAATACTTAATGCAAATTTAAGGCTTATATAGTTTTCACATGGACCACACTGTCCGAGTATCCAAATTAAAATGTAACCATTCGGGAAACACCAGCTTTCAAATAAAAAAAGAATCATCAAAATTGGTTCACCCAGTCAAAAGTTATGATTATGAGGTAACAAACATAAAAATATACGGTCGAATTGATAACCTCCTCCTTTTTTGAAGTTGGTTAAAAACACGATTAATAATTTTCAATACTGTGTCTCTGTATTTAGGCTTTCATTCCTTAAGTCAGGATAGA
Organism: Aporophyla lueneburgensis; assembly: GCA_932294355.1. Classification (NCBI taxonomy): domain Eukaryota; kingdom Metazoa; phylum Arthropoda; class Insecta; order Lepidoptera; family Noctuidae; genus Aporophyla; species Aporophyla lueneburgensis. Next base: position 16,130,880 of record OW028754.1, read on the forward strand.
GAACTTTTATCTGACTATTAAAATCAAAACCCATAAGGTGGATGTGTGTTTTTATTTTTAACTCTTTAGTTATGGTAGATACTCTGCACTAATCTAATCGCGTTATTCGTTCATTTGTCATTCAAAAAATAATCATCAAAATCGGTTCACCCAGTCAAAAGTTATGAGGTAACAAAAATAAAAAAAAAATATAAAAAATACAGTCGAATTGATAACCTCCTCCTTTTTTTGAAGTCGGTTAAAAATGATAATAGCACAAATAAGTCAGCGGTCAACCGTGAAACTAAAAAAATATTTACTTAGAATAGACAATGCGTTTTGCGAGACTCCGTGAAAGAAAGAGATAAGTATAAATAAACGAATCATAATGCTGGCAACGTCGCACTTTGAAATCCCAACCGTCTGATTTGGACGTAAAAATATCCACGCAATAGATTAATAATATTGATATACGTAGGAGGTCAATAAAGCTTCACTATTGTGCGGGGTCCAAAAATGTTTGGGCCTAACTACAAGAAGAATATTGCCGCAAATAAATGAGCAAGAAAATTAAGTATAGGATGGAGTAGGAAATCAAAAAACTAAGCAATATTCATCAACAGATGATAAAAAATGTTAGCAGAACTGGTGGACGTCGTAATGATGCGCAACATGCTTGACGCCAAATGAGTTCCTGGATGTAAATATATATATATATATATATACATATATACAAGAATTGCTCGTTTAAAGGTATAAGATATTTTATCACAAATAAAATTTTAATTGTGCACCCCTTCTCCATATAAATATGAACTGTGCCGTATTTCACACTCTGCCATATTTCACACTCCATCTGCGTAATTTTAGTAGAAGAGGTAGAAAATGATTGTTTCACATATTATTATATACTCAGATTCTTTGCTATATTAACTATAGCAAAGAATCTGAGTATATAATAAGCGTATTCTTATTGTGACATTTGTTTTCTTTCTCTTTCATCTTGTTATATCAGTTGTTGAAGACAGTCTTTTTTTTGTAGTTTGCTTCATTACCGATCTTTCTTTGTGGAATTAATAATTATGCCTACGCAACCAGAATTCGTAGGACGGTTGTAGTGAACAAAAGATCGTTCTGCTTTCAAAATAGGAACCCGATAATTCCTCATTCCTGATACCATTTCAAGTAGAAGATATCGTCGAATTTGCCGAAGGACAGTCGGTCACCGTTCACATTGTCTGTTTAACAATAGATCAACGGCTTGGGTACTAACCACTGCTGTCGGATGAGAAATTCTATCTGCCCACAATATCCTATCTTTTGAACGATATTTGAGACAAGGAAGAGCTTGGTTGAAGTATTACCGAGATTGGTGCACCTACTATTAAGCTATTGAAGACGGATGCCGGGGGACATCGGAAGTTATGGTGATGCCATAGCACGCAGCAAAGGACTTTTAATGGCTAAAGTTAAATAATTGATTAATTAGATATTACATTAACTAGGTCATCATCTGCATAGCCTTTTCCCAACTCTGTTGGGGTAGGCTTCTAGTCTAACCGGATGCAGTTGAATACCAGTTTTTCAAATTGAACAACTGTCTATCTGTCCTCCACAACCCAGTGACTGGGTAATACTATACTTCGTGGTAAGACTGCTTGTCAGATTTTCGGGTTTCTGACGACCCATAACGACAGTCAAAGATTTACGAATGACAGCTGTGACCATTCCGAAGTACGGAGGCGTTTTGGTATGCAAAGTTGGTTACCCATCCAGAAACCAACGGTGGCAAGCGTAGCTTAACCTAATATATCGTCCCGTGCGGTATTAACTACGTAATTATATGATAGAATAATTTTGTCAAAATAATATATGTAAAATTTGTGGGCTTGCAATCGTCTCACGGTAGAACAAAGGCTACCTCAAAACAAAAACTACTGCCTGTAGAGTGATTCAGTTCTCCTCACGAACATAATATTGCAATTAGAAATTGATCTGTTGGCTGACTGACCTGTTTTTAAAGACACCAAGCTATTTCCCGGCGCACCAAAACATTAAAAAAGTAATATCGATGACACGATCACACGTCAGAACAGGACGAATACTATCCAAAATGGTGTGATACCGCCATTCAAGGACGACCGCGCCACAGAGAGGCACTTCAAAAATGTGTTGTTGAGAATATTCGTAACATTTAGGTATGTGAGTATTCACCGTATGTTACATGACGTGTAGATAATGTAGGTACGTAACAAAAAATGGTGGTGCTGCGAAAGGATTGATCACCAGCCTCGTCACCAAGATTTCAATAAGTTTACATTTTATTTAAATATCCTGTGTGTCTTTTTACAATACAAAAAGGTAGCATGATATTATTCCAAAAATTCATCTTTGGAGTACGGCACTGTAGTGCGGCTAGGGAGTATCACACTCCAAAATGTACGTTTGTACGATCCGTCAAACGAATTTACACCTTTTCTAATGATGTATCGACGACCCAAGAGATAAGATTTCGCAACCATTCATCGATTGGAGTGCTCGCCAATGTTTTCCGTATACATGAATAAACAATATTCCTCCCTAGGGCTACGTCGAACGCAACTTACTCGGTTTTAGCCACATATTGAATTCCTATATAAACATTTTATCACCTAAACAAATCAGTGAAGAAATTCCTTGTGGTGTACTAAAAAACGTGCAACTTATTGCTTTTGCGCTTAAAAACAATTGTTTAAGCTATTTATGTTTCCCAATCCATTTTTACCCTTTTGGTGAATTGTCCTCTCTACAAAGCTCGTATAGCCACTACAGTAACGAGTTTTCTTTGGCACATCATCATCATAATCATTTCAGCCAAAAGACATCCACTGCTGGACATAGGCCTCCCCCAATTTGGGGGGTTTTTCCATAATCGCCACGCTTGGCAAGCGGGTTGGCGATCACAGTATGTTGGTAAAATGCAACGAGAACGCTGGTTCCCATTCTCTTGTAAGTCTTTTAGTCACCTTTTACGATACCCACGGGAATAATTGGGATGGTGCCATTCTTAACGTCCGACACTACTCGAAACATGCATAATAGGAATTTCCTAATATTCCATTTACTTTTCAGCCTGTCTGAAAAATAGCTATTCATTTCGCAGCCATGCTCAACTGAACCCCTAAATTGAAGATCCCTTTTTAATCTGCAATCGGTCTTAGTACCGATCAAAAGCCGAACAATTCACTTGGAAGAAGCTGACGTGTCGGGTTGGGCACCCTATTCAAAGTATACAAGTAATTTGTAGGCCTTTGTGAAATTAAGTTGAAAATATCAAGGTTTGGACTTACGGTTAAGGAGATAAGCTAGGTACCTACTTGCAAGGTTTTACATGGAAATTTTAATGCTCTGTAAATATTATGTAATTCAGTGTTCTTCTGAATTTTTGCTCATGAATATTATTCATACTGTTTTACTTTTACGTAAGCTGGACAAAAAACCTTGTTATTTTATAAAAGCATTTTTAACAAGAAAATATTTACCTTATTAGAACCCGCGACAATAGCACAGAATGAAATAAAAATTCAAAACGGAATACTTTCGTAACGAGTCAAGTATCACTGTAGTAGAGCACAATGCATACTGGAAAAACAATTGAACATCTTTATGAAAGATGTTATTATTAACCTGGAGATTTGTTTAATGTTATATGATTTGAATAACAATGATGTATTAATAATACCTCATCCCTTCGGCACTGTCGATTCAATATTCCCATGACGGCCACACACGTGGGTATTTCCGGACAAAAGAAACGTGATCTTTTGAAATGCTTAATGTCCTGACCCACACCTTTCACCACTTATAATTCAAAAGGAAAAAGAAACCAATGCTATAGACTGTTTGATCACATATATTTCAAACCAAATTTACAAAACAAGCACCTTTCCCGAAACCCGAATTTGATGCTTTACAAATGTTTTAGCAAAATACTTCTTGTTCTGCAAACAATGTAATTAAACAAACAAATGTTTTTGCAACTATCAGCATTATTGAATACGAAACGAATCAAACTACAAAGTGAAGGAATGTCTTCGCTTCCGTATCGGAGCCATTGTACCGAGGAAATTGGAACTTGAAATGTGAATAAAGCTGTACCTTCCTCGTTTGCATTCAATCAGAGATAATATATAAATAACTCACTGCAGTTAACAAGCTGTTTATAAGACTAGCAAAATGTTGGAATAAACGTCTAATTCAAATATTTTACTACAGCTATTAAGATCATTGCAAATATTATATTTTGCCCATTGATGGAGAAAGCACCGTTGCAGAGTTCTGAGTGGCACATAGAGCAAGATTTGTATCTTGGCATAATTCCTGCCGTGTCAGAGTCATCGCAGGATCTTCCGCAGTCACGGATCAGAGTAAATGTACCTGTAACAAGTGATAATAATGTGTTATTTGGCAATTACGGTCACGTCCGCGTTGTAGGTCGCAGGTTCGAACCTAGACAGGCGCTTTAATTTGTGCAAATAATTTCATCACCACTGCTCTCAAAACAGTGAAGGAAAACATCGTGATTAAGCCGTGACCATTATTTAAGAACCAAAAATTCGAACAAATGTGACATCTATCAATTTGCACTGGACCCGCGTGGTGGATTAAGGCGCACTCCCGTGGGAACGGTATGGGCTGATTATGCTACAAAACTTTTAAACGATGGTGTTAAATTTTAGTTTAAATAATTATTTCACTTACTTCCCTGTCCGAAAGTTTTTGTCAAGCATGCGTTGTTTCCTTTTCGACAGTACTTCACTGTAGTTCTTCTATCCGGAGCCCAGCACGATGGGTTGTTGGCCGTACTACATGCGTAACAAATCCTCTCACTCTGCAGCAACATCAGAGCTGACTGTCCCATGATACCGACTCCCTTGGTAGGTTCAATCATTTCGCGTCGAGCTTCAGTGAACGGTGGCCGGACACGTGACACTGTCTTTTCATGAGGAGCCAACTTTGATTTATCCAAACTTCTAAGTCCTTGATCTTTATTTGGCTTCGGAGTATTTTTTTCTGCATTCAAAACTGACGCCAATGCGTTATCATTTTCGATGCGAGATTCCATGTACGGATCATTATTGTGTCGAAGGTAGTCTTTGTCGCTGCTCGAAATCTCCTTTGAATTGTCCTCATCATTATAACTAGACATGGATCGCCTTGAATGTCCTATTAAGTTAGTAGGTTCTTTGTCATGCGAACACTTATTAGGCAATGTACTTGCTTCGGTATGGTGTGAGAGAAGTTTAGCTACAAGAGCAGGTGGTAAAGTTTGAGTTTCCATAGGATCGAAATTAGCAGGGAAACCTCGGAATTCACTTTTATCTGTAGAAGGCTTATTTATTTGTACTGAACGAAGTCCGTTAGCTTCAGGAGCAATCACGTTATTTGGCTCAGAAATATAATGATTTTCTGGCTGAGCGCCATATTCAATGTCTGGTGTTAAAGGTAATGGGTGATCTCTCCTGCCAGCTGTAGATTGAACTCCACTAGATGACGTAGAAAGAGAATCACTAGTTGGTAAAGAACGCATTTGATCTGATGGTTTAGTGTTATCGTCCTGTATTTCATTATTGATGAGTGGTATTATTTCATGGTGCATTTCTTCAGTTGAGTCTATTACAGGGTTATTTATTATTATAGAATTCCTAGTTTTCAATAACTTGTTGCCATCAATTGTATGCTGCGGGTTCGAAAGGGGTACCTGGTTGACAGTATTTTTAGAGTCATATTCTGCATGTCTTAAAGCCTGTGGCTTGAGTGGAGTGGCAGCGCCATTTAAATTTTCAAGCTTTGAAGCAACCGGAGGACTTAGTTGCTGAGTAATTGGTTCACTCTCTGAGGGACTACGCCTCGAACATGGTTTTGGAACAACACTTCTTTGAGCTTGGCCATAAAAATTACCTTGAACAGTATGGAAACTTTGTACTGGCCAGTTACTTTTGCCTCCATCTGGTTGAATTAAGTTATAATCCTCTACATTATTTGTCTCCTGTAGGTAGCCTGAAAATAAAGTAGTATTAAGTCTTAAGTATAGCAAACATAATTTGTTTTCATTTTCTTATACCTACCTGATGAAAGCAGATTACAAAAAACAGTTAAAATTAAAAATTTCATGAGTCCGGCTTTAAATTTCTCACGGAGGAAACTACACCCTGCGGAATTCGAAACTAGACTAAAATGCTTTCACGTAGAAACCTCCCAAATATATTCTACGATAGCAAAGATATTTTATCGTTAAAAGCTGTAAACCAATATCAGTCTATTGTGAATATGCGCTCGATGGAAAGATATTCCATGAGAACAATAGATGTTCCGCAAAAACGGTTTCTATTGTTCCAAACTACATTCTCGTCGATTTCTTGTTCACTTTGGGTTGGGTATGTAATTTTTTTTAGTGGTTTACTAAAACCAGATATTTATAGTCAAAAAATATATTTTATCACTAACCCAATTAGGTAAGACTAAATATTAATGATAAATGATAAATGATTTATTTCTGTAAGTAGGTTTGTACAAACACTTTTACAAGTCAATAATATTTTTTTGAGCTAGATGAGGTCGGCGTTTCCTATCTGACTACTCTGAGAAGAAAGTAAATTGTAATGAACAAGTCTATAGTAATAATACCTCTTTATTTAACACAAAAATGAAAACGAATGACGTACTGCAAACGCTAAAACGAAATAACTTCGCTCATTGATAGTTTTTGTCAGTCTTCAACATAAACTGTCCCACACTAACATGGGGAAATGAATGTCACGGAACACGTAAAAACACTTTTAGTTGTTATTCACATAAATGTTAACCTTTCAATTTCGGCCACAATTACTGTCAAGAGTGCCTGAGGGTTGGTGACAAAAACATCGTGGAGAGCAGAACTTGGATCGCTTGTCAGCGGCAGCCGGCAGCCGGCCGGCGGGCTTGTCTCTGCATAAAATATCGAGTCCGCTCAATAAAATTCGCAACGCTGTTGGAATACACCGAGTATGTTATTGTTTATTTTTCTTGGCGACCGCACTTGGGGTTTTTAATCTTTCTTGTTTCTTATATTTCTATTTTGTATTGAATTTTGGATCGATGTGTTCCAATGCTCAAAGTTGGTAGGTAAATACTGTTATAATTCTTAAATGCCTGTTTCACTGAAATAATTGTTTTAGGGTTCCGTAATCAATAAGAAACCTATTTTCACCATGTCCGTCCGTCTGTCCATAGCTTCGCTTAGATACTCTTTGTAAGCTGGAATTTGGCATACATAGGTATACATATTATCACGCCAACAAAGCGATAAAAAGAAAATATAAAAAACAAAAACTGGCTTACTTACCTTTTCTAAAATGCTGAATTCCGCCATTGGTTGTCTATTTTATTAAGTACTAAAAAGTTTAAAATTCCTAACAGAAAACCAAAAAACCGATAACTATCTAAACCCCGATATAATGTTAATGTGCTGTTAACCGTTATTGGGCACGAAACTTGGAAAAGAGGCACCTAATGTTCGAGACGGTCTATCTATCCACGCAAATTGCTCTTGTCCCCATACTTCGCCTTTATTTGCTCTTTTATTACTATTATATCCGGAACAAGTTAGTAAGTAGTTGATAAGACCTACCAAACTTTGTCAAAGGGAGATTTGGCACAGGTGCGACGAGACCACTCTTCCTAATTGGATGGGTAAGGCGAGGTGTCAAAAATTGCGATGTTACTTACTGAGTTCTGTGGACGCTCACGGGTCATACTCAGGAAAAGTGAACATTTTGATTTTGTAACTAAACTGATAGGTAACGATACTGAAAGTCTCCGTCACGAAACTGATGTAATAAGGTATAGTACACATGGATTGAAAGAAATAAAACAAGTGATTATATTTGGCTTCTCAGACTTATTTAGAATGATTAAAACAAACTTTGTAACAAATCATTTTTTTTTATAACTGCTTTTTCCTTATGTGTCGAATCTCCGTATACTGAGCTGGTAGACTCGGAATGAATTTCAAATTCAGAAGATGTCGATGGCTGCTATCTTCTTTGTCTTTCGGCATTTGACACAGGAGCCATGGTATTTTACTGAAACGCATATAAGTTTTGTTGACTTGTGTTACAAACTATTTATTATTGTATTTGTTATTTTGTTTTTAAAGTAAAGATAAGGACAGAAAATTTAATTATTTGTGATCACTACACTGATAGGTCTATGAATAAGTATGTATGTACATATGTAGGTATATTTCCACCCTCACTACAAAATCATTCGCCAACTTACGTACCCGTGACTACAATTACTGCTTTTTGATGATGTGTACTAAGCTTAACAATTTCTCAGTTTCGTAGCGTAACGCAATATAACGAAAATGAGAATGAAATATGAGAAATTATAAACTCTAAAAATATTTTTAAGTAAACCACGTGTTTCAAACGCAAGCATTGAGCGTATTTGGTAAAATAATACAAAAAATAAGATATGAAAACAGTAAGTAAACAAAAAATATATTGACTTACCACAATATTAGTCGTTTATCACCCTGAGGTTTTTTTTGTAATTATTCACTTGATACATGTCTTGACTTCACGACTACGGCGAAAACATAGTGGCTGTCGCGACAGTGATTTTAACGTAAGTAATATTGATGCCAGAATAGGAATAGGAAAAAATTGTTTCTACCACTTTAAATAATTGCGTTTATAATTTTATTGCGTATTACTAACCCTGAGTAACGAAACGTCCTAATTTTGGGACAAAATTTGGTTAATTAAATAAAAAAAAATCTGTGAACGATTTACGAATAAAATTTGATTCATCAAGAATAATATAACCACAGTCAATGATTAATAAAGCGATGTATATTCGTAACGATTTTTCTCTGAAAATATGAAATGGTCATTGGGACACTAAAAAAATGTATGGGGATATTTTTAACAATGCTTTGACATTCAAAAAATATACTCTTTTAATGAAAACTAACGCTCAAATACTAGAAAACTCTTCGTATTAATAGACGAATATAGCAAAAACGCGGGAAAAAAGGAAAAATATCACAAAATAAGATATTTACATAATTATGAAGTAAAGGGACAAGAAAAGATACCAAATGTATCCTTTTTCTGAGTATGACCTTCACATCTCTTCATGCAAGAGTAAGCATCGCAATCGTATAACTACTTCTGTTGATGAAGGTCCCGAAGTGAGGTATCTGTGGCCGTTTGGATGAAGGAGCCATGTCTCATATTCAAACGCTAACCGCGTCTGCTAATAATGCGGAATGCTCAATATGACCAAACCATCTCATCAATTAGATGGTTTGGTAATGTTGAGAGGTTGAATGAAGGGTGACTAACAAAAGGTGACAAGGCCGATGAGAGTGGAGGAAACGCCGTGAGGCGTTATTGGTGATGTTCTTCAGAAAGTTCAGGTGCAGATATGCGTGTATGACGATATAAGAACGTAAACGAGGAAAAGAAGTATTTAAGGATCGTAGCAGGTGGTGCTCCGTAGTTTCTGCCTATCCCTATGGGAAGAAGGCTTGAGTGTATGTATGTGTATGCATGTAAATTAGACCGAGGGCTAGCTTTCGTGGATTAGTGACACTCAAATTTTTTATTGGTAACCTTAATCCACAATGTATCCATACTTCCATACTAATATTATAAATGCAAAAGTAACTCTGTCTGTCTGTCTCGCTTTCCTGCTAAAACTACTGAACCGATTTAAATGAAATTTGGTACACAGATACTTTAGAGCCTGAAAAAGGACATAGGCTACTTTTTATCCCGGTAGTATGTTACCGCGGGATAATTTCCGACCTCCACGTGGGCGAAGCCGCTGGCAAAAGCGAGTGTATAATATGTCATATGTTTTTCCAAGTGCTCGGATTCCTGAGTATTTTCATTGTAATCTTGACAGATTATCACATCACATCTGCGTGTGTGTAATATACACACACGCAGATGTGATGAACCATGATTGGCTCGGTGTGTATTTTTGGGCGCTGATAATAGCGATCTCATTGAGCCGAAATTTGAATTTGGCACTGAAATGTAATTTCAACAGTTTTCTCTTTTTATTATACACTAGCTTTTGCCAGCGGCTTCGCTCGCGTATTATACGTATAAACCAGCCTCTTGAATCACTCTATCTATTAAAATAAACCGCATCAAAATCTGTTGCGTTTTAAAGATGTGAGCATACATAGAGACAGACAGAGGGAAGCGACTTTGTTTTTAACCGACGAAAAAAAACGGAGGAGGTTCTCAATTCGACGCGTATATATTTTTTAATCTATGACCACGCATAACTTTTTACATAGTAGTCCGATTGTGATAATTCTTTTTTTATTGGAAAGGGTTATACTCCGAAGGTGGTCCAATATAAATGTGGAAAACGAAATCGAACCTTTGTTCACTCATTGATTGTAATGTATAACCACGCATAACTTTATACAGAGTAGTCCGATTTTGATAATTCTTTATATCTTGTACTCTTTATATTCTGTATACCTTGCCAAGTATTATTAGTACATTACAGCCACAAAAAATTATAAAATAAAACCTTTTTAACAAAAAATTTTACCGCAGAAAAAACTGAAAAGCAAAAAATAATAAACCTTAAAATTTTGAGTCGGCGCAGAAAAATCAATGAACAAAGATCACTCAAAGCGCTGACTCATAATTTTAAGGTTTGTTATTTTTTGTTTTTCAGGTTCTTCGGCGGTTTAAATATTCAAATTTCTACCTAATTTCGGTAAGTGTATTTTATTTATACGTGCCTGTAATCCTGAAAACGGATATTTAAGTTAATATATCAGATTATTGAACAATAAGCGATACAATTTCATATCAATTAGCGTGCGATGAGCATGACGGACGTCACGATATGAAGTACTAATTAATTTAATGAATGTTTAGCGAGTACTCATCGTTATAAGGTTTGATGAGATGGTTTTCTGATTTATACAAGTAGTTTTGTTTTCAGCTATGTTGTTGTGTATTAAAGTAATTACTGAGGCTGGAGCTAATGGTTACGAAGGGCGGATCTTAGGTTCGATTTCTAGGTCAGTCAGTGTAATGGACGGTAAGCTTTAGACTAAAGAAAAAAGATAGAAAAACCTCTCAATAGTTTAACACACAACGCTCAAACTCACTCACACACACTCACCCCCATACTCTCACTCATACTCACATTCACTCAATACTTTTAATTAAGGATAATGCGCTAGGGTAGTTAGTGAAATTTTATGAAATTGTCATTCAGTGGGATTACATCAATATAGAGGGTTGTATTGATGATTATAGTTCTGTAAATAATAACATACGTGTTACGGTCACATATAATATTTTTTTCTGATACTGATATCTAAAATGTATGAATTTTTAAATTTGGCTGCTTTGGTTCTTCTCCATAAGTGCTGGAAACCCAAACTTCCAAACTTCGCGGTAGTTACGTTTAGTAGCCTTGATACCAATAGCTACGTTATCCACAAGCAATATGAGTGAATAATGGTTTGTACAGATACCACTCATAACTTCTCACCTTGATTTCTTGAAGGTTTGGGTTGAGGTGTACCTTGAGTACACTCAATTTCGCCAGTTATGTTTGAGTCCCATGTAAGGATGGGCGAGCCTAAAACTATCAACTGGGCATTAACCCAGACTCCGGGCTGCTACTGAGAAATTTCAGATGGAAAAACCAAATGAAACTTTGGCTGACCTGGAAATCGTACTCAGGACTTCATAGTCAACAGTAGCACCTCCTTTTGGGATATATACCAACATTAGCTACAAGTAGTCTAAGGGGAACCTCATTAAAACGTCAGATTAAAAAAATACAACAGTACTTTTAAAAGGATACTGCTAAATAAAACTTGTGAAGGCTTAATGGCCGCTTATAAGAAAAATGTAAGAATAATAAAAGTGTTTTTATTGCTGAGATGACGTAAAACGTGAGTGACGGTGAGGGAGAGGGCCCTTGACAGTGTTTTCGACTAATGAGGCCGGTAAACAGTATTTTAAAACCTTCGTCGTGAGTCCTTATAATTAGAGGTAGGTACTGTAAATGTTGTCTGCAAAAGTTTTCCTTATATTGTATAGGCTAACAGAAAAATATCCCTGGTCGCATACGACCTTTTAAGCAAATTTAGAATTACCTTACACATTATTTATACCAGTGATATAATAGACACGTAGAAGGAAAACACTTTTTTCTTGGTTTAAAGCGAATAAAATAACATTGTAAGAATCATTTAACACTAGATTTTGCCAGCGGCTACGCTAGCGTGGAAGTAAGAAATTATCCCGCCGGAACGTAGTACTTGGATAAAAGTACCCTATGCGTTAATCCAGGTTATAAACTATCTGGGTGCCAATTTTCTCCAAATCCGTTTAGTAGTTTTTGCGTGAATGTGTAACAAGCATCGATACATCCATACCTACATCCTCACAAACTTTCACATTTATAATATTAATAGGATAGTAGGATCCTCTATTGTACCGTCTACTTTAATGTTGTTATTCTATTTTTGAAGTCGTTTTAGTGTTGAAGCCATGTTCAGCATTGGCGCAGGTACCTATGTATCTTCGTCGCCGATCAAACTGTTTTATGAACCGATAAATCTTGACCTAAACAGAATTTTAGCCTCATGTTTGCACTGCATTTTTCTTGTTTTCTAACGTCCATTGTAGCCCATGTAGGTACCTATTATTTAGATTGTTTACGTTCTTCGTCATTGATAAGGGTCGAGATACTAGATGAAATATATGGCGACTCTGTTTGACTTATCAATAGGTCGTGTAGATAGCTTACAATTTGGCCAGATGCGACGGACACTATCTGTTAACTAAACCATCTAATTAATGGGAGAACCGATAGCCTTACAATAGACTTTATCCGATTTGTGTTGGAATGACCAATTGCGACTGTCAAAGCTAGGGAAGTCCCGTAATTCTTATTACAGTTTTTGTCTAGTTTTGCAAGTCAAATGGTTTGTTGTTTTCGTTCAACATTCGAGTCATCTGCATTGCATTCCGTTGGCTAGTTGCCAAGATCTGCTATTTGTGTTCCTTGATACTTCTACTTACGATTTGCATTGTTCTGTTTTCAGTCCGAATTTTCTTTAATTTGAGATTTGTTTTATTAACGAAACGTGGGCCCGGAAAGATTTCTGTGGCTGTTTGCCACTGAGAATTTAAATAATCTTTGTGTTTGCCAGTATGCATGATCATTTGCAATTCATTTCGATCATTCCACACCTAACGTTACCTAACAAAAGCACGTGGGACGTGTAACTTTATAAGAATAACAATGGATCATCTATAGAGACATTTGACATCATTTATAATGAGCAACACAACGACCTTAGTTTCATATCACGAGAGACTTTTATTTTTCCTATATGAATGAATAAAAATAACTGTTATTATAATACATTGAAGAAAATGTACCTATTATTATTTCTTACATTAATATTTACCACACAAAACCTCCCACTATAGACACGATATGAAACACGCCTTTGCATCCGACCGCTCTCCCAAGATTCGGCAGACCAAGATAAATTAAGGAAGGGATAACCATCAATTAGACAAGTAGTGTGTACGTCAAGCGGCAACCCGTATTTTACGCTACAGGAACTATTTCCAGCAAACGTATTGGGATTACTCGCTTAGCTACGTGTGTTGGCGGCCTCTGGCTTTACCGCGTTTACGATACCCATATGTTGGTAGCTTCTGTACTGTACCTGTAGCGGAATGTAAATTGATTAGGAATCTAAATCTCTGAATGTAAATAGAGGTTTATATGTATTGTTGTTACATTACGCGACAAACATCATAAATACCCAATAAGAGATCGGTAATACATCTCAAGTATCATCTTTGATAATCGTTTCTTGTAGGATCATTTTAGATGCCTTGTTCCAATTAGTTATGTCAATAATAATGAGAAAGGTTAATAACGTTAGTTAATTCAGAAATCTTGCTTGTCTTGATACCAAATATAGTGCAAATGTTTACGTAACAAACTAAGTTTTACATCTCGTCCCGATAAACTTGTTATTTGATTAAATCCCTGGCAAAATCAAGAAACCGGTGATCTCGAAACTCGAGACGTATATTTAATATTACATTAGAAATCCGAAACTAACGATAACGATCCTCACACAATCTAATTTCACAGTTATATCCAAACAAATTCACACTCGACTCGTCTTGTTATCCCTTACTGAGTAAATATCTATAACTTGGCGGTATTCGGGCAGATTATTACGATGTTAACTTGTTAAGGTTGTCGTTTATTTTCTCACACCCCTGCAAGTTATATTTGTCGTTCTAACTTAACCGGTAATCACATTCAGTTCAGACAAATTAAGCCCCAGAGCGCTTTAATTTTAAGGCCCGAGTTCGAGTTAAATAATCCCACAGGTGTTGAATTGTGTTTGCAGTTATTCCAAACGGCGAAAAACTTTATAACAGAAGGAAGTTTGGAAGTTAAGTTGTTGGTTCTTTTTGGTTCTCCCTTGTTGAGCCAATGAAAGACGGTTAAGTAGTTGGGGAGTATTATAAAAGTTTTATTGAAAGGAAGCATCTAAAAATTAATACATTTCGCTTTTCAGGATAGAATATTTAAGAAGACGGAACTGCATTAAAGTTTCTTACGAAATTTCACAACAAGTAAACGTGAAGCTCCGTGGTAGGAAAACATAGTTCGTTTTATGCAGCAGAAAGAAAAGTGTGACACTAAACTTTGAACTGACACGCTTTCTCCTGACACCCCGTGCTCTCGCGAACTTAAGTTTACTTTCTGAGGTGGTAAGTTTACAAAATAGCCGTGTGTTTGATTGGCAGCCAGCAAGCCACTAGGCGCTGCTTAGCCAAAAGCTTAACTTAAATGAAGTTGGACGAGTGTGGCTATCGAGCGTGCTCCCAGAGCCCATCTAACTCCCGAACTTACCTTTAACTCTTAGTTTAATTGGGATTTGCAAACAGTTGTGAGTTTGTTAGCGTTGTTTTGTTTTGTATGCCGTTTATGTGAAGAGTTTGTTTCAGTAACTGTGATGCTTTTCCTTACTGTTTAGTGGATACGTTAGGGTTGCATTTTTTTTAGTAGTCAGCGCAGTTCCGATAATGTTTAATTAATTTGATCCAACTAAATGTTCAAAGATATTTAGATTAATTTGTAAATAATTTCTTTTAAACGATACCAAACAGTATATAAGAAATAATAAAATGATATCTTGACTTACCTAAAACTGTTAAAAAAATAAATTAAATATAGCATCGATAAATTCATCTGCATCGCTGTAGACTGGTTATGTTCCTAAGAGATTTAGATGTGTTTATCATTCTAAAATTCATACTTTATATCACCATAGGTATTGCCTATCTATTCCGGAAAAATCTCACCGTGAAAAGTGATTGTAGAGTTAACAGTCATTCAACGTAGCCAAACTAAAGTGACAGTGGGCAGGGCACATTGCTCGCAGAACAGATGGCCGATGGGGCCGAAGGTTCTGGCAACCGCGTACCGAATGACGGAGCGTTGGAAGGCCTCCCACAAGATGGACCGATGACCTGGTGAAGGCCGCAGGAATACGTTGGATGCGAGAAGCACAGAACAGGTCGAAGTGGTGGTGTTTGGGGGAGGCCTATGTCCAGCAGTGGACGTCTTTGGCTGAAATTATGATGATGAGTCATTCAACCGAATGCAACTGATCTACACTATTATCTCCTCATATCACAAAAGTTTTCATGATTATATTTTTCAGAATAAAACAGCAGATGTTCTCAAATAATATGAAAATCATTCACACACAAGCACAACAGTTGGTATGAAACGTGTGCGGTACGGTCCCGTGCAGTGTGTTGCACCCATCCATCACTATTGAGCATGGTGCCATTTTTCTCATGTCACATGTCCCGGTCTATACGGCTTGTGTGCGTTGGTTACGATGACAAATCGATCCATTTGATTTAAATTCGTCAACAAATACTACCTCCATGAAGAATTTTATTGTAACTTTCACGTGTACAACGTTTTTCAGTGGTCTGCACAGGGCTTTGTGTGAAGGTTTTTAAAAAGACCGCAAAAGCTTATGACATTCTTTGTTCGGCTCGTACATACACACACTTGGGTATAAAAACATCATGTTTTTTAAATATTCATACAAACTGAACAAAGTAAGATAATAATTTATTATTTTCAGTTCTTATCTGTCACTTTCATGAACTCACTATAAAAACGGCCGTAAAAACACTGACCTAATAAAATTACAAAAGTTTTTAAATCTCAATTTTATATTGGCAATGATCAGGAAGCGAACAACGACGCTATAACAGAAGCAATATCCCAAAAGTTACATATTTATGAATGAACCCCTGTTTTATAGACCTTGTGTCGGTTACATTTTATGCCTAAGCATACAATAACACGTTTAACATTTTAATGAAAATCGGGGCCTTAAATGTCCATTTATGTCCGTGCAGTGGTCAAAACTATTGTACAATTTATGGGGCCCAAATGTAATCTAGCAATTTGGGTTACCCGCAGGATCACTTATCCTGCACTGAAAGTGAATATTTTTTCTTTGATACGAATATGAATCATGTAAGTACACTATAACGCAACGTTGTTTGAGGATATTAGAAACCGAATGAAATTTAAAAAACTTTTTTACAAAAAAAAACAACCGACTTCCTTAAAAACACTACAAATTGAAAAATAACTTTAATTTCGGAAGTCGGTGTCTTAGGATTTGTATTTAAGATTTTTGCCACCGACTTCCGAAATTAAAGTTATTTTTCAATTTGTAGTGTTTTTAAGGAAGTCGGTTGTTTTTTTTTGTAAAAAAGTTTTTATTTTAAAATTTTTAGTTTTGGTATCTACCCTGCACTAATTCCAAACAAACGGTGCATATTTATGCGATAGCAGAAATCGCGGTTGACTTGCTGTCATTTTTTAAAGAGTTCCGGTGTCTGTCTCCGGAACTCATCATCAGATCTATATGAAATTTATATGGGACCATTTCGGAATAAACCCCTTTCGAACAAAAAAAGAATTTTGGAAATCCGTTCATAAATGACGGAGTTATGGCCGAACATACATAAAAAAAAAAAAAAAAAAATATAAACATCCGAATTGATAACCTCCTCCTTTTTGAAGTCGGTTAAAAATTCTTGCGAATCACAGCAACTTATATACGTACGTATATAGGTGATATTTTTCTGATTATGAGGTTATTTTTCATTTCCGATTTCATAAGCAGGTAGTTTTATGCAAAAGAAATTGCCACTGACTGTGATAAAAACATGCAAAGGAGGAAGTGTCAATTTGAAATTTTAGAAATGAAGGTTTGTTGAACATGCAAATGAAAAGACGCTCACAGTACTATCCCTGAATTAATAATCCAGGTGTCACCCTAGTCGTTTCAACAGACCCTGTTCTACCAAATTGTCAGCTGAGTTCTACAATTAGGGACAAAATTATCGAATGTCCCGAGGTCGAAAATGAATTATTAATGACTGAATCGGGCCTCAGCAGCCTTAAATGGGACCTTTATTTGCGCTGTATTCATGAAAGTACTTTTCAGCCAGTGGTTTACGATCATTACAAGTCAATGAAGAATTTCGTACTTTTGTACAACTTGCTTTATTAACAATTTGCAGGAATGAATTTCTGACTCACGGCTTTTAATTGAGGGTTAACTTGGAATCAATTCTGTTACTTTACAATTAAAGGCTTTTGTGACGTCGGTAAAAATGTTCAAGTGTTTTGAGAATGAGTGCTTTTGATACTGTTATCGTAGTTTTATGAAGTGCTAAATTCAGTCGTAAAGTATTATTTACAAGTAAATTACTGAGCCATCATTGAAGTTTTGACTTATCTTGTATATATCTTTCTATTCTCAACAGCTGTTCTCAGTCTGTGACGTATACGATGTGATTGAAGTCGGTACGAAGCTGATAAGAACAATATGATTTGAGCTTAGTGCAAGAGATAACAGACCTTTATCTGCCATGCAACACTCAGTCACGTGCTTGAGTACAATCAGCTACAAAGGCAGGTCAACATTATCTTCGCTTCAGAAAAGAAGGTACCACTGTAATGGTGATTATATTTAATTCGGGGTGAGAGTCTGGTGATCTGTCACACAGGGTATCCTAGTATGGACACCAGTCTCTCACAAGGGATCGAAGTTTTTGCGTTTTTGTAAAACACAATAATTCTTGTCTCTCTCTCTTTATAACTATGTTAACCTTTGTGAATTGAAAAATTAAAATTTAACTACCTAAAAAAATGATTTCAAAACCAGATTTACTGATCAGAAACCATACTTGCTTTTTATGACAATTATTTAGTTGTTACAATTATTTATGAGTTCTTGTTTGAAAATTGTGTTTCGGCGGTTAAGATAACCAGTTCCTTTGTGTGTTAGGATTTCGGCTGAAGTTCGCTTCCCGAAGATGGAATGCCTGATCATCACATACCACAGGTGAAATGAAGACCAAGAACTTCCATGTTGTGGTAAGAAAAGGAGAATGTGTTGGAATACAAGTTACAATAAAATATTAATGCGTACACAGAGATACATTACAGACTTCCAAAATTAAAGAAATTTGTCACTTTGTGGTGTTTTCAGGAAGACGGCTATTTATTTTTCTTAAAAAAAGTTTTTTTTTACTTTTTAGATGGTAGTACCTACCTACTCCAAGCTACTTTGTATTGCCTTTACTTGCTATGTGAAAAACAGTGAGAATTAGTGTGTTACGATACTGCCTGTATTGTAACACTAACAAGATACACAAAGTGGATTGAAAACGTATTACCGAAGCTAATGCAAACACTACCGATGTAAAGTTAATAAAATTTATATGGGTCCACCCCTAACCTAGCCATTAAAAATAAATCTACTATTGCAGAAAATACCGCGGAACACACATACAAAAAATACACAAAACATACAGACTAAAAATCTCCTCCGTTTTGAAGTCAGTTAAAATTTTGGTTCTGTACTAATACAAAATCTTTCAAAGATCATCTACTCTTGTATGTAACTATACAACGCTTATCTACAATCATGCCCATGCACTGATAAGCGCATCCACGTTTGCATATTAATTTTAGTGGATAGAATCAAAGCGTTCATTTTGATTTTTGTGATTGTCATTGTAAAACTCGTTTGCTTTCGCTGATGGATGCAATTCATCCCGTGAATACGTCGAGCAAAATAGTGAACTAACGAACCCGGTACACGTATGCATAATGTCGAAAACTGGGTATTTGGTTTTCTTTTTGTGTTACTGTAGGTAAGAGAAAGATATGTGAATGTTGGTGGAAATTCCCTCATAGGTAACCTTGTTAGAGCGTTGCTTTGGCACAGTAATAGAGTTGTGTAACGTTTTTCCGGCTATCCGCAAATACAACGTTTCAATATTTGAAGCTCGTGAGCTACAAACATTCAAATGAAATCAATATTGGATTCTGTATACATGAGAGCTTCAAGCAGAAAAAACGTAAAACATTTTTCATGGAGTGTTTCGCGAATTTTTGTGCACCAAAAAATATTTTACAATTTACAGGACTGTGTAGAAATATTTGTGGGTACACCGCAGCATAACCACTTATTCAGTGTTAGTTTAGTTTATTGAAAATATAATAAAACATACCTAACATGAAAAAAAAAAACATAAATAAAATGGGCTTGCATCGTTTATAGAAACCTCAATTCCCATTTTGCTTTCCTAAAAAATATTATTGTACATCTTAATAAAATGATAGCGTGTCTTTTTTGTGAACCTACATCATCATCATAATAACAACCGAAAGACGTGCACTGCTGGACACAGTTCTCCGTCTGGCACCACACCGAACCTTGTGTTTGAACAGTTCGTGAATCTTATAATACAAATACTTAATAGTATTATTAGAAGTTCTATAACTTCTTAGAGGATCTATTAAACATACTTACATACTTACATATAATATAAAGTCACGCCGTCTCATAGGTGTAAGTAGAAACTACCTGCTTACATACTCTTTGTGCCTCGTTAACGCTCATACAGTTAAATAATTGCTAATAAAATGTTGCTATTGAAAAATGCTTTACAAGTGATTGAGCAAGTTTGGCCGAAGTTTGGCCGAAGTTAATCAAAGTGTACGGCATTTATAATAATTTATGAGACCCCCAGGTGTCGTGACAGTAACAGTTTAAGAAGTTCAGTATCCTACAAGTTGGAGCACCTAACATAACCGTAACTAAAAGGCACAAAAGGTCACTAAACTTAACAAGTAAAGTTAAATTGTTAAACGCGCCGACATTCAGCCTTTTTTTTTTTTTTTTTTTCGGGATGGGAAATCATCAAATGACTTCTCCCGCTCTGGGCGGAGCGGGAGGGCGTGTCAGACTTTTACTGACTAAAACCCACCCGTGTTCCATCAGTTGCCCATGTGCCAGGGTCACGGTATCTCTTTCGAACAATCACGCGACCCCGGCAGGACGCAACCCCTTATTACAAAAAGTTATTTTTAGGTATATATAGATATATAGATATAGATATGTATATATAGATATAGATATATTAAACATACTTACATATAGTATAAAGTCACGCCGTCTCATAGGTGTAGGTAGAAACTACCTGCTTACATACTCTTTTCGCCTCATTTATGCTCATACAGTTAAATAATTATTATTTCTAATAAAATGTTGCTATTGAAAAATGCTTTAAAAGTGATTGAGCAAGTTTGGCCGAAGTTAATCAAAGTGTACGTGCATTTATAATAGTTTATGAGACCACCAGGTGTCGTAACAGTAACAGTTTAAGAAGTTCAGGATCCTACAAGTTGGAGCACCTAACATAACCGTAACTAAAAGGCTTTAGGTCACAAAACTTAACAAGTAAAGTTAAATTGTTAAACGCGGCGACATTCAGCCTTAAATATTACTTGCACGACTACTCTTCCTTCGCAAGTTTGTTTTGTGAAGTGAATTTGGTAAAAAAACAGTTCCTTATTTATTCAATAGGAATATGTTCCTTATGTGTATGAAATTTCATTTCGATGGCAGCAGTATTTAACATGAAAAAAGATTTAAGAAATAATTTTTATATGTGGTGATTAATTTTTGCAGCTGAAGCTGTTTGAACTTTTCACAAATGGAAAAATCAGTCAGTTTGTTTATCCAGGGCCGTCCATGTTTTAATAATTATGGACCTTTTTACTTATATAAGTTGTTATTGATATTACCTACGTGAAAAGAATCTAATATAGCGAAAAGATACAGCTAAAGATTTGTAGTGGTCAAATTCATATCATATGCGTCGGGTCACGGGAAGTGCGGTTGGACGCCTTTTAATTTCGCACGCACGTGCCATTGCCATGAGGCGCAAAACCTTTGTCAGTCGAGTCAACAATGAAGCCTTTTAGCAGTGAATTATTATGGCCCACTCTCCCCCATACACCACGGGGAGAAACGAGCTGGCTAGACCTATAAACAATTACGCTAGATTAACATAATGGGATATTTAGAAATAAGCAACTCTGTTAATCTTACGGTGTCGGGATTGCGATGGAGGAGCGATACAAAGCTATTATTTAGCGTAGGCTATCTTAATCTTAGATAACTTTATAGAACTTAGTTCGGGTCTTTACAAATTAGTTTATATTTATGCTGACTAATTTGAGTCTACTTTATACACTCCTTAAGGTTAGGGGTGAAACTTAGTAAATAAAACAATCTATTTATTATACATGTCGGGTTGAGAGGCCGACTGGAGCTGGATTCTTCACTGTTGGACATTTCACTGGGCATAGTTGTGTGTTGCGGGGGAAGAAAACTGTGATAAAAGTTTGATTTTTAGGTTATATTTACGAAATTTAACCTAAAAATCATATTAATTAATGAAACGTTGGACAGTTTCTAGACACTTGTTTCCCGCACGATGTCTGATTAACAAAAGAACTGCACCATTCACATTGCATTTACAATTGCGTTTCGTTGTCAATTGATTTCCCGTACTAATGACTCCTCCGATATACAAATAAGTGTAATGTGTAATTTACAGTGTAGATGAGCAAACATCAGAATATAGGAGAACCTTCAATTACAAAAAATGTATACTTGATGCCAATTTCTGAAACATAACCAAGCAGTTCTACCTACTACCATTTCTAGAGAAAACTAGCGGTAATTGAGGCTTCGCCCGCCGTTGTCGGCAATTATTCCACAGGAACATGCTACTGGGACAAAAAGTAGCCTATGTTATTCCTTATCACATCCCGTCTAGCCATTTCAGATATCAGCCGAAAAAAACAGCCAGGCATAGGTACGGTTTTTTTTGTTATAATTATGTAGACTGCTTATTTATGTACTTACGTGTGTATTTAGTCATAAGCTATTATTTTGACATTTCAAACAGACACTAAAGGAGGGGTATCGATAAGCTAAGGAAATTGACCCAAATTTGACCATAAATTTAATAATATGTTTTTTTTTTATATTTTTCATTTTTTTTTGTGAAATACAGGACACTAACTTTATGCTTAAAATAAATTAATAGTCCAAATAACTACGTTTTGCACACGAAATAAATCAACAAACTGAGGTCAAAATGGCTTTTTTTTTGGAAAATTGTACCATTTTTTTTACATTATCAATTTTTTTCAGACATGAGCGCATCATTTTAGCAGTTTAGCTTTTATGTGTATATATTTGTTAACGTCTAAAGAACAACATATAAAAAAGTCATCATGCTAAAATAATGCGCTCATAGTAAAATAAAACTTTTTTAATCTTGAGCAGTCAACTAAGAAACATCTGGATACTTGGGTATCCAGATGTTTCTTAGTTGACTGCTTTGTGGACTTTACACGATTGCCATTCATCGTGAAAATAATAGTATTATAACAGTGAAAATACAGTCACGACATGTCTCCACTAAGCAATATTATATTTGGTAACAGTATAATAAAATAAAAATAAAATAAAAAACGACGGATTGCACTCCGGGAGTGCCGGCAGAAGTGAAAACTTGAATATTAACGTTGTGCATTTTTGATGTTTTGGAATGGTTAGTGAATAATTTTGCACGAATTGCTTTAATTATCAGTATAAAAGTACTATCGTTTATGTGGTAGAATACAATATTTATTTATTGCGCTATCGTACACAAACATGACAATAATATAACATTAAAAAGTTTATCTCTCAGAAAAATCAACTTCCATCCATAATTTCGACGACAGCAACTACACAGACGGTTGAGCCATCAGCTGTCACCATCCATGGATGCGCGTGGCACGCTGTAACATAAACACACACGAAAATTCGCGCAAGCGTTCTGCGCCGCCTAAACGAAACAGCAGGCGCAGGCATACATTTTCGCCGCGCCGTAGAAAGAGAGGGGGATACTTCCTCTTCTACTCTCCGTCCGTCTTACGAATTTTCGATCAGGGTCACGTGTCCTGACGCGAGTTTAACATTTTTTACCCATTACAAAAAAAGTGCACAACGCCGCTAAAGAAGTTTTCACTTCAAAAAGCCTTATATTTCTAGCCAATCTTAACTAGTTTACACAGTAAAAAAATTAAATAAAACTTACAGTACAGTACCACTAACATTTCGGGTTGGTATAGTCAATGTAAGGTAGGAGCTCATACTGTTGGTTGCTGTGCTCACATAGCATCAGTACTGTGGTATTTATCATATCAAACACATGAAACCAACGTACAGCGTGACATTCATTACAGTCAGCTTGTGCAGGACGCAGCAGTGAACACTTCCAAGTGCGGGTGGTCAGATGATTTTGATGTAGAATAGATATAATTTTTAAATATTTTGTTTAATTTTTCTTGTGAGTTTTAATTTATTGCATGTTAAACCTACAAATATAAGTAAAATTCAAAATATCTTATAATGTTGCATACGTATTTGAATTGTGTTCTAAAAAAGAATAAAATATATTTCTGGAAAATGAATTGTATTTTCTTTACGTATAAGGCTCATCCAATTCAAAAAACATAGTTTTTAAAATTTTCTAGAGGGGTCATTTTTCTTAGCTTTATCGATACCCCTCCTTTAATTTTAATATAAATAGACAGCTTTATGCACATACTTTGTTGTTTTACAAAACCTTTGCACAGTCGTTGTTTGAGCTGAGAACAGTAGGATACCTACTAGCTTACGTAAGTTCACTGGAGAATTCTTTCAAAAAAGATGCTTACAACTTGACAGTGTCAAGAAAAAGTATGAATATTTTTCAGTTCCTAACACCATTCTTATCTAGATAGGTAGGTATGTATTATGTATAAGTTCACGCCCGAAAAACAAATTGTGACTCACCCGCACTCCTGTGACCTCTTTTCGTAAGTCTTAACGGTTCCGTAACACAGTTTAGGAAATAGGTGTTGTTCGACGCCAGGCCAAGGCCCCGACCATAGGATTTTAATAGCGCAGTGGAAGGCATGATGGTGGGCCCTGGGACAAGACTGGCTGCGAACTGTCCGCCGTGCGCGGAGCTGATTAATACAAATATTCAAAAGACTCACCTGGTTGAGGAAAACCGGTTCTGGAGCCTACCTGGATTTATGTATGTAAATGAGTGTATATTGTATTGTGTAGTGAAGCTGTTAGTATTCCAGGATACCAGGCCGCTACAATACGCTGTAGTTTTTCTCAGCACGCGGCTCCCAATGGTCACTATCACATCAAACTATTTCAAACAAAAAATATATCCAAACTAAACCCGTATTATCTCGTCAAAAGGGGTTGGTTACACACAAACAATTGGATCACGACAAATTGTCCACAAAACGATCGATTCAGAAGATTAATTAACAACACGGGTCGCAAACCAAAATAGGACCATTACTTTTCCAAAGATCAAAAACAAGTAACAAAATCAAACTGACAAGTGAAAGTTGACACTCCGTCACACGTCAAGAAACGCAGGCGCACAGAGTAAACAAATCAAACGGTCCGTCTGTTATCACGGGAAAAAATCCAATCAAACTTCTAAGGGAAGATAACATGAAACAATTGTGTATAAAACTTTACCTCTTTGTTATGGAGAGCAACATTTTCTTTAGGAATATTAGAATTTGGCACGATGACCTGGACTTTTGATGGCTGCTCATCACCTTTGATGTCGCGCCACCATGTTTGCTCTCCTAGGTACATAATGCATGTATGTTTAGTGTAGCACAAAGGCGACTCTACTGCAAACCTTATCGTGTTTTCCCATCTGACCAACGCGTCGGTACTATACGATTTCATGAATGCTTTTTCGCTTTAATTTCGTTCCACATTTGCATTTTGATGGTTATCTAGTTTTAATGCATTTTTATATGTATCCTTTTGGGTGTATCTTGCACTGTCGTTGTAAATTCTATAAGCAATCTCGTGGGAACACCCATTTTAATGTCTATATTTTAGAGTAAGTTATCTGATCAGTTACTAGGAAGTAATTATATGGCTTTGTCATTATGAAATATGGTTTCCTTACGTTAATAATATTCGCAAAATTTATGTTTATTACTGTGACAACTTTAGCGTCAGAACTAGAGTAATTAAGGCAGTTGTACAGTCGTAACGCTTTGTTAATTCAGCTATGAAATCAATTGTGTTAGTAACTATAGTGATATACTTCTAACTATTATGATTTATTATGAAATAAATTATGTACCTACTGTTATAAAGATAAAGTCAAATTTAGATGAACGTACTGGGAACCGATTACTTTTCCGAATTCTTTTTGTTCGAATTTCATTTCACCGAAAACTATTGACCGACGTCTTTTTTGCTATATGCATTATTTGACATATTTTTAGATCATCGAAGTATCATGTGTCATAGGTATTATTTTACCGAACTATGTTTCGCCGATTTACAAATCAACTTTTTACTATTGGCCGAAGCCTCTTTTGAACTTTTTTCATTAGCAAATGATTTATTTGCCGTATTTCCACCACAATGAAACAACATTTTAGGGAATATTATTTGGTCACAAATATACATCCGGTTACTCGGTAGCGTCTCAATATGAAATTAAAATATACGTAGTGTCATAAAAAGTCAATATATTCTACCACAAAATTTTGTGACAAACGAATCGCTGTAAAACCGACTTTACGTAGTCTTGTCTGCCCTACCCCTAGAGTGTAATTTAAAATCGCGTAGGCGCGGAGGGGTAGGGCGGCCCGCGAGCTGAGGAGCAGGTGGTTTGAAGGCCCGCCTCCGCGGCTGAGGCTGTCCGGCGAAGCCGGTGGTGAGCGTTAAAACCATCTGCGACGATAGGCTCGCGTGGGTCCGCCCAAACCCCGCAGCGCCGGAGCCGTGACAGAAACAATGCTTGCTGCATGTTGCATGCCTGATTGCATGTTGCATGCTTGTTCGCACGCTGCATGCTTGCTCGCATGCTGCATGCCTGCTTGCATGCTGCATGCCTGCTTCCACGCTGCGTGCCTGCTTGCTTGCTGCATGCTTGAAGAATCATGCTTGTTTGCATGTTTCTTACTGGGACGCTTTAAAATCACTTATGTTCATAATCAACTTGTACGCTGCCAGGCTAGACTAGACCCCTACCATAGGATTTCAATGCGCAGTGGAAGTGTGATAATCGTGGGGCTCTAGAGACAAGAAGTGGCGAGCGCAACTAGTCCGCCGTACGCGGAGCAGACAATCAAATCAAACACTTACAGTACAACAAAAGAACTTACCTGTTGGCTGAAGGACACTGCTCTGGTGCCAACCTGGAGTTATGTATGTAAGTGAGTGTATCTGTATTGTGTTGTGACGTTACGAGTATTCTTCAGGCTAGAATCCGCTGCAACAAGGCTTGGAGGCAATCACAGCATGCGGTCTTCAAATCACTCGTTCCCAACAGCGTCACACTCAACCATCGGGTCATGACAGATTGTCCACAAAACGACCGGTTAATTAATACAATTGGATCACGACTAATTGTCACAAACGGATCGATTCAAAAAGATTAATTTCAACAAAAGCGTCGCGGGGGTCCCAATAGCGCGACGGACCTATTTTAGCGGCAAAAAAAACAAGAAGCTGTCAAGTGTCAACGTCAAACTTGACAAGTCAGATGTCACTTCGTTACACGCGCATTCCGTTAGGCGCACAGATAATAAACGGTACCGAACACAACTGTTTTATTTAGTGCCATTACATTTAAATAATTAATTAATTAAACAAAAGAGTAGGTTAATCTGAACAGTGGTATAATGAATGTTCGGAAACAAAATACATCGAACAAATGTTATTTCCGCTAAGTGTAACTTCGGTAAAAACTTTTTCGACCAAATAAAACGTCGGAGTAACGAAAAAAGTCGAAATGATAATAGGTCAACTGATACAGTAGCAAACGTAACTTCGATGAAGTAAAAAAAACGAAACGATAATAGTTGAAAAGTTTTCGGTGAAATGAAATTCGGTCAAATATTTTTCGAACTTATGATAGGTAACCGAACGTACTATTTGATGGATGTTGCTCCCTAAATATCTAGTGTGGCAACTATTTCTTAGAAAATATATTTGTGTATATTTTCTAAGAAATAATTTGGTTGGCGGCCGGAAGGTTCTGGAGTGGCGACCACGTACTGGAAGACGGAGCGTTGGAAGGCCTCCCACAAGATGGACCGATGACCTGGTGAAGGCCGCAGGAATGCGTTGGATGCGGGAGGCACAGAACAGGTCGAAGTGGCGGTGCTTGGGGGAGGCCTATGTCCAGCAGTGGACGTCTTTCGGCTGAAATGATGATGATGATGATGAATTTGGTTGGGAAAAAAATATCAGTAGTGAGAAGACAATATTGCCAATTTGTGTAGTACATTGTATATTAAGGCGAGCCATTGGAGGATAAGCAATATAACAATTCATTTATATTGTAACGTAAACCCATATCCGGTTTACCAGGTATTTAAGGATATCATTACATCTGTTTAACCTTCGAAATGTTTCCATTGTGTTCATCTTAAGCGGGGAAATGGTGGCAATGATGGCCTTCCCCTATTTAATCGTGTTCGAAATGAGCCCTTGCCAGGATATATCGCGGTAGACAATCGAGAGGGCACATACACAAATGTTACAAACAAAGAAACATTTATTTTTTCACGCAGCGGTCTTTTTTTGGATCTCTTCTGAAAATGGTTCCAACAATGTGAGACTGAATATTTTTGTAGGTATATAATTGTATTTTTATAAGTTTTTTAACTGAATTGTACAATCCGTGGTTGTTCTTTAAATTTCGAAACACATTTATTTGCAACATTTTGCTGGGATCACAAAATGCTATTATAATGTAGGTAGAATTGTTCAACATTATTGATAAATATCTGGTTGACCGAGCTTTGCTCGGTATTTTTTGGTAAATTGTGTTTAAAATAATAAGTTTATGTTCAAGTTGATTATCGATAAAGTTGGTCAGTAAAAATATGAATAAAACGACATTGTATAAAAATGAATCCTAGCTAGATCGATTTATCGCCCCCGAAAGCCCTTGTATACTAAATTTCATGAAAATCGTTGGAGCCGTTTCCGAGATTCAGATTATATATATATGTACAATACAAGAATTGCTCGTTTAAAGGTATAAGATATCTACAATACTTCATATTCAGTTTGAAGAGCGATAAACGATAATTTCGACTGTGACAATGCTATGTAAAATATATTTATAATCATTATGACGACGTCAAACAGTGGAAATTACTACAATATATTTGGTCGAATACACAAGCGAGGCAATAATACGTTTATATGTCTGAAGAAACGATAATAATATTTATTAGTTGACCTTATTGGTCATGTTCTTCAGAAAGGTCAAATGCGTAGTATCAACTCGCAATCGGCGCGCGATGTGTGACACGTGACAATTTCCGTAAATTTAAGAACGATCACAGTCTGTCTAATCTTAGTCTCCATCTGTCAAAAATACCTCGAAATCCCTACATTTTTTGACATTTGATTGTCTCAGAGGTGAGACGACGAGGACGACGACAACGCTCCAGAGGTGACCGGGGTAGAGTTGAGAGTGGCGGTACGCCGGCTAAATGCCAAAAATACCGCCCCAGGACCCGATGGCTTGCCTGGCAAAGCCTGGGTCCTGGCCTTAGAGGCTCTCGGGCCTCGACTCAGGGGGCTCTTAAGCGCATGTTTGGAGAGGGGCCAGTTCCCACTTCGTTGGAAGACGGGGAAACTGGTCCTCATTAAGAAGCCTGGGCGCCCAGCGGACTCTCCGTCCGCTTACCGGCCCATCGTGCTGCTCGACGAGGTGGGCAAGCTCTTTGAAAGAGTAATTGCAGACCGCCTCGTTGGGTGGCTGGTGCGGGAGGGGCCGGATTTGGCGGACAGCCAGTTCGGTTTCCGCAAGGGGCGCTCTACGGTGGACGCCATCATGCGCGTGCGAGCCCTCACGACGGGGGATGCAGTGGCCCGGGGTGGGGTCGTCTTGGCGGTGTCTCTAGACATCGCCAATGCCTTTAATACCCTGCCCTGGAGTTGCATTAGGGAGGCACTCCGGTATCACCGGATGCCGACCTACCTCTGTCGCGTGGTCGAGGCTTACTTGACGGATAGAGCCGTCATCTACCCCGGTCGCCAGGGAGACTGGAACCGGCGAGAGATGTCGTGCGGTGTCCCACAGGGATCGGTCTTGGGGCCGCATCTGTGGGACATCGGTTACGACTGGGTGCTGCGCGCCGACCTCCCTAGCGGCGTCAGCGTAGTTTGCTACGCTGACGACACGCTGGTCCTTGCGCACGGGAGGTCGTTCGAGGCGGCGGCCGAATTAATGACACGCGGGGTTGCGACAATCGTCGATAGGATCCGGCAATTGGGACTCGAGGTGGCTTTGCACAAGTCCGAGGCCATGGGTTTTCATGGTCCTCGGAACGCGCCACCTGCGGGTACCCAACTTACGGTAGGAGGGGTTCACATCGGCGTCGAGTCGACGATGAAGTACTTGGGACTTGTCCTCGACAGCCGGTGGAACTTCGTCGAACATTTCCGACGTTTGGCTCCCAGACTGGAGCGGGCTGGGGCTGCATTAAAGCGGCTCCTGCCCAATCTGGGGGGTCCAAACGCCTCCTGCCGGAGGCTCTACACGGGGATCGTGCGGTCCATGGCCCTCTACGGGGCACCGGTGTGGGCGCCCTCACTGAGGCTGCGCCCAGCGCGCCGGTTGTTTGCGGCCCAGAGGGTCATGGCCATCCGGTTAATCCGGGGATACCGCACGGTCTCGTGCGAGGCGGCGAGCCTCCTAGCCGGAGTGCCGCCATGGGATCTGGAGGCAAAGGTCCTCGCGCACATGTGGGAGTGGCGCGAGGAGGCGAAACGCCGGGGCGAAACTCCGCTGCCGCGACAAATCGCGGCACGGCGGACAGAGCTCCGGTGTGATCTCATGGCGACATGGCGGGTACGATTGTCGCAACCCAGTGCTGGGCACGCCACAATTGCGGCGGTAAGTCCCCTCTTTGAGGAGTGGATAGAGAGGCGTCACGGCGTCCTCACCTTCCGCCTGACGCAGGTTCTCACCGGGCATGGGTGCTTCGGTGGGTTCCTGTTCAGGATAAAGCGGGAGGATACGTCCGGGTGTTTCCATTGCGAGGATCGTCTGGAGGACACGGTGGAGCATACGGTGGAGGTGTGCCCTGCCTGGGCGGAGCACCGCCGCGTCCTCGTAGAGGCGATCGGCGGCGGCGACC
This sequence comes from Aporophyla lueneburgensis, assembly GCA_932294355.1. Classification (NCBI taxonomy): domain Eukaryota; kingdom Metazoa; phylum Arthropoda; class Insecta; order Lepidoptera; family Noctuidae; genus Aporophyla; species Aporophyla lueneburgensis. Next base: position 16,161,594 of record OW028754.1, read on the forward strand.
TCTCGCGTCCGGCCCTGGTGCGAGCCATGGTACGGAGCGAGAGGGAATGGGAAGCCGTCACCTCCTTCTGCGAAGCAGTAATGCTCGCGAAGGAGGAGGCGGGGCGCGTGAGGGAGTGGCAGTCTCTGCGCCCTCACATCCCTAGCCGCCGCAGGAGGAGACGCCCCGGGCGTCGGGAGTCAATAGCGGACTCCCGGCCACCGTAGGCGCGAGCTTGCGGGTGGCGAGCAATGGGTAGCTCGCCGCCCGGTAAGGACCAAGCTCGGGTCGACGGCGCGCAGTGTTCCACGCGCGCCTCAAAGAGATGTCAGCAGCAGTGTAGGGGTCTACTAGGACCGATGCCTGCCGGGGTCGCGTGATTGTTCGAAGGAGATACCGTGACCCTGGCAAATGGGCAACTGATGGAACACGGGTGGGTTTTAGTCAGTAAAAGTCTGACACGCCCTCCCGCTCCGCCCAGAGCGGGAGAAGTCATTTGATGATTTCCCATCCTGAAAAAAAAAAAAAAAAAAAAAAAAAAAAAAAAAAAATCGGCGCGCGATGTGTGACACGTGACAATTTCCGTAAATTTAAGAACGATCACAGTCTGTCTAATCTTAGTCTCCATCTGTCAAAAATACCTCGAAATCCCTACATTTTTTGACATTTGATTGTCTCAGAGGTGAGACTACGACTAGATTTTGAATTGTTTGATCACGAGAATTGGCCACCTGATGAGAGAACGTACAAGAAATGGTTAGGTTTGAGAGGATAGTAGAAGGTGGCATTTGTTAGTTTCTAACTACTCGCATAGGTATAAAGCTTGAGTTTATATAGGTAGGTATGTAGTTCTTCAAGCTTTTTGTTCTTTCACCCATCTTATATTACATAGGATTACATCTCCAAAACTGTTTAATCTCTATATAAACGATCTGATCGTTGAGCTCAGCAGCAAGAAAATCGGATGTCGCATTGATGATGTCAGCGTCAACAACATCAGCTACGCTGACGATATGGTTCTGCTGAGCCCTACGGTCAGGGCGCTAAGAGAGCTGCTTACATGTTGCGAGGGCTATGCTCAAAAGCATGGCCTAGTTTATAATGTTAAAAAAAGCGAGTTCTTGGTCTTTAAGGCTAGCGGTGCTAAATGTCCTGAGTATGTGCCCCCGATTAGACTAAGTGGGAATGACATATTGCGAGTGTACCATTTCAAGTACTTGGGGCATTATGTAACCGACGACCTTAATGACCAAATGGATATTGAGAGGGAACGTAGGGCGCTGGCAGTCTGATGTAACATTTTGGCTCGTAGGTTTGCACGCTGTAGCAGGGCGGTCAAAATAACGCTTTTCAAAGCTTATTGCCAGGTGTTTTACACGTGCAGTCTGTGGACCAACTATACTCAGCGGGCTATCAGCGCCCTACGGGTCCAATATAATAATGGGTTCAGGATGTTGATGGGGCTGCCCCGTTTCTGCAGTGCATCGAACATGTTTGCACAAGCACACGTCGATGGCTTCCATGCCATCGTCAGACGAAAATCTGCGTCGTTGTTATGCAGAGTGCGGGAAGGCTCCAACTCCATCCTGAAAACCATAGCAGGGAGGTGTGAGTCTCCTTTGTTAGGTGATGTTGTTCGAAGATGTGTCAGGAACAACAACCTTCTCTCTAAATAGATTATAAGTTTACTAACATAGGTATAAGTTATCTTTTATTTGTTTTACTAACCCTTATGGATGTTCACTTATCCGAATTAAAGATTATTTTATTTTATTTTATTTATTTATTTTATATATGAACATGACATGAAATATCTCAACAAAAATTTATTAAACCAGTGAGGACCTAACTAATAGTATTCATTTCTACGGATTCGAATAAGAAACATTGCTTCGGAAAAAGTCGGATACGGCCGAAGTGGACCATTATCTAAGGAGGAAGGAAGAACGAGTGCCTATCATCTATTTCAACGCAAGATTCTTTATCTCTGTTATTTTGTTGAGGACTTAGAGCAAACTTAATCGCATAATCAGCTTAAACGCGAAACAACGAACACGCCGTTTTAGTTTTCTTTGCAATTTAGGATTAAGATTGTTTCAGTTTTTAAGAATTATTTTCAGTAATATTGTATTTTTTGTATAACAATTCAAAATAACCGCAGTAGATACCTACTTGTCTCTTTTTCTCTTATCAGCTAAAGCTTTACGAAAATGCCAGTCAGCAACTCTAGAGGCGAGACTCGAGAGTGACCGGTAAAGTGCGGAAAGCGAAAAGTACCTACCTACTAGTGATGTGCTGGATATCCGTATTCGTATCTACGAATATCCGAGGGAGAACAAAGATCTGTATCCGTATCTGTTATTTTTTGGCGGATACAAAGTCTATACGTAGGTGATTAGGTAGTAATGAAAAGGTATTTCATTCTATTCAGATATTTTTTTATTTTTGTAAATCAAATATTTAATGACTAAACTATAAACAAAACAGAAGAAAGACTCGCGCAATGCAAGTCGAAATATGTCCTGTCTAACAAAGCGTCAAGTGCCACATGACGCTTTGCTAGACAACTACCGTTTCCGAAACTATCGTTTCAAGTTCACACGCATCGACACCGATTGAGTAAGAAAGTTAAAATCCGTGTCCGTATCGGCGGATCTTGATACCAAATATCCTTATTCGGATCCCTATCCGCGGATATACATTTTTAATGATCCAGCACATCACTACTACCTATATCGTAGACTAAACGGTTCTGCAAGCTCTCGTTGACAGTCAATATTCCTAACTGTCATCCCCAAGATATTACACGATAAAGAATATTAGTACCGTCTTGTGGACTAATCCTAGATGAACATATTTTTAGCGTTCATCTCAACAACAATTATTGCATGGTTTCAGCAGGAATTAGTGCTGGTACAAATGCAGTTATTGTTTTACTGATTAATAGACTTTTGTCTAAATTGATCCGTTGTAATGTATAGTTGTGTTTGAAATTGTTTACAGTTACAATGCAAAAACCATTAGCACTAACTTAAGTGTTGTTATTTCACTGAGGTAGTAGTGGTAGCCTAGTATAGGTCGTGGGTTCGAACCCAAAAGGAGTATTTAAGGATCGTAGCAGGTTGTGCTCTGTAGTTTCTGCCTATCCCTTTGGGAAGAAGGCTGGATGTATGCATGTAAATTATCCGTTGTCCGTTCTGGCGCTTATAGTTACCAAGTGTGGGATCTTCGGTTCGATTTCTAGGTTAGTCACTGTAATGGACGGTAGGCTTTTAGACTAAAGAAAACAGATAGAAAAACCTCTCAATAGTCTAACAAATAACGCAAAACTCACAAACTCACTCACACACACACTCACCCTCACACACACACTCACCCTCACACATTCACTCACACACACTCAATCATACTCACAATCACTCAATACTTTTAATTAAGGAGAATGTGCTAAGGTAGTTAGTATAATTTTATGAAATATTCATTCAAGTCAATATATGATTATTTAAATATGTATTAAACAGACATCATGTATATCGACATAAAGGATACCGGCGAGAGAAATGTTGATGAAATAATTAAGCGTCTACGTATGTCACCCTACTAGAAACCGACGAAACAATTTACTAAGTTTTATCAAATCAAACATAAGTACTAAAATAGTTTGACTTTTGATGACTTTTCATGACTTTTGGCTAAGCGATACTTTTAATGTTGCTATGTTACTTAATATAAATCTTAGTCAAGTTACATACGCTGTGGCTTTACGTATTGCATTACTAAACTTAGGAAATATATTTCTGTATCAGAATACAAATGTTAAAATAAATATGATTGCTTGTGCTAAAGATTATAGCGGCCATAATTTTTTAATACATACATATGACATCGTAGTATAATTCGAGTATGGCAACATCGCAAAAAAAAACATGACATTTCAATTGTCAATCGGCCGGCACTGATAACTTGTCGTTGTCTTCGCGTGCGTTTCGTTATTTTGTTTTCAATCGATTTTCCGTGATTTTCTACTTCATCGACTGCTTCTGCTTATGGACTCTGAGATTTACGGTTCCCTGTGTGACTAGTGCTTGCCTAAGGATTCTGATTGTTTGCCTATACGACGACATTATTCAGTGACTCTGGATTCCGATTCCAACAAAATCCACACACAACAAAATCCAAGGTATCAGGAAGAATCGGAAGATTCTTCCTGATACCTTGGATTTTGTTGTGTGTGCATCGATTTGTTTATCACGATGAGTAGCCGTGTAAGGCCTACACGCATCATGTGTGTCAACTGCAACATATTATGTGTCAATAAAATACGCCGATACCCAGCACTGGCACTTAACTCGAGAGTTGGAGGTTGCGCTCATACAATGACTGAAGTATGATATATAGGATGGGCCAGACAACAACCATATCACAGCACCCGCAGATTTTCGTGATGACATTGTGGTTAGAGAAGATGAGGAATAAATATTTAAAAAAAAAGTTTTTTTTTTCTATACCTACCAATGACCTACCCTTACCATGTAATGAATCATACTATATCTATAACTAACTTGTCTAAAGATGGTTGACTAAGATTATTAAATAAATATTCTTCTGAACACATAATTAAGTAGGTAAGTACCTGCCTACTTACGTGGACCATGTTGCAGACCTACGCACGTCGGTTGGACTTAATATTCTGAATAAGTAGTCCGTAGTTTATATTTAAAATGCATTTCTATCAATGATATTTTGAGCAATAAGTAGGTATTTCTATATATTTTTTTCGATAAGTCTGTTGTTGACGAGACATAACCTCTAAAACTTCAACCTGAAATATCTTAAATTCCTGACTTCCTATAAAAGTATAACTGAAGACAAAACTGTTCAGCAATTCAATCTCTGTACTTTTACATATTTTTCATACGCAGACTCTAAAAAAAAATGTCAACAAAAATTTGTTCGGGAGTTCGCCACTGTTCTTTATGAACTCTTAATTAAATTAAATACAAAACAAAGGACACTTAGGCGTCGAAGTACTCGTCCGTATCACTGTCATATGGAAACGTGCCCATAAGATTGGCAGCATTGCCACGTTGAATGGCAATGCTCATTCTTTGGCCAAAGAATGCCCTGCCCTCTGGTCACGTGAAGTGTCGACCAATCGATAAGAAATTTGGGATTATATCAATTCAGAGGGTTGTATTGATGATTATAGTTCTGTAAATAAACACGCGTTACGGTCGCGTATTATATTTTGCTCAACATGTAGCAGGCTACATGTTGAACAAAATATAATACGCGACCGTAACGACACGCATCGACGTTTACGGTACATTGTACGTTTTTTTTACAATTTGCAGGTCAGTATCAGGATACTGACCTACAAATTGTAAAAAACCGTATGAATATTTAATTTTCGTGGGCTGCCTTGGCTCTTCTCCATAAGCGTTGGAAACCCAGACTTCCAAACTTCGTCGTAATTATTTTCAGTAGCCTCGGTACCAATAGTTTCTTTACTCACAAGAAATATGAGTCAACAATGGTGGGTATAGATTTTCCCTACCATTCATAACTTTACACCTTGTTTTCCCGAAGGGTTGGGCAGAGGTGTACCTTTAGTGCACTCATAGAATGGCCGCTTATAAGAAAAACGTAAGAATAATAAAAATGCTTTTATTGCTGAGATGACGTAAAACCTGAGTGACGGTGAGGAAAATGGCCCTTGACAGTGTTTTCGACTAATGAGGCCGGTAAACCATATTTTAAAACTTTCGTCCTGAGTCCTTATAATTAAAGGTAGGTACTGTAAATGTTGTCTGCGAAAGTTTTTCTTATGTTATTAGGCTAGCAGAAAAATACCCCTGGTCGCATACGATCTTTTAGGAGAATTAAAAACTACCTTCCAAATTATTTATACCAGGGATATAATAGACATATAGAAGGAACACACTTTATTCTTGGTTTAAAGGGATTAAAATAACATTGTAAGAATTATTTAATTATAGTTATTGCCAGGGGTGTCGCTTGCGTGGAGGTAAGAAGTTATCCCGCAGGAAAGTACTACTTGGATAAAAAGTACACTTTTTGCAAATTCAGGCTATAAACTATCTGTGTGAAAAATTTCATCGAAACCCATTTTTTAGTTTTTGCGTGAATGTGTAACAAGCATCGATACATCCATGCCTACGTCCTTACAAACTTTCACATTTATAATATTAGGTCTACCTATGAAATTGCCGATCTGCAGTACTGGCCATTTCAAATCAAAATAATTTTTGTTTGTCTAAGAATTCTAATTTCAAATTAATTTTATTTTAAAAACAGTCATTTGTTTATTGATTAGTGTTACATTTTCATCGCATTTCAATCTTTTTCGTCATCATGGATACGTTAAAAATTCGAGTAATTATGGAATATGAGTACCGTCGTGGCAGCAACGCGGCACAAACGGCACGCAACATCAACGACGTTTACGGAGCTAACACTACAAACCAACGCACCACCTGTTATTGGTTTGCTCGCTTCCGTTCTGGAAATTTCGACCTGAAAAATGAACCTCGCGGTCGTCCGAAGACTTTGGTCGACAATGACGAATTAAAGGCGATTGTGGAAGCTGATGATACACAATCTACGGCTGAATTAGCAGCAGCTTTCGACGTTAGCGTCAAAACAATACTGGTCCATTTGCGTCAAATTGGCAAGGTAAAAAAGCTTGACAAATGGGTGCCCCACGAACTCAATGATCGCCAGCGCGAAGTACGCATCGAGACGTGCCTTGCACTGCTCAACAGACACACAAATGAAGGAATTTTGAACCGCATTGTTACCTGCGATAAAAAATGGATTCTGTTTGATAACCGCAAGCGCTCAGCAAGTTGGTTGGGTCCTGGTTCAGCACCTAAACAATGCCCTAAACGAAAACTTACCCCTAGAAAAGTGATGGTCACTGTTTGGTGGTCTAGCGCCGGTGTGATTCATCACAGCTTCTTACCAAACGGGGTGAGCATTACTGCAGATGTGTACTGTGAAGAACTGAACTCAATGATGGAGAAGCTGGCACATCTCCAACCAGCATTGGTCGCAATCGCTCGTCTCCGCTGCTCCTGCACGACAACGCGCAAGCTCATACTGCACAGCAGACGGTCTCCAAGTTGCAAGAACTGGGGTTGGAAGCTCTCCGTCATCCGCCCTACTCACCAGACCTTGCGCCGACAGACTACTACTTTTTCCAGAATTTGGATAACTTCCTGGCGGGAAAAAATTCAATACCCGAGAGGCAGTACAAAATGCCTTTGAAGAATTTGTTGCCTCCCGTCCAGCAGATTTTTTTAAGAACGGCATCAATAAACTGCCACTGCGTTGGCAAAGATGCATTGATTGCATGGGTGATTATTTCGATTAATACAAATAAAAAATACATGAAAAAAATTCGTTTAATTTTTTTCATACAAAACGGCATTTTCATAGGTAAAGTCCTATTATTAATAGGATAGTAGGATCCCCTATTTTACCGTCTACTTTAATGTTGTTATTCTGCTTTTGATGTCGTTTTAGTATCGAAGCCATGTTCAGCATTGGCGAAGGTACCTATGTATCTTCATCGCCGATCAAACTGTTTTATGAACCGATAAATCTTGACCTAAACAAAATTTTAACCTCATGTTTGAACTGCATTTCTCTTGTGTTCTAACGTCCATTGTAGCCCATGTAGGAACTTATTATTTAGATTGTTTACGTTCTTCGTCATTTATAAGGGTCGAGATGCTAGATGAAATTTATGCCGACTCTGTTTGACTTATCAATAGGTCGTGTAGATGGCTTCCAATTTGGCCAGATGCGACGGACACTATCTGTTATCTAAACCATCTAATTAATGGGAGAACCGATAGCCTTACAATAGAATTAATCCGACTTGTGTTGGGTTCTGAATGACCAATTACGACTGTCAAAGCTAGGGAAGTCTCGTAATTCTTACTTCAGTTTTTGTCTAGTTTTGTAAGTGTGGTTTGTTGTTTTCCTTCAAAATTCAAGTCATCTGCATTGCATTCCGTTGGCTAGTTGCCAAGATCTGCTATTTGTGTTCCTTGATACTTCTACTTACGATTTGCATTGTTCTGTTTTCAGTCCGAATTTTCTTCAATTTGGGTTTTGTTTCATTAACGAACTGTGGGCGCGAAAAGATTTCAATGGCTGTTTGCCACTGAGGTTTAAAATAAAATCTTTGTGTTTGCCAGTATTCATGATAATTTTCAATTCATTTCGATCATTTCACACCTAACGTTACCTAACCGCAGCACCTGGGATGTGTAACTTTATAAGAATTACGTATCATCTACACAGACATTTTACTTAATTTATAATGCAACACAACCAGCTTAGTTTCACCTGTCATCAGTATTACTAGAGACTTTTATTTTCCATAAATAAATGAATAAAAAAACTGGGTCTAACATAATACATCAAACAAAATGAATTATTTTGTCGAGTGTGTCATTACTGTAGCCTACATTAATATTTACCACACAAATCCTCCCACTATACGATATGACACACGCCTGATTAATTTTTGCATCCGACCGCTCTCCCAAGATTCGCCAGACAGAAAGATAAATTAAGGAAGGCATAACCATCAATTAGGCAAGTAGTGTGTACGTCAAGCGGCAACCCGTATTTTACGCTACAAGAGGAACTATTTCAAGCAAACGTATTGGGATTACTCGCTTAGCTACGTGTGTTGGCGGCCTCTGGCTTTACTAAGTTATACCCGCGTTTACGATACCCATATGTTGGTAGCTACTGTACCGTACTTGTAGCGGAATGTAAATTGATTACGAATCTAAATCCCTGAATGTAAATAGAGGTTACATGTATTGTTGTTACATTACGCGACAAACATCATAAATACCCAGTAACAGATCGGTAATCTGTCTCAAGTACCTATTATTTTTAATGACCGTTTCTTGTAGGATCATTTTAGACGCCTTTGTTCCAATTATTTCTGTTAGTAATAATGAGAAAGGTTAATAAGGTTAGTTAATTCAGAAATCTTGCTTGTCTTGTTACCAAAGATAGTGCAAATGTTTACGTAACCAACTAAGTTTTACATCTCGTCCCGATAAACTTGTTATTTGATTAAATCCCTGGCAAAATCAAGAAACCGGCGATCTCGAAACTCGAGACACACATTTAATATTACATTAGAAATCCGAAACTAACGATAACGATCCTCACACAATCTAATTTCACAGTTATATCCAAACAAATTCACACTCAACTCGTCTTGTTATCCCTTACTGAGTTAATATCTATAACTTGGCGGTACTCGGCCAGAATATTACGATGTTAACTTGTTCAGGTTGTCGTTTGTTTTCTCACACCCCTGCAAGTTATATTTGTCGTTCTAACTTAACCGGTAATCACATTCAGTTCAGACAAATTAAGCCCCAGAGCGCTTTAATTTTGAGGCCCAAGTTCGAGTTAAATAACCCCGCAGGTGTTGAAATGTGTTTGCAGTTATTCCAAACGATGGAAAACTTTATAAAAGAAGGAAATTTGGAAGTTATGTTGTCGATTCTTTTTGGTTCTCCCTTCTTGAGCCAATGACGTTTAAGTAGTTGGCGAGGATTATAAAAGTTTTATTGAAAGGAAGCATCTAAAAATTTATGCATTTCGCTTTTCAGGATAGAATATTTAAGAAGACGGAACTACATTAAAGTTTCTTACGAAGTTTCACAACAAGTTAACGTGAAGTTCCGAGCTAGGAAAACATAGTTCGTTTTATGCAGCAGAAAGAAAAGTGTGACACTAAACTTTGAACTGACCCGCTTTCTCCTGACACCCCGTGCTCTCGTGAACTTAATTTTACATTCTGAGGTGGTAAGTTTACAAAATAGCCGTGTGTTTGATTGGCAGCCAGCAAGCCACTAGGCGCTGCTTAGCCAAAAGCTTAACTTAAATGAAGTTGGACGAGTGCGGTTATCGAGCGTGCTCCCAGAGCCCATCTAACTCCCGTACTTACCTTTAACTCTTAGTTTAATTGGGATTTGCAAACAGTTGAGAGTTTGTTAGCGTTGTTTAGTTTTGTATGCCATTTATGTGAAGAGTTTGTTTCAGTAACTGTGGAGCTTTTCCTTATTGTTTAGTGGATACGTTAGGGTTGCATTGTTTTAGTAGTCAGTGCAGTTCTGCGTTTTTTTAATTAAAGTAATCCGACTATATTTCAAAGCTATTTTGAAATTTTAAACGATACCAAACAGGTATGTTTATAAAATTAATAAAATGATATCCTAACTTAACTGAAAATATTCACGAATTACAACATAGCGTCGAAAACTTCATCCGCAGAGCTGTCGACTGGTATTGTTCCTAAGAGATTTAGATGATCTATATGTAATCTAGAAAAATCTCACCGTGAAAAGCTAGGTGAGTTGACTTTGAAGTAAGAAGTTATTCCAGACACATTGACGGGTCACATCACTAAAGTTTTCATAGTTATATTTTTCAGAACAGACCGGCAGATGTTCTCAAATAATATGAAAATCATTCACACACAAGCACAACAGTTGGTATGAAACGTGTGCGGTAACATTCCCGTGCAGTGTGTTGCACCCATCCATCACTACTGAGCACGGTGCCATTTTTCTCATGTCACATGTCCCGGTCTATACGGCTTGTGTGCATTGGTTACGATGATAAATCAACCCATATAATATAAATTCGTCAACAAATACTACCTCCATGAAGAATTTTATTGTAACTTCCACGATTACCACGTTTTTGAGTGGTTTGTACAGGGCTTTGTTTGAAGGTTTTTAAAAAGACCGCAAAAGCTTTTGACATTCTTTGTTCGGCTCGTACATACACATACTTGGGTATAAAAACATCATGTTTTTTAAATATTCTTACAAACTGAAAAAAGTAAGATAATTATTTATTATTTTCAGTTCTTATCTGTCAATGAACTCACTATAAAAACGGCCGTAAAAACACTGACCTAATAAAATTACAAAAGTTTTTAAATCTCCATTTTATATTGGCAATGATCAGGAAGCGAACAACGACGCTATAACAGAAGCAATATCCCAAAAGTTACATATTTATGAATGAACCCCTGTTTTATAGACCTTGTGTCGGTTACATTTTATGCCTAAGCATACAATAACACGTTTAACATTTTAATGAAAATCGGGGCCTTAAATGTCCATTTATGTCCGTGCAGTGGTCAAAACTATTGTACAATTTATGGGGCCCAAATGTAATCTATCAATTTGGGTTACCCGCGGGGTCGATTACCCTGCACTCAAAGTGAATATTTTTTCTTTGATACGAATATGAATCATGTAAGTACACTATAACGCAACGTTGTTTGAGGACATTAGAAACCGAATGAAGTTTAAAAATTCTTGCGAATCACAGCAACTTACATACGTACGTATGTAGGTGATATTTTTCTGATTATGAAGTTATTTTTCATTTCCGATTTCATAAGCAGGTAGTTTTATGCAAAAGAAATTGCCACTGACTGTGATAAAAACATGCAAAGGAAGAAGTGTCAATTTGAAATTTTAGAAATGAAGGTTTGTTGAACATGCACATGAAAAAGACGCTCACAGTACTATCCTTGAATTAATAATCCAGGTGTCACCCTAGTCGTTCCAACAGACCCTGTTCTACCAAATTGTCAGCTGAGTTCTACAATTATGGACAATTATTATCGAATGTCCCGAGGTCGAAAATGAATTATTAATGACTGAATCGGGCCTCAGCAGCCTTAAATAATACTTTTCAGCCAGTGGTTAACGATCATTACAAGTCAATGAAGAATTTCGTACTTTTGTACAACTTGCTTTATTAACAATTTGCAGGAATGAATTTGTGACTCACAGCTTTTAATTGAGGGTTAACCTGAAATCAATTCTGTTACTTTACAATTAAAGGTTTTTGTGACGTAAGTAAAAATGTTCAAGTGTTTTGAGAAAGAGTGCTTATGATACTGTTATCGTAGTTTTATGAAGTGCTAAAATTCAGTCGTAAAGTATTATTTACAAGTAAATTACTGAGCTATCATTGAAGTTATGACTTATCTTGTATATATCTTTCTATTCTCAACAGCTGTTCTCTGTCTGTGACTTATACGATGTGATTGAAGTCGGTACGAAACTGATAAGAACGTGTGCAATATGATTTGAGCTTAGTGCAAGAGATAACAGACCTTTATCTGCCATGCAACACTCAGTCACGTGCTTGAGTACAATCAGCTACAAAGGTCAACATTATCTTCGCTTCAGAAAAGGAGGTACCACTGTAATGTTGATTATATTTAATTCGGGGTGAGAGTCTGGTGATCTGTCACACAGGGTATCCTAGTATGGACACCAGTCTCTCACAAAGGATCGAAGTTTTTGCGTTTTTGTAAAACACTATAATTCTTGTCTCTCTCTTTATAACTATGTTAACTTTTGTGAATAGAAAAATTAAAATTTAACGATCTAAAAAAAATGATTTCAGAAACCAGATTTACTGATCAGAGACCAAACTTGCTTTTTATCACGATTATTTAGTTGTTACAATTATTTAAGTGCTCTTGTTCGAAAATTGTGTTTCGGCGGTTAAGATAGCCAGTTTCTTTGTGTTTCTGGATTCCGGCTGAAGTTCGCCTCCATCTTCGGCCTGATCATCACTTACCACAGGTGAAATGAAGACCAAGAACTTCCTACTTGTGGTAAGAAAAGGAGAATGTGTTGTTGGAATACTAGTTACATAAGGGTGTAAAATTTAAATCAATAAAATATTAATGCGTACACAGAGATATAATACAGACTTCCAAAATTAAAGAAATTTTTCACTTTGTAGTGTTTTTAGGACAACGGCTGTTTATTTTTCTTAAAAAAGTTTTTTTTTTTTACTTTTAAGATGGTAGTACCTACTCCAAGCCAGTTTGTATTGCCATTACTTGCTGTGTGAAAAACAGTGACAATCAGTGTGTTACGATACTGCCTGTATTGTAACACTATCAAGATACACAAAGTGGATTGAAAACGTATTACCGAAGCTAATGCAAAAACTACCGATGTAAAGTTAATAAATTTTATATGGGTCCACCCCTAACCTAGCCATTATAAAATAATTCTACTATTGCAGAAAATACCGCGGAACACACATACAAAAAATACACAAAACATACAGACTGAAAACCTCCTCCTTTTTAATGTCAGTTAAAATTTTGGATCTATACTAATACAAAATCTTTCAAAGATCATCCACTTTTGTATGTAACTATACAACGCTTATCTACAATCATGCACATGCACTGATAAGCGTTCTGGTTTTATATTGTTTCCAGATTTGTAATAATACTGAAACCAGAAATAAACCCTATAAATACATCAATGGCACTCGATGCCTGTCCACGTTTGCAAAATATAATCATCGCATTCATTTTGATTTTTGTGATTGTCATTGTGAAACTTGTTGGCTTTCGCTGATGGATGCAATTCATCCCGTGAATACCTCGAGCAAAATAGTGGACTAACGAACCCGGTACACTTAAGCATAATGTCGAAAACTGGGTATTCGGTTTTCTTTTTGTGTTACTGTAGGTAAGCCAAAGATATGTGAATGTTGGTGTAAATTCCCTCATAGGTAACCTTGATAAAGCGTTGCTTTGACACAGTAATAGAGTTGTGTAACATTTTTCCGGCTATTCGCAAATACAATGTTTTAATATTTGAAGCTCTTGAGCTACAAACATGCCAATGAAATCAATATTGGATTCTGTATACATGAGGGCTTCCAACAGAAAAAAATCAAAACAGTTTTCATGGAGAGTTTTGCGAATATTTGTGTACCGAAAAATATTTTACAATTTACAGGACTGTGTAGAAATGTTTGTGGGTACAACGCAGCATAACTGCTTATTCAGTGTTAGTTTCGTTTATTGAAAATATAATAAAACATACCTAACATGAAAAAAAAAAACATAAATAAAATGGGCTTGCATCGTTTATAGAAACCTCAATTCCCATTTTGCTTTCCTAAAAATATTGTTGTGCATTTTAATAAAATGATAGCGTGTCTTTTTTGTGAACCTACATCATCATCATAATAACAACCGAAAGACGTCCACTGCTGGACATAGGCCTCCGTCTGGCACCACACCGAACCTTGTGTTTGAACAGTTCGTGAACCTTAGTATAAAAATACTTAATAGTATTATTAGAAGTTCTATAACTTTTTAGAGGATCTATTAAACATACTTACATATAGTATTAAGTCACGCCGTCTCATAGGTGTAGGTAGAAACTACTTGCTTACATACTCTTTTTGCCTCGTTTACACTCATGCAGTTAAATAATTTCTAATAAAATGTTGCTATTGAAAAATGCTTTAAAAGTGATTGAGCAAGTTTGGCCGAAGTTAATCAAAGTGTACGGCATTTATAATAATTTATGAGACCCCCAGGTGTCGTGACAGTAATAGTTTAAGAAGTTCAGTATCCTACAAGTTGGAGCACCTAACATAACCGTAACTAAAAGGCACAAAAGGTCACTTAACTTAACAGGTAAAGTTAAATTGTTAAACGCGCCGACATTCAGCCTTAAATATTACTTGCACGAGTACTCTTCCTTCGCAAGTTTGTTTTGTGAAGTGAATTTGGTAAAAAAACAGTTCCTTATTTATTCAATAGGAATATGTTCCTTATGTGTATGAAATTTCATTTCGATGGCAGCAGTATTAAACATGAAAAAAGATTTAAGAAATAATTTTTATATGTGGTGATTAATTTTTGCAGCTGAAGCTGTTTGAACTTTTCACAAATGGAAAAATCAGTCAGTTTGTTTATCCAGGGCCGTCGATGTTTTAATAATTATGGACTTTTTACTTATATAAGTTGTTATTGATATTACCTACGTGAAAAGAATCTAATATAGTGAAAAGATACAGCTAAAGATTTGTAGTGGTCAAATTCATAGGATAGATATTAGTGAGGTCTCTTCATAAGCTACTGAAGAAGCTTGAGTCCTTCAGCAATAATGAATTAAGTGGAGGGACTTCGACTGTGTCCGTGAAATTATTCAAACTAATTTCGGTCTTAGACCCCTTTTTGTCTTAGCGAGATTGGTAATTGGGGTGCAGGATGGTCAGTTATTTTATAACTTTACCTTTTATAAACGTATAAAATGTTGAAGGCATATAACAGTTAAAATGAATGCTACATAGGTCCCCATACGCAACCTATCATTTAGACAGTCATTTCGAACGTAAATCCAGTTATTTTATCAGCCAAACAAAGGCGAGGTTTAAATGCCACCTGCATATACATATTTCGTGCGTTAAAATGACGCAAATAACGCTTTAAAGGACACTAAGCGGTATCGAGTGCAACCCTTCGTGGCGTGCCTCGGGGAGCGTCGGGTCACGGGAAGTGCGGTTGGACGCCTTTTAATTTCGCACGCACGTCCCATTGCCATGAGGCGCAAAACCTTTGTCAGTCGAGTCAACAATGAAGCCTTTTAGCAGTGAATTATTATGGCCCACTCTCCCCCATACACCACGGGGAGAAACGAGCTAGCTAGACCTATAAAAAATTACGCTAGATTAACATAATGGGATATTTAGAAATAAGCAAAGAAACATTTATTTTCTCACGCAACGGTCTTTTTTTGGATCTCTTCTGAAAATGGTTCCAACAATGTGAGACTGAATATTTTTGTAGGTATATAATTGTATTTTTATAAGTTTTTTAACTGAATTGTACAATCCGTGGTTGTTCTTTAAATTTCGAAACAAATTTATTTGCAAAATTTTGCTGGGATCACAAAATGCTATTATAATGTAGGTAGAATTGTTCAACATTATTGATAAATATCTGGTTGACCGAGCTTTGCTCGGTATTTTTTGGTAAATTGTGTTTAAAACAATAAGTTTATGTTCAAGTTGATTATCGATAAAGTTGGTCAGTAAAAACATGAATAAAACGACATTGTATAAAAATGAATCCTAGCTAGATCGATTTATCGCCCCCGAAAGCCCTTGTATACTAAATTTCATGAAAATCGTTGGAGCCGTTTCCGAGATTCAGATTATATATATATATATACAAGAATTGCTCGTTTAAAGGTATAAGATATCTACAATACTTCATATTCAGTTTGAAGAGCGATAAACGATAATTTCGACTGTGACAATGCTATGTAAAATATATTTATAATCATTATGACGACGTCAAACAGTGGAAATTACTACAATATATTTGGTCGAATACACAAGCGAGGCAATAATACGTTTATATGTCTGAAGAAACGATAATAATATTTATTAGTTGACCTTATTGGTCATGTTCTTCAGAAAGGTCAAATGCGTAGTATCAACTCGCAATCGGCGCGCGATGTGTGACACGTGACAATTTCCGTAAATTTAAGAACGATCACAGTCTGTCTAATCTTAGTCTCCATCTGTCAAAAATACCTCGAAATCCCTACATTTTTTGACATTTGATTGTCTCAGAGGTGAGACTACGACTAGATTTTGAATTGTTTGATCACGAGAATTGGCCACCTGATGAGAGAACGTACAAGAAATGGTTAGGTTTGAGAGGATAGTAGAAGGTGGCATTTGTTAGTTTCTAACTACTCGCATAGGTATAAAGCTTGAGTTTATATAGGTAGGTATGTAGTTCTTCAAGCTTTTTGTTCTTTCACCCATCTTATATATGAACATGACATGAAATATCTCAACAAAAATTTATTAAACCAGTGAGGACCTAACTAATAGTATTCATTTCTACGGATTCGAATAAGAAACATTGCTTCGGAAAAAGTCGGATACGGCCGAAGTGGACCATTATCTAAGGAGGAAGGAAGAACGAGTGCCTATCATCTATTTCAACGCAAGATTCTTTATCTCTGTTATTTTGTTGAGGACTTAGAGCAAACTTAATCGCATAATCAGCTTAAACGCGAAACAACGAACACGCCGTTTTAGTTTTC
Organism: Aporophyla lueneburgensis; assembly: GCA_932294355.1. NCBI lineage: Eukaryota > Metazoa > Arthropoda > Insecta > Lepidoptera > Noctuidae > Aporophyla > Aporophyla lueneburgensis. The sequence goes on from OW028754.1 coordinate 16,178,555, forward strand.
TTTGCAATTTAGGATTAAGATTGTTTCAGTTTTTAAGAATTATTTTCAGTAATATTGTATTTTTTGTATAACAATTCAAAATAACCGCAGTAGATACCTACTTGTCTCTTTTTCTCGTATCAGCTAAAGCTTTACGAAAATGCCAGTCAGCAACTCTAGAGGCGAGACTCGAGAGTGACCGGTAAAGTGCGGAAAGCGAAAAGTACCTACCTACTAGTGATGTGCTGGATATCCGTATTCGTATCTACGAATATCCGAGGGAGAACAAAGATCTGTATCCGTATCTGTTATTTTTTGGCGGATACAAAGTCTATACGTAGGTGATTAGGTAGTAATGAAAAGGTATTTCATTCTATTCAGATATTTTTTTATTTTTGTAAATCAAATATTTAATGACTAAACTATAAACAAAACAGAAGAAAGACTCGCGCAATGCAAGTCGAAATATGTCCTGTCTAACAAAGCGTCAAGTGCCACATGACGCTTTGCTAGACAACTACCGTTTCCGAAACTATCGTTTCAAGTTCACACGCATCGACACCGATTGAGTAAGAAAGTTAAAATCCGTGTCCGTATCGACGGATCTTGATACCAAATATCCTTATTCGGATCCCTATCCGCGGATATACATTTTTAACGATCCAGCACATCACTACTACCTATATTGTCACTCCTATATCGGAGTGACGATAGACTAAACGGTTCTGCAAGCTCTCGTTGACAGTCAATATTCCTAACTGTCATCCCCAAGATATTACACGATAAAGAAGATTAGTACCGTCTTGTGGACTAATCCTAGATGAACATATTATGTGAAACAGTTTTTGAGTTATGAGGGGGTCAAAAGTGGCTCCAAATGGTTCGTGTAATATTACACACGGTGCTGCTCGCCAGTTCTGTTACTTGAACTTGGCTTGACACGCTACCGCGTGTCTAGATTTTTAGCGTTCATCTCAACAACAATTATTACATGGTTTCAGCAGGAATTAGTGCTGGTACAAATGCAGTTATTGTTTTACTGATTAATAGACTTTTGTCTAAATTGATCCGTTGTAATGTATAGTCGTGTTTAAAATTGTTTACAGTTACAATGCAAAAACCATTAGCACTAACTTAAGTGTTGTTATTTCACTGAGGTAGTAGTGGTAGCCTAGTATAGGTCGTGGGTTCGAACCCAAAAGGAGTATTTAAGGATCGTAGCAGGTTGTGCTCTGTAGTTACTGCCTATCCCTTTGGGAAGAAGGCTGGATGTATGCATGTAAATTATCCGTTGTCCGTTCTGGCGCTTATAGTTACCAAGTGTGGGATCTTCGGTTCGATTTCTAGGTTAGTCACTGTAATGGACGGTAGGCTTTTAGACTAAAGAAAACATAGAAAAACCTCTCAATAGTCTAACAAATAACGCAAAACTCACAAACTCACTCACACACACACTCACCCTCACACATTCACTCACACACACTCAATCATACTCACAATCACTCAATACTTTTAATTAAGGAGAATGTGCTAAGGTAGTTAGTATAATTTTATGAAATATTCATTCAAGTCAATATATGATTATTTAAATATGTATTAAACAGACATCATGTATATCGACATAAAGGATACCGGCGAGAGAATTGTTGATGAAATAATTAAGCGTCTACGTATGTCACCCTACTAGAAACCGACGAAACAATTTACTAAGTTTTATCAAATCAAACATAAGTACTAAAATAGTCTGACTTTTGATGACTTTTCATGACTTTTGGCTAAGCGATACTTTTAATGTTGCTATGTACTTAATATAAATCTTAGTCAAGTTACATACGCTGTGGCTTTACGTATTGCATTACTAAACTTAGGAAATATATTTCTGTATCAGAATACAAATGTTAAAATAAATATGATTGCTTGTGCTAAAGATTATAGCGGCCATAATTTTTTAATACATACATATGACATCGTAGTATAATTCAAGTATGGCAACATCGCAAAAAAAAAACATGACATTTCAATTGTCAATCGACCGGCACTGATAACTTGTCGTTGTCTTCGCGTGCGTTTCGTTATTTTGTTTTCAATCGATTTTCCGTGATTTTCTACTTCATCGACTGCTTCTGCTTATGGACTCTGAGATTTTCGGTTCCCTGTGTGACTAGTGCTTGCCTAAGGATTCTGATTGTTTGCCTATACGACGACATTATTCAGTGACTCTCTCTCGCAGATTTTCTTGATGACATTGTGGTTAGAGAAGATGAGGAATAAATATTAAAAAAAAAGTTTTTTTTTTTCTATACCTACCAATGACCTACCCTTACCATGTAATGAATCATACTATATCTATAACTAACTGGTCTAAAGATGGTTGACTAAGATTATTAAATAAATATTCTTCTGAACACATAATTAAGTAGGTAAGTACCTGCCTACTTACGTGGACCATGTGGCAGACCTACGCACGTCGGTTGGACTTAATATTCTGAATAAGTAGTCCGTAGTTTATATTTAAAATGCATTTCTATCAATGATATTTTGAGCAATAAGTAGGTATTTCTAGATATTTTTTTCGATAAGTCTGTTGTTGACGAGACATAACCTCTAAAACTTCAACCTGAAATATCTTAAATTCCTGACTTCCTATAAAAGTATAACTGAAGACAAAACTGTTCAGCAATTCAATCTCTGTACTTTTACATATTTTCCATACGCAGACTCTAAAAAAAAATGTCAACATAAATTTGTTCGGGAGTTCGCCACTGTTCTTTATGAACTCTTAATTAAATTAAATACAAAACAAAGGACACTTAGGCGTCGAAGTACTCGTCCGTATCACTGTCATATGGAAACGTGCCCATAAGATTGGCAGCATTGCCACGTTGAATGGCGATGCTCATTCTTTGGCCAAAGAATGCCCTGCCCTCTGGTCACGTGAAGTGTCGACCAATCGATAAGAAATTTGGGATTATATCAATTCAGAGGGTTGTATTGATGATTATAGTTCTGTAAATAAACACGCGTTACGGTCGCGTATTATATTTTGTTCAACATGTAGCAGGCTACATGTTGAACAAAATTTAATACGCGACCGTAACGACACGCATCGACGTTTACGGTACATTGTACGTTTTTTTTACAATTTGCAGGTCAGTATCAGGATACTGACCTGCAAATTGTAAAAAACCGTATGAATATTTAATTTTCGTGGGCTGCCTTGGCTCTTCTCCATAAGCGTTGGAAACCCAGACTTCCAAACTTCGTCGTAATTATTTTCAGTAGCCTCGGTACCAATAGTTTCTTTACTCACAAGAAATATGAGTTAACAATGGTGGGTATAGATTTTCCCTACCATTCATAACTTTACACCTTGTTTTCCCGAAGGGTTGGGCAGAGGTGTACCTTTAGTGCACTCATAGAATGGCCGCTTATAAGAAAAACGTAAGAATAATAAAAATGCTTTTATTGCTGAGATGACGTAAAACCTGAGTGACGGTGAGGAAAATGGCCCTTGACAGTGTTTTCGACTAATGAGGCCGGTAAACAGTATTTTAAAACCTTCGTCCTGAGTCCTTATATTTAAAGGTAGGTACTGTAAATGTTGTCTGCGAAAGTTTTTCTTATGTTATTAGGCTAGCAGAAAAATACCCCTGGTCGCATACGATCTTTTAGGAGAATTAAAAACTACCTTCCAAATTATTTATACCAGGGATATAATAGACATATAGAAGGAACACACTTTTTTCTTGGTTTAAAGGGATTAAAATAACATTGTAAGAATTATTTAATTATAGTTATTGCCAGGGGTGTCGCTTGCGTGGAGGTAAGAAGTTATCCCGCAGGAAAGTACTACTTGGATAAAAAGTACACTTTTTGCAAATTCAGGCTATAAACTATCTGTGTGAAAAATTTCATCGAAACCCATTTTATAGTTTTTGCGTGAATGTGTAACAAGCATCGATACATCCATGCCTACATCCTTACAAACTTTCTCATTTATAATATAAGGTCTACCTATGAAATTGCCGATCTGCAGTACTGGCCATTTCAAATCAAAATAATTTTTGTTTGTCTAAGAATTCTAATTTCAAATTAATTTTATTTTAAAAACATGGAATTTTTTTCCAGAAGTAGTCATTTGTTTATTGATTAGTGTTACATTTTCATCGCATTTCAATCTTTTTCGTCATGGATACGTTAAAAATTCGAGTAATTATGGAATATGAGTACCGTCGTGGCAGCAACGCGGCACAAACGGCACGCAACATCAACGACGGAGCTAACACTACAAACCAACGCACCACCTGTTATTGGTTTGCTCGCTTCCGTTCTGGAAATTTCGACCTGAAAAATGAACCTCGCGGTCGTCCGAAGACTTTGGTCGACAATGACGAATTAAACGCGATTGTGGAAGCTGATGATACACAATCTACGGCTGAATTAGCAGCAGCTTTCGACGTTAGCGTCAAAACAATACTGGTCCATTTGCGTCAAATTGGCAAGGTAAAAAAGCTTGACAAATGGGTGCCCCACGAACTCAATGATCGCCAGCGCGAAGTACGCGTCGAGACGTGCCTTGCACTGCTCAACAGACACACAAATGAAGGAATTTTGAACCGCATTGTTACCTGCGATAAAAAATGGATTCTGTTTGATAACCGCAAGCGCTCAGCAAGTTGGTTGGGTCCTGGTTCAGCACCTAAACAATGCCCTAAACGAAAACTTACCCCTAAAAAAGTGATGGTCACTGTTTGGTGGTCTAGCGCCAGTGTGATTCATCACAGCTTCTTACCAAACAGGGTGAGCATTACTGCAAATGTGTACTGTGAAGAACTGAACTCAATGATGGAGAAGCAGGCACATCTCCAACCAGCATTGGTCAATCGCTCGTCTCCGCTGCTCCTGCACGACAACGCGCGATCTCATACTGCACAGCAGACGGTCTCCAAGTTGCAAGAACTGGGGTTGGAAGCTCTCCGTCATCCGCCCTACTCACCAGACCTTGCGCCTACAGACTACTACTTTTTCCAGAATTTGGATAACTTCCTGGCGGGAAAAAATTCAATACCCGAGAGGCAGTACAAAATGCCTTTGAAGAATTTGTTGCCTCCCGTCCAGCAGATTTTTTTAAGAACGGCATCAATAAACTGCCACTGCGTTGGCAAAGATGCATTGATTGCATGGGTGATTATTTCGATTAATACAAATAAAAAATACATGAAAAAAATTCGTTTAATTTTTTTCATACAAAACGGCATTTTCATAGGTAAAGACCTATTATTAATAGGATAGTAGGATCCCCTATTTTACCGTCTACTTTAATGTTGTTATTCTGCTTTTGATGTCGTTTTAGTATCGAAGCCATGTTCAGCATTGGCGAAGGTACCTATGTATCTTCATCGCCGATCAAACTGTTTTATGAACCGATAAATCTTGACCTAAACAAAATTTTAACCTCATGTTTGAACTGCATTTCTCTTGTGTTCTAACGTCCATTGTAGCCCATGTAGGAACTTATTATTTAGATTGTTTACGTTCTTCGTCATTTATAAGGGTCGAGATGCTAGATGAAATGTATGCCGACTCTGTTTGACTTATCAATAGGTCGTGTAGATGGCTTCCAATTTGGCCAGATGCGACGGACACTATCTGTTATCTAAACCATCTAATTAATGGGAGAACCGATAGCCTTAAAATAGACTTAATCTGAATTGTGTTGGGTTCTGAATGACCAATTACGACTGTCAAAGCTAGGGAAGTCTCGTAATTCTTACTTCAGTTTTTGTCTAGTTTTGTAAGTGTGGTTTGTTGTTTTCCTTCAAAATTCAAGTCATCTGCATTGCATTCCGTTGGCTAGTTGCCAAGATCTGCTATTTGTGTTCCTTGATACTTCTACTTACGATTTGCATTGTTCTGTTTTCAGTCCGAATTTTCTTCAATTTGGGTTTTGTTTTATTAACAAAATGTGGGTGCGGAATGATTTCAGTGGCTGTTTGCCACTGAGATTTAAAATAAGTTCTTTTTGTTTGCCAGTATTAATGATCATTTGCAATTCATTTCGATCATTTCACATCCAACGTTACCTAATACAAGCATGTGGGACGTGTAACTTTATAAGAATAACAACGGATCATCTACAAAGACAATCTACTACATTTATAATGAGCAACAACAGCTTAGTTTCATATCACTAGAGACTTTTATTTTCGATAAATAATGAACAAAAAAATGGATTACATCAAACAAAATGAATTATTATGTCTCAAGTGCGTCATTACTGTAGCCTAAATTAATATTTGCCACACAAAACCTCCCACTATACAATATGACATACGCCTGATTGATTTTTGCATCCGGCCGCTCTCCCAAGATTTGGCAGACCAAGATAAATTAAGGAAGGGATAACCATCAATTAGGCAAGTAGTGTGTACGTCAAGCGGCAACCCGTATTTTACGCTACAAGAGGAACTATTTCCAGCAAACGTATTGGGATTACTCGCTTAGCTACGTGTGTTGGCGGCCTCTGGCTTTACTAAGTTATACCCACGTTTACGATACCCATATGTTAGTAGCTACTGTACCGTGCTTGTAGCAGAATGTAAATTGATTAGGAATCTAAATCCCTGAATGTAAATAGAGGTTAAATGTATTTTTGTTTGATTATAAGACAAAACATTATAAATACCCAGTAAGGGATCGGCAATTCGTCCCAAGTATTATTTCTAATGACCGTTTCTTGTAAGATCATTTTAGACGCCTTTGTTCCAATTAGTTATATTAGTAATAATGAGAAAGGTTAATAATGTTAGTTAATTCAGAAATCTTGCTTGTCTTGATACCAAAGATAGTGCAAATGTTTACGTAAAAAATTAAGTTTTACATCTCGTCCCGATAAACTTGTTATTTGATTAAATCCCTGGCAAAATCAAGAAACCGTCGATCTCGAAACTCGAGCCCATACATTAAATATTACGTCAGAAATCCGAAACTAACGATAACGATCCTCACACAATATAATTTCACAGTTATATCCAAACAAATTCACACTCGACTCGTCTTGTTACCCCTTACTGAATTAATATCTATAACTTGGCGGTACTCGGCCAGAATATTACGATGTTAACTTGTTAAGGTCGTCGTTTGTTTTCTCACACCCCTGCAAGTTATATTTGTCGTTCTAACTTAACCGGTAATCACATTCAGTTCAGAAAAATTAAGCCCCAGAGTGCTTTAATTTTAAGGCCCGAGTTCGAGTTAAATAATCCCGCAGGTGTTGAATTGTGTTTGCAGTTATTCCAAACGGCGGAAAACTTTATAAAAGAAGGAAGTTTGGAAGTTATGTTGTCGGTTTTTTTTGGTTCTCCCTTGTTGAGCCAATGAGAGACGGTTAAGTAGTTGGCGAGGATTATAAAAGTTTTATTGACAGGAAGCATCTAAAAATTAAAGCATTTCGTTTTCAGGAGAGAATATTTAAGAAGACGGAACTACATTAAAGTTTCTTGCGAAGTTTCACAACACGTAAACGTGAAGCTCCGTGGTAGAACAACATAGTTCGTTTTATGCAGCAGAAAGAAAAGTGTGACATTAAACTTTGAACTGACACGCTTTCTCCTGACACCCCGTGCTTTCGTGAACTTAAGTTTACATTCTGAGGTGGTAAGTTTACAAAATAGCCGTGTGTTTAACTGGCAGCCAGCAAGCCACTAGGCGCTGCTTAGCCAAAAGCTTGACTTAAATGAAGTTGGACTGTTGGACGAGTGCGGTTATCGAGCGTGCTCGCAGAGCCCATTTTAACTCACGTACTTACCTTTAACTCGTAGTTTAATTGGGATTTGCAAACGGTTGAGAGTTTGTTAGCGTTGTTTAGTTTTGTATGCCATTTATGTGAAGAGTTTGTTTCAGTAACTGTGGAGCTTTTCCTTATTGTTTAGTGGATACGTTAGGGTTGCATTGTTTTAGTAGTCAGCGCAGTTCTGCGTTTTTTAATTAAAGTAATCCGACTATATTTCAAAGCTATTTTGAATTTTTAAACGATACCAAACAGAGGGGTGATGGCGGAACTTTTTATCGGTAGGAATCGGTTTAATATTCATAGTTAAACAACATTAATTGCGTTATTTACGTTGCTGAGCCACAATTTATTCGAACAAATGACGCAATGGTTTAGAAATAATCTTCAATCCCATTCAGATTCTGATAAATTGTGCGTTTCGCAATTAGGGTGCAGGTATGTTTATAAAATTAATAAAATGATATCCTAACTTAACTAGAAATATTCACGAATTACAACATAGCGTCGAAAACTTCATCCGCATAGCTGTCGACTGGTACTGTTCCTAAGAGATTTAGATAATCGAATCTAGAAAAATCTCACCGCGAAAAGTTAGGTGAGTTGACTTTGAAGTAAGAAGTTATTCCAGACACATTGACGGGTCACATCACTAAAGTTTACACAGTAAGATTTTTCAGAACAGACCGGCAACAGTTCTTAAATAATATGAAAATCATTCACACACAAGCACAACAGTTGGTATGAAACGTGTGCGGTAACACTCCCGTGCAGTGTGTTGCACCCATCCAACACTATTGAGCACGGTGCCATTTTTAACCCCCGACGCAAAAAGAGGGGTGTTATAAGTTTGACGTGTCTGTCTGTCTGTGTGTCTGTCTGTCTGTGGCATCATAGCTCCCGAACGGATGACGCGATTTCAATAAAAAAATATGTATTAAAGGTGACTTATCTGCTAGTGTTCTTAGACATGTTTGATGAAAATCGGTTGAGCCGTTTAAAAGTTGTGCGGGGGAAAGTGGGGAAGAGTAACCGAATGTCAGCAAATATACTCGAGTGGGGTCTCAAATGAAAGCGCACTGAAAGAGAATATTGATGAATTAATCGAAAGTGTTCTTAGCTTCGTTTGATTCTACATTATATTAAGTATATACCTATAAAAAGTACAAAATAAAAAATTATATAAAAAAATTAAAAAACCCCCGACACAAAAACCTAATTTCCCTTTAAAAAGTAAAAAATAATAAAAAATAACTCAATCTAAAAGTACCTAAGAATGTATTAATAATTCAAAAAAAAAAAACTTCGCGTTGGGGGACCGCTCCGCGAATGCAGACGTCATTGACTGCTTAGTTAGGTAATAAGACTATTGGTAATTAAATTGTTAGGTTTGAAGCGGTCCCCCAACATGGCGTATTTTTTTTGAATTATTAATACATTCTTAGGTACTTTAAGATTGAGTTATTTTTTATTATTTTTTACTTTTTAAAGGGAAATTAGGTTTTTGTGTCGGGGGTTTTTTACATTTTTAATTTAATTTTTTTCTCATGTCACATGTCCCGGTCTATACAACTTGTGTGCATTAGTTACGATGATAAATTAACCCATTTGATTTAAATTCGTCAATAAATACTACCTCCATGAAGAATTTTATTGTAACTTTCACGTTTACCACGTTTTTCAGTGGTTTGTACAGGGCTTTGTTTAAAGGTTTTTAAAAAGACCGCAAAAGCTTTTGACATTCTTTGTTCGGCTCGTACGTACACACACTTGGGTATAAAAACATCATGTTTTTTAAATATTCTTACAAACTGAACAAAGTAAGATAATTATTTATTATTTTCAGTTCTTATCTGTCACTTTCATGAACTCACTATAAAAACGGCCGTAAAAACACTCACCCAATAAATCGACTAAAGTTTTTAAATCCCAATTTTATATTGGCAATGATTTTTTTTTTTTATTTTTTTTTTTTTTTTTTTTTTTCAGGATGGGAAATCATCAAATGACTTCTCCCACTCTGGGCGGAGCGGGAGGGCGTGTCAGACTTTTACTGACTAAAACCCACCCGTGTTCCATCAGTTGCCCATGTGCCAGGGTCACGGTATCTCTTTCGAACAATCACGCGACCTCGGCAGGATATTGGCAATGATCAGGAAGCGAACAACGACGCTATAACAGAAGCAACATCCCAAAGTTACATATTTATGAATGCACCCCTGTTTTATAGACCTTGTGTCGGTTACATTTTATGCCTAAGCATACAATAACACGTTTTACATATTAATGGGTCATAGAAAATCGGGGCCTTAAATAAATGTCCATTTATATCCGTGCAGTGGTCAAAAATATTGTACAATTTATGGGGCCCAAATGTAATCTATCAATTTGGGTTACCAGCGGGATCACTTATCCTGCACTCAAAGTGAATATTTTTTCTATGATACGAATATGAATCATGTAAGTACACTATAACGCAACGTTGTTTGAGGATATTAGAAGCGGAATGAAATTATAAATTCTTGTGAATCACAGCAACTTACATACGTACGTATATAGGTGATATTTTTCTGATTATGAAGTTATTTTTCATTTCCGATTTCATAAGCAGGTAGTTTTATGCAAAAGAAATTGCCACTGACTGTGATAAAAACATGCAAAGGAAGTAGTGTCAATTTGAAATTTTGGAAATGAAGGTTTGTTGAACATGCAAATGAAAAAGATGCTCTCAGTACTATCCCTGAATTAATAATCCAGGTGTCACCCTAGCTGTTCCAACAGACCATGTTCTACCAAATTGTTAGCTGAGTTCTACTATTAGGGACAAAATTATCGAATGTCCCGTGGTCGAAAATGAATTATTAATGACTGAATCGGGCCTCAGCAGCCTTGAATGGGACCTTTATTTGCGCTATATTCATGAAAGTACTTTTCAGCCAGTGGTTAGTGGCTTTCGTGACGTCAGTAAAAATGTTCAAGTGTTTTGAGAATGAGTGCTTTTGTTATTGTAGTTTTATGAAGTGCTAAAATTCAGTCGTAAAGTATTATTTACAAGTAAATTACTGAGCTATCATTGAAGTTTTGACTTATCTTGTATATATCTTTCTCAATCTATTGTCAACAGCTGTTCTCAGTCTGTGTCGTATACGATATGATTGAAGTCGGTATGAAACTGATAAGAACATATGTGCAATATGATTTGAGCTTAGTGCTAGAGATAACAGACCTTTATCTGCCATGTAACACTCAATCACGTGCTTGAGTACAATCAGCCACAAAGGCAGGTCAACATTATCTTTGCTTAAAAAAAATGGTACCACTGTAATGTTGATTATATTTAATTCGGGGTGAGAGTCTGGCGATTTGTCACACAGGGTATCCTAGTATGGACACCAGTCTCTCACAAAGAATCGAATTTTTTGCGTTTTTTAAAACCCTATAATTATTTTCTCTCTCTTTATAACTATGTTAAATTTTTTGAATAGAAAAATTAAAATTTAACTACCTAAAAAAATGATTTCAAAACCAGAATTACTGATCAGAAACCATACTTGCTTTTTATCACAATTATTTAGTTGTTACAATTATTTAAGAGTTCTTGTTCGAAAATTGTGTTTCGGCAGTTACGATACCCAGTTCCTTTGTGTTTGTGGATTCCGGCTGAAGTTCGCCTCCATCTTCGGCCTGATCATCACTTACCACAGGTGAAATGAAGACCAAGAACTTCCTACTTGTGGTAAGAAAAGGAGAATGTGTTGTTGGAATACTAGTTACATAAGGGTGTAAAATTTAAATCAATAAAATATTAATGCGTACACAGAGATATAATACAGACTTCCAAAATTAAAGAAATTTTTCACTTTGTAGTGTTTTTAGGACAACGGCTGTTTATTTTTCTTAAAAAAAGTTTTTTTTAACTTTTTAGATGGTAGTACCTACTCCAAGCCACTTTGTTTTGCCATTACTTGTTATGTGAAAAACAGTGACAATCAGTGTGTTACGATACTGCCTGTATTGTAACACTATCAAGATACACAAAGTGGATTGAAAACGTATTATCGAAGCTAATGCAAAAACTACCGATGTAAAGTTAATAAAATGTATATGGGTCCACCCCTAACCTAGCCATTAAAAATAAATCTACTATTGCAGAAAATACAGCAGAACACACATACAAAAAATACCCAAAACATACAGACTGAAAACCTCCTCCTTTTTGATGTCAGTTAAACTTTTGGTTCTATACTAATACAAAATCTTTCAAAGATCATCCACTTTTGTATGTAACTATACAACGCTTATCTACAATCATGCACATGCACTGATAAGCGTTCTGGTTTTATATTCTTTCCAGATTTGTAATAATACTGAAACCAGAAATAAATTTCCCTATAAATACATCAATGGCACTCGGTGCCTGTCCACGTTTGCACAATATAATCATCGCGTTCATTTTGATTTTTGTGATTGTCATTGTGAAACTTGTTGGCTTTCGCTGATGGATGCAATTCATCCCGTGAATACCTGGAGCAAAATAGTGAACTAACGAACCCGGTACACGTATGCATAATGTCGAAAACTGGGTATTCGGTTTTCTTTTTGTGTTACTGTAGGTAGGTAAGCGAAAGATATGTGAATGTTGGTGGAAATCCCCTCATAGGTAACCTTGTTAGAGCGTTGCTTTGGCACAGTAATAGAGTTGTGTAACGTTTTTCCGGCTATCCGCAAATACAATGTTTCAATATTTGAAGCTCGTAAGCTACAAACATGCCAATGAAATCAATATTGGATTCTGTATACATGAGAGCTTCAAGCAGAAAAAAATGCAAAACATTTTACACGAAGAGTTTCGTGAATTTTAGTGTACCGAAAAATATTTTACAATTTATAGGACTTGTAGCAATGTTTGTGGGTACACCGCAGCATAACTACTTATTCAGTGTTAGTTCCGTTTATTAAAAATATAATAAAACATACCTAACATGAAAAAAAAAACATAAATAAAATTGGCTTGCATCGTATATTGAAACCTCAATTCCCATTTTGCTTTCCTAAAAATATTATTGTACATTTTAATAAAATGATAGCGTGTCTTTTTTGTGAACCTACATCATCATCATAATAACAACCTAAAGACGTCCACTGCTGGACATAAGCCTCCGTTTGGCATCACACCGAACCTTGAGTTTGAACAGTTCGTGAACCTTAATATAAAAATACTTAATAGTATTATTAGAAGTTCTACATATAACTTTTTAGAGGATCTATTAAACATACTTACATATAGTATTAAGTCACGCCGTCTCATAGGTGTAGGTAGAAACTACCTGCTAACATACTCTTTTTGCCTCGTTTACACTCATGCAGTTAAATAATTGCTAATAAAATGTTGCTATTGAAAAATGCTTTACAAGTGATTGAGCAAGTTTGGCCGAAGTTAATCAAAGTGTACGGCATTTATAATAATTTATAAGACCCCCAGGTGTCGTGACAGTAACAGTTTAAGAAGTTCAGGATCCTACAAGTTGGAGCACCTAACATAACCGTAACTAAAAGGCTTTAGGTCACAAACCTTAACAAGTAAAGTTAAATTGTTAAACGCGCCGACATTCAGCCTTAAATATTACTTGCACGAGTACTCTTACTTCGCAAGTTTGTTATGTTAAAGTGAATTTGGTGAAAAAACAGTTACTTATTTATTCAACAGGAATATTTTTCGTACGTGTATGAATTTTCATTTCGGTGGCAACAGTTTTAATCATGGAAAACGATTTAAGAACGAACGATTTATTTTTAGGTTTATTTTCATATGTGGTGATAAATTTTTGCAACTGAAGCTGTTTCAACTTTCCGTAAATGGATTATTTATTCAGAGTCGTCCATATTTTTATAATGAAGAAGTTCTTACTTATATTACCTCCTTACAGAAGAAAAGAATCTAATATAGCGAAAATATACAGCTAAAAATTTGTAGTGATCAAATTCATAGGATAGATATTAGTGAGGTATCTTCATAAGCTATTGAACAGGCTTGGATCCTTCAGCAATAGTGAATTAAGTGGAGGGACTTCGACCGTGTCCGTGAAATTATTCAAACTAATTTCAGTCTTGGACCCCTTTTTGTCTTAGTGAGATTGGTAATTGGGGCGCAGGATGGTCCGTTATTTTATAACTTTACCGTTTATAAACGATGTATAAAATGTTCAAAGGCATGTAACAGTTAAAACAAAAACTTAATATTTCCCATACGCAACCTTTCATTTCGGAAGTTATTTCAAACGTAAATCCAGTCATTTTATCAGCCAAACAAAGGCGAGGTGTAAATGCCACCTGCATATACATATTTCGTGCGTTATAATGACGCAAATTACGCTTTAAAGGACACTAAGCGCTATCGAGTGCAACCCTTCGTGGCGTGCCTCGGACTGCCTCGGGGAGCGGCGGGTCGGGGGGAAGTGCGGTTGGATGCCTTTTAATTCCGCACGCACGTGCCATTGCCATGAGGCGCAAAACCTTTGTCAGTCGAGTCAACAATGAAGCCTTTTAGCAGTGATTTATTATGGCCCACTCTCCCCCACACACCAAGGGGAGAAACGGGCCAGCTAGACCTATAAACAATTACGCTACATTAACATAATGGACGTGTGTGAAGTTAGCATCTCAATTGTTAGCATCTCACAAAAAACACCAGATATAGTGGCATCCCACATAGTTCCACAGTTCTTGATAAGTTTTAACAATAGTTCCGTCGATTTGACTATCCAAAACGCAGTTTGAAAAAATGAGATACTAACTTCGCACAACATATCACAGCATCTCATTGAATTTCTCAATATTAACCATTTTTGAGTTGAAAGCAAAGGAGTTCTGCATCCTAAACGTATTTGTTGATAGTTCTATGGGTTGACTCCAATTTAAATAACTAAAAAATAATTATTATGTACTAGCTTTTGCCAGCGGCTTCGCCCGCGTGGAGGTCGGAAATTATCCCGCGGGAACATACTACCGGGATAAAAAGTAGCCTATGTCCTTTCTCAGGCCCTAAACTATCTGTGTACCAAATTTCATTAAAATCGGTTCAGTAGTTTTAGCAGGAAAGCGAGACAGACAGACAGACAGACAGAGTTACTTTCGCATTTATAATATTAGTGTGGATAGTGTGGATTAAGTGTGGATGTGGATGGATAGTGTGGATTGTTTCTCAATGCTATTAACGAAATATCCGTACAGAAGTGAGATGCTGAGGTAAAACTGAGAGTTCTGAATCGTATGAAGATTTCTATCGAGTAGACGAGGTCTTTCACTCAATTACCGAAACAGTTCTGTTGTTTTGAACGTTCACAATAGTTATATAATATTGTTATAACCAAAACATCCACATAGGAATGAGATGCTGAGGTATAACTGGGAGTTCTGGTTCGAATGAAGATTTCTATCGAGTAGTCGAGGTCTTTCAAACAAGAACCGAAAGAGTTCTGTTGTTTTGAACATTCATAATAGGTGTGTAATATTGTTATAACCAAAACATCCACATAGGAATGAGATGCTAAGTTATAACTGGCAGTTCTGGTTCGAATGAAGATTTATATCGAGTAGTCGAGGTCTTTCACTCAATAACCAAAAGAGTTCTGTTGTTTTGAACATTCACAATAAGTATATAACATTGTTATAAACAACTCATCCATATAAGAGTGAGATGCTGAGGTATAACTGGGAGTTCTGGTTCGAATGAAGATTTCTATCGAGTAGTCGAGGTCTTTCAAACAAGAAACGAAAGAGTTCTGTTGTTTTGAATAGGTGTATAACATTGTTATAAACAAAACAACCATATAGGAGTGAGATGCTGAGCTATAACTGGGAGTTATGGTTTGAATGAAGATTTCTATCGAGTAGTCAAGGTCTTTCACTCAATAACCGAAAGAGTTCTGTTGTTTTCAACATTCACAATAAGTATATAACATTGTTATAACTAAAACATCCACATAGGAATGAGATGCTTAGGTATAACTGGGAGTTCTGGTTCGAATGAAGATTTATATCGAGTAGTCGACCTCATTCAAACAAGAACTGAAAGAGTTCTGTTGTTTTGAACATTCACTATAGATGTATAACATTGTTATAGACAAAACAACCATATAAGAGTGAGATGCTGAGGTATAACTGGGAGTTCTGGTTCGAATGAAGATTTCTATCGAGTAGTCGAGGTCAAATCAAATCAAATCAAATCAAATATTTATTTGCGTAAAACATGGTATACAATGGTGTTAAGTAGAAAATATGGCACAAACATGTTTAGCTAGGATATACCTAGCATGCAAAATTATAAAGTTAGATGAAGAAGACCATCAACATTTTTTATCAAAAAATTCTCTTAAACTATAAAAACTGCATTCGAGTAACCATTTATAAAACTTAATTTTAAATGTTCTTGTATTTAATATTTTAAAATGAAGCGGTATTTTGTTATAAATGCGTACACACATTGCTAGGCAGTTCTTATTATATTTCGCTAATCAATCATGCAACACTAGTTTATAAGGATCTCTTCTGTTCCTAGGATTAACATCATTTGCAGTCTTGAACAATTGTTTATTTTTAATTACGAACACACATATTTCATAAATATACAGTGACGGTAACGGTAACAAACCAAGTTTCTTAAATATTGGTCGACATGAGTCGTCAGGTTTAAGACCACAAATTGACCTCATGCACTTTTTTTGAGCGACGAATGCTCTACAGAAGTCGGTGCTATTACCCCACATTATAAGACCATATCGTAGTAATGATTCGACGTACGCGTGGTATGACATTACGGCAGTTTTTATGTTAGTTACATTTTTAACTTGTTTTAGTGCGTACACAAATTTATTAATTTTAGTGCTAATATTGCCTACGTGTTCTTTCCAATTAATGTCTTTATCTATTATTACGCCTAAAAATTTCGTTTTCTTTACTTCTTTTACTTTATTAATATTGAGTTTAATGTCATTTTTATAATTATTTGATTGATTAAATTGAATATAAACGGATTTGTCAAAATTTATCTTTAAATTGTTAGTGTCAAGCCAATGCAGTAATTTATCAATTGTATTATTAATGTCAAGCTCATGGTCTAGAACAGTATTATATTTTTTGTTAGATGTCACTATGATCGAAATATCGTCGGCATATAGTATGCATTTATGATTAGTTATTTTTATGATGTCATTTATATAGATAAGGAATAGTATTGGGCCCAGTATGCTACCTTGCGGAACGCCATATTTATTATGTACATATTGATGATATAATCTCATTATTTTCGTTTTTTTTACTTATAATGACACGTTGTTTTCTGTTACTTAAATAGGACGATAACCATTGAAGAACTGGTCCTCTGATGCCAATAGCTTCTAACTTTTCAAGCAATATGCTGTGTGACACCAGATCGAACGCTTTCGAAAGATCAAAAAAAAGGCCAGTAGTTAGATAATTATTATTAATATTTGAAAGTACAGCTTGCATAAGCGAGAAAATAGCCAACGATGTGGATTTGTTCTTTTGAAATCCAAACTGTTCTTCACTTATAATTTGAAATTTGTTGCAGAAATCCGTTAATCTTTTATACATACATTTTTCATAAATTTTAGACAAGATAGGTATTAAAGTTATGGGCCTATAATTATTAATATCACATTTATCTCCCTTCTTGAGTAACGGTTTTATTAAGGACAGTTTTAATTTTTCAGGGAAGGTTCCATTTGAAAAGGACATGTTTATTAGATGAGTGAGAATAACAGTTAGTTCATTACAGCAGGCCTTTATGATTTTTGTATTAATTTCATCATAGCCCTCCGACCTGCTATTGGACAGAGACATTATTTCCTGTCGTACCTCGTGTGCCAGCATTGGTCTTAGAAACATTGAGTTAACAGTAGTAGTTTTGTTAAAGTCTTGCTTAGTGATTTTTTCCTGTGGAATATGCGTTGAATTAACATAATGGTTATTAAAAATAGAAGCTATTTGTGCAGGGTCTGTAATTATGATATCATTTAATTTTATAAATTCTATGTTGTCTTTTTGAATGTTATTATTTATTTCATTTTTAATGACAGTCCATGTGGCTTTACATTTATTATTATGATTATTGATGTATTTTATGTTAGCATTCTTTTTAGAATTATAAATACATTTTTTTAATAGATTTGAGTAATTAAGATAATTCGTTTTATTAATTGAATTTTTATTTTTATAGTACCCATATCGGAGCTTCCGCTTGGTTTTGCAACTTAGCTTCAAACCTTTACTTATCCACTTCTGTGTGTTTTTATTACTTCCATTGACCTTAGCTCTTACTTTAGGAAAACAGAGATCATAAAATAGACTCACCAGTTCATGAAAATCATTGAATGCGCAGTTTGTGTCCGTTTTTAGATATATATCGGACCAAGAAAGATTTTGTAGGCATTCCTTGAATTTACGGATGTTATCTAAGTTATAGTCTCTTTTATAAATGTAGTATATTGCTGATTTTTGTGGTTTCTGTCTGGTTGGGAAACTTAACATTTGTGCCGTATCATGATCTGAGAGACATAGGGGTAGTACAGTGGCAGTTGCGTTGGCAATGTTGCTTAAGATATGATCAATACAAGTCAACTTGCGAGTAGGAACATCGATATGGATTTTCAAATTATAATTGTGAGCCAAGTCTTGCAACCCACTTGTAATGTTGCCTTTTTTAAGTGTATTAATGTTAAAATCACCGGTCACAACTATATTTAATTTAGATTTATATTTATTAAGCAAATCGTGTAAAAGATTATGCAATTTAGTCAAAAACTGATTTGGATCAGATTGTGGTGTTCTATAAATGCAAATAACTACTAATTTAATACCTGTTACCTCTATCCCACAAGCTTCAAACGTGTTTTGAGTCGCATAGTTTTTAACACATGATAACTCTTTATAACATAAACCTTTTTTAACTAATATACACGTGCCACCTCTTTGTTTTTCTCTGCAGAAATTAGTGGCCATTTCATAGTTATATATTTTCACATAATTTTCATACCCTTTTTTTACAAAAGTTTCCGACAAACATAATACATCTGGATCATTATTTGCTCCTTTTAACTCCTGAATCGTAATATCCAGTAGTTCTTGTTTGGATAACAAACTGGCAATATTTTGATGAAATATTTTAAAATGGTGAGCTTTTTTGGTTTGAGATACGAAAAAATGAATCACGTTTGTTTAAAACAGGAAAGTAATATGGTATAGTCCCTATTTGACCCTTTTCGTTGCGTTCCAAAGAGGAGCTCCGTTCGTTGGGCGTTGTATTCTTCATACGATTAAAGTAATACGGAATAGTACCTTTTTTGGGTTCATTTGTAGAAACTTTTAAATTGGAACTTGATTTGTTACCCGTTATTCTTTTACGAATTTCACTAGGTTCCAGATATTTGTCACTATAATCACAACAATCTATGACGTAATTAATCGACTTACAAACATCGCTTAGTTGCGTGGAGGTTTGGTTAACAAAGTGACAATTTTTATAATTATTACAAATATTTTTTATGGAATAGTTTAGCTTACGAACATTGAGATACATATTATTGGCCACATTTAATACAATAATAGTGTTATTTATAAATTTATCTAATATAATTTGCAATTGAGACAACAGTAAGCTCGGGTTGTAATCATTTTCACCTACGCATATTACAAGTTTATCTTCGGAGGACAATTCCGTATTTCTACAGTTTGCTATAATTTCGTTGCAAGGCGCATTTGGCTTTGTTATAGCGACGACTTTGTACTTTTCATACTGTGTATTTGTCCTTGCGTGAGAAATTGCAGCTGCTAGCCCGACACAACGCTGGGTACCGAAGATAAATATCTTCCTCTTCGGGTCCATATTAAGCGTGCCTGCAACTACGCCTGTTTGAGCACTGGCGATGCCCACAGTATCCTGCTTCAGTTTATGATGAAGAGCAGGTTCACAATTATTGGAACTATTTTGCATTAGTACTGCAATACGGTTCGTCAGGACTTTTAATTCCCGCTGTGCAATCTTTAATTGCTGTTTTAGGGTTACAATTTCTTGTTCCAAGGTGGCCACATTTGCGTAGTCATTGGTATCGACGTTCATACTGGATGACATTAAAGGGGATGATGTAGGAAGTATGCTGTTTCGATTTGACATAGTTTGCCTCCTTTTCTTAGTCGTTGTACCAGGACTTGTAAAAATGGAGGGCGATTGGCATAAAGATTTTAATGTTTTATTTTCCGTAATCAACTTATTTATTTGCTTATGTAAATCGGTGTTTTCTAATAATATATTTCCCAGTTCATTCTCAGTACTATCAAGTTTTAATGTGAGCTGAGCAATTATCTCTTTCATTTCGGAGGCTAATACTAAGTCCGACACAGTACCGTCAACACTCATTGATAGTTTATTGGCGGTATAAGATTCGAAAGATGTCTCACAATCAGTAAGTATGTGCGAATCCCGTAAATCTGCTGTATTTTGAACCGATGATCGACCTTTTAACGCTTCGTCGCATACATCATGAGTACTTCGTGCTTGCTCCGATGGTGGGGGTGTTTTTAAAGAAGTTAGTTTTTTTTCTCATGGTGATATTGGTGGTACAATCGGTAGTAGCGTATTTTTTGCTTCTAATACACACCTTACACCTCCATTTTTTCTTCGCTTCCGCATCTTTGAGACGATACGTTTGTTCTGGATAACCGTCGCAATCCAATTCGTACCTGTTGTCACAGGCAGAACACAAAGCAGTACTTTTTATATTTACCATTTTTTTTACATTTATAACATGTAACTAGTGCTGCCATCTTGCAATTACTTTTTGCAGAGTTTGATGACATGACCGTTATTCAAGCGTTTTCTTCGCTCAATATTAACAGACTAGTAATGGTTTATTTGAATAAATTACAAATATGAAATTTTGTAATTTACGAAAAGTGATGTCGTCCGTGGGATTTGAACTCGTGACCGCTCGTATGAGGCTGGTTAAACTGCAAAAGTTGGCTGGTGTTAGCCACTGAGCCAACTAAACGTTACTAATATATGTTGAATTTATTGAACAGTTGGAGGAAATATCTTTCCCATGAATAGGTAAGACAGTTAATATGCTCAGCGACAGTTTAGATTTAAATCACTGTGTGAGTCACTTTTGCACTTCGTCTTTGTTATTAATGATTTTTTACACTTGTTTTGATAAATTTGTGTCACAGTATGAAATAATGTTTACAATTTCCTCGTTATTTCGATTGTTATTGCTGTATTTTGTTCACTTTTGTTATTTAAAAGCAGAGGTAATTGCTACCGGTACACATATGTTAACTTCACAGTTTGGGTATGAAATCCGTGGATAACACTGACACTTATCTATCGGGTGATGTTTTATTGATTCACTTAGTTTTATTCGGTTTTGTGCACTAATAGTATTTTTAATTAAATTTTAATAACAGAGCGTTTGTTTTCACTTTAGACTAGATGCAGCGCCATCTAGCGGTCTTTTACTCAATAACCGAAAGAGTTCTGTTGTTTCAACATTCACAATAAGTATATAACATTGTTATAAACAAAACATCCATATAAGAGTGAGATACTGAGGTATAACTGGGAGTTCTGGTTCGAATGAAGATTTCTATCGAGTAGTCGAGGTCTTTCAAACAAGAACCGAAAGAGTTCTGTTGTTTTGAATAGGTGTATAACATTGTTATAAAAAAAACAACCATATAGGAGTGAGATGCTGAGCTATAACTGGGAGTTCTGGTTTGAATGAAGATTTATATCGAGTAGTCGAGGTCTTTCACTCAATAACCGAAAAAGATCTGTTGTTTTCAACATTCACAATAAGTATAAAACATTGTTATAAACAACACATCCATATAAGAGTGAGATGCTGAGGTATAACTGGGAGTTCTGGTTCGAATGAAGATTTCTATCGAGTAGTCGAGGTCTTACATTCAATTACCGAAAGAGTTCAGTTGGTTTGAACATACACAATAAGTATATAACATTGTTATTACCAAAAAATCCATATAGGAATGAGATGCTGAGTTATAACTGGGAGTTCTGGTTCGAATGAAGATTTCTATCGAGTAGTTGAGGTCTTTCACTCAATAACCGAAAGATTTCTGTTGTTTTGAACGTTCTCAAAAGGTATATACCACTGTTATAACCAAAATATCCATATAGGAATGAGATGCTGAGTTATAACTGGGAGTTCTGGTTCGAATGAAGATTCCTGTCTTATAGTCGAGGTCTTTCACTCAATAACCTAAAGAGTTCTGTTGTTTTGAACATTCACAATAGGTGTTTAACATTGTTATAAACAAAACATCCATACAGGAGTGAGATGCTTTAGTGTAACTGGGAGTTCCGGAATGAATAAATCTTTATAAATCTCACTCCTGTATGGATGTTTTGTTTAAAACAATGTTATATACCTATTGTAAATATAATTGAGTGCAAGACTTCAACTACTCCTTAGAAATCTTCATTCGAACCAGAACTCCCAGTTATACCTCAGCATCTCACTCTTATATGGATGTTTTGTTTAAAACAATGCTATATACTTATTGTGAATGTTGAAAACAACAGAACTCTTTCGGTTATTGAGTGAAAGACCTCGACTACTCGATAGAAATCTTCATTCGAACCAGAACTCCCAGTTATACCTCAGCATCTCAATCTTATATGGATGTTTTGTTTATAACAATGTTATGTACTTATTGTGAATGTTCAAAACAACAGAACTGTTTCGGTTCTTGTTTGAAAGAGCTCGACTACTCGATAGAAATCTTCATTCGAACCAGAACTCCCAGTTATAGCTCAGTATCTCACTCCTATATGGTTGTTTTGTCTATAACACTGTTATACACCTGTTGTGAATGTTCAAAACAACAGAACTCTTTCGGTTCTTGTTTGAAAGATCTCTACTACTCGATAGAAATCTTCATTCGAACCAGAACTCCTAGTTATACCTTAGCATCTCACTCTTATATGTTTGTTTTGTTTATAACAATGTTATATACTTATTGTGAATGTTGAAAACGACAGAACTCTTTCGGTTATTGAGTAAAAGACCTCGACTACTCGATAGAAATCTTCATTCGAACCAGAACTCCCAATTATACCTCAGCATCTCATTCCTATGTGGATGTTTTGGTTATAACAATGTTATATACCTATTGTGAATGTTGAAAACGACAGAACTCTTTCGGTTATTGAGTAAAAGACCTCGACTACTCGATAGAAATCTTCATTCGAACCAGAACTCCCAATTATACCTCAGCATCTCATTCCTATGTGGATGTTTTTTTTATAACAATGTTATATACTTATTGTGAATGTTCAAAACAACAGAACTCTTTCGGTTCTTGTTTGAAAGAGCTCGACTACTCGATAGAAATCTTCATTCGAACCAGAACTCCTAGTTATACCTTAGCATCTCACTCTTATATGTTTGTTTTGTTTATAACAATGTTATATACTTATTGTGAATGTTGAAAACGACAGAACTCTTTCGGTTATTGAGTAAAAGACCTCGACTACTCGATAGAAATCTTCATTCGAACCAGAACTCCCAATTATACCTCAGCATCTCATTCCTATGTGGATGTTTTGGTTATAACAATGTTATATACCTATTGTGAATGTTCAAAACAACAGAACTCTTTTGGTAATTGAATGAAAGACCTTGACTACTCGATAGAAATCTTCATTCAAACCAGAACTCCCAGTTATAGCTCAGCATCTCATTCCTATGTGGATGTTTTGGTTATAACAATGTTATATAACTATTGTGAACGTTCAAAACAACAGAACTGTTTCGGTAATTGAGTGAAAGACCTCGTCTACTCGATAGAAATCTTCATACGATTCAGAACTCTCAGTTTTACCTCAGCATCTCACTTCTGTACGGATATTTCGTTAATAGCATTGAGAAACAATACATAATAATTATTTTTTAGTTATTTAAATTGGAGTCAACCCATAGAACTACCAACAAAATACGTTTCGGATGCAGAACTCCTTTGCTTTCAACTCAAAAATGGTTAATATTGAGAAATTCAATGAGATGCTGTGATATGTTGTGCGAAGCTAGCATCTCATTTTTTCAAAATGCGTTTTAGATAGTCAAATCAACGGAACTATTGTTAAAACTTATCAAGAACTGTGGAACTATGTGGGATGCCACTATATCTGGTGTTTTTTTGTGAGATGCTAACAATTGAGATGCTAACTTCACACACGTGAGATGCTGTGATATGTTGTGCGAAGTTAGCATCTCATTTTTTCAAACTGTGTTTTGGATAGTCAAATCGACGGAACTATTGTTAAAACTTATCAAGAACTGTGGAACTATGTGGGATGCCACTATATCTGGTGTTTTTTGTGAGATGCTAACAATTGAGATGCTAACTTCACACACGTGCACCACGCCGCTGTGGCGCTCTCGTCGACTCGCACGAACGTCGGGCTAGACTGTCGAAGCGCGCCAACTTTACAATTGCGTTTCGTTGTCAATTGATTTTCCGTACTCATGACTCCTCCGATATACACATAATTATGTAAATATAATGTGTAATTTACAGTGCTCAGGAAAATCTGCGATCATTAAAAATTAATACTTGATGCCAATTTCTGAAACATAACCCGACAAGGAGCTCTGCGATCACCAACCAGTCTGTAAGTACCTACTACCATTTCTATAGAAAACTAGCGGTACTTGAGGCTTCGCCCGCTGGAGGTCGGCAATGAGGATCAGCGACGATTTTAGTTAAATATGTTGAATTACAGTCATACTTAAACCAATTATTTCAGAAAACCTCAAGCGGCGTAAGTATAATAACCTTGTTGGTAATTATATTTTTGAGCCGTTTGGGGTTGAAACGCTTGGGCCGTGGGGTCCGAGTGCTCTTAGCCTATTTAAGGATATTTCGAAACGGCTGGTGGACGCTCATTCCACGCTCGACCTCCGCAGCGAACGGACGTGTTGTTCTCGCGCTCGCCGCTCCGCCGCCCGCGCCCCCCACCACTCCGCCGCTGTGAAAGTGCTCGTTCAGTGTTGTGTCTGCTGCGCAACGCTCCGCATCGTAGTCGCTCCGGCTACCCAATTGGCGATCGAAAATTTATTTTCGATCGTAAATTGTCTCAAACTGTCTTTTTCAAGACAAATTGTTTCTTTATTCGGATACGTCTAAAACGTAGTGGCCCCTTCTGGGCAAATCCACAGTTTCGTGGTCCTCGGTGGAAACCTCACGGTGTCAACGAAACCGAGTGGGTGCTGACCCAACGCACCCGCCTATCCCCTTCAGGGCTAGGCGAAAGTTTGGACGGGTCCCGGATCGCTGGCCTTGGGGGCTTCCCTCGTCAGTCCCGGTGACAGTTTTGCTTCCACAGCCGCGTACTAGTGCCGCGGGTATTTCTATACCCCCCGCACTAGACTGGTCAGGGTATCTCTATACCCATCCGCACTGACCGGTTAGGGCCCCGTCGCACAATAAGATTGGCGACGGTACACACAGATTAGGGCTCACGCAGTAGGTCACACCTCCCTGTCTATACCCGACAGGGAGTGCTACTCACCCCCGGGCACACCCACCCGGGGTTTAGGGCTTGTTAGGTTGTTAGGCGCTCCGATGAGCGAATAGGGTCCCCTCTTTTCCCAACCATGTTGGGCTCGAAGGTCTCCGAATGGAGCTCAAAAGAGCGAGAAAGTTTTTTCTCGCTCTGCGAGCTTTTCATGGACGACCCCGAGTTCAAGGGGTTGTTCAAGCGCTTGTCTAAGCGCGCTCTGGTTACCCAAGCGCAGACCATCGCCGCTGACGCTACTCCCGAGACTAGCGTCGCTACATTTAGCGACGCCCTAGAGTCTCCCCCCGTGCCCAGCTCTCAGGTGCCCATATCGATGGACACCGAAGAGGTCTCCTCTGGCGAGGAGGAAAACCGAGCAGCAGACTCGGTCTCCTCCCCCTCGTCTGACGAGGAACATTTCACGCTCGTTTCCCATGGCAAGGGAAACAAGCGTAAAAAGACAAATTCTAGCGCCGCCCCGGCCGCTAAGTTCGCCGCGATCGAGGAGTCATCCCCTCCCTCGCGTGCCCCCACCCCGCAGGCTAACGCCGCGTCCATCCCCACCCCTAAAGCGTCAACCTCCGCAAAGGTTGTCGCTCCCCGCGACATTGCCCCCACCCCTCCGGTCAACAAGACCGCTAAAAAGATCCCTCCCCCGCCCCCTGTATTCATACAGGACAAGGCGAAGTGGACCGAGATCTCAAAGTGGTGTGTTGACCAGAGGGTCAACTTCACTAATGCCCGCTCAACCCAGCAGGGCATTAAAGTCCAGACCCCAACGTCACGAGATTTTCGTGACCTGACAAAACTCCTCAGTGCACGAAATGTGTCGTACCACACATACGCCCTGCCTGAGGAGCGTCAAATCCGGGTGGTGATCCGACGGATCCCCGTTGAGATCGCCACGGATGATATCAAGGCCGACCTCGAGGCACAAAACGTGCCCGTAGATGAGGTCCATCGAATGCACCGGGCCAGAAATGGCCCAGCATACGACTTGGTTTTAGTGGTTTGCCCTCCCACTGAGGGTCATCACCCTATATTCCGCATCAAGGCTGTCTGCAGCCTCACGGGCATTCGTATTGAGAAGCCCCGTAAAACTGGCAACATTGGTCAATGCCATAGGTGCCAGCTTTACGGGCACTCTCAGCACCACTGCTTTGCAACCCCCAGGTGCGTCAAGTGCTTGGGGAACCACGGAACAGTGGATTGCCCGCGTCCCAAAGACCGAGCCCTCTGCACAGAGCCACCCAGCTGTGTTCTCTGTGGAGAGGCCGGCCACCCCGCCAACTACCGGGGCTGCCCCAAGGCCCCGAAGTCTTCCTCCTCCAAACTGGCGAAGCGCGCCAACGCTCGCCAGCTAAGAGAAGCCCCCTCGTCCAAACTTCCAGAGAGGTTGAGTCCCCAGAGACCCAGCCCCTGGAATCACTGGAACCAAGGGAACCACATGCAGGCTTTCCCTGCATTAGGTCCTCCCAAGCCCTCCCCCGCTGGAATCCCCGCGTTAACGGACCCGCGTCCTAACGCCCCAGCCCGGCCCCCTGCGCCCCCCGCAAAGCCCGTTAAGCCCATGGCCGCTCCCGCCGCCAAAGCCGCACCCCCTGCTCCCCGTCCCGTAGCACCCCCATCTGGAACAAAGGTGAACCCCCTAGATGCTTTTAACATCATCTCGGGTACGTTCACAACGTTCTTTTCCCCCAGAGCCCAACGTATGGCCCAGGAGCTAGTCGACGCAGCACGCGCCGGCAACCTGCTCCAAATCCAGGCCATCTATAACGCGTATCCGGAGATTACGCAGGCCCTTGTCTCCCTCTCTACTCAAGCCCCCCATTATGGATAGTCGAGTATTAGCGAGAACCAAACCCCGATCCCTAAAGTTAGGTTTTTTCAATGCCAACGGCATACTCAACCAACGTGATGAGATCGCCACTTTCCTCCGCGACCATCAATTAGACATTCTACTCATCCAAGAGTCCTTCCTTAAACCGAATCATCGCGACCCGAAAATTGCCAACTATCGCTTAGTTCGCAATGACAGGACGCGCTGCCACAAAGGCGGCACCCTCATTTATTATAGGAAGTCCCTGTACTGCATCCCCATGGACCCTCCCCCCCTCTCCCGGTTAGAAGTTTCGATCTGTCATTTAGGAATGACAGGTCATCAGCCGATCACCTTGGTATCGGCCTATCTTGCCCCTCAGTCCTCGACGGAGAACTACCAACTCCTCACGGACGATCTCGATCTACTTCTTGGCTTGAGCGAGTCCGTTATAATAGCGGGCGATCTCAACGCCAAACACCCAGCCTGGAACAGTTCCAGGACCTCGACCAGAGGACGACACCTGTTCAACCTCTGTTCCACCCTCCACTTTGACGTCATCGCCCCGATGACCCCTACCCATTTCCCCCATGATCCCACCCACGTCGCAGACGTCCTCGATATAGCTCTTCTTAAGAATATCAGCCTTAGGCTGGATTCTATAGAAGCTATACCCGAGCTCGACTCCGACCATAGGCCGGTAGTCATGCACCTGGCCTCCCGCTTAGGTTCCCACGATCCCACCCAACCCCCCGCTACTAAAGTGATCACGGACTGGAGGAAAGTCAGCGAAAAGCTGAAAGCCACCACGTCCCCTCACTTAGATTCCATCCCGGATCACTTCGATTCGATCGCTGACACAACGGCCGCGATCGACTCATTCACAGAGCACGTACAATCGGTCTTGAACGAATGTTCAAGGGAAGTTCCAGAGTTGGGAGACCAACGCTGGAAACTTCCGGACGATGTACGGGCTCTGCTGAATGAGAAGAACGCGGCCGTTCGTGCCTACAGCAACTTTCCCTGCGACGCGAACAGGGCTCACTTGCGTCACTTACAGCGTGCTGTAAGGACACGTATTGAGGAGCTACGTTCCGCCGGTTGGGAAAAGATGCTGGGCGATTTAGAACCGACCCACCAGGCATTCTGGGAGCTTCAGAGGAAACTCAAATCCAAAGAAGTCACCACAATGCCCCCCCTGATCCGCCCCGATGCGACACTTGCATTCGAGGATGCCGACAAGGCCGAGTGCCTAGCCGACAGCCTCGAGGCACAATGCTCGCCTAGCTCACTGCCAGTAGACCCAGATCACCTCGCTGAGGTCGACGCTGAGGTCGAGCGCAGAGCCTCACTCCCGCCCGTTGAGGACCCAGATGAGCCCTTGCCCCCCGTCACACCTGACGAGGTGCACGAGCTCATCAAAGGTCTCAAACCCCGCAAGGCCCCCGGATCAGACGGTATCACCAATAGGGTGTTCCAGCTGTTCCCCGCGCACTTGATCATGCTCATGTGTACCATCTTCAATGGTGCCCTGAGCAATAACATTTTCCCACAGGCTTGGAAGGAAGCCACAGTCATTGGCATCCCAAAGCCCGGCAAACCGAAGGCGGAGCCCTCGAGCTACCGTCCCATCAGTTTGCTCAATGTACTCGGCAAGATCTATGAGAGGCTTATTTATAAGCGTCTCAGAGATTACGCCGAGACAAAGGGCCTCATCCCCAACGAGCAGTTTGGTTTTCGAACCCAACACTCGTGTGTCCATCAAGTGCACCGTATCGTCGAACATATCAGCGTTGGTTTTCAACGCGGTATGTTCACGGGTGCAGTTTTCTTCGACATAGCGAAAGCGTTCGACAAGGTCTGGCACAACGGCTTGCTATACAAGCTGTACCAACTCGGAGTGCCAGACCGTCTCGTGCTCATCCTACGAGACTTTCTATCGAACCGCACCTTTCGCTATCGGATCGAAGGGGCACTGTCCTCCCCCCATCCTATCCGAGCAGGAGTCCCTCAGGGCTCTGTCTTGTCCCCTCTCATTTTTACGCTATTTACTAGCGATATCCCCAGAAGTTTAAAGGCTCAGTTGGCTCTGTTCGCAGATGACACGGCCATTTACTTCACGGGGCGCAGTCAAGACGCCTTGATTCGCTACCTCCAGGCCGCAGTCGACGACCTCGCTGACTGGTTCAGGAAGTGGCGAATCGAGGTCAACCCCGACAAGAGTCAGGCGGTTCTCTTTACGAAACCGCGACTCAAACCCCGCCCCCCGACCCCCCTATCCATGTTCGGCAAGCAGATCCCTTGGGAGAAGCGAGCCAAATATCTAGGCGTGATCTTAGATCAGCATCTCTCCTTCTCTGAGCACATAAAGAAGGTCCGCTCGCGGGCCGCTTTCGCTCTCGGTAGGTTACACCCCGTTCTCAATCCAAAGAGCAAAATGTCACTTCGGTGCAAAAAGCTCATATATACCGCGTGCATAAGGCCAATCATGACCTATGCTTGTGCAGTCTTTGCACACGCGAAACCCCACCACGTCCATAGGATGCAGACCCTCCAAAACCGTTTTCTCCGCAACGCCACAGGTTCGCCTTGGTACGTTCGGAATACTAATCTCCATCTCGACCTTAAACTCCCGACTATCCACCAATTCATGAAACGCATCTCCAAGCGTTTCTTCGATAGGGCCGCAACCCACCGCAACCCTCTGGTTGTCGCGGCAGCCAACTACATCCCCTCCCGCATTAGCAAGACCCGCCGTCCGCGGCATATTTTAACCGACCCTGATGACCCCATTACCCTCCTCCAGGAGAGCAATAGGGCCACCAGCACCTTACTTAGACCGAAACGTCCGTCATACCGACCTCGCCGCCGAGGTCCGTCGTCGCGACACTCTCGACTAGCTAATAGTCCCCCCCGACCCTTGCATGAGCCAGCCCGCGTCGCTGAGCCTCTAGTTAACGACCCCCCATATCCAGCCAATCCCTTGCTGATCCCCCCCACCAGTGACTCCCTAAGCCGAGGTCCGAACCCCACAGGGGGTGCCCTTAGGTCTTAGTCGCTTAGTTTGTAGTTTTTCCCTTAGTTTGTAAGCCCCTGGCTGGAGGCCTTAGATTCGCGTCTAGAGTCATCCGCAGGGAAAGCCCGTTTAAGTAGTGAAAGCCTTCGGGCTAACTACGAGATGTCAGTGCCAAAAAAAAAAAAAAGGCTGGTGGACACTTCCCGTGACCCAAGAGCTGGTTTTTACCTTGGCCAGAGGCTAAGCATTGCCATACAACGTGGTAATGCCGCCAGTCTCTTGGGTACTTTACCAGGCGACAGCGATGCGGATGACTTTTCGACGCAATTTTTTTTTAATTTGTAAATAGTTTTAGTTAGATTAGGTTGTATTTTTTTCCTTTATTAATTTAAATATGTAATCCATGAAATAAACGCTCGCCAATACGCACAATTCGTTGGTGACGTCATCTACCACGTTCGCGTCCGCGGCACCGCCGCGCACGTTCTTTCTGCCTTTAGTTACGTGACTCGCAGTACATTTTGCAGCGTAAATTCGCTGCGGACGAAACTTTTTGGTTTCTAAATCAACCTTTTTTTTAGAAACACTGGCCTTTATATTTTTTTGTTCTATTTCAAATTTCGATCCTGTAAAATCTTACGCCAAAAATTTTTGCTTGTCAACTGGCAGACTGCAGATGGGAGCTGAGCGTTTCACATCAATATTCTTATTTTCGGAACTCCCAAAGTTTAAATTAACAATTTTAACCCTATAATTATATTTCTAAATCTACGTGTGTCCTATCTGGTGCTACTTTTAAAATTGTTCATATTGATAAAGTTCTTTGTGCAACTCTTCCATTTAACTGGTACGTATTACGTCTTTTCTTTTCCTTTTACTATTCTAATCTGTTCTACCGGCGATTCTCGCTAGCTATATCGAAGATTCCGCTTGTAACCTTGGTCTGACCGTCCTATTTATTTGTCTTTAGACGACGACCATACAAGCCGAATTTCGGTTTTTCCCCCCCGACGGGCTATCAGCCGTCGGATTAAACTGAGGTCAGCGGCGTGTTGCGGACGTTTGCCACCGACGCAGAGCCCGACGCCCACATAGACGGTTGCTTGCTGCCGTCGCTGCACACAGCACCGACTGTCCTTCTGGATTGTTTCGCCCGGCTGGTTATAAGGAACCTTTTAACTCACCTATTTTTTTCTATTTTCCTGTAATAGATTATCTAGATAATTTTCTATTTTTTACGCATCCTGATGTAACGTGCATTTCACGATTCAACTAGGTGTTCGTTATAAAAAAGAAACGTATAAATCGACGTGCATAGGCCTGTTTTTTTAATCGATTGCAATCGTATTGGGGATAGGTCGTGCGCGAAGATATTTTCCGTTAAATCTAATTAACCACTAAGTTTGACTCGTCCCTCTTTTTAAACAAAACCAAATATTTTATATCCACATCTGCAGTCAACCATATACTTGTTTTTTATATTTTTTTTATATTACTGCTGTATTTTTTTACTTCATGTTTTGTTGAAATTATAAAAGTGGCGTGAATGTTGGTGTTTTTCTTTAACCGTCTCGCAACAAAATGGCGCCCGAACTAAAGGTAAGTTCATTACCAATAATTTAATTTTTTTGTTATCTCGTGTTTTGTTTGCTCCATATGAGCAAATTTTAATTTCATTGTGAGTTTCAGATTTTAGTATCAGACAGAATCCGGTGTGGAACTAGAAAGGAGTTTGTGTCTCTGATGCTTCATTGAATATACCTCATACGCGATTGGACTACGGAACTGCTTACTGAAGTTTGTGTTCCTTGTTTTAATGTGATGTTTGTGAATATAATTTCAAAGAATAACTTTGTAACCATATCCAATATCTATCTCTTTTATTTCTCCCCCAATGAAATACATATTCATCCCGTGTTTTATTCTATTCCTGTAGGTAGCTGTAGTTAGCTTCCCGTAGTGTGTGTTTGATGTGTGGATGTTTAGACGTCGCGATAATAAGGTAAGCTTTTTGAATGTTGGTTTGCTAGTGTCTATTTTCTTTTTTTGATTCTTAGCCCAACTGTTTCCTTTGTCGTGTATTTGTCGTCCTATTTCTCTATCGATCTTTCCACTCGGTATCTAACGCATTCCAGCTAGGTTCAGCAGATTTATCATTTATCCCTGATTTTTCTTTTGAGTTATAAAACATGGCAGAAGAAGCTTCTATTAGTGAGACACCCCTTCGCGAAAGTCCGATTATTTCTAGACCGCCACCGATTCCACCTAGGGCAACTCCAGGTTCTAGTCTTCCATCTCCAATGAAATCTGAAGATTGTCCTCCTTTCCCACAAAAAAGATTCTCGCTTATGAAATGGCACATTAGTTTTTCTGGCGATACGTCTGTTAGGGAGTTCTTCACGTCTATTGAGGAACGAAAAGAGGGAGACGACATATCTGACGGTTATCTCCTTAAACGCTTTTATGAACTCTTGACCGGCGATGCTTTGGAGTATTACAGGTCAATTCGCCGACCTGATATGTCTTATTTCGAATTAAAACAAAACTTTCTAAAATCATTTGGATCTATAGATTTCGAGTTCAAAACTGAGCAACAGGTTAGAACTCTTGAACAAACGCCTGATCAGTCTGTTAGAGATTTTACTAGGAAAATCTCTCGATTGAACGATTCCTTGCGCAAACCGATCAGTAAAGATGATTTATTAGAAATAATTATTCATAATATGCACAATAAGTATTTTCCATGTCTATCGGTTCAGAAGTTTAAAAATTTGGATGAACTTGTTGATATAGTATCTCATTTTGAAAGTTTTTTGACCAAGTCTACTAAATCTTTTTCAAGCGTAACCAGTACACAACAATGTCCAAAATGCAAAAAACCCGGACACTCTTATCGTTCTTGCCCTAATTTTCCTGGTGTGCTATGCTTTAAGTGCCGCACACCTGGTTTTATAACTCGTGATTGCCCAAAATGCAATTCAAAAAAATGTTTAAACCACCGGCGACACGCATTGCTCCGTACAGTGTCACCGGTGATAGCGTCCGATTGGTCTGATAACCGCCCTTTTATCGAGATTTTATTGTGTAACCAGGTTGTTAAAGCTCTCCTTGACTCTGGTGCACAAATGTCCCTTATTAGTGATCGTTTAACTCAGCAACTAGGTATCTCACTGAACACAAATGATTCATGTCCTCGAGTTATTTCTGCTAATAATTCGCCTATCGATATTTTGGGAACTATTTATCTTCCAGTTAGGTTTAATGGTACAACCTTTGTACACGAGTTTTTAGTAGCACGTTCTATGTCTTCTTCTGTAATCTTAGGTATTGAATTCTGGAATAAGTTTGGTTTAACTTCCGTTTTTAGCCGAGCATTTAATAAAAACATCAAAGGTAATATGTTCCTTCCTTCCGATACTCATTCTCCTCCTCCTCAGGTTTCTTCCGTTGAAGAGATTCGTTACATTCATCCTCGTAACATTCTTTCACCTGATCAAGAACTAAGCCTACAAAAGGTCATTGATGAGTTTGAAGATATTTCGTCTGATAAAATTGGCCTTGGTAAGACTACTTGGCTATCACACAAAATAAACACAACAGGACCACCTATTAGACAACGATTTTACCCTCTTTCTCCAGTTAAACTAAAAATTCTCAATGAGGAAATCGATAAGATGTTGGAGATGGGTGTCATTCGTCCCTCTCGTTCTCCTTGGGCCAGTCCAGTGGTAATGGTTACTAAGAAGGATGGTTCTGTTCGTTTCTGCGTTGACAGTAGGAAGTTGAATAGTGTTACTATCAGGGATTCTTATCCTCTTCCCCGTATTCACGATATCCTTGATAACCTTCGCGGTGCAAGATATATGAGCTCGCTTGATTTTAGAAGCGCATTTTGGCAGATCCCCCTTGCCGATAAGGAGAGTTGTGAGAAAACCGCCTTTATAGTACCTCAACGTGGTTTATTCGAATTCGTCAGAATGCCATTTGGTCTCACAAATGCAGCTTCTGAAATGCAGCGTCTTACGGATATGATTGTCAATTTTGAATTTACTTCAAATAGTGATAACTTTGTTTTCGGTTATGTTGATGACCTAATTTTGATTTCCAAAGATTTCAACAGTCACCTCGCACTCCTTAGAAAAGTACTAAAACTCCTTAAGGAAGCCGGTTTATCTATTAACCTAAAAAAAATGTGAATTCTGTAAAAGTGAATTAAAATATTTGGGGTATATTGTAAATGAAAAGGGTTTACAAACTGATCCCAGCAAGCTTGATGCTATTAGGGACTATCCAACTCCTACTACCGCTAAATCGCTGCGCGGTTTCATTGGAATGTGTTCCTATTATAGACGTTTTGTTGATGGTTTTTCATCCATAATAGCTCCACTCACTGCCCTCATAGGAAAAAGGAAGGGTCGTGACCCTATAAGTTGGGATAATGCCGCCGATAAAGCATTTACCAAATTAAAGGAGGCGCTAATTAAGACTCCTGTTATGGCTTGTCCTGATTTTTCGAAGCCTTTCATTTTACAATGCGATGCATCATCTGTTGGTCTTGGTTCAGTTCTTTCACAAAAAATTGATAACGTTGAACATCCTATTGCTTATTATTCACGCTTATTCTCCAAAGCTGAACGTAATTATAGTACTACTGAACGTGAACTTTTGTCTGTTCTTGATTCTATTAAACATTTTCGCTGCTATTTAGATGGGATGAAGTTCTCTGTTATTACGGATCATATGGCCTTAAAATGGCTCCTTACGCTGAATAACCCTTCCGGACGTTTAGCTCGATGGGCTACTATTATTTCTCAATATACTTTTGATATCGTTCATCGCAAGGGTGCACAACACGTCGTTCCAGACGCTCTATCTAGAATGTATGCTTGTCCAGTTACTTTCGATCAAGGTCCAGACCATACTAATGACAGATGGTATAAAAAGGTTTATTTAGGTGCTCGCGATACTCCACAAATGTTTCCAGCGTACATCATTCGGAACGGTGTTCTTCTAAGACGCATGCCGATCGTTAGTCCTTTGTGTTCTGATCCTTGGCGCGTGGTGTTACCCGCTGAAAAGGTGCCATCCGCAATTTGGGAGGTCCATAACAATCCTCACTCCATACATCCTGGAGTCACAAAGACTTATTTTAAGCTCAAGGATGTCTTCTATTGGCCGAACATGTATCGGGATGTTACGGAAACAATAAGGCAATGTGTGACATGTAAAGCCTATAAGATCGCGAATACTCAACCACGCGGTCAAATGTGTTATCCCAAGGAGGTTTCCTTGCCGTTACAAATGATTTCTATCGACATCATAGGACCTTTACCTATCGCTTATTATGGGTATAAATATATTCTATCTATGGTCGACGTTTTCTCTAAATATGTCTGGCTTGTTCCTCTTAAAAAGGTTGACGCAAGTTCAGTTATTAAATCCTTGGAATCTGAAGTATTTTTTAATTTCGGAGTTCCGCGGTCTATACTCTGTGACAATGCTACAGATTTTCGTATTAATCAGTTTATAAATTTTCTTAGGTCATTTCACATTGATTCCCCAACATATACCCCTTATTATACTCCGCAAGCCAACACGGTAGAACGCTATAACCAAAGTGTCGTGACGTGTTTGAGCATATTGGTTGGTGAGAACCAAAGAAACTGGGCAAAAATTGTTACCCAAAGTCAAACTTTATCTTAATTCCTGTATTAATTTAGCGACAGGTTTTACACCAAACTTCCTCATATTCGGTAGAGAAGTCTGCATGGATTCAGTTCGCGCTGGTAGCCAGACTCTAAGCGCTAATTTAGCTGAAAGTCGGGAACAACACGCAAAGAATTTGACTTCTCTGGCTGAGGTTTATGCGAAAGTGGCAGACAACCTTTCTTCTGCTTTCCTTCGAAATTCTCGAATTTATAATACAAACCGGACAGCAATTACACTTAACACTGGCGACATTGTATGGAGGCGTAATTTTTCAAAGTCTTCAGCTAGTGAATATTTTTCGGGAAAGCTTGCTCCTCGCTTTATTAAATGCCAAGTGATCAGGGTCGTCTCTAGGACCACATATGTCCTACAAGACTGTGATTCCTCTCATACCGGCAAATATCATATAAAAGATATTCTTAAATAAATAACTACGTTAATTTAACCTTTCTTATTAGTATTAATTTTCTTTCTCTGACTGAAGTTGTTTTGTCCTTCTGAAGTCTGACGGAAGTCGTTTATTATTCTTTGTTCTTGTAT
The DNA here is from genome assembly GCA_932294355.1 of Aporophyla lueneburgensis. Lineage (NCBI taxonomy): Eukaryota > Metazoa > Arthropoda > Insecta > Lepidoptera > Noctuidae > Aporophyla > Aporophyla lueneburgensis. The sequence goes on from OW028754.1 coordinate 16,215,003, forward strand.
ATATTAAGGGATTTAATTAGGTCGTTTATTTTTCATTAATTAATTCCTAGATTTCTTGACTTTTGTTATTGTTAGGTTTAGTGGACACATTTGGAGCTCGCACTGATAACGTTTAAGTGAAGGTCGACTTTCAGTTTTATTCTGTATCAGCTGCACTGCGATGTTGTTGATTAGATTTAATTAGTCTTTAATTCGTTTGCTTAGTCATAACATTTATAGGTTGATTAAGTTAGTTTATTTAGGTAAGCTTATTTAATTTTAGCAGGATTGTCTTCCTCACTAGGGTTGCCTCCTCCTTATACATTTTACTCTGTTATAGATTTGGTACTCATATGTGGTAACTCACATAGGGTTGTCATTTCCCTTTAGGGTTACCACACTTCTTTTTTTTGACAAGCCGAATTTCGGCTTTTCCCCCCGACGGGCTATCAGCCGTCGGATTAAACTGAGGTCAGCGGCGTGTTGCGGACGTTTGCCACCGACGCAGAGCCCGACGCCCACATAGACGGTTGCTTGCTGCCGTCGCTGCACGCGGCACCGACTGTCCTGTTTGCTGCCGTCGCTGCACGCAGCACCGACTGTCCTTCTGGATTTTTTCGCCCGGCTGGTTATAAGGAACCTTTTAACTCACCTATTTTTTCCTATTTTTCTGTAATAGATTATCTAGATAATTTTCTATTTTTTTACGCATCCTGATGTAACGTGCATTTCACGATTCAACTAGGTGTTCGTTATAAAAAAGAAACCTATAAATCGACGTGCATAGGCCTGTTTTTTAATCGATTGCAATCGTATTGGGGATAGGTCGTGCGCGAAGATAATTTCCGTTAAATCTAATTAACCACCTAGTTTGACTCATTCCTCTTTTTAAAAAAAACCAAATATTTTTATAGCCACATCTGCAGTCTACCATATACTCGTTTTTTATATTTTTTATATTACTGCTGTATTTTTTTTACTTCATTTTTCGTTGAAATTATAAAAGTGGTGTGAATATGGTGTTTTTCTTTAACCGTCTCGCTACATTTTGTAGCGAGACGGTTAAAGAAAAACACCAACATTCACGAAATCTATAGATCCAAATGATTTTAGAAAGTTTTGTTTTAATTCGAAATAAGACATATCAGGTCGGCGAATTGACCTGTAATACTCCAAAGCATCGCCGGTCAAGAGTTCATAAAAGCGTTTAAGGAGATAACCGTCAGATATGTCGTCTCCCTCTTTTCGTTCCTCAATAGACGTGAAGAACTCCCTAACAGACGTATCGCCAGAAAAACTAATGTGCCATTTCATAAGCGAGAATCTTTTTTGTGGGAAAGGAGGACAATCTTCAGATTTCATTGGAGATGGAAGACTAGAACCTGGAGTTGCCCTAGGTGGAATCGGTGGCGGTCTAGAAATAATCGGACTTTCGCGAAGGGGTGTCTCACTAATAGAAGCTTCTTCTGCCATGTTTTATAACTCAAAAGAAAAATCAGGGATAAATGATAAATCTGCTGAACCTAGCTGGAATGCGTTAGATACCGAGTGGAAAGATCGATAGAGAAATAGGACGACAAATACACGACAAAGGAAACAGTTGGGATAAGAATCAAAAAAAGAAAATAGACACTAGCAAACCAACATTCAAAAAGCTTACCTTATTATCGCGACGTCTAAACATCCACACATCAAACACACACTACGGGAAGCTAACTACAGCTACCTACAGGAATAGAATAAAACACGGGATGAATATGTATTTCATTGGGGGAGAAATAAAAGAGATAGATATTGGATATGGTTACAAAGTTATTCTTTGAAATTATATTCACAAACATCACATTAAAACAAGGAACACAAACTTCAGTAAGCAGTTCCGTAGTCCAATCGCGTATGAGGTATATTCAATGAAGCATCAGAGACACAAACTCCTTTCTAGTTCCACACCGGATTCTGTCTGATACTAAAATCTGAAACTCACAATGAAATTAAAATTTGCTCATATGGAGCAAACAAAACACGAGATAACAAAAAAATTAAATTATTGGTAATGAACTTACCTTTAGTTCGGGCGCCATTTTGTTGCGAGACGGTTAAAGAAAAACACCAACATTCACGCCACTTTTATAATTTCAACAAAACATGAAGTAAAAAAATACAGCAGTAATATAAAAAAAATATAAAAAACAAGTATATGGTTGACTGCAGATGTGGATATAAAATATTTGGTTTTGTTTAAAAAGAGGGACGAGTCAAACTTAGTGGTTAATTAGATTTAACGGAAAATATCTTCGCGCACGACCTATCCCCAATACGATTGCAATCGATTAAAAAAACAGGCCTATGCACGTCGATTTATAGGTTTCTTTTTTATAACGAACACCTAGTTGAATCGTGAAATGCACGTTACATCAGGATGCGTAAAAAAATAGAAAATTATCTAGATAATCTATTACAGGAAAATAGAAAAAAATAGGTGAGTTAAAAGGTTCCTTATAACCAGCCGGGCGAAACAATCCAGAAGGACAGTCGGTGCTGTGTGCAGCGACGGCAGCAAGCAACCGTCTATGTGGGCGTCGGGCTCTGCGTCGGTGGCAAACGTCCGCAACACGCCGCTGACCTCAGTTTAATCCGACGGCTGATAGCCCGTCGGGGGGGAAAAACCGAAATTCGGCTTGTATGGTCGTCGTCTAAAGACAAATAAATAGGACGGTCAGACCAAGGTTACAAGCGGAATCTTCGATATAGCTAGCGAGAATCGCCGGTAGAACAGATTAGAATAGTAAAAGGAAAAGAAAAGACGTAATACGTACCAGTTAAATGGAAGAGTTGCACAAAGAACTTTATCAATATGAACAATTTTAAAAGTAGCACCAGATAGGACACACGTAGATTTAGAAATATAATTATAGGGTTAAAATTGTTAATTTAAACTTTGGGAGTTCCGAAAATAAGAATATTGATGTGAAACGCTCAGCTCCCATCTGCAGTCTGCCAGTTGACAAGCAAAAATTTTTGGCGTAAGATTTTACAGGATCGAAATTTGAAATAGAACAAAAAAATATAAAGGCCAGTGTTTCTTAAAAAAAGGTTGATTTAGAAACCAAAAAGTTTCGTCCGCAGCGAATTTACGCTGCAATTTAAACGAATAATGTCTTCTTAAAAGATTGTATCGTGCCACGATGCGAAAATACAAGTGTTTTTACACCGATCAAATTGTTATTTTGTGTCCCAAAAGACCCAAAAAATAGAAAGAAGTGGTGTACTTTCATTAGGAGAGACGCCCCATGTCCCTTTAACTAAAAGTACTTTATACTGCATTTCAATTTAAAAAAATTCCGGAAAGATATTGGTGCCGATTCTGTTGTCACAAAATTCTCTAAACTAAACTAAAAATCACTTAAATTTGGCTTATTCCTGTCAAACGACGATTTCTTATTCTGAAATAGACTAAAGTGACACAACTTAACTATATTTGATTGCACTGAGTTAAACTCAGAATAGCAAAATTGTCATTTTCACTAAACTAATAGTTTAGTGAAAATGACAATTTTGCTATTCTGAGTTTGCCGGTTCTCACCAAAAATTTTGACTATAATAATTTATTTTAACTAAATCTGACTATTTTCAATCGCAATTAAAAAGGTGTGGAATAAAAGTAGTGGTCATGAACTAAAATTCACACCAACGACGAACGCCTCGCCATCACGTGCAAAAACAGTACTGTATTTTTGTTTTCCTTTTCTTTTGCTTATATGCCAGTATTCATGATCATTTGCAATTCATTTCGATCATTCCACACCTAGCGTTACCTAACAAAAGCACGTGGGACGTGTAACTTTATAAGAATAACAATGGATCATCTATAGAGACATTCGACATCATTTATAATGATCAACACAACGAGCTTAGTTTCATATCACGAGAGACTTTTATTTTTCCTATATGAATGAATAAAAAAAACTGTTATTATAATACATTGAAGAAAATGTACCTATTATTATTTCTTACATTAATATTTACCACACGAAACCTCCCACTATAGAAACGATATGACATACGCCTGATTGATTTTTGCAACCGACCGCTCTCCCAAGATTCGGCACACCAAGATAAATTAAGGAAGGGATAACCATCAATTAAGCAAGTAGTGTGTACGTCAAGCGGCAACCCGTATTTTACGCTACAAGAGGAACTATTTCCAGCAAACGTATTGGGATTACTCGCTTAGCTACGTGTGTTGGCGGCCTCTGGCTTTACTAAGTTATACCCCGCGATTACTATACCCATATATTAGTAGTTACTGTACCGTGCTTGTAGCGGAATGTAAATTGATTAGGTATCTAAATCCCTGAATGTAAATAGAGGTTACATGTAGTGTTCTTACATTACGCGAAACATCATAAATACCCAGTTACAGATCGGTAATCTGTCTCAAGTACCTATTATTTTTAATGACCGTTTCTTGTAAGATCATTGTAGACACCTTTGTTCCAATTAGTTGTGTTACTAATAATGAGAAAGGTTAATAATGTTAGTTAATTCAGAAATCTTGCTTGTCTTGATACCAAAGATAGTGCAAATGTTTACGTAACAAACTAAGTTTTACATCTCGTCCCGATAAACTTGTTATTTGATTAAATCCCTGGCAAAATCAAGAAACCAGCGATCTCGAAACTCGAGACATACATTTAATATTACATTAGAAACCCGAAACTAACGATAACGATCCTCACACAATCTAATTTCACAGTTATATCCAAACAAATTCACACTCGACTCGTCTTGTTATCCCTTACTGAGTTAATATCTATAACTTGGCGGTACTCGGCCAGAATATTACGATGTTAACTTGTTCAGGTCGCCGTTGGTTTTCTCACACCCCTGCAAGTTATATTTGTCGTTCTAACTTTACCGGTAATCACATTCAGTTCAGACAAATTAAGCCCCAGAGCGCTTTAATTTTGAGGCCCGGGTTCGAGTTAAATAATCCCGCAGGTGTTGAGTTGTGTTTGCAGTTATTCCAAACGGCGGAAAACTTTATAAAAGAAGGAAGTTCGGAAATTATGTTGTCGGTTCTTTTTGGTTCTCCCTTGTTGAGCCAATGAACGACGGTTAAGTAGTTGGCGAGGATTATAAAAGTTTTATTGAAAGGAAGCGTCTAAAAATTAATGCATTTCGCTTTTCAGGAGAGAATATTTAAGAAGACAGAACTACATTAAAGTTTCTTGCGAAGTTTCACAACAACTAAACGTGAAGCTCCGTGGTAGAAAAACATAGATCGTTTTATGCAACAGAAAGAAAAGTGTGACACTTAACTTTGAACTGACCCGCTTTCTCCTGACACCCCGTGCTCTCGTGAACTTAAGTTTACATTCTGAGGTGGTAAGTTTACAAAATAGCCGTGTGTTTGACTGGCAGCCAGCAAGCCACTAGGCGCTGCTTAGCCAAAAGCTTAACTTAAATGAAGTTGGACGAGTGCGGTTATCGAGCGTGCTCCCAGAGCCCATCTAACTCCCATACAGGGCCGGACCGTGAGTTTAGGGGGCCCTGGGCTAATACTACGTAGGGGTCCACCTAATTACTCAAACTCAATAATTACAAAATTCAGTTCGAAGTCCTAACACCTGAACGTAGACTTGAATTAAATTAATTGAATGGGTTTGATTAGTCGTAGGATTCGCAGGGCTGCAAGCCATACGATCTGTTTAATTTAATAAAATTATGGATTCTTTCGCATTATCGTCTATTTTTTACTTTGACTTGAATTAGCTGGGGGCCCCTTGAATTCACGGGGCCCAAAAAGCCATATGGACGATCCGGCCCTGCTCCCATACTTACTTTTAACTCTTAGTTTAATTGGGATTTGCAAACAGTTGTGAGTTTGTTAGCGTTGTTTAGTTTTGTATGCCATTTATGTGAAGAGTTTATTTCAGTATTTGTGGTGCTTTTCCTTATTGTTTAGTGGATACGTTAGGGTTGCAATGTTTTAGTAGAAGCGCAGTTCTGCGTTTCTTAAATTAATTTAATTCGACTATATGTTCAAAGATATTTTGATTAATCCGTTTTTAATCGATAGCAAACAGGTATGTTTATAAAATTAATATTATTGTATTCTAACTTAACCAAATATATAGAGTCGAAAAAATCATCGTCATCGCCGTCGAATATCTTTTTAAAGTTCATACTCCACACCACCTTAGGAACAACCGACCTATTCTGTAAAAATCTCAGCATGGAAGTTAAGTGCGGTGACTTTGAAGTGAGCAGTCATTCCACCTAATGCAAAGGATCTACACTATTGACAGGTCACATCAACAAAGTTTTCACAGTAAGATTTTCAGAATAGAGCGGCAGATGTTTTGAAATAATGTGGAAATCATTCACACACAAGCACAACAGTTGATATGAAACGTGTGCGGTAACATTCCCGTGCAGTGCGTTGCACCCATCCATCACTATTGAGCACGGTGCCATTTTTCTCATGACACATGTCCCGGTCTATACGGCTTATGTGTATTAGTTACGATGATAAATCAACCCATTTGATTTAAATTCGTCAACAAATACTACCTCCATAAATAATTTTATTATAAGTTCCACGTTTACCACGTTTTTCAGTGGTTTGTACAGGGCATTGTTCGAAGGTTTTTAACAAGACCGCAAAAGCTTTGACATTCTTTGTTCAGCCCTTACACATACAGGCGAGGGTATAAAAACATCATGTTTTTTAAATATTCAAACAAACTGAACACAGTAAGATAATTATTTATTATACTCAGTTCATATCCGTCACTTTCATGAACTCACTATAAAAACGGTCGTAAAAACACTCAGCCAATAAATCGACTAAAGTTTTTTAAATCCCAATTTTATATTGGCAATGATCAGGAAGCGAACAACGACGCTATAACAGAAGCAATATCCCAAAGTTACATATTTATGAAAGAACCCCTCTTTTATAGATCTTGTGGCGGTTACATTTTATGCCTAAGCATACAATAACACGTTTTATATTTTAATGGGTCATAGAAAATCGGGGCCTTAAATGTCCATTATGTCCGTGCAGTGGTCAAAAATATTATACAATATATTGGGCCCAAATGTAATCTATCAATTCGGGTTGCCCGTGGTGGCACTTATTCTGCACTGAAAGTGAATATTTTTCTTATGCTACGAATATAAATCATGTAAGTTCTACACTACAACGTTGTGTAAGGATATTAAAAACCGAATTGAATTTAATAATCCTTGCGAATCGTAGCAATGTGTACGTATATAAGTGATATTTTTCTGAATATAAAGTTATTTTTCATTTCAGATTTCAGAAGCACATAGTTTTGTGCAATAGAAATTGGCACTGACTGGGATAAAAACATGCAAAGGAGGAAGTGTCAATTTGAAATTTTAGAAATGAAGGTTTGATAAACATGCAAATTAAAAAGACGCTCACATTACTATCCCTGAATGAATAAACCAGGTGTCACCCTAGTCGTTCCAACAGAGCCTGTTCTACCAAATTGCCAACTGAGTTCTACAATTAGGGACAAAATTATCGAATGTCCCGAGGTCGAAAATGAATTATTAATGACTGAATCGGGTTTCAGCAGCCTTAAATGGGACCTTTATTTGCGTTGTATTCATGAAAGTACTTTTCAGCCAGTGGTTAACGATCATTACAAGTCAATTAAGACTTTCGTACTTTTGTACAACTTGCTTTATTAACAATTTTCAGGAACACATTTCTGACTCATGGCTTTTAATTGAGTCAACTCGGAACCAATTCTGTTACTTTACAATTAAAGGCTTTTGTGATGTCAGTAAAAGTGTTCAAGTGTTTGAGAATAAGTGTTTTAGATACTGTTATCTTAGTTTTATGAAGTGCTAAATTCAGTCGTAAAGTCTTATTTACAAATAAATTACTTAGCTATCATTGTAGTTTCGACTTATGTATCTTGTGTTTATCTTACTATTCTCAATAGCTGTTCTCAGTCTGTGACGTATACGATATGATTGAAGTCGTGTCTGATAAGAACATGTGCAATATGATTTGTGCAAGAGATAACAGACCTTTATCTGACATGCAACACTCAGTCACGTGCTTGAGTACAATCAACCACAAAAGGCAGGTCAACATTATCTTTGCTTAAAAAAATGGTACCACTGTAATGTTAATTATATTTAATTCAGGGTGAGAGCCTGGTGATCTGTCACACAGGATATCCTAGTATGGACACTAGTCTCTATTTTTATAACTACGTAACCTTTGTGAAGAGAGAAAATAAAAATCTAACTATCTAAAAAAAAAATTTTCAGAAACCAGATTTACTGATCAGAAACCAAACTGGCTTTTTATCACAATTACTTAGTTGTTACAATTATTTAAGAGTTCTTGTTCGAGAATTGTGTTTCGGCGGGTAAGATAGCCATTTGCTTTGTGTTTGTGGATTCCGGCTGAAGTTCGCTTTCATCTTCGGCCTGATCATCACTTACCACAGGTAAAATGAAGACCAAGAACTTCCTACTTGTGGTAAAAAAAGGAAAATATGTAGTTGGAGTACTAGTTACATAAAGGTGTAAAATTTAAATCAATAAAATATTAATGCGTACACAGAGATATATTACAGACTTAAAAAATTAAAGAAATTTGTCACTTTGTAGTGTTTTCAGGCAGCCGTGGAAAAATTAATTTTTCTTCAAAAAGTTTTTTTTTTTTACTATTTAGATGGTAGTGCCTACTCCAAACCACTTCATATTGCCATTACTTGCTATGTAAAAAACAGTGACAATCAGTGTGATAGTGTTACAATACAGGCAGTATCGTAATACTGCCTGTATTGTAACACTATCAAGATACACAAAGTGGATTGAAAACGTATTATCGAAGCTAATGCAATAACTACCGAAGTTAAGTTAATAAAATTTATATGGGTTCACCCCTAACCTAGCCGTTAAAAATCAATCTACTATTGCAGAAAATACCGCGGAACACACACACAAAAAATACACAAAACATACAGACTAAAAATCTCCGTTTTGAAGTCAGTTAAAATTTTGGTTCTATACTAATACAAAATCTTTTAAAGATCATCTACTCTTGTATGTAACTATACAATGCTTATCTACAATCATGCCCATGCACTGATAAGCGCTCTGGTTTTATTTTGTATCCAGATTTGTAATAATACTGAAACCAGAAATAAATTTCCCTAAAAATACATCAATGGCACTCGATGCCTGTCCACGTTTGCATATTAATTTTAGTGGATAGAATCAAAGCGTTCATTTTGATTTTTGTGATTGTCATTTTAAAACTCGTTTGCTTTCGCTGATGGATGCAATTCATCCCGTAAATACCTCGAGCAAAATAGTGGACTAACGAACCCGGTACACGTATGCATAATGTCGAAAACTGGGTATTCGGTTTTCTTTTTGTGTTACTGTAGGTAAGCGAAAGATATGTGAATGTTGGTGGAAATCCCCTCATAGGTAACCTTGTTAGAGCGTTGCTTTGGCACAGTAATAGAGTTGTGTAACGTTTTTCCGGCTATCCGCAAATACAACGTTTCAATATCTGAAGCTCGTGAGCTACAAACATTCAAATGAAATCAATATTGGATTCTGTATACATGAGAGCTTCAAGCAGAAAAAACGTAAAACATTTTTCATGGAGAGTTTCGCGAATTTTTGTGCACCAAAAAATATTTTACAATTTACAGGACTGTGTAGAAATATTTGTGGGTACACCGCAGCATAACCACTTATTCAGTGTTAGTTTCGTTTATTGAAAATATAATAAAACATACCTAACATGAAAAAAAAAACATAAATAAAATTGGCTTGCATCGTATATTGAAACCTCAATTCCCATTTTGCTTTCCTAAAATTATTATTGTACACTTTAATTAAATGATTGCGCGTCTTTTTATGAACCTACATCATCATAATAACAACCGAAAGACGTCCACTGCTGGACACAGGTCTCCGTTTGGTACCACACCGAAACTTGTGTTTGAACGGTTCCTGAACCTTAATACAAAAATACTTAATAGTATTATTACTTCTATAACTTTTTAGAGCATATATTAAACATACTTACATATAGTATAAAGTCACGCCGTCTCATAGGTGTAGGTAGAAACTACCTGCTTACATACTCTTTTCGCCTCATTTATGCTCATACAGTTAAATAATTATTATTTCTAATAAAATGTTGCTATTGAAAAATGCTTTAAAAGTGATTGAGCAAGTTTGGCCGAAGTTAATCAAAGTGTACGTGCATTTATAATAGTTTATGAGACCACCAGGTGTCGTAACAGTAACAGTTTAAGAAGTTCAGGATCCTACAAGTTGAAGCACCTAACATAACCGTAACTAAAAGGCTTTAGGTCACAAAACTTAACAAGTAAAGTTAAATTGTTAAACGCGGTGACATTCAGCCTTAAATATTACTTGCACGAGTACTCTTCCCTCGCAAGTTTGTTTTGTGAAGTGAATTTGGTAAAAAAAACAGTTCCTTATTTATTCAATAGGAATATGTTCCTTATGTGTATGAAATTTCATTTCGATGGCAGCAGTATTAAACATGTAAAAAGATTTAAGAAATAATTTTTATATGTGGTGATTATTTTTTGCAGCTGAAGCTGTTTGAACTTTTCACAAATGGAAAAATCAGTCAGTTTGTTTATCCAGGGCCGTCCATGTTTTAATAATTATGGACCTTTTTACTTATATAAGTTGTTATTGATATTACCTACGTGAAAAGAATCTAATATAGCGAAAAGATACAGCTAAAGATTTGTAGTGGTCAAATTCATAGGATAGATATTAGTGAGGTCTCTTCATAAGCTACTGAAGAAGCTTGAGTCCTTCAGCAATAATGAATTAAGTGGAGGGACTTCGACCGTGTCCGTGAAATTATTCAAACTAATTTCGGTCTTAGACCCCTTTTTGTCTTAGCGAGATTGGTAATTAGGGTGCAAGATGGTCAGTTATTTTATAACTTTACCTTTTATAAACGATGTATAAAATGTTCAAAGGCATGTAACAGTTAAAACAAAAACTTAATATTTCCCATACGCAACCTTTCATTTCGGAAGTTATTTCGAACGTAAATCCAGTTATTTTATCAGCCAAACAAAGGCGAGGTTTAATGCCACCTGCATATACATATTTCGTCCATTAAAATCTATACTTATAATAAAACTGTAGAGAGGTCTATTCTGTACATTGAATATACATTAATTAAAAAATAATATTGGAGGATGAATGGTGATCGATACTGATGCCAAAAATGCAATCAGTAAATTTTTTGTCTGTCTGTCTGTCTGTCTGTCTGTCTGTCTGTATGTGCACGCATGGGTCAAAAACTACTGAAGGTATTTTAACCAAAATTGGTACGATTGTAGTCCATACTCCTGGGCAGGTTATAGGCTATATAACATGACGCTAAGAAACATAGGAGCTGAGCAGTGACGATAAATTTGAAGCAAGTCGGATGAAAATGCGCTTTCGAGCTTTTATCCTCGCATACGTTGATCTTACACCAAAAGTATGTATTACAAAGATGATGGTTTTTAAAAAATCTACATAAAAGTCATCAGTAGTATATATCTATCTTTTATAAATTAGCCACAATAACGTATTTAATCGTTAGGCATTCCTTCAAACTCTTCAAAGTGTATTAAATCTATACATGTAATAAATCTGTAGACAAGGAGTATATTTTAGTTTTCGTTTCATCGCAATCGCTTCGCTTTATCAAAAGTTATATTAATTTATTTATTTTCACTATTACGTAATGTAACAACACGTAGTGACATCTACTGACCCAAAATGATACTAACGTAAAATCAAGTAGGTTTGCGAGATTATTGTTTTGACCTAATTATTTTTGCACACTTTACGTTATTCATATCTTTTACAAATAAAGAGTAATCGTTTCGTCTATTTGCAATGATTTCGGGGGTTGTTTAGCCAATGTATTGCGGATATGTATGCAAAAATAGAAACGGAACGTTTAGTTTACATGCGCACTTTTCAACGTCGTTTACGCGCTGAAGAATACGAGCATTTGCGGGACGCGATGCAAACAGATAATAACGATGAAAACTTGGGGCGATTGGTTAACTTGACATCCAGTTTTACAGGTGGTCCGCGATACATGCACGAAAAAACACAAGATGCTTTTTGCTACGTCCGTAAATACGGCCGCTCGGACCTTTTCATAACGTTCACAACAAATCCAAAGTGGACCGAGATTTGTCAGGAACTTCTCTCAGGACAGGCGTCATATGATAGGCATGACATAATTATTGCAAGGGTTTTTCATTTGAAGCTCAAAGTAATGATTAATATCCTTACCAAAGATAAACTATTCGGCCCAGCTCTTTGTTTTATGTACAGCGTCGAGTGGCAAAAGCGTGGTTGCTCTCACGCGCACATCCTCCTATAGTTGGAAAACAAAATTCGTGCTGACGCTGTTGACAATGTCATAAGCGCTGTTTTTCCAGACCAAAATGAAGATCCAAATTTGCATGCCATCACTAAGACGCACAACGAGTATATTTTCAATCTGAAAATGTCACAATCCGAGACAAACCACCTTAATGGCATTCTTTCACCTCTGCCAAACAGATAATTACGCCAGAAATATTTTATACTAGCTTTTGCCAGCGGCTTCGCCCGCGTGGAGGTCGGAAATTATCCCGCGGGAACATACTACGCGGATAAAAAGTAGCCTATGTCCTTTCTCAGGCTCTAAACTATCTGTGTACCAAATTTCATTTAAATCGGTTCAGTAGTTTTAGGAGGAAAGCGAGACAGACAGACAGACAGACAGACAGACAGACAGACTTACTTTTGCATTTATAATATTAGTTTAGATTTAGATAACGAAGTTCCATCTTATAACATGTACTTGTACATGTTATAAGATGGAACTTCGTTATCTAAATCTGCATGTTAAACACCTTTGCAAACACCTTGCTGCTTGCAGCAAGGTGTTTTTAACCGTAAAAGACATGGAACTGCTGTGGAAGGCGAGTCAGGCGTTTTCAAGGAACACGTGATTGGACGAGTGTACACTGTGCACCCAAATAATCCAGATTGTTATTATTTACGCCTCCTTCTGCACGTGGTGCGGGGGCCTACCTCCTTTACGGAGCTCCGTAAAGTGGATGATATTGAATATCCCACATAGGTACCAGCTGCTCGCCGCGCACGTCATTTATTAGATGGAGATGAACATAGGGATGATGCTTTAGCCGAGGCATGCGACAGCGATAGTCCTTATCGGTTGGGTCATTTGTTTGCCATCTTTCTAACCTTTTGTGGATTAGCGGATGCTGGGCAGTTGTGGCAAAAAAACCAAGATAAGTATGCTAAAGATGTTTTGAGACATCAACGGCAAAACAGTCTAGAAATATCAGACCGAGTCCGTAAAAACTGAAATAATAGATCGTTATAGGCTATTCAAGACATAATTATAAGTATTAGACGGAACCCGCTTACTCAATACGGCCTGCCTTCACCGACAGCCGATGGGAAACGTTTCTTCTTCTTCTAAGCGTGTCGATAGCAATCTAAATAGAATAAACAGGGAAACGTATAAACAGGGAGTATAAACGTATAAACAGGAAGTACACCTCGGTGATTAGTTACGATCCCGTAGAATTGGTAGAAACTCTACAAAATGGTTGCTCAAATTTGACACCGGAACAGCGTCACATATTTGATCGAGTGTGCTTCAGTGTGGATCATACTTTGGGAGAACTCCTGTTTTTAGACGGGCCCGGTGGAACGGGCAAAACTTTTCTTACCAAAGTTCTCTCTCCTTATTTGAACCAAAATAAAATTGCTCTTGCTGTCGCCTCCTCAGGTATAGTAGCCACATTGTTGCCCGGAGGAAAACCGCACATCCAATGTTTAAAATCTCGATTGACTTGGAACGAACAGAAAGCCCTGTTTGCAATGTGTCGCGCAAAAGCGATAAAGCTAGAGTTTTACGCGACTGTGTCACAATCATTTGGGATGAGTGCACGATGGCAAACCACAAGGCTATAGAAGCAGTTGACCGAACTTAGCGGGACATAAGACAAAATTACCGGCCGATGGGAGGCATTATGGTACTTTTCTGCGGTGATTTTAGGCAGACACTACCGGTTATACCCCGAGGTTCAAAGAGTTCAAAGAGTTCAATTCTATAGCACAATGTCATATCAACTCATTTAAGTTTAAATATGGCAGCACATCTGGGAGGGAACACAAACGCGCAAGAATTCGCAAATTTACTATTAAAATTGGTGACGTAATTTTGGTAGAGAACCTATGTTGTTACGTTACTTCACAGCTGGACCTCATTTCTTCTATGTATGGGAATCCCACTGATATCGGTAACCACGTCACTGCTTGGCTGTTTCAACGAGCTATTTTGACCCCCCCACAATGACCAAGCGGCAGCAATAAATACACAAATATTGGCACATGTTTCTGGGGAAGTAAGCAATATACTTCCATAAACACGGTTACGGAATATGAAGATGCCACATACTATCCAGTAGAGTTCTTAGATTCCCTTAATACACCCGGCCTTCCAGCACACAACATTTTTTTTAAAGTCGGTGTGGCAATAATTCTTTTCAGAAATTTATGTCCTCCCAAACTTTGCAACGCCACTTGGCTCATAGTCACCAATCTACAACAAAACGTCATCGAAAACGAAATCTTAACAGGATGTGCCGCCGCCGCCGGTGATGTTGTATTTATTCCCAGAATTCCACTCATTCCTAATAATTTCTCATTTAGTTTTAAACGTATACAATTCCCAGTCAGCCTATGTTACGCCATGACCATGACCAAGCTCAGGGCCAGACACTGTCCGTTGCGGGAGTGGATCTTAGTATTGGTTGCTTTTTTCACGGTCAACTTTATGTAGCTCTTTCGCGTGTGAGCAATCCTAGCAATCTTTTTGTTTACGATCCAGGTAGTTCCACCCCTAAAATAGTATACAGAGAAGCGTTTTCCTAAAAAATACAAATTTTGTGGCAGCTTTTTACTAGAAAAAGTCACCACGCCTGGTCAAAAGATCAACAGAGGTGTTACATCTGCTATAAGCGGCACAATGCTGTTTTCCAACATCTACGCGAACGAAGTCGCGGGCACAGCTAGTGACACAAATAAAGCTTTAAAGGACATTAAGCGGTATTGAGTGCAACCCTTCGTGGCGTACTTCGCACTGCCTCGGGGAGCGTCGGGTCACGGGAAGTGCGGTTGGACGCCTTTTAATTCCGCACGCACGTGCCATTGACATGAGGCGCAAAACCTTTGTCAGTCGAGCCAACAATGAAGCCTTTTAGCAGTGATTTATTATGGCCCACTCTCCCCCACACACCACGGGGAGAAACGGGCCAGCTAGACCTATAAACAATTACGCTAAATTAACATAATGGGATATTCAGAGATAAGCAACTCACTTTGTTAATCTTACGGTCTCGGGATTGCGATGGAGGAGCGACACAAAGCTATTATTTAGCGTAGGCTATCTTAATCTTAGATAACTTGATAGAACTTAGTTTGGGTCTTTACAAATTAGTTTATATTTATGCTGACTAATTTGAGTCTACTTTATACATTTGTTAAGGTTAGGGGTGAAACTAAATAAATAAAACAATCTATGTATTGCACACGTCGGGTCGAGAGGCCGATTGGAGCCGGATTCTTCACTGTTAGACATTTTACTGGGCGTGAAAGAAATCTCGGATTAATTATTGATTTTTAGGTTACATTGAACTTGCTAAACGAAAAGTTGGACAGTGTCTAGACACTTGTTGCCCGCATGATGTCAGATGGTCAAAAGAACTGCACCACACCGCTATGAGGCTCTCGTCGACTCGCACGAACGTCGGGCTAGACTGTCGAAGCACGCCAACTTCACAATTGCGTTTCGTTGTCAATTGATTTTCCATACTCATGACTCCTCCGATATACACATAATTATGTAAATATAATGTATAATTTACAGTGCTCATAATATTCTGATTTTTGCATCATCTAGCTAGAGCAAACACCAGAATATAGGAAAAGCTACGATTATTAAAAATGAATGCCAATTTCTGAAACATTTCTCGACAAAGAGCTCTGCGATCACCAACCAGTCTAAGTACCTACTACCATTTCTATAGAAAACTAGCGGTACTTGAGGCTTCGCCCGCGTGGAGGCAATTATTCGAGGCGGGGCATAAAGTAGTCTATGTTATTCCTTATACATCCCGTCAAGCCGTTTCGGAGACTTGCCGGAAAAACAGACAGACAAACAGACCATTTAAATAAGAAGTTCTTTCATTTATTAGTACCGTCAATTTATATAATATATCGTGATTTCTTTAGTTTATTAGTATCGTCTCTATGTGGAAGCATTTACCTATGCATTTTATAAAAATCAGTTATTTTGACATTTCGAACAGACAGCTTGTCCGTGTATTGACCTTGGAGCAGTAGGTACATGTCTACTAGCACAAGTACACAACTGGAAAATACTTCATGTTTCTAACTTGACAGTGTAAAGGCAAAGTATGAATACTTTAAGTTCGGAACACCCTTCTTATTTAGATACGTAGGTATATATTATGTAAAAGTTCACGCCTAAAAAACAAATTGAGATTCACCCGCACTCCTGTGACCTCTTTTCGTAAGTTTTAACAGCTCCGTAACACAGTTTAGGAAATAGGTGCGTTCCTATTTCCGTAGCGTTATCCTGGTAAGGCTCACGAGTTCTATCTTATACATATTTGAATGTTAAAGTTTCTTAACCTGGAAAGAGATAAGGGAGAGAATCCAATCAGTCTAGAAAAAATCCAATCTAACTTCTAAGGGGAGATTACATGAAACAATTGTGTGTATAAAACTTTACCTCTTTGTTATAGAGAGCAACATTTTCTTTAGGAATATTAGAATTTGGCACGATGACCTGGACTTTTGACGACTGCCCATTATCTTTGACGTCGCACCGCCACACAGTGGGCTGAAACGGGCCGGTAAAGGACTTAGCATTTAAAAAAAAAAGTTTATTCTTCTGAAATTTTAAATATTGTTGTTCCGGACCGTATAAATTAGTTACTTTATGTGCCTACGTTTCTAAACGTGTAACAGAATGACATCTGACTTGTCAGTTTGATTTTGACACTTGACACTTCTGCTTGGATTTGGCGCTTGAAAAAGTCCGTCGCGTTTTGGGACCCGGCGACGCGTTTGTTGAAATTAATCCTTTTAAATCGATCCGTTTGTGACAATTAGTCGTGATCCAATTGCTTTGATTGTAAATAACCCCAATTTGGTGTAATAACACGGGTTGAGTTTTGGTTATATCTTGTTGAAATAGTTTGAAGGTTAAGCAAAGTGACGCTTATTGGAACCGCATGCTGTGATTGCCTCTAGCCTTATTGCAGCGGATGGTAACCTGGAAAACCCATTTACAATGTCACTACACGATACATATACACTCACATACATAACTCCAGGTAGGCACCAGAGCAGGTGTTCTTCTACCACAGGTAAGTTCTTTTGTTCGTATATTGTACCTATTGCTTTGAATCGTACTTGTATTGTCTGCTCCGCGTACGGCGGACTAGTTTCGCTATCCACTTCTTGTCTCCTGGACCCCACCATCATAACTTCCACTGCGCTATTGAAATGCAATTGTAGGGGGTCTAGCCTGGCAGTAAACATTTTTGGTTGCAGAGCGTGGCTATAAGACATATAACCACCAAATTGGTAATTTACAGTAGGCTAATTACTTGGCAGTCTCTATAAGGGAAGTAGTAATACGCTGTAAATATTTGTTAACTATGATTGCTTGTTTATTTGAAATAATTTGTAAATTTGTTGAGACGAGTAACTCATGTTACCATAAGTCGGCCCGGGTTGCATATGCTAGTAGAGTTGAATGAATTGGACTATGTTACAACCCCTTGTTTGTGTCTGACCTCTGTTGAATGTCAGGAAGACATTAAAATATTGAGTTTGTACCATCAATATGGTAGTTTTGTTGAAATTGGCATTTTTGAGTATTACCATTGTTTTAAATTGGAATAAAGGTTCATTGGATTGGATATATTTTAATGTCAATATTTGTGTAGTTGTCTTGAATTGGTATAATTTGGAATTGGATTTGAATTTTGAATTGAATATGAAATAGAATTTTTGAACGTTGATATTGGTTTTGAATTAAAATAAAAGTTTGTTGTTGAATTGAATTGAAACCAATATTTTGTTATTTCTTGAGTTGCTGACTAACAGTTTGATTGTTTGCTTGTAGTTATTTTGTAATTGATTGTTTGAACTTTGTTATTTGATTATTTAATTATTTGGTTTATTTGAATTGTATTGTTTGTGCAATGGCATACAAATGGAAATATTGCAGTGCCGGACACCTGTCCAGGTCAAGCCGGAGACCTCGGTTGTTTCAGGTCCCGGATTATTGAGTAGATTGCCTACTTTGGAACTGCCACACATTGACGGTCACTTGGACTACTGGTTAGGTTTCCAAAACCTGTTTGAAAGTTTGGTTGATG
Organism: Aporophyla lueneburgensis; assembly: GCA_932294355.1. Lineage (NCBI taxonomy): Eukaryota > Metazoa > Arthropoda > Insecta > Lepidoptera > Noctuidae > Aporophyla > Aporophyla lueneburgensis. The sequence goes on from OW028754.1 coordinate 16,233,554, forward strand.
CACGCTCGGACCTCAGACCCGCCCAAAAGTTGGCCTATTTGTTGTCTGTCCTAGAAGGTGAGGCCCGAGCCTTGGTACAGCATCTGTCGTTGACTGACTCAGCCTACCCTACCGCTGTGGAACTACTCACCCGGCGGTACCAAAATAAACGTTGTTTGGCTGACGTTCATATTGAACAGATTTTGGGGTTACCGGTCATTACTGGATTGTCAGCATTGCGTACTGACCTGTTGAACCCGTTGGTGGCAGCGACCAACGCTTTAAAGCGATTGGACTTGTCGGTGGACCATTGGTCTTACCTTTTGGTGCACGTTGTGCTGCAACGGCTTCCTGCCGATTTGAGGGCTCGTTTGGAGCAAAAGTATGGTGGGGATAGTGTCACACATCTCCCCCCATTTGATGACCTCGTCCAATTTTTGGAGGATGAGTGTCGGTTTGTGGACAACTCTGGCGTTGCCACTGAGTCATGCCAGCCGTCTTCCCGGCCACGAGACCAGGGACGGACTAGGGCTCGCGGGCCTGTTGATGGTCGCCCCGCCGCTCGTTTTGCTGGCACCCAGAGTCGTCCTGGTTGTGAGTTTTGTAGGGACACGGGGCATGGCATGGCAACTTGCGCGGCCTTTTTGAAATTGCACGTGAGTGCCCGCCGCCGAATTGCCAATGCACGCCGCCTGTGCTTCTCTTGTTTGGGGGCTCACTTCCATCGGGACTGCCCCAACCCCCGCCCTTGTAGAATTTGTAGGGGGTCCCATTTGGACATTTTGTGCGCTAACGCGAACCACGCTGGCAGACCAGCCTCTGTTGAAGGTTCGCGCACGGGGGGGTACCATGGAGTTGGTCACCGGGCTTCTGGCTCGCCGGTTCAGAACCGGGGAGAGGCCCGCAATTTTGAGCACCGCACTCCACCCCCCGCGCAAGTTGATCGGGAGCCGCGCGACCGCCATTTGGTCTCCCCGCGTAAAGGCGATTACGCAATTGTTGCTAGGCAGCGCTGGCCAGACCAGCACCACCTTCCCTCCCCTCCATTGGTCGCCGCCCAGGCATTGTTAGGACATTGGCGCCTGCCCTGCTAAGGTACCCCTCAGATCGACACGGTTTTGTTGCCAACGGCATCGGTCAGGTCTGGGGGCCCACGGGGGACTCTGTTGTGGTCCGTGTCATTATGGACATGGGAGCCCAGGGTTGCCTTTTGTCTATTGTTTTGTTGTTTTGTTTGTATTGTTTTGGGCAAAATTGTTTTCTTGAGCGCCTTTGGACTACGGGACTTGGCTGGGACGAGCCAATTTGGGAAACCCTGTTGGAAGATTGGCTCCAATTTGTATCCGCACTCCTTGCAGTCAACGAGGTCGTGTTACCCCGCGCTATCCTCCCCCCTGGGAGCTACACTGCTACCCTTGTTTGTGATGCGTCTTCGCACGGTTATGTAGCTGTTGTTTGTCTGCGCACCGTCTACGCGACAGGCCAGGTGAAGTTGTCACTGGTCTTGGCCAAGAGCAAGGTGGCCCCCCTCCGGACGGCACTGACCATCCCTAAGTTGAATTGTCAGGGGCGGCGCGTCTTGTGCGTCTATTGAACCACGTTGCTCACACTTTGGGTGGAACTGTGGACATTCGGTTTTCTTACGCCTGGACGGACAGTCAAATTGTTTTGTGTTGGTTGAAGACGTCCGTCCACTCTTTGGAGGTCTTTGTTGCGAACCGAGTGTCTCAAATTCAAGATTCTAAAACGCCTTTGATTTGGAAGCACGTGCCTGGAGATTTGAACCCAGGCGCCGTGGCCTCACGTGGGTGCATGGCACCCCGCTTGATTGCTCACCCCCTATGGTGGGGACCAGACTGGCTGACTCACCCCGAGGATGATGGGCCTCGATCGCCAGTCTTGATGTCGGGTCCTTTGCCCGGGCTCAAGGTGCTCGCTGTTGGAACGAAGGACCCTGATTTTTTGTTGAGTCGATTTAGCTCCCTCGACAAATTGTTGAATTGTTGTTTTTTGTTGTTAAATTGTTGGTGACTGATCGTCACATTAAGAACTCGCATGCCGGTTGCAATGCGCTGTTGGCCCTTCTGCAGCGAGAGTTTTGGATATTGTCGGGAGCCGTTATTAAGTTGAACCCCTTTTTGGACGATACGGGTCTTTTGTTGTTTGGTTGTTGACGGTTGAGGCACGCTAGCCTTCCTTATGGGGCCCGTCACCCCCTTTTGTTGCCTAAGGAGGGCCATTTGGTTAAATTGTTGTTGTTGTTTGGTTGTTATTTGGTTGTTTTTGTTGTTTTTTATTGTTTTGACCCGCCAGCCTGCCCCCATTGGGGGGGTATTTATGAAGCCGCGGTGAAAGCGGCACAGGGACTCTGGCGCAGATTGGGAGACACCGTTCTCACCTTTAAGGAGTTAGCTACGGTATTTTGCCGCATTGAAGCTGTATTGAACTCGCGTCCATTGTGCCCTCTGTCTTCGGACCCGAACGACTTGGAGGCCCTGAGTGCCCTGACCCCGGGACATTTTTTTTTTTATTTGACAGCCACTTGTCGCCCTGCCGGAGCACCCTTTTGTCGATGTGAGCCAAAATTGGCTATCGCGGTTTCAGTTGGTGCAGCAGCTCGCTCAGAGTTTTGGAAGCGTTGGAGCTTGGAGTATTTGCACATCCTCCAGCAGCGCGTCAGGTGGACTGATAAAACGCAACCTTGTCGGGATTGCCAAGTGATTAGCGGACGGGAAGGCCCGTCCGGGGGGGGTAGATGTTCCGGACCGTATAAATTAGTTATTTTATGCGCCTACGTTTCTAAACGTGTAATAGAATGACATCTGACTTGTCAGTTTGATTTTGACACTTGACACTTCTGCTTGGATTTGGCGCTTGAAAAAGTCCGTCGCATTTTGGGACCCCGCGACGCGTTTGTTGAAATTAATCCTTTTAAATCGATCCGTTTGTGACAATTAGTCGTGATCCAATTGCTTTGATTGTAAATAACCCCAATTTGGTGTAATAACACGGGTTGAGTTTTGGGTATATTTTGTTGAAATAGTTTGAAGGTTAAGCAAAGTGACGCTTATTGGAACCGCATGCTGTGATTGCCTCCAGCCTTATTGCAGCGGATGGTAACCTGGAAAACCCATTTACAATGTCACTACACGATACATATACACTCACTTACATACATAACTCCAGGTAAGCACCAGAGCAGGTGTTTTTCTACCACAGGTAAGTTCTTTTGTTCGTATATTGTACCTATTGCTTTGAATCGTACTTGTATTGTCTGCTCCGCGTACGGCGGACTAGTTTCGCTAGCCACTTCTTGTCTCCTGGACCCCACCATCATAACTTCCACTGCGCTATTGAAATGCAATTGTAGGGGGTCTAGCCTGGCAGTGAATAATTGTGTTGGATTTATCTATCGATTATAAGTAATTATTTCTACTAGTGATCGCCCATTGGTCGAAATTCGACCGTACTTCATTTGAATAGAAATACATTTTTAAGTGAAAAAATATAGATAATAATAAATATAAAAAAATAATATGGTTATATTTGACATTCAGGAACACTATAGATAAATTGTTGACGCTGTACTGCTGTGGAGAGGGTTCGCTGGCGGGATGGTGATGGCCAGGACCAGGACGTAGGTGTAATGAGTAAAGAATACTTCTTCAGGACTCTCTTTTTTATCTTCTTAATACTTCTTAACTGCTGGATATGGAACAATACGGAATGAATTATCACAGAAAGGTCTGTTTTTATAGAATTTTCCCTATTATTTTTAATAGCTTCTGCCCGCGACTTTGTCCGCGTCAAATTATCGCTCCCCTTCCCGTCGCGTCGAATTGCCTGCCAGTTTTCGTCCATTTTTCGTTTGCTGCTCAACTTTTTTTGACCGTAGCGTGATGGTATATAGCCTATAGCCTTCCTCAATAAATGGGCTACCCAACACAAAAAGAATTTTTCAATTCCAATCAGCAGTTCCTGAGATTAGCGCGTTCAATCAAACAAACATACAAACAAACAAACTCTTCAGCTTTATAATATTATTAGTATAGATTAATTATGACGGTTCCAAATGTCATAATTATAACCAGCCTGTACAATCTATGACCAGCCTGTACAATCGTGAGGCATACAACCTCTATAGTTTGCACACGACACTAAGTTTTGTATGGGAAACTTACTAATGCCATACTTGACACTCTCCATAAAACCACAAAAAATATTTCTTATAAATCTAAACTAAATTCCTATCGTCGCTAATACAAATAATTAATATTAAAGAAAATATTCTCGATATGATCATAGATTGTAAAAATGATATAGGTTATTTAGCCATAAAATTAATTTATTACCTATGGTTATACTTGACATTCATTAAGACACAAAATCAGGCTTACCAACTTAGGGTTTTTTCCAAATTTAGGGGGTAAATCAGAGGATTGAGATTTTTAGGGGCGTTCCATTTTTAGGGGTATTCTTAGGGATTTTTTTGCCATCTTACATTTCTCATTGTGTTTTTGATTACAATAAAAGTATTAGCGACTTCTAGTACGGTTCCTCGATACTAAGAATGCAGAGTGAATGATTAAAAAATGTCGCGTAATAAATATAGACAAATATTACTACTGTGTGCCGGGTCTATGATTACTGAACATTCGTTGGTTATTTTCATTATAATTTTTTAGCGGATTTTTTCAGTAATTGTGGCGGCATGTTTAGGCGTTTTTAACTTAAGCTTTAGGGGTAAATATTTCTGGGTGTTGGTAACACTGCACATAATAATAAAGACAGATTTGGACCATAAACAAAAGAATTTCTATGCATGTGTGTATTGGATACACGGTAATGAAGAGTAGTGTGTGTAACGTGTTATTTATTGAAAATAATGTATTTTAACTCATAATTTAAAAAAAATATTAGCATTCGTCACTTCTTCTCTGTATAAACTATAAGTGTGCGAAATTTCATACTCCTCCGTCCGCCCAATTTTCTGACGTTTCGCTGAGATGAGTGGATCAGAGCTGGTCAATAAATTATTTAAAATGTCTTCATTTGTAGTTTTTCTACTGCATTTCCTGGAATGGTGTTGGCGGTACCTACGAAAGTCTTTATTTCTAGCTTCAGCAGCTTCTTCAGATAGCTGTCCAATTGGTATTAGACCAAAACTTTCAATAATAGCTGCACCATGCATAAGAACTTTATGAACACTTGAAGGCATATAATACCAGCTATATAATTCCAAATACAGTTGCATGGTCACTTGAGCATATTCGTGAATGGGCACGCCACAATTGCGGCGGTAAGTCCCCTCTTTGAGGAGTGGATAGAGAGGCGTCACGGCGTCCTCACCTTCCGCCTGACGCAGGTTCTCACCGGGCATGGGTGCTTCGGTGGGTTCCTGTTCAGGATAAAGCGGGAGGATACGTCCGGGTGTTTCCATTGCGAGGACCGTCTAGAGGACACGGTGGAGCATACGGTGGAGGTGTGCCCTGCCTGGGCGGAGCACCGCCGTGCCCTCGTGGAGGCGATCGGCGGCGGCGACCTCTCGCGTCCGGCCCTGGTGCGAGCCATGGTACGGAGCGAGAGGGAATGGGAAGCCGTCACCTCCTTCTGCGAAGCAGTAATGCTCGCGAAGGAGGAGGCGGGGCGCGTGAGGGAGTGGCAGTCTCTGCGCCCTCACGTCCCTAGCCGCCGCAGGAGGAGACGCCCCGGGCGTCGGGAGTCAATAGCGGACTCCCGGCCACCGTAGGCGCGAGCTTGCGGGTGGCGAGCAATGGGTAGCTCGCCGCCCGGTAAGGACCAAGCTCGGGTCGACGGCGCGCAGTGTTCCACGCGCGCCTCAAAGAGATGTCAGCAGCAGTGTAGGGGTCTACTAGGACCGATGCCTGCCGGGGTCGCGTGATTGTTCGAAGGAGATACCGTGACCCTGGCACATGGGCAACTGATGGAACACGGGTGGGTTTTAGTCAGTAAAAGTCTGACACGCCCTCCCGCTCCGCCCAGAGCGGGAGAAGTCATTTGATGATTTCCCACCCTGAAAAAAAAAAAAAAAAAAAAAAAGCATATTCGTGAAATTTCGCTGTGTCAATGTGGTAACCTGATGAAATTGCCTCTAAAATGATTGCAAATCGCCTTATTAATTCTTCACTAACACCAGTTATCTCAGCAGTCATGTTTGGATTTGCAAAAAATCTTCTAGCAGTATTTCCGTCATTCGTGGAGCCGTGCCCTTGTTTAACAACATCAATTAGAAGTCCCATTCTATTTTTAAAAGCGTCTTGTATGTCTTTCTTTCTTCTTTCCATGATGCACTTGTTGTCTTCCTTTACTGTCCATGTCTGTATCGTTAATCTGTAAGCTATATGCAGAATGCATTCCATCATTCGTATCCAGGTATGCAATGATGACAATCTGTATTTACAGAGATCTGGATCAGTCGGTTTTGATGCAATTAAGGGCAAATAATTCATCTCTGTTGGAGTGGCTTTACAAATGTCGCATCTCTGATATGAAGAATCACATAAAACTGATGTTGCTTTTCCGTCTATCATAGTCATTAATAAAGAGTGTGAAATTTTTATTTCTCCAACTTCTGTTTTCACTAAATTTACAATTTCTTCCTCAATAGCACTTTTTTCCCGCAATATCGTTATTTTATTTTCTTTCACAAATTCGAAAAAGATTGGACGACACCAGTAAGATGAATTTGGTGAATCGTTTTGCCAGATAACTTGTTCGCCGCACACTAATTTTATTGGCACTAAACTAGCCATAAATATGCTTGAATCGTCAAGTTGACTTTCTTGTTCATCGTCTGTTTGCATTTTTTGTTTGTAATTAGCTTGATTAGAAGCACCGTCAAATCCCCACTTACTGATTAGTGTAAATTCTTTACAACCACTATCTATGACGAGTGACGTCATTATTCTTGTTGTCGTTATATCCAATAGAGCTTGTAAAAGCGGTAGCATACTTTTATGGAGTAATTAGGATGCTACATTCTACGTATATACCGACAAAAACGGTTCTCCCCAATTCAAAATACCCTCTCTGGTACAAAAGTCCGTTGATAAAAATCTTAAAAGAAAAAGCAAAGTTTCACTCTAAATTTAAAAAGTACAGGAACTTATCTGACTATCATTCGTTCATTCTACTCCGTCAACGGGCTAAAGACCTAGAGGGAAAGATGTTTGATAATTACATAGCTAAAATAGAATCTGACATACGTGGGAATCCACAAGCTTTTTGGAGGTATGTCAAGTCTAAAAAACAATCTTGTTCTTACCCCTCAGTGATGCAATTTGGCCAGGTAACGTCCAGTGATGGTGACGTTATTTGTGATATGTTCAGTAATTGTTTTCGCTCTAACTTTCTTGATGACACTAGTAATGCCATTAGTCAATCTTCGGCTTATAATATGGTTGATGGACCCAATGACAACACGCACGATATAAGTCGAGTGGTGATACGGATAAGTGAGGTTTGTAGGCTGCTAAAACAAGTAGATTTAAAGAAATCCGCGGGTCCAGATGATATTTCACCCATATTCATCGTCAACTGCGCCACGGATCTTTCTGTGCCTCTTTCCATACTATTTGAAAAATCTCTTACTACTGGCATGGTGCCTAAGATATGGAAGTCGGCATATATAACACCGATACATAAAAAAGGGTCAAGGACATTGGTCGAGAATTACCGACCTATTTCAAAGCTGTGTGTGTTTGCTAAAATACTGGAGAAAATTGTGCATGCACAAGTTTATTCGGCACTCAAGCACAGTTTAAGTGAAAACCAGCACGACTTTGTAAGGGGTCGGTCAACCTCATTTAACCTTACTGTTTGTAGCGACTATCTCTCTCAATGTATGTCGCAGAGGTCCCAAGTCGATGTTATATATACCGACTACAGCAAGTGTTTTGATCGGATAGATCATGTGATCCTGTTGCGTAAACATTTGTCGGTGGGCATTAGGGGTGACCTTCACCGGTGGTTCAAGTCCTATGTGGAGAACAGATGTCAGACTGTAGTTCTAAATGGATACTGCTCTAAGCCTTTGAATGTCCCATCGGGGGTTCCTCAAGGATCCTTACTAGGACCACTGTTATTTAATATTTTTATCAACGATGTCTCTTCTTCTTTCCGGTATTCAAAATTATTACTATATGCTGATGACATGAAGATAATGAGACAAATCAATACCGTAGCGGATGCCCATCTATTACAGACAGACCTTAATAATTTTCAAGCCTACTGTACTCTAAATAAGTTAGATCTGAATGTATCCAAGTGTTATGTTTGCTCTTTTACACGGAAACTTATCCCGCTCGTTTATGACTACACGCTTTTGGATACAGCACTAAATAGGGTCAGCACTATCAGGGACCTGGGAGTTACCTTTGACGCTAAGCTCCTCTTTGATGCACATATAGACAACATTGTCAAGAAAGCATCCAAAGCACTTGGTTTCATTCTCCGGGTGTCCTCGGAGTTCAAAAATATAAAGACTATAAAAATATTGTACTGTTCCTTTGTCCGTAGTCATTTGGAGTATGCTTCTCAAGTTTGGAACCCTAATTATAATGTCTACATAAATCGTATTGAGAGCATACAAAAAAGGTTTTTAAGGCACATTCAGTATCGGTCTAAAACGTTTTTAACTAATTATACATACCGTTGCAAAAAGTTTCATATTCTTCCACTTTACGAAAGGCGTAAAATATTAGATCTTGTGTTTCTCTTCAAAATTGCTAATGGAACAACCGGCGTTAACGAGTTGTTACACAAAATTGGGCTGCGAGTGCCGTCTATGTTCTTACGTAGACCAGATTTATTGCACACCCCATGGCCACAAAGTACAGACGGAACTCGTACATAGTGAGAGCGAGTCGTATGTACAACGCAATCTGCCGGGAAGCTGATATCGACATTTTTAATACTAGTGTTGCTAAATTGAAAAAAACTCTATCTAATAGCTTCTTCGAGCGTAAATAGTATTATTATTACATTATTATTATTTTTGTGTTAAATTACCTTTGAAGCTTTGCCCGCGTATTGTGCATGTGGGCCTTCCGCTTGAATCGCTCCGCCTATTGATAAACCGTGTTGGGATCTGTTACGTGGTCTGGGGGATCGGGACATGCAGGCGCGGGAAGTGGCTTTTTGTACTGTGTAGAGATGGTCTATTGTCTTTTTCATCTGATTTATTACTATATGTGGAAACTTGTAATTGGCCTTATTTTGTAAAAACATCTACTCACTGTATTGTTTAGCTGTAAGTTTTCCTAAAATAAATAAAATAAAAATAAAATAAAATAGTAACTTTTAATTTTAGCTGAGGTTTCTGTCACTGTAATAGCATCTTTTGGTGGATAGCATTTCTGTTTCGCATGTTGCACTTGATAATAAGATGGAAATATATTACTGTCTATTTCGTTAACACTTTTTCTTAAAGTATTGTATTGCCAGTTGGTCAGCTTAAGTGATAAAAATAACCCTAAAGCCTCATCCGGAGAAAACACAGGTTTTGTTTCTTTAACAGATATGCACTTTTTAACTTTTTTTACATCTTTAGTAAATGTTCTAGTATTTTAGCAACCTCCTCATTCCCATCCGCTTTCAACTGCTCAAAATATGCATATTTTATTTCGTCCGAAGATAAATGAAAGTTTTCTGCACGTCTTTTTTTCTGTTTAGGCGCTAATTCACAAAAAGGTTTTCTTGGGCTTTGTTCGGTGGAGACACCGACAGAAACTTTTGATGGTGATACATACTGAGTTGATGTACTCGGTGCTGGTTGATCTTCATTACTGCCTATTAAACACTTAATAAAGTCTGGCTATATTATGTTTTCTTGTAACCATTCACTATTTTTAGTTCTGAATATATTTTATTTACGATAAGCGTTTTCCCATCTTCTATTTAAATTATAACAAAATTTTGCACAAAACAACTTTAAGGTCTTTTCGTGATCATCACTTAATTCGACTAAAAATTTAGACCTTATCTCACTACACAAACTGTCATTATTTTTAATACTGCCACTGTTTTTTAAAATAACGAAAAGATCAAGGTTAGTCACTAAATTTTCAAACATTTTCACAAATACATAATAACAAATAAGTAAGTAATGAATGTGTGGGGGTAGTGCGTCTATTATGGTGGGTAATAGAACACTGAAGTACGTTTGAATGCAACCGAACATTCCGTAGATATATCGTTGCACCAATCACGTTACGACACGTCATAACTTGTTGTTGCGCTCACGCACTTGATATAATATATGTAATTGTGATATGTAATTATTATGTGTTTAATATTGAATTATGGAATTTAGTAAATGTTTTTTATTATAAACTTATTTTTGTACAAGTCAAACACTGATTTGACTCAGCTGTCACTTTTCAAATCATAGTTGGTTGTTAACGGGTATAAAAGGCCGGAGCGACAGTGAAACAGTCAGTTGCTTGTTGGATTTTCAGTTGGTTAGTTCTAGTGCTGTTGTTGTGTAGAAAGGATCGACCAGAGGTCACGTAAGTTAAGTAATTGATATTGTATCCTAATTATTGCCTGTTATGACAATGTTGTTGTACTGTTTATAGTGTTGCCAATATTACTAATGTTTTAAATCATATAAATGGAATATTCATATTCTTTTCCCAGATATTCTTGTTATATTTTGATTATATTGATATTATTCTGAGTTCTCTTGGACAATGGTCCAAGAGATAGAATTAATGTATTTAAGATAATGATAATGTATGGCAATGTAAGAAATGTGTTGATATAATACTTCAATACTGTTTCCATGGAGTTTCTTGTCCTTCTTCTCCATGAAGACCTAGTTTTGGAACGGACGACTAGCTTTCTGATTAATTACTGACAAGCCTAATTGAAATAAATATCTAGTCTTGTCTTTCTGTGCTTTACTTATTGAAACCCTTTCCTATACACAGTAAATAAGCCGTTACCATTCTGACATTCAAAGCTTGATAATAGTATATACATATACACTTATAGTTATATACTGCTTAACATAACATCAGAAGTGGCGATTGTTCCCTGTCCTTTTAAAACTGCTTACTAATGAATTTTATTTTTTTATTTTCATGCTCAATGGTGGGGCTACTAACGATCTATTGGAAACCGTTCGTTGATGGGTCACTGACTCCACTTGCACCTTGACATCGGAGCTGCGGTGCTGCAAGTTGCTGTATGAGGTTTGAGACTGCGGAAGCTCGACTTTTTGTAATAATATCAGGAAGTTTTCCGGAAATAAGTAGTAAATGAAATCGGTGAAGTCCTTAGAAGCCCTTTTACATTAAAACGAAATACAAAGGGATAAAATGATTAAATTAAGGGATTAAGTATTGCCAATCACTTTTACATAATCATTCAATAGATAATCAAGTACCAATGGATTATTGTGGATGGAAATATGTTAACCACTTAAGAGTCATTGAACCAGTTTCTTTCAAATATTATTAGAGGATAAAATTTTGAAAAAAAAAGTGAAGTAGCATGCAGGTGTTCACAAAAGTGAAACTTCGCGATATCAGATGTTTAGAAAGTATTTATTTGCACAGAAAGAGGTACCGGTTACAGATGTTAAAGTATAAAAAAAGAAATATCTTTAGAGTAACTACCTAGCCACTTTTAACATTAACTATAAATTTAAAAACTTTTTTAAGGAGGTCGGTTGTTGTTTTTTTTTAAAGGGTTTTTTTTATTTTTAACTTTTTAGTTATGGTATGTATCTCCTATATCACTGCCGGCCACGTGACAGGACTATTGGAATAGTCTAACGATAAACAAAGTGGATTAAATTCGAATTATCGAAGCTAATGCAAATATTAGCAAAGCAAAGTGAATAAAATTCAAATGGAACCACACAGCTATAAATAAAAAGAAAGAATCATCAAAATCGGTTCACTCAGCTAAAAATCATGAGGTAACAAACAAAAAATACAGTTGAATTGAGAACCTCATTTTTTGAAGTCGGTTGAAAAAATAATAAAGTGAATCCGTTTTTCGTAAAGTTTTAATTTGTTTCTATGATGATACACGTACTAATAACAAGAAATCGTTACGTTAGGGCCATAATACACACTTGGCTGGATACGTATTTTATTATTTACCGTAGCATTAGAAAAGTTTAAGGAAAAACCGTTCTTCTTCTTAGCGTGTCGATAGCAATCTTAATATAGTTAGCCCAGAATTTGGCTGAGAAACCGTTGATTAGGTTACAAATAAATAAATAAGTAGGATCGGGAGTGCCGAGCGGTATATTGTCAGGGTTTGGAGTTCCCATTTTATTGGGATAAACAAGATTATAAATAGTTACAGGGTTGTAATACAATATTAATTACACGATATAAAAAGAAACATAATAAACAGGTAACATATGATAAAGTAGGTTAAAACAATACAGTTCGACGAACAAACCCTAAAGGTTACAGTTCGTATAGAGGCCTAAGCCACCCAAATACAAAATATATCTTTCGCTATTTAGCTAGTCAATACAGCTATGTGAATATACAGCAGCGCTGTACCAGGTAAACCGACAGTTTAGTCGGGAGCAGGGGCTCAGTATTGAGTCTAATCCGAAGATAGACTGTCTTGCTCACCGAATGCTCTTTTATAGGACAATGTCCCGCCATAATATCCACGATAACTCTTTCCGATGGCGCGTGGAAGTACGCCACATGTTTACTTGATACAAACACTAAAGTATGCTAAACTAAGTAACTAAGTAATCAAACAATATTAGAATAATTGTCGTAAATAAACCAATGGTGAATTCACAATGTAAATCATTTTAAAATTTAAAGTGACATGTCATTTATTGTTTTGAACAAAACTACCAGTTACAATTATCGAAATAAGTTGCTAAAAATGAATTAGTGAGTACACCAAGTACTTAATAAATTATATTCCAATTTATTTGACACTATCTGATAGAAAAATCACTTAAATGAATAATAATACACACAAATTATGCGGACTACCCACAATTTGTATTTGACAACCAACTAACCAAATTACTTTTAGAAAAAAATAAAATGCTAAAAACGTCATAATGTTGACTAATTGTTTTTTGCATTTTTTTGTCTTAATCTGATTCAAAGATGTAAACAAATAGTTCAAAAATAATAATCTTGATATCTACACGTAAAGCTAAATAGATATTCAAGTTTCTATAAAATAAAGATATTAAGATTTGAATACACTATAGATAGACTTATTGTTCCGACATAAGATATATTTTAAGTGTTATTCTTCACAGCTTGTTCAGTATTAGCTTCGTAACATGTCACGGACGGTGTATGCCCAAGGTAGTTCTAGTATTTTGAAATCAATCGAATAACGGAGTAAATATGAAAAAATATTTGAGGTGGTAGTAAACGCAGAATTCATAGATCAGATAAGACTTTGCATAATTATAAAAGTGGTTATGTAGATCTCAGTACTTAATGCAATTATAGCTTGTGAGATTTTTATAATAGGGATATAGGTAATGATGAATTGGATTGGAATTGCCAGTACTCACAGGGATGAGGCTTGAGACAAAACCTTATTATTTAGGTTTGGTTAAACTGAAATGACCGGATTTATAAAACAACACAAATAAAGGAAAAAGGAATTTATGTGGGAAATGATTAAGCTACAGAGTTTGAAGTTAATTTAATTGTGAAATAAATGAAAATTTACCGCTGGGGTCATAGGCCTGGTGTTAGGGTACTCGCGTGCAGCGGGTGAGGCCATAACATCACTTGGGTCATAGACCAATGAAAACAATATAAATGTTCCTCTTATTGTTTTTGAGGCTTGTACTTCGAGATGACGTACGGTTCGGCATGGCCGTAAAAGGTTATTTTCAAATTATTATCATTTCTGTCCATTTTAATTGTACCGAACTTTCAAACGATACATTGAGAAAGATTAGATTTATGATGATTTATTGGCTAATTATTTTGTAAGATTAAGAAAAAGGTATTCTGAATTTTGATGTAATAACATAATGTAGCAGTTGTAATGGACGTTTACCATTATTTATTTTTTTGTAGTTATGGTCTGATCCTATAGATCTTCTTCGGTTCTCTAATTATTTCCTTTATCAAGCTCACCTCTTTAAACTGCGGTACTGAGCAGATTATCACATAGAAAATAAATTTAATTGCATTACAGCGATTACCGATAAATCAACCCAAGTCTTTCACTTTCAATGGCCTGAGCATTTAATGAAAAATAAATAAAATAAAAACATCAGAAAAAAATGATGCTGTCAGTGTCACACTATTGATTCGGTGTGATGATAGCTGAATGTCATTGTGCTAATTGACGTTACAAATCTCAGTTACATACATTTATACACTGTTGAGTCGGTGAAGCTGTATGAACATATTTTCCGGATATTTTCGATCTGACTGCACAAGTATTTGACAGTCAGGCTCCGTTGACTCTGTTAGAAAGTAGCTGACACCACCTACTGAAATTAATTTGAGGATTTGGCTTCTTTTACTTCGATTAATTCCTTATTTTTTCCAAAGTAGTGAGCATCACATAGTACAGAAAATAAATAGCTTTTCTCAAGATTAATCTCTGTGAAATAATTGTTTTTACTTTGAATTGTTAGGTATTAGTTATTACTTCCAATGTGAAGTATTAGTCGGAGTGGCCATATCAAAAATTTGTGGAAATGATAATAGTAAATGTTTATTGAATACGGTTTTCGGTTATATTGTCAGATTGACCGAGCGATGAATTATTCGAACCATTTTCGTGATCACTGGTTACTGTTTTGATACAACGGTTAATGTTTAATTTCAATAGTTAAAAGTTAATCAATAGGAATACGTTTTGGAATTATTTCTATAACAATTGTTTTGTAAACTAAATTATACCGATAAACGATTCATTATTTGTCAAAATTGTTAAAGTAATTAACGTGTTTCTATTACATTAGGGAGGTAAAGAAAAAAAACAAAGGTTTCAATACATAGGCAAATAAGTTTTATTACGCTTAGAGAACCTGAAATGAGAATCAAACGAAAAGTTTAAAAAAAAACAAGTAAAGTTTCGCTGGGCGATCGTTTACTTGGTGCTTGTCCATCTCACCAGCAGCGGAAGAATGGAACTTGCATGACGAAGTAACCGATAAAATTTGTTTCCGCTGGTCGGTCATTTGCTTGGTGCAAGTCTATACCACTAGCAGCGGGTGGAGGGGACTTGGCACGTCTAGGCACTTGGCAAAACAAAAGGCGAAAAAACAAAAGCAGAAAAACAAAAGAAAAAGTACAATTGTAGAAAAAAGGTACCTAATGTACTTCGAGAGCGAAGTACTTGTCAGTATGGCCGTGATATATGTAATTGTGATATGTAATTATTATGTGTTTAATATTGAATTATGGAATTTAGTAAATGATTTTTATTATAAACTTATTTTTGTACAAGTCAAACACTGATTTGACTCAGCTGTCACTTTTCAAATCATAGTTGGTTGTTAACGGGTATAAAAGGCCGGAGCGACAGTGAAACAGTCAGAACGCGCTTCGAAGCGTTTCTTCGATAGGGCCGTAGCCCACTGCAACCCTCTGGTTGTGGCGGCAGCTACTTACACCCCCTCCCGTATCAGCAAAGTCCGCCGCTCGCGGCACGTTCTTACCGATCCTGATGATCCCACTACTCTCCTCCAGGAGAGTCGAAAAGAGACCAGTACAGCTAGACCAGCACACAGACACAAACCGTACCGACCTCGCCGCCGAGGTCCGTCGTCGCGACCCCGACTTAACAGTCCCTCCCGACCCTTGCAAGAGCCAGCCCGCGATGCTGCGCCGTTAGCTTTAAATTAGTCCCTAAATAATTTAACCCAGATCCAGCCAGTCCCTTGCTGCCCCCCTATCAGCGATTGCCTAAGCCGAGGTTCGTACCCCCCTCGGGGTAACCCTTAGAGCTTTCGCTTTAGTTTTTAAGTATAATAAGCCCCGGCTGGAGGCCTAAAAAGGTAACTTTTTAGAACTCGCCGGGCCACAATCCGTTTAAGTAGTCACAATCTTTTCAGGATTAACTACGTGATGCCCCACAAAAAGAAAAAAAAAAAAAAAAAAAAAAAAAAAAAAAAAAAAAATGAGACAGTCAGTTGCTTGTTGGATTTTCAGTTGGTTAGTTCTAGAGCTGTTTTTGTGTAGAAAGGATCGACCAGAGGTCACGTAAGTTAAGTAATTGATATTGTATCCTAATTATTGCCTGTTATGACAATGTTGTTGTACTGTTTATAGTGTTGCCAATATTACTAATGTTTTAAATCATATAAATGGAATATTCATATTCTTTTCCCAGATATTCTTGTTATATTTTGATTATATTGATATTATTCTGAGTTCTCTTGGACAATGGTCCAAGAGATAGAATTAATGTATTTAAGATAATGATAATGTATGGCAATGTAAGAAATGTGTTGATATAATACTTCAATACTGTTTCCATGGAGTTTCTTGTCCTTCTTCTCCATGAAGACCTAGTTTTGGAACGGACGACTAGCTTTCTGATTAATTACTGACAAGCCTAATTGAAATAAATATCTAGTCTTGTCTTTCTGTGCTTTACTTATTGAAACCCTTTCCTATACACAGTAAATAAGCCGTTACCATTCTGACATTCAAAGCTTGATAATAGTATATACATATACACTTATAGTTATATACTGCTTAACATAACACACTCTTATCCCTTGATTCCCGGAAATAAGTCTCAAAACAAATTTACGTCATACCTACCTATGGTGGTGGAAAATGTCGAACATTGTTTTTTTTTTAAAGAACTAAGTAGGTATTGAGGTTTTCAGGCCATTTAGTATACATTATTTTCAATTTCAATTTAATTGGAATAAATTGCTTAACTAAAATAACATGACTCTTCATACAAATTTGATATGGCTATATCTCCGAAAGTACTCGTTAAATTAAAAAAAAGTCAAAGAATAAAAACGTTTTAAATTTATGCCTAGATACCAAAAAATTACATTTGATCTCTTAAGACCCAACCTTGTAATCCCAGCCCACTGTGCGCCATGTTTGTTCTCTTAGGTACATAATGCATGTGTGTGGATGTTTAGTGTAGCAAAAAGGCGACTCTATTGCAAGCCTTGTCGTGTTTTCCCATCTCACCAACGTGTCGGTACTATACAATTTCATGAATGCTTATTCGCTTTAATTTCGTTCCACATTTGCATTTTGATAGTAATCTAGTTTTAATGCATTTTTATATGTATCCTTTTGGGTGTATCTTGCCCTGTCGCTGTAAATTCTATAAGCAATCTCGTGGGAACACCCATTTTAATGTCTATATTTTAGAGTAAGTTATCTGATCAGTTACTAGGAAGTAATTATATGGCTTTGTCATTATGAAATATGGTTTCCTTACGTTAATAATATTCACAGAATTTATGTTTATTACTGTGACAACTTTAGCGTCAGAACTAGAGTAATTAAGGCAGTTCTACAGTCGGAACGCTTTGTTAATTCAGCTGTGAAATCAATTGTGTTAGTAACTATAGTGATATATTTCGATATTCGGATTATGATTTATGATGAAATACATTATATACCTACTGTTATAAGGATAAAGTCAAATTTAGATGAGCTGAGCAGAAATTTAGATTACTATTTGCTGGATGTTGCTCCCTAGATATCTAGTCTGGCAATTATTTCTTAAATAATATTATATATAGATAGAAATACATTAGTGTACATTTTCTAAAAAATAATTTGATTGCGATAAAAATATCAGTAGTGAAAAGACAAGATTGCCAATTTGTGTAGTATATTGTATATTATTGCGAACCATTATAGGAGGATAAGCAATATAGCAAACCAATTTTCGGTGGAAGTTTACATGGTTATGTACATCATATATATTTTTTTAGTTTTATCATACTCTTATTTTAGAAGTTACGGGGGGGGGGGGGCATTTTACCACTTTGGAAGTGTCTCTCGCGCAAACTATTCAGTTTAGAAAAAAATGATATTAGAAACCTCAATACCATTTTTAAAGACCTATTCATAAATACCCCACACGTATGGGACTGATGAATTTTTTTTTTTTGAGTTTCAGTCTAAGTATGGGGAACCCCATTTATTGCTTTTTTTTCTATTTTAGTGTAAAACTCTTAATGCGGTTTACAGAATACATCTACTTACCAAGTATAACAACAGAATAGCTCATATATTTTCGGAAAAAAGTGGCTGTGATATACGGACGGACAGACAGACAGACATGACGAATCTATAAGGGTTCCGTTTTTTGCCATTTGGCAACGGAACCCTAAAAAGACTAGCGCAATGCAAGTCGAAATATGTCCTGTTTAACAAAGCGTCAAGTGGCGACAACTATTGCGTCTCGCGCATCAACACCGATTGAGTAAGAAAATAAAGATCCGTATCCGCATCCGCGGATCTTGATACCAAATATCCTTATTCGGATCCCTATCCGCGGATATACATTTTTAATGATCCGACATATCACTAGTACCTACATCATCACTCCTGTAGACTATAAGGTTCTAAAGCTCTCGTTGACAGTCAACATCCCTAATTGTCATCCCCAAGATATTACACAGTAAAGAAGATAAGTAGTGAGTACCGTCTCGTGGAGAATTCTCTAGATGAACATGTTCTTACCGTTGATCTCAACAACAATTATTGTATGGTTTCAGCAGGAATTAGCTGTAATAAATGTATCTCCCTTGAATGTAGAGTAATATTTTAGATTAAACGACTAACTCCCATTATGTGCTGCCACTAATTTATCGTTCATGTAGGTACAATTGTAGTTATTGTTTTAGTGATTAATAGACTTTTGTCTAAATTAATTCGGTATAATGTATTATGTTGTATTTGAAATTGTTTGCAGTGACAATGCAGAAACTATTTACGATTTAAAATTTGTTATAATAAATAAATAAAATAAAAAGCCTTATATTTCTTGCCAACCATAACTAGTTTACACAGTAGAGAATGAAATAAAACTTAAACTAAGTGTTAGTAATTATTGTCTAAGCTATGTTAAAGTGCATTTATATAATATTATTTATTTCTAACCATACTAAATTTTATTTTTTTATTCTGCTAGAACCCCTCTACAGGTGAAGGCCTCCTCCAAGGTTATCCAGTCTTCTCTAGACTGGGCTGTTTTTATCCAGTTTGTTCCAGCGTGTTGTACTTCGTAGCACGACCATGAACGCATTTATTATAAGTTTAGATGGTAATAAAATCCTTTTAATTTGTACTATTTTGTACCACTAATTAGAAATTTTGTACCTCTCAATTATCTTAGATATACAGGTCGTGCTAGGAAGATTCCTATCCAGCACGACCACGCTAAGTTTGTAGCTGGCATTATACCTATAGATGGTACTAAAATCCTTTTAATATGTACTATTTTATACCACTAATTAGAAATTTTATACCTCTCAATTATCGTCGATATACAGGTTGTGCTGGCTAGATTCCTTCCCAGCACGAACACGCTAAGTTTGTAGCTGGCATTATATCTATAGATGGTAATAAAATCCTTTTAATTTGTACTATTTTATACCACTAATTAGAAATTTTATACCACTCAATTATCATAGATATACAGGTTGTGCTGGCTAGAGTCCTTCCCAGAACAAACGCGCTAAGTTTCTAGCTGGCATTATAACTATAGATGGTAATAAAATCCTTTTAATTTGTACTAATTTATACCACTAATTAGAAATTTTATACCACTCAATTATCATTAACGCCATCTTGCGTCAAGTATAAAAATCTTATACTGGCTTACAGGCAGAAAATGTTTTTTTTTTTTTTTTGCTTTTCTAACAATTTACGACAATTTACCACTTATAAAATAAGAGAACATTTTGAGTAATTTTTAGGCATGCTCCCGTTTCAATAACTTTTATTCCAGCTATAATTTTAGCGTGGTCGTACTGGGAAGGAATCTAGTCAGCACGACCTGTATATCTACAATAATTGAGAGGTATAAAATTCATAATTAGTGGTATAAAATAGTACAAATTAAAAGGATTTTATAACCATCTATAGTTACTAGTGATCGCCCATTTGTCGAAATTCGACCGTACTTCATTTGAATAGAAATACATTAGTAAATGAAAAAATATATATAATAATAAAAAAAAAATATGCTTATATTTGACATTCACTAACACTATCGACAAATAATATCAAAGACAAACATTCTCGATATGATCATAGATTTTAAAAATGAAATAGGTTATATATCTATAAAATTTATTTATTACCCATAGTTATACTTGACACTTGACATTCAGTAAGACTATAGACACAAAATATTAAAGACAGATATTCTCTATGCATTTGTGTATTAAATACACGGTAATGAATAGTAGTATGTGTAACGTGTTATTTATTGAAAATAATGTATTATTACGCATAATTTAAAAAAAATATTAGCATACGTCACTTCTCTGTATAAACTATAAGTGTACTCCTCCGTCCGCCCAATTTTCGTAAAAAGGGATCCAAATTTTCCGCTTCACGTATTAATATATAGATAATGCCAGCTAGAATTTTAGCGTGGTCGTGCAGGGAGGAATCTAGCCAACCCAACTTGTATATCTACGATAATTGAGTGATATAACATTTCTAATTAGTGGTATAAAATAGTCCAAATTAAAAGGATTTTAGTACCATCTATAGTTATAATCACAGTTACAAACTTAGCGTGTTCGTGATGGGAAGGAATCTAGCCAGCACACCCTGTATATCTACGATAATTGAGAGGTATAATACTTCTAATTACTGGTATAAAATAGTACAAATTAAAAGGATTTTATTACCATCTATAGTTATAGTGCCAGCTACAAACTTAGCGTGGTCGTGCTGGAAAGGAATCTTCCCATCACGACATGTATATCTACGAAACAAACTTAGCGTGGTCGTGCTGGAAAGGAATCTTCCCATCACGACATGTATATCTACGGTTGATTGTAGATTAAATAAAATCTGTTAATGATGTGTAGTCATTTAACTTTAATTTTGATTTTAATTTTATTTTATTTTGGTTTTAATTTTGATTTTTTGAGACAACCCCAACACAGGTATTATTAATTACTTACTGGGGCTGTTTCATTTAAAATTTTGTTTATATTTATTATTTTTATTTACTGAGAGCAGTGACTAGCCTGAACTATCCCACTGCAGGGCAAAAGCCTCCCACTCCCTTTTCCACAGTATACTGTCTTTTGCTAGTGTTGGCCAGTCCTTTCGGTAGGAGTCAAGCTCGTCCCGCCATCTTCGTCTTGGCCTGCCGCGATGTCTTTGTGCGTTTATTAGGCAGGCACTTTACTTATTGTAAATTATTTCATCATCACTGCTCTCAAAACGGTGAAAGAAAACATTACAAGGACTTAAAACCAAAAATTCGAAGACGTGACATCTACCAACCCTCACTAGGCCCGCGTGGTGAATTATGGCCCACTCCCTCTCACCTAGACGAGGCCCGAGTCAATTGGAATATTATAGGCTACTATTAATTTCACTGAATAATTGGATATGATAGAAATTATTGCATTGTATTTATTCTGTTTCCAAAATATTAGTACTATTTCCCAGGTGCCGCTGCCTCGTTGGACTAGTGGTTGCAAGTGCTACTGCTGTACATGAAGTCCTGGGTTCAATTCTAAGGTTGAGCAAACTGTTTTTGGGTTTTTCTGTCTGGAATTTCTCAGTAACAGCCCAAAGTCTGGATTAGTGCCTGGTTGATGGCAATCGCCCCTATAACATGGGCCTTAAACATAACTGGCGAAATGTGGTTGTATTATAGGTACACCTCTGCCCAACCCTTTAGAGAAAGAAAGATTGATGTTATGTATGTATTCCTAAGGTAATTGAGTGATACATTAATTGACATTTTTGTGAAAAGCAAATCATCGCATTACTAATATAATCATTTATAAATGCTGTTTTGTAAATTGTGAAACAATGCTTGAACATTCAATGCGAACGAATACCAGTAGACCATTGAATTAACGTGTTATTTAATTTCAATGATCACGGTGATCCACAGCAGTTGCAATTATTATATATAATTATAATTAAAATATGTTAACAGGCGAAATGTGCGTGTACTATAGGACAAGGAAAAGGACAGGTGGGTGGGTGTCCAACCCTTCGGGGAAACAAGGCGTTATGTTATGTTAAATATGTTTCTATTTCTCCTTTTTTGCTATTCTTCATTGTCACTGCAATCCCATATTGTATTATTTTCTAAGACTTGTGAATACAACGCAATTGCAGGCAACAAATTAGGTACACACACAACTCACAGCTGAAATATGTAGGTTTATACTTAGTGAAATGAATAATTTGGTGGAAATCGCACCCAGCCACAACCATCCAAATGGTTCACCAATTTACTTGCCTAACTACAACTTTTATTGAAAAGCTTTTATTTCTACAAACATTTGTAAATCATCAGATGATGCTACTGAGATTGATGACTGAGAAAGTCTAACCTTCACAAAGTTTACCACATAAATCCACATGAATTTAGATCGAGTTTAGCCTGATCACAGTACATTTTTTTTACCCTGAATAGTGACGAGTTTAGGTGCTACCCAAGACAAAGCAAATATTGGGCGAAGAGTTTCCCTTACACTCGCGTTACGAGCCACTCCTGCAGTCATACATTATGTATCATGTACGATTCACGACCGTATACAGCATTTGGGTAACGTTATCTTTAAATAAATAACGCATTACGCCTTTCTTCTTATAAAGGAGTAAACAGAGGTGTCCCTTTGTTCGTTCATGGTTTTTACCATAACAAACAAAAAGTACTGGTTAACGAAAGGACACCACTTTTCCCCACAGGTAATGGCAACTACAATCTTTGGGTTGCTACAAAAAGTATATAAGTATTTTTTAAAGTAATTTCGGTCTCAAAGTAGTTTCAGACAAATCGAATGCTCATTCTATCAAATTAAATTCTCTCTATGTAAGCAGTAATTCCTTCGTTGTTACCATCATCAGCCTACAGCAGTCCACTACAGGATATAGTCTCTCCTATTGGACGCCATTCAGCTCGATTTTCATCAACTCTCACCCAGTCGCTACCGACCACCTTGCTAAGATCGTCGCTCCACCTAGCCTGAGGGCGTCCTACCTTACGTTTGCCGATTCGCGGCCTCCACTTCACGTCTATTCCAACTATCACTACGGTTCTACGACTACTATGGCCGGGCCATTGCCACTTCACCTTGCCTATTCTGAGAGCTATGTCGACAACCTTGGTTCTTTTTCGTTGTTATCTAGATACTAAAATATCAACTATATGAAGAAAATAATACTCTGAATCTAGCCTTGGTTGCCTTTACCCAGCTTGAGCAGATGCGCTTGCAACTTCTAGAACATTGGTTTGAACCAATGTTCTAGAAGTGAAAAGCGCTAACTAACACTAATCTTAATATTATCATTTTCATTTACTACCAGTACCTACCTAGTAGTCGTCAAGGTAATAGGATAAACTTCATTTAAATAATGAACCGCTCTATTTTTGCTTCTTAATCTTTAAGCCATAGTGTTTACCTTATATATCGGTTATCTTGTCAAAGATTGCTATTCAGGGAGATGAATGAGGCTGAAAGACACAAAAATCCCTTTTTGTTCATATTATATTATAAATTGTTTGCTAGCAGTTCCCAACAAAGTTAGAATCTTGCTGAGCAGGCGATATTAAGTTGTTAAGTCCTCAAAAACTTTGTAACTCCTTCAATATCTTCGCGATATGAATCTATGTTATATGTTATCGTAAATTGTTTTAGATTTACTTTGTATAGTCAATCATAATAAGAGAATTTATGACGGTTGGTTTTGCATATCTAATCTATTTTGAGCACATTTCCGCCCGCGACTTCACCCGCGTGGATTTCGGAAATTATTCCACTGGAACGTGAAATTGAAATAAATAGTATCTTATGATACAACTCCAGTAATGGTAATAGACAGACAATACATGCATATAATCTTTTTTAGGGTTCCATACCCAAAAGGTAAAACGGGACCCTATTACTAAGACTTCGCTGTCCGTCCGTCCGTCCGTCACCACGCTGTATCTCATGAACCGTGATAGCTAAGCAGTCGACATTTTAACAGATGATGTATTGTATAACACAGAATTTGTGATTGTAAATGTAAATGAAATAAGTAAGTAGGATACGTAATAGTGAGTGGGTGTAGTGTAATGTAATGTGGTTGTCCTACTAATAGAATAAGTAAGTAGCATAGTAGTATGTGTGTAGTGTAATGTAATGTAATTGTCCTACTAATATTATAAGTACATAAGTAGGATAGTAGTTTCTGTGAAGTGTAATGTAATGTGATTGTCCTACTCATATTATAAGTAAGTAGGATAGTAGTGTGTGTGTGTAGTGCAATGTAATGTGATGTAAGTAGGATCAAAGTTAGGGGCAGGGTGAAAGTTTGTGTGGATGGATGGATGTATGTTGTGAGTTTTCATGCAAAAACTACTGAAGGGATATGGATGATATGCCACACCATTGACTACCTACTAAGGTCTGGATAGTTTTATATATTTATGTAACAAATTCACAATCGATGCCTCAACGGACCAGCTAATATAAAGTGACTCTGTCCGCCTTTATTGGTTTACCTTCGTCATACCTTCGAATTGTAATGCTATCGGTGCGGCGGCGATGGAATCTATCCAAGAATGTTGAAAAAGACTGTAATTTATCAGCATTCAAACCGAGGCGATGGAAATTGGTGGCAACAATAAATTGATTGATAGTACTTCCTGCTGCTATAATATATAGTTCTTCAAATTCAATTTAAAGTTCATATTCTCATTCTCATAAATTTAATACGAAGAAAACCATCAGAAACTAGCACAGAAGTTGCCTCTTTATTGAAAACACTTTCAATGCTACCTCAGAATCCGGATGACATATTAAATATTAGTTTACTAGAAACGAACGGTACAGAAACTAATTCAATAGAAAGTTGGTCTGGTCATCCGCAATGCTGTCGTTAATGCAGACCGAAATTGGAAACGCTACGGCTACGCTACTGTTACGCTGCGTCTACGCCATGGCTACGAAATTGCTACGCTGCTTCGTAGGCACTACATGCACTCTCCTTAGATTACTGTGAGCAATCGACTGATGTATGCTTTCTTCTCGATGGTTACCAATGCTAAATAGTTTTGAGGTTCATTCTGCTTCCTAAGTTTGGACTTAATGTTTGATGCGGTCCTGAAAACCTTATATTTTGTGATGATAGTCTCATCACAAAATATAAGGTTTAGCAGTAAGTAAACAATAACAATTCAATTACCGAAGGTGGGCTGTACTGTCAATACTAAACCATATATATGTGCTTTAAGTTTATTAATAAAAATAAACCAGGAAAGATTGGATTTCAGAAATAAATAATACAAATATCTTTCTTAAAGATGGAATAACCATTTAATATCTAATAATGTTACGAGATCTGTATTATCGATAACATCAATATCGAAATAAATTCCCGGTGAAATGATGTACAGAATTTATCTGAGTCATAACCGAATTCAACTGACAGTACATGTTTATTACAATTCACCAGAATTCTGGTAATTAATTAAAAATACCAATGACTTTTAATGATCACTTAAATGATGATTTCTTGAATAAATAATGTTGGATCACTTAAACATATAAAAAATTATAAGTACTTTACAAAATAATATCTAAATATAGAGTTCATAGATAGTCATATAATAATATGTATAGACATACATTTGTCACGCAAAAGTTCGACGTTAGAGTGACTATATATTTATATTACTTATATTTATGTATAGTTTATTGTGCACCATAAATAAACATAATTATATCCAACACTACAAATTATACAATGGGCGGTATAATCGATTTCTGCAAGTAGCAAGTAATAAGTATACAACTAACTAGGATATTTGAGGAATTTCACATTAGTACCCCCTGCTATCTTCAATCTACTAGTTTTATAATACTAGCGACTCGTGTCTGCTCCACGCGTATTTAACTACTACACTAAACATGGAGATTGCATTATTACATGTGATTTTAATATCCAAAGAAACTATGGAAGGACTGTGTGAATTATGATATGGATTGAAAGGGGGTGATAGTAATTAGTTAGTAGAGATCCCCTTTAATTTTAAACTTTGTTATTTAACGTTATAGCGGCATTAGAAAAACACATTGTGAGAATTTCTACTATCTACCTATTACGGTTAAGAATTTTTTACCATTATGCAACGCTAAAAGGCAAACAATACTGGAATAGTATGAACATTTACTTTTCCATATCATTCGTTTAATTAAATGCTAAAAACAACTAAGCATCTTCAATAAAGTCATATGAAACTTGCATTTCTAATTAATTAAAATTATCTCTTCGTTGTACCGTATACTGAAAAGCTAATTAAATTAGCTTTATTTTTCCTACCTTTTGGTTGAAATTCTGAATCAAAGAGAAGTGTGTGCTCATAATCTATTTAGTTCGGTTGCGATCAAATTGAATTGCATGCGCTTGGAAGCATGCATTAATTAGATGTGTTGTGTTAGGATATGGAGTGTGTACTAGTGTATTTACAGGAGATAATATTAATGGTGTGTAAGTGAGTGGTGAGGGCTTGTGGGTAAGTAATAATAGCCGTAGGGGGCTATCAATCTGGTTAAGCTACGCTTGCCAAGGTTGGACCGTGGATGGGTGACCATCTTTACACATCAAGACCCTTCCGACCTTAAACTGTCGGCTCCGGTTGTCATTAGTCGGGTCCACACCGGACGATCCATCGATCCCGCGATCCGCGATCCAGGATCGCGGAGCGTGGATCGTGGATCGTGTTAGGCCGATCCACTCTTGGAAACTTGCGATCCCAAATATGCGCTCCAAGCGATCCTAAGGCGATCCGTGATTCAGCCAGTCTAACTCTTGTACGATATGGAGTCACACGTACAACGGCGGCGTCTTGCCGTTGCAGCAGTAACTTTTATTTTGCTTAAATGCTTGCGCAAAAAATCACAAAAAAGAAAACGACGGTTTTGGGTGAAACAAATTTACAAAAATCGCTTGGAATCTGGGACTCAGCTGTACGCAGAGTTAGTGTCAGATAAAGTTGAACACAATTTTGCAAGAATGAATGCTAATCAATTTGAGATATTGTGTTCATTATTAAATAACAAGCTAAGAAAGAATGATACAAATTATAGAGATGCCATTACTGTGAAGGAAAGATTATTACTAACATTAAGATTTTTAGCAACTGGAGATTCGTACGTCAGTTTGCAGTATCTGTTCCGCATTTCCAAACAGTCTATATCGATAATTATTCCTGAAGTTTGTGAAGCCATCATTGACCTGTTAAATGATTATGTAAAGGTAAGTAAAACCATACTTTATTACTCAATAAAAAAGTAGTGTATTACAATCATAATTTAAAGAAGTAACATGTTTACAATTATTAATTATTTTTTGAAAACATGATATAGGTAGGTACTTATTTAATTCGGTGGTGACTGTGGAAGTGAATAATCCTGAGGTTTCAGAAACTGGGACTGCGATGAATTGGAGGCTAGATGAGCAGACGGTGATGTCTGTGGAATTGGAGCTGGATAATTTTGAGGTTGTAGAGACTGGGACTGTGATGAAGTGTATGCTATTGGTGTGCCAGGATATGAATTAGTGTAATATCCATAATTGCTATCCCCATATCTTCCTGTGTCAGCTTGAAAAATAACTTGGCATATAGCATTTTTGACATTAACTAATGTTACTGCATCATATTTCCGCAATTCAGTAGATATATACTGCCCGAAAGCAATGTAAGAATCAGTTTCCGGTTGTGGTGGCTGAGCACATTGTTGCAGAAGTTGGAAAGCCTCTGAAAGAGTTTCATCTGATATGTCATCTGCATTATTAGAAGTAGTTTTCTTTCTTTTTTTTGTTCTTTTGTTTGTTGTTTGGACACTGGATTGTGCATTCTGATCATTCTGCTCTCTACTCTGATCTGTGTGGTGGTTGGCTCTCTCCGGTTGTGTGTCACTAGTAATGTTACTGTTCTCGTTTTCGCTCACTGTAGTATTAACTTCAAGTTCCCCTTCAGTCGTATCAGATTCTACCTGTAACAACAATTATTATTACTATTTACTGCTTATTCTTATTTTCAGCTTTATATTATAATTAAGATCTCCTTTATTTTCAGGTGCCGTCAACTAAAGAAGAATGGCGTACAGTTTCTCAGCAATTCGAGAATAAGTGGAATTTCCCACACGTGATAGGAGCGATGGACGGCAAACACGTCGCTATACAATCGCCTTTTAATAGTGGCAACGACTTTGATAATTACAAATTATTTCCTAGTATTGTTCTTTTTGCATTAGTAGATGCAAATTATAGGTTCCTGTATGTGAATGTTGGGACTAAAGGCAGAATATCAGATGGAGGCGTGTTCAAAAGCACAAATTTATATAAAAAACTTGAAAAAAAAGAGCTAAATATTCCTCCACCGGAGATATTGCAAGTTCCCTATAAAATTGAGGTACCCTATTATATACTAGGTGATAAAGCTTTTCAGCTTAATGATTATACTATGAAACCATACGATGGTACACGGGAAAGGGGTTCTTGTGAAAGAATTTTCAACTACCGACTGTCAAGAGCACGTAGAGTAGTTGAAAACGCGTTTGGAGTACTTAGTTCTGTCTACAGAGTCCTGCGTAAACCTATGCTTTTGGAACCAGAAACTGCGACTAAAGTCGTGCTGGCAACGGTTCATCTATATAACTACTTACGCAGTAATCCTAACTTTATATCGCCAGGAACGTTTGATACAGTACAGGAGAATGGAGATGTAATACCTGGAAGCTGGCGAAATGAACCGCCATCACAATCGCTACAACCGATGGCCGTCGTACCAAGAAGAGCAACAGAAAATGCCACTACAATACGGTCCCACTTAGCAAGACACTTTGTTACAAACCATACAATAGTTTGGCAAAATGAATATCAGTAAACTAATAGCTCACATGTTCCAATGTATCGCGTGTGGTTCCGGGTTCATTTTTATCCGCCATAAAGTCGAAGTCATCATACGCAAACCACTTTGATTTATATGTATCTTGAGCACCTGAAATAAACAAGTTACTCATTAAAATAACCACGTGTATTTCTAACAGCTTAAATGTAAAAAGCGAAATCACGTGAAATCCACAGTAAATATTATGATGTAATTACTTATAATAAAATATATAATTTTAATACCTACAGATAAAAAGTAGCTTTGTTTTCTTACCGGATCCAGTTATACGGCTTTGCTTCTCTCTGTGTTTCTCCCTTCTGTAGCCTCCCGCCAGAGATCGCATTTTTTTCTTTAGGTTCTCGATCGACTTATTCCCCATTTCACGAGAAATCTGACGCCAAGCATCATCTCTAACACCTCTATTGGTGTAATTAGAATCTTTGGGATCCCATAAACATTTAAATTCTTTATAAAGCGATATCAAACGGCGACTTTCTGAGATGTCCATGGCGAGGTGGATCGCGCGAACCAACACAACCGTCCACACCGCGCGCATCACGCAACTGAGGCACCTTTGAGGCTGGCACAAAAACCGACCGCACACGGATCGCGCGAGGTAGGGAGCGCGCGCTCCAATACGTGCGCATGGATCGCGCGCGGCACGTCCACACCACTTGCATCTTTGGATCGCGCTGCTGCTGCGCGCGATCGGAGCGCGATGGATCGTCCGGTGTGGACCCGGCTATTCAGCTCCATCCGGTTAAACTTGAAGCCGACCCCGATATAGTTGGGAAAAGGCTAGGCTAGGCTGATGGCAAACGTATGTTGGATTAACTTTAATATTAAAGACCTAGATCGAATAAAGTAAAAGTAGGCAAATAAACTCACACTGCACATTGCGGGAACATCACAACAGGAACAATAATACTCACTTTAAAAATTATTAACTCGTTTATTTCTTAATAATCAATATTTATTCACTATCCACAGTACAATAAATTCGTTAAGCACACTTAAGTAGCACCCAAGGGTTATGCCCAAACTCAACAAGAGCTGAAATCAGAATGACAGTCCCCAATCCCACCGAACATCTCCCCATCCATAATATTTTAAACGTTTCTTTCTTTAACATTACTTCCGGTCAAGCACGTGTTCAAATGTCGCCCGAAAAACAACTTTTAAATCAAATTAAATACTGCCATTCTTAAAACCCTTACACCCATAATATTTTAAATGTTATTTCCTATTACTTCCGGTCAAGTAAGTGTTCAAGTATGACCACAAAAACAACTTTTATATCAAATTAAAAACTGAAATTCTTAAAAACCTAACACGTAGCTTATGAATAATGGTTACGTAATACTTTCTCTGTCAGAGCCATTTGCAGTCCATGTGATAGAAAAAACTATATTTCTAGTTTTTAAAGAATATTTTTTTTAGGAACAAGGAATATCTAATGAATATACACGGATACACTAAGTACTTATTTGTATAAAGCACTAACTGGAACTAGAAAGAAGTATAAAAAAGTGGTTATTATTTGAAAATATCCATATTCGAAAGTGAATTTTTCAAATAATAAGATTCAATATCTCAGCTACCTCAAGAACTTAAAATTGCATTTAAAATATTTAAAAAAGGAACGCAAACCCCAATAAAACTACCTAAATAAAGACTGTTGGTTGGTCTGGATCTATTTGCTTTACCGCATACATTTTTTAAACTTATGGTACTTAACATATTGAAAAATGTATGTGACACTGTTGTTCCAGTTATGCGGCAATATGTTTTGTTATTTATGTTTTGTTGATTTTTTACTATTAATGTTCCTCTTTTTTATTGTTGACAACGCTAGTCTTTAAAAAATCCAAATTGTCTTATTGTATACTAACTTCTGCCCGCGATTTCGTCCGCGTTAAATTTCTTGTTCCCCCGACCCTTCCCGTCGCGTCGACTACCCGTGCGATTTTCCCCGTCTTTGCAAAATTATTCATTACTGCTCTGCTCCTCTTAGTTTTAGCGTGATGTTATATAGCCTTCCTCAATAAATAAGCTACCCAACACAAAAATAATTTTTCAATTCGGACCAGCAGTTCCTGAGATTAGCGCGTTCAATCAAACAAACATACAAACAAACTCTTCAGCTTTATAATATTAGTATAGATAAGTATAGATCTGTGGAGAACGTGGTTGATTTTACATTTGTATAATTTCTGTATCCTATTTTTTTTTTTAAATCTGAATGTGTAATTGTTTGCTTTCCCGAATAAATAAAAAAAAATCGCGAACAAGAGTCTAGTTTTAAAAAGACCATAAGTTTTTACCCGCCTTATAAAAAGACGAAGAAATGTATACAGCTATCGACAGTCTAATCCGAAGATGATACGTCGCCGGTAAAGTACATCATTTGAGGACGGACCCACCGAGTGAATAGCTTACTGAACGATGGCACTCATCTTATACTGCCAAAGTTTTTATTAAAAACCGTCTACGTTATCTGCTGTACTGCTCCTATGTGTGTGGTAGAAAAGTTTTTATATATTCAATATTATATACATTAATACATAATATCTGGATGACCGAGCTTTGCTCGGTATTTTTTGGTAAATTGTGTTTAAAATAATAAGTTTATGTTCAAGTTGATTATCGATAAAGTTGCTCATTGAAAACACAAATAAAACGACATTTTATTAAAATGAATCCTAACTAGATCGATTTATCACCCCCGAAACCCCCTGTATACTAAATTTCATGAAAATCGTTGGAGCCGTTTCCGAGATTCAGATTATATATATATACAAGAATTGCTCGTTTAAAGATATAAGATTTCGAGAGGATAATTCGTCGAGTTCGCAGAAAATAATCTAATTGACAAGTGCATTAATTTTTGGAACGAAGGTTTCATAACGCTTGCGGTAGGAATTGACTGGTAAAAATCGTCACTTAAGGAAAAAGCGTTACCATGCGATCTTTTTTTCTCACTCTGTCTGTTTCCATTTTTATCTTGAATCTTGAATGTGCTGTATATGCAGAAACTAGAGTAAACAAGCTGAAATGGCAGTGGACTGGCCATATCTATCGAAGGACCGATGGTCAATGGAGCAGATAAGTACTGGAGTGGAGATCGCGTATCGCCAAGCGTAGCGTAGGACACTCCGAGTTAGACTGACGACCTAAAGGAAGTGGCTGGGACAGACTGAATGTGGAAGGCGGAGGACAGGGTGTAAGTATAAGTACAGCTGCGACCTGCCTAATCTATTTATTTAAGACACAAGAAAGGCAATATTTTATGTCTTATTTTATAATATTGAATATGAAAGGTGATACGATAGAGTTGAATGGTACTGTCGTAAATTGTAACAAGCTTTAGAACATAAAATGTGTGATTGAGTATAATTACTCAATCCCTTTTCAAAATCTCGTCTTATATAACAATAAAATTATCCAAGTAAGATCCAAGCAACGATATAAGTTTATTTAATGCTACCTCTGAAGTTTACACTGAAGTTATAAATTATGGTAATATGATGAAAGATGAAATCTCAGTTCGGAATGATTAAAGGGCAACTTAATGTTGAATTTCTATTACTCCTTATGACTACCTGAGCCGACGAGCGCCGAGAAGTATTCATAGCAGTAAGCATAGTTATAAAAGTGACACTTATATCGGGATAGAAAACTCGTATTTTTTGACACTTACATGGAAGTTTGTTTATTCGTTTGTTTGTCAAGTTTTCACGCCTCAATGCGTCTGCCGACCGTTGTATATTTAATGGTCGTTTATGGCACTAAGACAGACCATATAGTTATATATTTACATGGTACCCAGATTAAACTAGAAATTCTTCTATTTTTTCGTGTCGATGGTACTCGTACAGTCTCTTTATTTTTATACAGTTTCAGCTCAGAAGGTGTCCACGTTTATTGCGGCATCAGTGGCATTATTTAGATCATCTGAGGTGCAGGTGAGTGGGCACTTGGGATACTCCAGCAAGTGGGGTCATGGTCTGATCAGAAGTAATACTCTCCACTGAAACTAATACTTACATGCTCAATACCAAGTAAGCTAAAAGGTTATTGCGAGGAACAGATTATCAAATACGTCTGTCGCATCTTCAGGACAGCATAAATTCAGTATTTCAACAATCCTCACTTATATCGTCGCTTTGCACTAAATGCAATTAATTATGACTTAGAAGTTTTCCAGTTATTCTCTTAAAGTATGCGGGAAGAGGAAACGCAAGCCCACGGCTTTCAAGTTTGAATGTATGTACATACGTAAGAACCAAACTTTGTTCAATGAAAACTTGACTTATATGGGGAATGAGTTTGAGTATGATTCAGTTTTATATACGTTAATTAGAGAACAACATTGTTTTTCAATCGCTGTTACTTTGCCAATTCCGCTGTAGGTACAACGATAGAAAGAAATTTTCAATAATACTACTCCTATCATAGCAAGAGAGTAAAGAAAATTATTGTATCTGAAACGTCAGTAACATCGAGTATTTTAAGTTTCAGTTACCTATAATTTTTACATTATATTCTGCTAAAGTGAATAAAAATAGAGTATAGGTATAGGGTAAAACGTGTTCGTCCTTTCAGGTAAATAAAATATAGCAATACATTTTAGTTTATTCGATACCTACTCAATAAAATTGAGCTATTTCCTTGCTCAGATCAATTTATTCACGAGATGTATTTCTAAAGTGCAGCCAGAGTATCTCCGATAAGTGTCCCGGATAAGGTGTCCTTTTCTATTTCAAATTGAAAAGTTTTCACGCTAAAGAGCACGAAAAAGGAAATTTATCTTTTCTGTGTTTGTGATAAATGTGCGCGCTAACTAGAAAGGTCCACTCAATCTGTGTAGTTCTTTTCTCAAAACATCATTTCAAGCAGTAATCTACATGTTCTTCATATGATCAACAACATCTACAAATTTCAATGACCAAGATTATTTCTGGACTTTAAAATAGACTGCGACCTCTGAGTTTGTTTCGGCCTCTTTTCTCGGAGTAGTCAGAGGAAATGCCTCATGTAGTTTTAAAAACATGATTGACGTGTAAACGTGTTTATACAAACTTTATTTCAGAAATAAAATCATTTATCACAATTTCCCCAGCAAGTCTTTAAAAAAACTGGGTCCTGCCAAATTAAACCTACAAAAAAGGCGTAAAACCTCAAATTAATTAACCACTGACAGTTTTATCTGAAATTATTTATTGCCTTATTAAAAAAACGATGGCATAAACATATTTATCTTTTCGCACCAATAACGGGATGATTTTTATAAATTCACTGAAGTCAGTTTTCGGCACGTTCATGTTAATGATGAATGGAAGTATTTCCGACAGTCCGGCCTCCGGCGCTTATCTTTGAGATAATTCACGATATTGCCGAGCTCAGGTGTTTTGCGTATACAATAGTGATGTATTAGCATTATGGGAAGTTTGTATACTCGTAGGTAGATACTACATAAGCCTATGCAGTGAGCATTTACTTTTCTTATTTCTTTAGGTTCTACGATTCTTTTTGTGTTCGCCCGATCACAAATGAGCTCAATTGACCTAATTTCTATTGATTCCTTCAGACAATGGCGGTTCTTTATTAATTTTAAGTCAACCCTTGAAAAGGAAGATTAATTAAAGGCTTATTCAGACCGGCGCGACGCGACAGCGCGACGCGATTCTTGTAGAACAATTTCCATGAAGTTCACATAAAAATTGTTCTACGAGTGTCGCGTCGCGCTGCCGCGTCGCGCCGGTTTGTAGGAGGCTTAAGTCTTTTGTCAAAATAAAATTTGTATAATTTACTGAATCAAAACGTAAGAAATAATGTGAATATTGTTTGACTATTTTACTTTTCCCGTAGTAAAAATCTAAACTCATGTTAACAACAACTCATGTCTAACTCATGTTTCATTTCATTTAATTTTGTTCAACAGCTGCCGGAGAAAATAAGCAGATGATGCATCAAAGTAATAAATTTTCCTTTCATTCCGAGATACCGAAGATTGCATAGAAAATATTAACGTTGAAATTTTCTCCGTTGCACAGTGTTTTATGAAGACCATTTTTCGGACATTGCTTTTTTATATAAAAAGCTGATAGTTTAAGTTATTTAAATGCAATATTTCGTATCCCCATTTCACTAGTATGTTTAGTTTTTGAGATATAATTTTTTGAAAATCGTCTTTTTTTCAACCGGGTATTTAGAAAAAATATCATATCTCTGAAACTAAATATGATACGCAATTATGATCTTAGAAACATCGATGGCGTTTTTTATGTTGCATATTTTACAGTATAAATAAATCTCGGAACTTCGTTAGATTCGGACTTATACGAGGTTTTTTGTTTTTCGTTTTTATTTTTTTTCTCGGTAATTCCACCGTATTTGGAAAAGTTATTTATGCTAAAATTATGTCCTCCATCTTCCCTACATACCACAAAAATAACACATCCTAATTGCGTGGAATCTAGAAGTTATTCCAAATTAACTGTTTTTGCTAGGGTTGTCACTTTCTAATCTGAATTTTGATGACTCAATTTTTATTTAATGGTACGTTTTGGTTATTAAAATTTCGAGTATTAATCCTAGGAACTTTGTTATATTCAGACTTATAAAAGGTTTTTAGTTTTTTATT
Source organism: Aporophyla lueneburgensis (assembly GCA_932294355.1). NCBI lineage: Eukaryota > Metazoa > Arthropoda > Insecta > Lepidoptera > Noctuidae > Aporophyla > Aporophyla lueneburgensis. The sequence goes on from OW028754.1 coordinate 16,269,264, forward strand.
TATTTTGTTCTCGATAATTCCGTAGTATTGGGATAAGTTATTTATACTGAAACTACACTTGGCCAGCAACTTCGTTCGCGCATATTTTCATAAAAACTTTAACACCCTTTAAAACTGAATTTTGACGGTAGTTTTGACAAACGAATAACGGGCCGATTCTATTGTCACAAAATTCTCTAAACTAAACTAAAAATCACTTAAATTTGGTTTATCCCTGTCAAACAACGGTTTTCTATTCTGAAATAGACTAAAAGTGACACAACTTAACTATATTTTAGTTTGATAGCACCAAGATTGCACTGAATTATTAGTTTAGTGAAAATGTCAATTTTGCTATTCTGAGTTTGCCGGTTTTCACCAAAAATTCTGACTATTTTTAATCGCGATTAAAAAAGTGTGGAATAACACTAGTGATCATGAACTAAAGTTCACACTAAGGTTTCGCCTTCACGGGCAAAGACAGTACTGTATTTTTTGTTTTCCTTTTCTTTTGCTTATATCTCGAAACTGGCGTGTCCTATAACAAAAATAATGAAAATTTCGAGCCCCTTTAGAACCCCTGCACATTTAAATCTCAACACGTGGGTAATATTTTTTTATATTTTTCAAACAAAAAGTGAAAATTTTATATAAAACACGTCCAGGTTGCCTCGTAGCGCGCGCCTTCGTCTCTCAAAAAATTCATTGCGTAGCGCACAAGTACGACGTTGCGAAACCAAAAGAAAAAAAAATACCACGTTGAGTCGCGATTTTCAAATTCGATTTTAGTCGTGTCAAAATAATTTTTAAATTTAGAGATTTTTTCTTGCAGAATAGCGTTACAATTCTCATATCCAAAAGTAAGGAATTTTAGAGATAGTTTAGTTCGGTGTACAACAGAATCGGCAATGACAATCATTATTTTGATTTTAATTTGTGCTAAGTTTTAGGTTTATTAACCTAAGAAATAAGATTCCTCCATACGATCTTTAAAAACCCCTAAATTGTTCTATTGGAGGTAGTTCTGAAAATCAAAAATGACATTAAAATGTAAATGTGCTCTGCCCACTGCCCGTTAAGTTTGGCGATTCTTCTGATTGTGTGGATAACTTTGGTATAAATATAGACATAACTTCAGATCCGGATATGAACTAATATAATATGATCGCGTGACAACCCTAACGACGTAGAATACGGATCGAACTTAAAAATGTTGTGGTTTCTAGATTCCACGCAATTAGGATGTGTTATTTTTGTGATAAGTAGGGAGGATAAAGGGCCTAATTTTAGTATAAATAACTTTTCCAAATACGACGGAATTACCGATAAAAAAAATTAAAAACTAAAAACTGAAAACCTCGTATAAGTCTGAATGTAACGAAGTTTCGAGATTTATTTGTACTCTAAAATATGCATCATAAAAAATGCCTTCGATGTTTTTTAGGTCACAATTGCGTATCATATTTAGTTTCAGAGATATGATTTTTATTCTAAATACCTGGTTGAAAAAAGACGATTTTCAAAAAATTATATCTCATAAACTAAACATACTAGTGAAATGGGGATACAAAATATTGCGTTGAAATAACTTAAACTATCAGTTTTTTATATAAAAAAGCAATGTCCGAAAAATCGTCTTCATAAAACACTGTGCGTTGGCAGTCTTAATATTATCAGAGTTTGAAGCTTGGAAATAATATCTTTGACGGTATTCATCTTCAACGGTGCATTGTGCGGTAGTTTTTTGATGTGTTTCATTTAGTGAAAATGGAAAACGAAAATGTGACATACGGAACACTTATTTGGTGTCTCAAAATCTAAAGGCATTATAATTTGATAAAGCAGAAGGGATTCTTTTTTTTTCTAGTTAAAGGAGATGTTTCATTTTTATATGGGGCTCCGGCCATAACGTGTACAGTTTAGCGTAGTTGGGAAACTTACTCCTGAATAGAATAAAGTAACATTTTTTTCATAATATCAAATGGTTTATAAGTACAAAATAAAAATTAAAAATGTTTGACGTTTGTCTTATGAGATAGCGAGCGATTATTTTGAAGTCGTTTAGAAACACACTTCAAAAATGGAGACTAAAGATTTTTGTAACGATGAAATGGTCACACTTAATTATGTTTACTCAAAAATATGTGTAAGAGAATAATAGTAATTTATTTTTATCGCAACAAGAATAAACACATTTTTTAATTATTTTCTACTTAACATTGATTTGGTGAGACATGATTTCAGAACGAATGAAGTTTGCAAGCAAACGAGACGCCATGTTGATTATAACATGGCAATAATTGAAAAACTATTATTTTTTGTACACAACAAATCAGGCTCAAATTCACCAGAGAATATTTTTCCCCAATTTGTGGTATTTTTTCCTCTTTTTCGATAAATGTACGCCTGATGGCTGAAAATGAAACATCTCCTTTGTATTTTTTGCTTTTTGGTAGCCCAATACTTGAGGAAGGTTATAGGCTATTTAACACGCTACAACCCTTTGGAGCCCAGCAAATAGAAATAAAACAAATAGAAACTTGTAATCAATTAAACGCAAGAAAGTTTTATGATCAAACCATTTATGAACTAAATACAAAACCCTGTATAGAGTTTATTTTATGCGATTAAATTTAAACTGAGCAAAATTAATCAATTTAATAAAGTTGTCAGAGTGTAAATTGATAGTGCAAGGTCTAAAGCTTATTCCAATAGTCGACTCCCGTCGGTGGCGAGTGTGGCGACCGATCAGGCGGCGAGGGAGGCGCGGGTAAAATAATAAATTTCATAATCGATGGGTTCTTACATTAAAATCTTATCCCTTAATCTTATCCACATTAAAATCTTTTTGCTTTATCAAGCAAGTTCGCCTGAGTTCCTTATTATTGGACCTTCCCTTTTTGCTTCAATAGTCCAGTCTTTGATGCAGACGGAATGGTTGACTACGCCCGGTATAATTAATGCGTGGATAATCAAATCTATGTTTATATTGTGAAATATCTTCTACTCTTTAAGGCCTCTTTAGACAGCAATAACGCGGCAGCGCGATACGACACTTGTAGAACCACATCGTGAAGTTTTCGTAGTAATTCTTCTATGAGAGTCACGTTGCGCTGTAGTGTTGCGGCTGTTTGCTGGAGCCTATATGTACGGTCAAAGAGCGATAAACATCATCTTCTGCCTAATCTTTTCCCAAATATTTTGGAGCCGATTTCTAGTCTAACCGAGTCCACCTAGCAAGATATTTTTATTATATTTTTTATAATATATGTACTTAATTAATAAGAACAAAATTTTAAGTAATTAATTACGATCTAGCCAAAAAGGCTAATAAGCAATTTAACTCTAACTTAATATGTTACGTAATAGATTACCTATGTTAAAACTAAGAATAGTGTCCATTTGCACTTTTATACAAGTCCGTAGCACTTTCTAAGAGTCTAATACAAATTTAAACACTATGTTCATGTGTTATATGTATAGCACAATACTGTTACTATTATTAACTCACTTTTTACACTACAGAAATTCAAAAGGTTTAGTTCTTTTTAGCCTTCGCACTAAGTCTGTGTTGTCTAGCAGCTGGATTGCCTCAACATTCACGTGTCGGTGAAGTCTGTGTTCGTGGGCTTCAGCAAATTTTTGGATAATGGTGGTGACGAATTCCATTTTTAGGTCACGGTGAAGGTCGTCATTTCTTATGTACCAGGGTGCATTGACAGCATCTCTGAGTACTTTATTTTGGAATTGTTGGATTATTTTGACGTTGCTTTGTTTAGTACAGCAAGCTTACCTAGCAAGATATGAAACAAATTCCCTTCGCACAAATCGGGTGCATGCCATCTTGTCGAACTGTAATTTTCATTCAAAATGTTTGCAATGATGTAGCCGGAGAAAAATAAGGTGCAAGTAGAAATTAACCTAACATATTTATTCTCTGACTTTACCTATATCTAGCTTTGTTTATAACGTAGGCTTATTTTTAGCTATAATTAGAAGACAATGTTTTACTTGCTGTGATTTCATTAATGTTATCTTATCGCCACATAGGAACCTAATGACAGTGATAGGAAAACATGTTTGCCATTAATATGATGGCGTTTGTAGATTAAAGTCATTATTATCTATACAGTAGGTACAAAACCGTTTATTTTAATGCTCAGAAGGATTATTCATTATTGATATTACCTACTTGCTTTCCACCTCTCTCTGTCCAGAGCTGCTAAGGATTAATCTTTATTAAAGGAGTCCAGCACTCCGTCTGAGCTCGCCAAGATGCCATTTGCCACTAAGCGGGACCGACTGGGCCGTAAGATTGGCCCATTAATCGTCTGACATATGGCAGTTGAGGCCATTATACACACATACAGGTATCTGTTTGTATTTAATAGTTAAAACAGAGATTTGATCACATTACGTGTCACATGAATAAATAAATGAATAAATATTATATTTTCGATATAAATTCCTAATGAGTCACTAAAATGTTTGTCAATTCAATTAATATATTGTGATTATTAGTTTACCTATAAATTGTTACACAGCCGCAGTGCGTGCGATTTGGTTTGATTAAATAAACATATTAAATAGTTTGACATTTTCAAACCCAACACAGATGCAGCCACAATTCCTGAAGCGCTTGTTTCTATTTAATATGTTATTGATTTTAGGTATTATTATAATTTAATAGGCTTATTATGGAGTTTTTTTTATAAATGGCATCTCGCAGTTTGACCGTCGCCTCGTCATCGAGGAGGTTGTCGGCTGCTTATTGCGAAAGTTTTCTCTAATACTTGATATTTATAGGTGATTGTCAAAAGCCTGTAGGTATGTCTGAAGGTGGTTGTGCAAAAACTAGTCTGTTGTGGTCCTGGCCTTAGGCATTTCGCAAGTGTTAAACAGGGTTAGTTTTCAAAGACCTGCCAAATATAAAGGTGTGGTATAAACTATCAGACTGGCCAATTTTCTCCATGGGATCAACAGTTAAGTTACTAAAAACAAGTTGATTTATTTTTCGCAACTTTTTGAGGTCGAGTGTGTAATGAAGTTTTGTGTAGGACAGTTAATCATTTTTTCCCAATTACGATATTGATCGCTTGGAGAAAGTTATTCAGTTTGATGTTCTGTACGACACGCTTAAATTTGGCAGGTCGTTGCAAACTAGCCCCGTAAATTCAAGGTATTATCATACTCTTTTCATAGAAGCCCTATTACAATGGGTATTTTTATGGTGCAAAGATTTTGCCAGTCAGCAAAGTGGTATAGGGGTTAACTGCCCACGATGCGATTACCATGAAAATTTAATATAAGAAGGATCATTTGTGTTTTTTTTTATCGAAAAAATATTATTGTTACGTGATCGTACCATGAAATACTTAAACCTTCACTGGTTTTATATTATTTTTAAAGTATTTCAATGTCCCTGCAAAACCATACATACTGTCAAACCATAAATCAGGCTACCGACCGCTGACGGACCGTTAAATCAGCGGGTAACCCGGGTAACCACAACAGATTTATTTTTATTCGGTCAGTCTCCTTTACAGTTCGAAATTGGAACTGAATAAATGACGATAGGTCCACTAGATCTAATATCCGTAGGTACTTCGGGTCAAATATGGGCTACGGGGTTCTACGAAATGACTGCGAATGGTAGTAGTGTGAAAACTAGGTGCACCTGGGTCTTGCCCTGGAGGGATAACCATCGGAAATGTCTAGTACAACGGATATAAATTGTTCATCTTTATTCATATTCAAAGTCAGGCTTGGTATAGCGCCAGTTGTAAAGTTTCCAAGTTCTGGATAATTTTCCATTTCACTACTTACCGGCTGCTCGTTTTATAAAAGTCCAGTAAAGCGTGTTGCGTTATTAATATTTAAATATTCTTGTGAACTAAACCAGTAGCGGTTCTTTGCTTCAGAAGCGAGATTGTTCCATGTGTATCTTTTTATGTGTATTGTTGAGCACAGGACGTGAGTGTCAGATGAATGTATGAGAATAATGAAAGTAGGTATATATCTTTATTTACTGCAGCCTTTCCCAAAGTGGGCGATAACGCCCCCTAGTGGGCACTGCAGGCCTAAAGGGGGGTGGTAAGAGACCCAGAAAAAAAATGTCGTTGTGTAGAGTCTACACAACGGCCCCACTTTTTTATTCTCCAATTTTTTTGTTCTGCGTGCGATTTCCAGGTCGGGCAGTGTTATTGGGTTTTTCTATCTGGAATTTCTCAGTAGACGACCGAAGTCTAGATTTGTACCCGGTTGATGACAATAAGCTAGCTCCCTATTACATGGGACTTAGACATAACTGTCGGGATCTGAGTGTACTATTAACTATACTCTTCCGAATCGTTTGGGGAACCGAGGCGTAATGTTATGTTATATATTGATATGTTGGTAGGAAACATACCATGTATGTACCTTCTATTAGGTTTCAAATTGAATGATGCTCCATTGACTTCGCGGCTAACCAATTCGGTTGTGCAGTACGCATCACTCGCCAATTTCCCATTATAGGTAATATATGGCACACAGATAGTAGGTCCGGTTGTCTGTGATTTTAAATTGTAGTTTTTATGAGAGAGATGTAAGATTTGCAGTGATGGCTCAGTGGTAACGGCCGCGACTACCCAAGTAGCACAAAAGTGCTGTATAACAGCATTTTAACAGTGCACAGTGAATGCATTAGTTGCTGAATAATAGCGTAGACAGCGCATCCTCAGAGGATATAACTCTAATTTGGGCACAAATTATTCAGCACATAGCTGTATAAGAAATCCAATTGACAAATAATTGCATTATAACAACATTATAGTAGCATTTATGTGTGTAACAGTCACCTAAAGAGCTGAATAATGAGGCACGTGTTACTTATTATACAGCAAGGAAGACGAATGTGTACATTGTGTATACTTTTATACAGTTGAAATTACACACTGAGCGAAATTGTGGAATGCAATAACTTAAATTATTTATTTTTCTTTGATATGAACTGTCAAATTGTAAAACACGAAGTGTATCGTTGTGTGCAAGATCTCAGGTGCCATTTGTGAGCTAGAATATAGATACATAAAATTTAAGGTAAGTAAAACATCGATTTCCTCCTATTATATTTGAAATCTTATTGGGAAGGTAACTTTACTGTCAAATACCATACATATTTAGTTTCAAAATTTTCACGCGCCCTCGGAATACCACTAAATACTAAAAGAAAAGCAACAAAATTAGAATGACAATAAAATTAATATGTTCGTTTTTGTACAAAGAAACCAAAAAAAAAACTGTTTTCGTGTAATTATTTTTTAATCCATATTTACAATTGATATCCTCTAAAATAAACAAAAATTAAAAGATAAAATTTTATAACAATACAAAGTAACGCAGTGAATATGGCGGATGGCAAGTGAACAGTTTTAATCTCAATTTATTGCTAAGGTCTGTACGGGTGTTCACATGTGGCCTGTAATTCAGCCAAGAGTAAAATAGTTTAGCACTTGTGAAATACAAATCAGACAAGGATCGATTAGGAGAGTAGTATTGGTTCACATTTGCGTCAGTTACCTAGATAAGTACTTTTATGGATCCAAGCTTTTAGGGTTCCGCCGTGGTTCTTTTAAAGCCATTTTGTTCCCTTTTTAACCGACTTCAAAAAAAGGAGGAGGTTATCAATTCGTCTGTATTTTTTTTTAATTATTTTTTTTTATGTTTGTTACCTCATAACTTTTGACTGGGTGAACCGATTTTAATGATTCTTTTTTTATTTAAAAGCTGGTGCTTCCCGAATGGTCCCATTTGGTTCCATTCGGACAATGTGGTTCATGTGAAAACCATATAAGTCTTAAATTTGCATTAAGTATTTGCGCGACAAATGAACGAATAACGCGATTAGATTAGTGCGGGGTATCTACCATAACTAAAAAGTTAAAAATAAAAACTTTTAACAAAAAAAAACAACCGACTTCCTTAAAAAAAACACTACAAAGTCAAAAAATAACTTTAATTTCGGAAGTCGGTGGTAAAAAACCTTAAATACAGATCCTTAGACACCGACTTTCGAAATTAAAGTTATTTTTGACTTTGTAGTGTTTTTTTTTAAGGAAGTCGGTTGTTTTTTTTTTTTGTTAAAAGTTTTTTTTCGTTGTTATTCGACGATAAGTACTTAATTAAAATTGTAATTTAAGTAGCTGAGATTATAATTTAATTATATGTATAATACATAAGTAATTGATTTATTCAATATGCGACAAAATACCTATAAATTAGTCGGTACCTATCTAAAGATAATGTATTTTTCTGGCCTAATAATTTAATTACTTCCACATGAAATAGCATTATGTTACGTTAAGTTTAGGTATTTAATATGTTATTGTATCTTTTGGTTTTTTTCCTCAAAAACTGTATAAAATAGATAATGTTGTCATTAAGAAACTGATACTTCTATTATAATAAGTATATTTTTCTTGTGTTTACAGAACGAGACTTTCAAAATAGTTCAGACTATAGAGAGAGGTGTTGTCGATCTAACATTCGTTCCTGCACAGTGGAAAACTAAGGAAATTCTATGGTGGCCACCGAGAAGTACTTTTGTACTCCTTGAAATTATAAAAAGATGAAAATTCAAGGCCTGGACCAGGGTGGTACACCCTAAATTGTACTTTAAAAAGGGAACATTAAATAAACATAAAGAAAATTACGTTGTTTTTTTTAGATGCTAGCTGTACCGGTATTTCCTAACTAATTGTCTAAATCTGGAATCTTAAAAAGTCTCGAAAGGTATTAATTTATTATTAAAAAAAAATCTTGGATTTCTCTTAATAAATCTACTTCATTTTTAGGTAAGTACCAGAAACATATAAAACAACAATATTAATTTTGTCGCAACCATATTAGTCCCGAAAATGGGTAGGTTATAAGATTTTTGTAGCAGGGCATTTTTGTACCTACTCAGCCTAATGTCATTACACACTGACCTCTATTTATAAAGGCTTTTTTGTATTGTTTTGTTAATATGTGCAATTATTATTTATTGTTACTTTAATTTAAATCCGACGTAAATTTGAAATTTTATTTTATTTCAACAATGTGACGTATATTTTTATTTTGTTGGTGACATTTTATTCTTTTCTGCTGCAGCATTGTTACTTTTATCTTAATTTTTGTAATATGGGTTATGTCTGAAACAAATTAATTTCATTTTATTTATTTATTTAGTAATAAATATAACATACGGAACCCGTCGCGTCCAATATTCCATTCGCGCATGCCGACACTTGGATACATGCTGTTATTCGAGTGTATGGTAAACACCTGACTAATAGGGGAAAAGTGAATCGGTATGCAGCATAAAGCATTAAATTTTTGTTAAATAACTTCACAAAGTAACTGATTATGTTATAGTGGGTGATATGTTCTCTCTTAAAATGCAACGGTTGTATAGTACACGTGTGGGCTATTATTCAGAAAACTTACAGCTAATAGGGTACTGCACTACTAAGCGCTCAATAACAGTGACTTTGTGGCGTGTTTGTTGTGCTTAATAGAATTACTGTACAGAAAAAAGCATTATAGTTGGCCACGTTTTTTTCGAAACAGCTGTTGCAGCACAGGTGAATACTAATAATTCTTTATAAATGCTTAGATTACCGCTGTGGGCCTTAAGTGACAATTTATAATGCAGTTCTGTGCTACTTGGGTATGTTCGAACCCAGACAGACGATTTACTTATTTTATCACCACTGCTCTCAAAACGGTGAAGCAAATCATAGTAAGAAAGTGGCATGTACTAGAACTAAAAATCGAAAACATGTGACATCTACCAACCTGCACTGGGCCCGTGTGGTGGATTACTACCCGCTACGTCAGGCCGAGAGGAGGCCCGTGTCCCAGCAATGGGAAAATTATAGGCTCATTATGATGATGATGATGAAGATTTGAGATTGTAGGAAGAAAAGTAAAAAATATTAACGAAACAAAATAAATATATACAGATCCACATTTAACCTGCAATTAATTAATCAAAAGTTCTAACACAGATATAAATAACTCTCTCATATCTTCCGGAAACAGATAAAACCGTACCAAAGCCATCACAATCTGGAGTGACTCATCCATTATAAGTAAAAGGTTATAAATCATAATTAGCCAGCGCTGGAGTCGTATCCCGAAACTTGAGGACATAAATTAACCCTCCACCCATTACGTACTTAAATATTAAAATGGCTAAGGATTAAACAACGTTGTATTCATATTCTACCTTAGAGAATACTAAATGATTCCTTAGAATATGAAATAATTTGCAACATTTAGTTTGGCCTTGGAAATTACTTTTGTCATTATAAAATAATTGTGACCTGCCCTGGAGCCGCAAGAGTGGCCTTGGCTCAGCTACAAAACCTCATTATGTATTAAAAGATCGAAATTTTTTCCGAGAGAAACTTTAATATGCATTTTTTAAAACAAAGATTCTCAAAAGGACGGTTTTCAAGAGGAGAGGAAAAACGTTATCAGCGTATTCCCGTATTTACGTGCATCGTTGAATATAGGGTTTGATAAACCCTTGTCATAAACAGTCCTGATGAAATATTGCCGCGATCATAATGCATGACCGGAGTTCAAGTGGTTCTATTGGGTGACAGGGACATCTAAGTACGTACAACCTGGTATCATGGATGCAGTACATGATTCTGAAGTATGAATGGACATTTTGCGTCGTTTGTTAAACAATATCCTGTGAGATAGATTTTAGCTACGTAGGTATTGCACTTCTCTATGAATTAGCAGCTTATTTGATCGATAACCTGCAAAAAATGTCTACGCTGGAAGTTACTGAATCATGTGCTGAATTCATGGTTACAATATGCGCGTCGATGTTCCTGCTATCCTGTATAGAAGGATACTTTCCCCACCCTCTCGCTGAAATTCCGTGCCCACCTTTTAAGAAACTCGCAGCAATAGAATGGCCTTTATGGTCCCGAAAACCAAATCAGTTATGATGGAATAGTGTGTCAGCCATTTCCGAATAACTGAATAGAACCTATGACTACAAAGAAGCACCCACAAAAAATATTTAGCTTACAAAAATGTAGGTGAACAGATTGCCGATCAGCAAATCCCAAGGAAACCTTTCAATTTACCCTTTGAGGAAAATTCACTTTGGAAATGATCAACTTTCATACGAAGTTACCTTTGTTAAATAAGGGTTAGAATACCCCCAGCCCGTGTAACGTTAGCCGCAAATATGTTCGTAAGCAAATAATGACTGGCCCACTAGCCTCAGAATGTGGCCACATGTGGGAACCTAAATGTGGTTTAGGCGCAGTACCAAATGTATGAATTGGCAGTAATTTTCTCGCACGCGATACGTTCGTACTCGTATATTACCTTTAATAAACTTGCTTTGTTCTTGTTTATATGTTGAATGTGTTTTTATAACCACTGAAGCGGTTTTTCCTTGAAGAGCATTTGTCTACTTAGGTTAAACGTTTATTTCACCTAGTTACTTGTTGGAAAAAAGTGAAAACGGCTCATTACTCACTATAAATACTGTCCACCACTTTCGGTTTTCGCGGTTAGAGTAAAGAATATCAGTTTGATTATTGGATAATTAAATGAAAGCACTCCACTTAGCTTTATAATTTAATTATAACAGGCGTGTGGTTGCGGGAGCCAGCACTAAAATGTTTTAATCATCGTTACTGTTGTAGCCAGTTGTGCCACTGCGCTTGTTTTTCAATATGATTTATTTATTATATAAATCTTTAAAAAAACATACTGTGATTTATATAGGTATATAGGATTATAATGAAATACGCTAAATATTTCATCTATTTGTTCCAGCAGCGTGTGTGTAAGAAGCGACTAAGGGACTAACTAGAGGGGTAGCAGCCTTCTCCATGCATTTACTACCTTACTGCGATCGCCAACCTGCCTGACAAGCATGGCGATTATGGCAACCCCCCCCCCCCCCCTCCCCAAATGAACCGGTAAAAGTGGCGGTTCTTGTGGGAAGCAAATATCCAGCCACTGTTGGATATTTGTCGTTCTGCAGAAATCATGATGACGATAATTCAGACTATAGGTTGTGGGCTTACTCCCAACATCATTGAATAAGTACTGGAATGAAAATAATATTTGTAAAACACTGATTGATTCGCAGTCATTTTGTAGGTCTCAAAGTCTCCCAAAAGTAGATGACAAAAATCTGTCGCATAAAGATTATTTACGAAATTGTCAAAATGAGAGAAACAGTCACAGTAATGCCATTGACACAATTAAACACAATCGAATGTCGGCACAGCCCATTAGGCAGCAAGATGTATCTCTTGTCACGATTTGTGATCAATCTTAATACGTTTGTAATGTAATGTTCACGTCAAGGGTTTTCACACGCATTTACAATATTCTCATTTTGTATGAAAAGCTCTGATTCTATCTGAAAATGTACTCATTGCGTTAAATCCATAAAGAGTATTCCTAGAAACGTGCCAACATTTTTACATTTTTAAAACGAAATAGTTACCTAACGAATGTTTTTCTTGTATTACCAACCAGTTTTAATAGAGTACTCTAAAGCTATAATTACGTTTTCTTTTTATTTTCCATGCGGGAAAATGCTCACACAATATTAACACTGCTTTAATATATAACATGGTATGATACTATGAGCCTTGTCTTAATAACGCCTAGAGAAAAACAATTGCAATATGCCGCTAATCTATACTAATATTATAAAGAGGTAACATTTGTTTGTAAGTTTGTATGTTTGTAAGTTTGTATGTAGGGGGTAATCTCCGGAAGTAATGAACCAATTTTAAAAATTGTTTTACTGGTAGAAAGATACATTATCCGTGAGTGCTATAGGCTATAAATTATAAAGATATCATGCATATTAGCCGAACTATCTCAATTTTTGTACAGTCAGGCGGAAAAAAATTGCTCTTACATCAGAGTTATTTGCATGCGCTGCCTTAACAGTTGTATATAATTCAAAACAATGTATGGCAACCTTGTCCGCTTTGAATAGTTCTACAAAAGGGTCCGCGACACCATATTTCTATCTTTTATATTTTAGCAGATATAGTAGCTTTTATGTGTTAAAAAAACCTTTGGACGATTTTTTACACAACAAAATATTAAACCTTATCGAAAAAAATATTATTATGATCACAAGAACATCACAGAGATACGATTTGCTCAAAACTGTATGTCAATTGGTTAAATAGTTTCGAAGATAATATAAAATTACTAAATCGCAAAAAGCCGCCGTCCATTCACGAACCGCATTAGAACATGCTTTGTACGGACGTTTTATTCATTTACCATAGATGACAAGCTTTTGATGCTATTATTGACAGTGTTATAAATAACAGGGGTAAAATTTTCTAGAGGAGGCACTGTAAAAACGTTCCTCGCAAATTTGGTATTGGCAAAAGTCAGAAAATCTGGGAAAAACGGGCTAGCTGTTGCCTCTTCAGGGATTGCCGCAACTCTATTAAATGATGGGAAAACAGCACACTCAACCTTTAAACTACCACTGACAGTATCATTGAAACAACACTCAGTATGCTCCATACGTAACAATGGACCGCTCGGGAAACTGTTACAAGAGACATCTTTAATTTATATTTGGGACGAATGTACCATAAGTCATAGAGCTCATTTTGAAGCAGTAAACCGAACGCTCAAAGACCTCAGAAACTCAGATGCTATTATGGGTGGTGTTACTTTTGTTTTTGCGGGTGATTTTCGGCAAGCACTGCCTGTAATAACAAAAGGAACACGCGCCGATGTTATCAGGGCATGCTTAAAATCATCTTACTTATGGAGTTTCGTTGAAAATCTCAATTAACGAACAAACATGAGAGCTTATTTGAGCGACAACTACGATAACGACTTTCCGCATCAACTACTAAATCTTGGAGAAGGAAAAATTAGCTGTCCTAGCACCAACAGTACTAGCGATGACATTAAACTTAACGATAGATTAGGTCACATATTACATAGGTTAGAACATCGGATAGACGCTATTTATCCCGGTCTTGAAAATTTATTGGAAAGAGATTATCATTGGCTTTGTTCCAGGGCAATAGTATCTCCTAGAAACGATACAGTGAATGAGATAAATAAACTGATTTTAGAGAAAATTCCCGGTCAAGTCAAACACTATAAGTCCATTGATATGATGTGTAATATTGAGGATACAGTGCACTTTCCTCAAGAATTTTTAAATTCTTTGAGCCCTTCTGGCTTACCTCCTCATGACCTTATGTTAAAAGTTGGCATTCTTATCATGCTATTAAGAAACTTGAGCCCCCCAACATGTGTAATGGCACAAGGCTGCTTATAAAAGAGTTGCGGGAGACTATAATCGTGGTGACCATTCTCACAGGGCCAGCAGTGGGACGACTGGCTTATATTCCGCGGATTCCCGTGATTCCGACGGATTTACCCATAACGTTTAAAAGGCTACAGTATCCTGTGGAAATCTCCTTTCCCCTCACTATAAATAAGTCCCAGGGTCAAACATTCTCTCTGGTGGGCATTGACCTGAGAAAGCAGTGTTTTTCCCATGGACAGTTATATGTTGGCTTATCTCGGGTTAGAACTACTGAAAGACAATATATTTTGGTACCAAATAATAGCATTACATCTAATATAATGTACAGAGAAGTTTTGAATAATTAAATTTAACATAATTTATTCAATCATAATCATTCGTACATACATACATATGCAATAAAAACAAAATCCTCTTTTTGGCAGTCAGGAAATATATCATAGCACTCAGTACTAACCGAACCACACTCATAATTTCATCACAAGTTAAAATGTTTACTGCCCAACGAAGTGGGCACGGGTCAGCTAGTAGTAAATAATTGTTCAGTTATCGTTGGAATCTTTTCAAATATGTTGAAACCGTTATTTTGCATCGCAATTAAAAAAACAGCGGGACTGCTATGAACTTATAATATTCATATTATATCGTTCTGCGATAAAATAGTACTGCGGATAAAAAAAACACGGCGGAGACGCGATGACGGCGGAATCCATATTTGAACTGTCATAATGTCTTTTTCGAGCGAGCCATAAAGAAGGCGACGCTCATTGGCGAGAAGGGGTTTGCCAGGTGCACGATTGTGATTGGCGGAAGGACTAGCTTGACATCTTGCGTAATAGTTTAACAAAAATAAAAATAGATGGCGCTAACATTTCCTCCCCCTTTTAAAGGGCACCTTTAAACCCAATCATAAAGTGTAATAAAGAACTGCGAAAATATAATATTGAAACTGCGATTTATATAAGATAAACTGCGACAATCTTAAACTAACTGCTAGCACTTAAACTACTGTGGTTACAAAAAAAAAAATTACAATCTTATTGCGTAGATAATGGGCACAAACGTACGACCGGACGCACGTATGTACCTTTAGCTGTCCTTACAGAAACTACACGCGTTATACCATCGTTGGAAGGAAGAATCTTCTCTACTATCGCTAATGGCCACGATAAAGGAGGTGAATTGTCAGTTATAATAACAACAACCGTGCCAGGCTTGATTGGCACAGACGGAGTATTCCATTTCTCTCGGGTTTGTAAACTATGTAAATATTCCATTCTCCATCTTTTCCAAAAAGATTGCACTAATTTATCAAGCAGAGAATGTCTCTGAAGCAAGTTAAGATTATCTGGTTCTACTTCAGGCGCGGGCAATGAGAGTAAAGGAGCGGTATGCAGAAAATGACCTGGCGTTAACGCGGTAGGTTCTGCGGGATCGGCACTCAGAACCGTAATAGGCCGAGAATTTAATAAAACACTCGATCTGAACGAGCACTGTAACTAGCTCTTCGTAAGAGAGAAGCTGTTGACCGATGACCTTGAAAAGGTGCGTCTTGACGACCTTCACCATACTCTCCCAACATCCGCCAAAATGTGGGGCGGCCGGACAGTTAAATTTCCATGTGATACGGTTTTCAGCAAGCTCTTCTTCGAAGCGAGAGCGGAACTCGACATTATTAGGAAATTTATATAAGTCGCGTAAATAATAATTAGCGCCTACAAAATTAGTGCCTCTGTCCGAGTGCATTACTTGGACAGGGCCCCTGCGAGACAAGAACCGTTTAAGTGCAGCTAAAAAAGCGGTGGCGGTGCTAAGATCAGTGGCTACTTCAATATGTAGCGCGCGAGTTGTGAGACAAGTGAACACGCAAAAATATGCTTTCAAAGCCTTTGCACCCCGACGGCGAATGGGAGTGTAAGATATAGGACCTGCGTAATCACAGCCCGTGTGAGTAAACGGCTTAATAACCTGACGCGTCCGACAGTCCGGCAAGTCAGCCATGACCGGGAAGACGAGACGCGGTCGAGCGCGGAAACAAATATTACAATCGTGAACTACCTTACGAATAGCACGACGAGCTGTATCCAGTATTTCTGCCATAATAATGACATGAGCTGTTCAGGCCCAGCGTGTAAATATTTCTTATGATAATATTCAATTAATAAGTTAACAAAAAAGCCATGGCTTGGCAGAAGTACCGGGTGCTGCTGTGAGTAACTTAGATCAGAATGGGTGAGACGTCCACCAACTCTGATTAAATCGTTATGTAAAAACGGTCTTAATTTATTAAGAGATGATGAAACCTGCGTGTTCAGTTTTAAATTTAAAATTTCTTTATTGAAACGTTTATTTTGGATAAGTTTCAGTAATTTGGTTTCTGCAAAACTCAAATCAGCTGCGGTTATATGTACGGAATCGCGACGTGGTAACAAATTAGCGAATCTATAAATGTAAACAATCGTACGGAGTATTTTACTCTATGACGAAAGGCGGCAAAGAGTATCATAAACATAAGAAGCGTTAGCGGGAATTAAAACAGCGTGAACGAGTTTCTTTTGTTCAGGTATCTCGTCCAACGTGAGCGGTTCCGTACCTTCAGTAATAGGCCACTGCGACGGATGTAACGTTAGCCAGGGGGGCAATTGGGACCACGGAGGGTGGTCTTTAGGATTAAAACGATAAAGAATTCTCTGATAACGTCAATCAGATTCGCGAATCATAATTTGTAAAAACATTTGTTTACAATCAGCGGTCATCGCTACAGAGTGTAGACGAAAATTTAAAATAATTTTGAATAAATTACCCTGTAGGTTGGGCCCACTGTGCAGCAAATCATTTAACGAAACACCGGACGATGTTTTGCAGCTGCCATCCAGCACGGGATGCAACCTAGACGAAGACTTGTCTGGGCGGAGAACCCCATGATGTGGGATTATATAAGTAGGGTACACATCTGCAGTTTCATGCGGAAGAACTGAGACGGGCGAGATATAAGCTTTAGAAAGGTAATCATTTAAAACTTCGTCATAAGCGGCGCGTAGCTCAGGTGAAGCTTCAAGCTTCCTCTCTAAGCATAAAAAACGTCTAAGAGCGATATTGAATGAGTCACCCAGTGTGAACACATCCTTATCAAACGGTAGACCCACGGTATAGCGACCAGTAACTGGGTCCCGTTGCGTAGTTGAACGATAAAAATATTCACATTCAGCGTCAGCAGGATGCTGAACGGGCGGGCCAGGAACTTCTTCAAGTTCCCAGAAGCGGGAAATCAAATTGTTATCCATAGGCGAAGGGCATAGTCCCTTCGCCTATGGATAACAATTTGATTTCCCGCTTCTGGGAACTTCGCGCGCAGCACGATGTGACACATGCTGGGCGGTTACTGAGTGTAGGTACGACCCCCATGAGTACGTAGCCTAACACCGTATTGTCAGCGGCGGGCACTGACGGGCCACCAGGAACCACGTCACGCAAAAGTAAATGCGGAAACAGCGATGCTCCAATTAAAATATCAATTTTACTTGGAATAGCGAAACTATCATCAGCGAACTGAAGTTTATTCGAGTAAGGTAGGGCCTTAATACCAACAAAAGCGGAAGGTAAGTTGTCCGTAATTTGATCAACTACTAACGAGTCAATATCAAATCGGATATTTTTATTAAAGCGTGAAAATATACGTAAATTTATTGTCCCGAACGACGTCCTCTCTGTACCTCCAAAACCTCTTACAGTCGTAGACCGTGTATTGTTTTGACGTAAAGGTAAACGTTCACAACATTCCCTAGTAATGAAGTGACTTTGCGACGCGGAATCAAGCAAAATTCTTATTAAATGCTCACGCCCAGCACTATCGTACACCACGACTTGAGCAGTCGCGAGCAAAACGGTAGTATGCGAATCACATTGCGGCGTCTCGCTGCAAGCGGCATTAGAGGAAACAGAACGCGGAGCGTCAATAGACATCGAACACAAAGCTACATCAGGCTGCGTGGCGGAACGCACCGGCTCGGACGCGGGCACGGGTGCGAAATGGACGACAGCAGCGTTCGCTTGCGTTGATGTCACCGGATCGGGCGCCTCGCGCTGCGACGTAGGTGTAGTTGAACTCGCCGCTTCCGCGGTCCGTGGGTTCGAATCCCAAGTAAAATGTAATAGTGAATGGTGACGTTGTTTACACGTTCTACAGCCAGATGCGGATTGACAACTCGATATTCTATGTTTAATACTTAAACAATTAACGCAACCGTTAATTTTCCTAACAACCTGTAAGCGTTCATACGGAGTTGATTTATGAAAATCAGGACATTTAAATAAGTGTTGATGTGTGACATTAGTACACAAACATTTATCTGTTGAATCAGATTCGACCGTGCTTACATACGCGTTATAACGCGGGGAGGGCTGCGGTTTTTTACTATCATTAGAACTGCGGGAGCGATCAGCTGATTTTGCGGAATTATGTACTTGCGCGCCGACTGTTAAGGGTCAGCAGTAGGAAATCGTGTTATGGGATTTCGATAAGTTTATATAGTCAACGTAAAGTAATTGCCACGAAAAAATACATCTGGCTAGCTCAAGAGTTTTACTAGACGATGAAAAAATCGGGTTGGGCATAAACCTTGCAGATGATTGTTAAAAAAATATTGAATTTCACTAAAAACGTGTAAAAAGCACTGCCGTATTTTGATAACTTAAGGCTTAAAACAAGAAGGCACCTATTGAATTTATACATAAATAAAAACAATAAAGAACAGAAAACCCGATGCATTTTTTAATTTTCCATAATGTTACTTCTGATTTGCGTAAAAAATTCGCAAACTTTCTCAATTTTGACGCTCGAAATCTCCATACAATTTACTATGGCGACGCGGTTTACCATTTATATAGCAGTGTTCGAACCGCGGAGCTCAGTCGACCGCGCGTCTTCAAGGTGGGTGCACGTCGCTCTTAGTAAAAAAATACGCGGCAAATAATGGCCTGTGCGTATACGAGATCCCCCGCACAGTGGTCGGAGTCAGAACAATTTGTACAAGTACTAAAAATTAAGATTTTTGAGCTCGATTCTTTCTGCACATATTTTGTATATTGTGACAATTCCTTATTTGTTTGTTATTATTTTTACGTCTTTCCGGTTCATAATTATAATCTTATTTTCAAAGTACTTGGTGTGATATAATTTGCTCTAACTACATAATTGTTCTCTTTAACTACACAACATAGCCCTGTCGTGTTTGGGCTCGTAAGATTTGTCTCGACAAGTACTATAGATCTAGATGGTGTCCAGGGTCTGATGATGAAGTCGGAAGGTGCCCATAGAAACTCTTTAAGTATACAACATAACATCGTCGTGTTTGGGCTCGTTAGATTTGTCTTGACGAGTACTATAGAACTAGAATAATGTCCAGGGTCTGATGATGAAGCCAACCGGTGACCATAGGAACTCTTTAAGTATACAACATAACCTAGTCGTGTTTGGGCTCTTTAGATTTGTCTTGACAAGTACTACAGATCTAGATGGTGTCCAGGTCTGATGATGAAGTCGGAAGGTGGCCATTGAAACTCCTTGGTCAGTGGATATGAAACGGGCACTATGAAACTTTGAGATCCGGTGGGATGTGGGAGTAGTAGGGTGGGGGAATACCATGGGACACCTCAAGAACATTGACCTTGACCTTGGGGTCGTTGACCTTAAGGTCAAACTCAAAATTCCGAAATTCAAGATCCGTGGTTCTCTCAAGGTCACTGACCTTGACCTCATGGTCGTTGACCTTGAAGTCAATGTCAAAATTTTGAAAGTCAAGATCCGTGATTTCCCAAGGTCACTGACCTTGACTTCATGGTCATTGACCTTGAGGTCAAGAACAAAATTCCGAAAGTCAAGTTTCACTATTTTCACAATATCACTGACCTCGACCTCATGGTCATTGACCTTGAGGCCAAAGTCAAAATTCCGAAAGTAAATTTTCGCGATTCTCAAGAGCAAAAACAGGTCAAAATTCATGGAAAGTGACCTTAAGGTCAAAGTACCTTAGGATCAATATAAATAACCACGAAGGGTATGTTAAGGTCTTCCAGACCCCGCCATCCCCTTCGTCGATTATTTTAAGTATACAACATAACCTCGTGGTGTTTGGGCTAGTGTTGCAAAAGACTCGAGTTCTCGAGTCGTAATTTTAAAGACTCGACTCAGTTATGCAAGACTCAGTGTGCTCAAAAGGCTCGGAGTCTAGAGTCAAGCCGAGCCAGAGTCATAATCGAGTCTTAAAAAAGGACTGGAGTTTTGAAAAGGACTCGAGTCTTAATAACGACTCGAGTCTTAAAATGAACTCGAGTCTTGTAGCTCATCATTCGAAAAAACTCGAATAACTTGTCAGATTTTTTTGTACGCAAAGTTTCATCATAACCACTCATTTGAGTTTATTGCCTTCTTTCTAGTCTTTTCGAATGATGAGGTACAAGTTTCATCTTCATGCTCCGAGTTTTTCTTTAAGACTGGTTCATTTTAAGACTCGAGCCCTTTTTAAGACTCGAGCCCTTTTTAAGACTCAAGTGCTTATCTGTAGACTCCAAGCCTTTTGAGCACATTGAGTCTTGCATAATTGAGTCGAGTCTTTAAAATTAAGACTCGATGACTCGAGTCCTTTGCAACTCTAGTTTGGGCTCGTTAGATTATAGTCTCAAGCAACAAAAAGAGGCACGTGCACTCTGAAAAAAAAATCATGATGTAGACGTATTAATTGACTTTATTTTTGAAAATCATAATATAACAGCTGATTGATGTCTACATACAAAACTACAATAAACCACTACATCTCCCATCCTTCCTTACTAAGTATAAATGCAATAAAAAAACAACATATTATCCACTTCTATTTTTAATATTATCTTCTAGGTTCCTGCCGCTCGAACCACTATGTAAACATCTATGTGTGTGTGAGCGAGGCGCGCGCGGCTACCGCTGTGTGAGTAGCGCTTCAATACCTAATTTTCTCTCGCGCTTGCAGTGTATCCGACCCTTAAAGCGTGAGTGCGATACAATATTTTACTCTGTTTATTAACGAAATCGACTAAATCATTAAATAAAGGAATATCAGACTGATCCTGACGGTTTTCAAAGTTACGAACAGTTTCACTGTCTAACTTGGTAATAGCTATTTGTACGAAAATTAAATTCAATAAATCTGGAATTTTCAAATGTTGTAAGGCACTGACGGCGTTAACAAACTTATCATTAAAAATGTCCAAATTATCGGAAGTAACGGAAGTTAACGGTTTAAAATCTATGATCTGTTTTAAATAAGTGGCCGCTAGTGTGCGTTTGTCTTCATACCTATTCACTAGCGTATTGAAAATGGGTTCGTAATTTTCAGCGGTAGGTACAATGCCGGCGCATGCGGCTAGCGCTTTACCGGTCAATTTGCCCTGTAAATAATGTAATTTTTGATGATCCGAGAGAGATGGATTATCATGAACAGCGGATTTATAATTTGAGTAAAACAATGGCCATGAACGAATGTAACCGTTAAAACTCATTAATTCAATCGGCGGTAACTTAATGAAAGAAGATTTTTTCTCTAAGATGGACGGAATGACGTCTGCATTAGTAGAAGCAACCAAACGGTTTAAGCTACTATATAACTGTTCAAACGAAACCAGCGCCTTGTAATCAGCGCGCGCGGTGGGATCGGCTGTCAGTAGACAGTTATTATACTGATCCATAACTTCATGAAATTCGGAACGAATAGCGTCAATGTTTGAGCTAGCGTCCAGAAAAGCCTCTTTCGCATCATCTCCCGTGCCTATGTCTTTAGATAAATCGTAGGCAGACTGTAAACACTCGAATAAAGCATTCCGTTTGGCTTCCAACGCCAACAACGAAAACTCCGTACTACCAGACTTAATAGCTTTCTTCATTATGAAATGAGGATTTTAAATTGATGGTATACAGAAATAATTTATTTGTGAGTTTGCGAATAATATAAAAGTACAAGTGGGTACTTCTAAAAAGGTAAATCTCAGCGAAAATTATCGAAATAGAACCTTATTTCGCGAATACCACTGAGAATATTTGGCTCTTGTGATACAGGAATTCCTAGTACAAGAGCCAAGGCTACAATGATGTCTGTAACCTGACGTGAACAATAAATAACTTATAACTTATAATATGAATATTACAGCGAATAATAAGATGAAATATTAGTATGACAGCGGTAAAATAAGTATTTAGTGTTAAGCGGTAACAAAATGAAATAAATACCTTCGCACTACGCTGCGTGCGTAATGGCGTCGGTACGTTTTCTAGGCTAACGAAAACCTAAAAACGGCGGGTTTTAACACTAAATCTCCTATTAGGTGACCTAAAAGGGGCGGAAACTGTATCATTACGGTTCGAAGGACCACAATAATGGTGGGGCTCCGACGGAAGGTGAAATTAGGTACCTTCGACGCGGACAGAAAAAACTGATGTACGCAAGTGTCTCGCCTACGGGCCAGGGGGTGAGGGAAATCGTGCACCTTACCTCCTCGTGAAGCCGCTCCATCTGCCAGCAGAATCTGGGAGCTCCGGAGTCTTCAGAGCTCGGCTCACCACGTGTCGACATAATCCAGAGGCACTACACAGCACTTCAGTTTTACCGTCGAAGCCACAAATAACACCACTAAAGAAACAGCGGGACTGCTATGAACTTATAATATTCATATTATATCGTTCTGCGATAAAATAGTACAGCGGATAAAAAAAACACGGCGAAGACGCGATTACGGCGGAATCCATATTTGAACTGTCATAATGTCTTTTTCGAGCGAGCCATAAAGAAGGCGACGCTCATTGGCGAGAAGGGGTTTGCCAGGTGCACGATTGTGATTGGCGGAAGGACTAGCTTGACATCTTGCGTAATAGTTTAACAAAAATAAAAATAGACGGCGCTAACAGTAAACAATATCAATTCAATAACCAACGGTACGCACTTTACTGTCAATACTAAGCCATATACACGAGCCTTAAGTTTATAAATAAAAATAAACCAGGAAAGATTGGATTTCAGAGATAAATAAGACAAATATCCTGCCTAAAGATGGAATAACCATTTAATATCAAATGATGTAACGAGATCTGTATTATCGATAACTTCAATATCGAAATAAATTTCGACGTGGGGTGAAATGACGTCCAGAATTTATCTGACTTATAACCGAATTCAACCGACAATATAATTATTACAATTCATCAGAATTCTGAAAATTTATTAAAAACTTAATGTTCAGCACCAATGACTTTTAATGATCACTTAAATGATAAAAAACAAACACATGTCAAATGATACATGTCAAACATATGAAAAAATATGTAAATTACAAAATTATGTCTAAATACAGAGTTCATAGACAGTCATATACCTAATAATATGTATAGTATAGACAGACATTTGTCATGCTAAACTTTGACATCTGAGAATAATAAATAGGACACGAAATTCTAAAGATGATCGATTTAACTGTAGTATCTATTTATATTACTTATATTTATATATACTTTATTATGCACCATAAATAAACATAATTATATCCAACACTACAAATTATACAACGGGCGGTAGAATCGCTTTCTGCAATTTTTTCCAGGCAACCTTGGAATGGACAGTGATTTGCCGGGACATAAAATGGGCCAATCAGTAAATACTAAGTATACTGCAAGTAATAAGTATACAACTAGGATATTTGAGGAATTTCACATTAGTACCCCTAACTATCTTCTATCTACTAGTTTTATAATACGACTCATGTCTGCTCCACGCGTATTTAACGACTATACTAAACATGGAGATTGCATTATTACATGTGATTTTAATATCCAAAGAAACGGTGGATGGTGAAAGAAAAAAAAATGTTGCGCCACCCCCAAATAAAGTGGGATAAGGACAGGAGATTGATGATTTTAATATTAAAGTATTAGTCACATAAAATTTTCTGGAATAAATTAAATGTCCACAAAAACTACCGAATAAATTTAATGTTACACTGGTACCGATTCCCTTGTTCACAAACTAAACTAAATTTAAGTTCAGTGCATCTTTTTATTTGTATTTCATTAAGAAGAGGACAAATGAAAATTTTTAGTTTAGTCCTGTCAAATTAATTAGCGCCTGTCACTACTCCATACAAGTTTAGACGTGATTAAAAACTTGCCTACTAAAATTACGTCAATTTACGTCAAGCGCTGATTAATTTGACAGGACTAAACTAAAATGTATCTTCTGTCCTTTCCTTAATGAAATAGAAAGAAAAAGATGCACTAAACTTAAATTTAGTTTAGATTGTGAATTAGGGAATCGGCACCACTGTCGTGCAAAACTCACATTTACAAACGAATATACGCCTAGGAACTTGTGACACTCGAATGACATAGTTAGGAAGCGCTGTTAGTAAATATTTGTGCAATTTTATTGTATTGCAAATTCAGTATCGAAATAAGTACACGGAATACTGTAACAGTATAGTGCGCACAAACATAATTTCTTGGAAGACCGAAAAAGGTAACCCAGTTAATATCAAGAAAAATATCCCCCGAAAAGGCACTATACAATATTATTTCCAGTCAGTTCCTAAACCAGTGTCAAATATAATTTCAGAGCCTTTATGTACTCAAACTTATGCCCATTCAACGCAGCACGCTGATGTGTTTTTTCGTGGGTAATAAAATGAGGGACTCTAGTTCACATAATGCTTGTAATAGTAACTGTAATTTGAATACAACAGTCACACCTGTATTACAAAATATCAACGTATTACACCAAAATGTATGTGGTATTAGTAATAAAAAGAATGAATTGGAAGTTTATATAGAATCTCTTGAAATCAGGGTAGACTACATATGCATTAGTGAACATTTTTTAAATGATAAGTCCGTAAAATCATTTTCTTTAGAAAACTACAACCTGATTTCATGCAACACCAGAAGTAAAAAGACTAGAGGTGGTAGTTTAATCCTGGGACATGTGGATAGAAAGGTAGAGAATATAGATGTAATTAACAAACTTTATAAGATGGACAGCTTTGAAATATGTTGTATTAAAGACATTGATACTGGTCTATATATATGCTGTTGTTATCGTACTCCTTATGACACGAATTTTGATCTTTTCATGACACGCATGGAAAAATTGTTGGAACATTTATTTAATAGGAATTGCATAATATGCGGTGATTTTAACATAGATTTACTTTTAGATTCTAAAAAACGTACTGAATTTGTCAGTTTATTAACATGTTACAATTTTAGGCATCTTGTTAACACTGCAACGTTTATTCGAAATGACTCATATTCATGCATCGACAATATTTTAACTAACCTACCTGAATATTTCATACAGGAATGTGCAGTAGACCATAATGGTCTGGCTGATGGACATGGAGGTCTTTTAGGAAAATTTAGATTGGAATCTCTGACTAGCAAGTCAAGAAACAATACCCAGCATGTTGTTATAAATAAGAGAATTTTCAGTTCTAATAACAGCACCTGTTTTAAGCAGGAAATATTAAAACATAACTGGACTAATATGGGAATCAATGCATTTATACAGAAGTTCTCAGAGGTTTTTAAAATTAGTTACAAAAAAAAGAAAAGTAAAGTTAACATTATAAAGAGTACCAAAATAAAGTGGGTCACCAAAGGCATAAAAATCTCTAGTAAAATGAAACGTTTCTTATGCGTTAATAATGGTAATAATCTTGATACTAGTGTTCTAAATTACAAAAACAAATACATCAGAATTTATAGAAGGGTTATCACTAAAGCTAAAAAAATAACAGTTAGGGAAACAGTTAATAAATCAACAAACTCTAGCAAAGAAATCTGGAAAATTGTTAATAAATGCACAAACCGATCTAAAGTTATGTATGCGGAACATCTATTACTTAAAAATGATGGCAAAATTGTTAATGACCCCAACGAAGTAGTAAACACACTAGCAACACATTTTAATAACGACTGCCTCACCTGTGAAAACAGAAATGAGGAAGCAATTTTGTTATTACAGCAGAGTACACAACGGGTCGATAATGATCTTTGCTTTGCTCCCACCACTCCAAGTGAAATCTCCAATATAGTCAAGAAGATGGACAATAAACGTTCGTGTGGATATGACGAAATTCCTATTTCTCTGATTAAAGATCATTTAAATATTCTTGCTGAGCCGCTTTCTTGCTTCTTTAACAAGTGTATTAATGATGGAATATTTCCAGAACAGTTAAAAATAGCCAAAATCATACCGGTTCATAAAAAAGGTCCAAAGACCGATCCTAAAAATTACAGGCCAATCTCCTTGCTGCCGACGCTTTCAAAGATATTCGAAAAAATAATCAAATCTCGGCTTTTGCTTCATATAAACTCAAACAAAGTATTACACAGAAGACAATTTGGATATCAAAAAAATGTTGGCACAGGAGACGCCATATATACTCTTGTTAATGATGTGATCAATAAAATAAATAATAAAATGAGAGTAGCTGGTGTTTACCTAGACTTGAGCTCAGCATTTGACACTGTTGACCATGATTTACTTATAGCTAAACTAAATCACTACGGAGTGAGAGGCAAAGCCTCCCAACTTTTGCTCTCCTACCTTAAAAACAGAAAAATGTTTGTAGAAATAAGTGAGTTGCAAGATGGACAAAGACAAAATTATAAGTCACCTTTTTTTAATATTTTTGCCGGTGTTCCACAAGGCTCGATTTTGGGGCCTATATTGTTCATTCTGTTTACCAATGACTTAATAAATTATATTAACAAAATTCTACCTGACATACAACTTGTGGTTTTCGCGGATGACACGAATGCCATTATTGGGGCAAATGACACAAAAGAACTTACGGAAAAAGTTAATGCAACTCTAAATTACCTTTATTCATGGTTTACTAAAAATAAGCTGAAAATAAATAGTGCGAAAACTAAAATAATGTTATTTAAAACAACTGCTCGTAATAAAGACACCATGGATATAAGACTAAACTATGACAAAATTGAACTAGTGAGCGAGGCTAAATTCTTGGGAGTTTACATAGACGACTCATTTAACTGGAAAAAGGAACTAGCCGCCATAGATTCATCTATATCATCTGCGTGCTATGCGTTAAGAACCCTTCGAGATGTAATTGACATTAAACAATTAAAAATAGTATATTACGCACTAATTGAGTCTAAATTACGATACAGCATACAATTTTGGGGGAAAAGCTATAATTATAACTGCCAAAGAGCTTTTGTACTTCAGAAAAGAGCCGTACGTACTATTGTCCGTATTTCACAAAAAGAGAGCTGCCGCCCACATTTTGTAGATTTAAACATTCTTACAGTATCCAGTCTCTACGTTTTAGTACTCCTGACAAATCTTAAGAAGTACATTCATGAATATGAGACGGATGAAGAAAGACTAGTTAGGGAGAGTACACGTAGGAAGGATCTGAGAAGTAAGATAAGTCCTCACTTCAATATTGTGAAGCACTGTTCACAGTATCAAGCAGTGCAAATATTTAACAAGTTACCACAACATTTAAAAAGCTTGATTTATACATCTGCATTTAAGGCTAAAGTTCAAGCATTCCTATTAGATAAATGTCTCTACTCTGTTGACGACTTGTGACTTGTAATTTGACCATGCGTTTTACTCCTGTCAACTTAACATTTGCATGTATTTAAAGTCGACTGAAATTATTGTTTAGTCAATGTTATAGACATTATTTTAAATGACAAAATTAAATATTGGTATCATCCGTCCTCTTATTTATTTCAGTTGACATAAACATTTTATTTTATTTGTACAATATTATCTTTAAAATTGCATTTTCTGTTCCTATTTTTAGTGAGTTGACATTTAATAATATTACTGTATGAGATGTGAGATTTTTATGTTATTTTAATTTATAATGACTTCTGATATTTTTTTACTTTTTTATTGTTATGTTATTTTATTTTATTATGTGATTTCAAACACAATGAAAATTGTTCATGAATTAAATTGAATTGAATTGAATTGAATATTGGGAAATGCATTGAAAAAAAATACCGGTCAAGTACGATTTGAATTCGAATAAGAAAATATAAAGAAGGAAGTAGTAAGAAGAAATAACTAGTAGAGATCCCCTTTGATTTTAAACTTTGTTATTTATCGTTATAGCGGCAATAGAAATACACATTGCGAGAATTTCTACT
Organism: Aporophyla lueneburgensis; assembly: GCA_932294355.1. Classification (NCBI taxonomy): domain Eukaryota; kingdom Metazoa; phylum Arthropoda; class Insecta; order Lepidoptera; family Noctuidae; genus Aporophyla; species Aporophyla lueneburgensis. Next base: position 16,297,784 of record OW028754.1, read on the forward strand.
ATCTACCTATTACGGTTAATGACTTTTTACCATTATAAAACGTTAAAAAGCAAACAATACTGCAATAGCATGAACATTTAAAAATTCTTCATTTCATTAATTTCTTTAAAAGCTAAAAACCTAAAGTCATATAAAACTCGCTTGTTTTTAATTAAAATTATCTCGTTGTATCGCATACTGAAAACCTAATTCAATTAGCTTTTATTTTTTCTACCTTTTGGTTTATATTCTGAATCAAAGAGAAGTGTGTGCTCATAATCGATTTAGTTTTCGGCTGCGATCAATTTCAATTGCATGCGCTTGTAAGCATGCATTAATTAGATGTGTTATCTTTGGACATGGCGCGTGTATTTACAGGAGATAATATTTATAGTATGTAAGTGCATGGTGAGGGCTTGTGGGTAAGTTTTGACTGGCCTGTTAGTCTAGTGGTTAGTGACCCTGACTGCTAAGACTGAGGTCGTGGGTTCGATTCCCACCCAGAACAAATATTTGTGTGATGAGCACAATTATTTGTTCTGTGTCTGGGTGTAATTTATCTATAACTAGCTGACCCAGCGAACTTCGTACCGCCTCAGAATCAATAAATGTTGTGTTAACTTATCAGATCTCACCAACAAAAGCAAAGAGCACCAAGTACCATATATCCATGTTAGACTAAGTTATGACAAACTGGTACTTTGAAGGCATAAAGCGTTTTCTAGCTACCACACACCCATGATAGGTGAGCTCCTACCAAATTATGTAAACCTAATACTTTCAAGGCGTAAAGCGTTTTCTAGCTACCACACACCCATGATAGGTGAGCTCCCACCAAATTATACCAACTTAGTATTTCTAAGACATAAACCGTTTTCTAGCTACCACACACCCATTTTAGTTGAGCTCCTACCAAGTTATGCCAACCTGGTACTTCGAAGACAAAGCGTTTTCTAGCTTTCAAACACCCATGTTAGGTTACTTTGTATTCTTAAATAAGTGAGTGTTCTTAAATTTTCTAATTTTCCGCGCATGTTTTTAATATTTTTCTTACATAAGAACCTTCTCCTGACAATAACTGATGGCGTGACCAAGGGAAATAGGGATTCATTTTTATATATATAGAAGATATGTATGTATTTAGAAATATATAAGTATGTTTATCAGTTGTCTGGTTACCATAGTACAGGCTCTGCCTAGTTTGGGATCAGACAACGATGGTTTGGTTGTCCTAAGATATAAAAAAAAAGATATTTAAAAGTTATAGTAGCCGCACAGGGCTATCAATTAGGCTAAGCTACGCTTGCCAAGGTTGAACCGTGGATGGGTGACCACCTTTACCAAGTATGGGTGACCAAGACCCCTCGACGTTAAGCTTTCGGCCCCGGTTGTTATTCAGCTCAATCCGGTTAGACTGGAAGCCGATCCCAATATAGGTAGTTGGGAAATGGCTAGTCTGATGATGAACTGTACCTGATAGCAAACACAGCTATTATGAATAATGGTTACGTAACGCTTACTCTGTCAGAGCCATTTGCAGTCCATTTGATAGAAAAAAAACTATATTTCTAGTTTTTAAAGAATATTTTAGAGAACGAATATCTACTGATTTATAGACATATTCACTCATACTCCAAGTACTTAATTGTATAAAGCACTGGCTAGAAAGAAGAATAAAAAAGAGCTTAATATTTGAAAGTGAATTATTCAAAGAATAAGATTCAATATTTTAACTAATTGAAGGACTTAAAATTACAACTAAAAGAAAATACTTAACCAACATTTTAAAAAGGAACGCAAACGCCATTCAAACTACCTAAATAACGACTGAATTTGTCAACAAAAGTTCAGTTTTTAGAGACTCAAAACTTATACCCACGTTATAAAAAGACCAAGAAATGTATACAGCTATCTACAGTCTAATCCGAAGATGATACGTCGCCGGTAAAGTACATCATTTGAGGACGGACCCACCGAGTGAATTGCTCACTGAAGGATGCCGCTCATCTTATACTGCCAAAGTTTTTATTAAAAAAACCGTTTGCGTTATCCGTTGTCCTGGTCCTGAGTGTGTGATAGGATAGTTTTTATTTAATAAATATTACCTACATTAATACATATTTTGAGAGGATAATTCAATTATTTTCCTTCGTCGAGTTCGCAAATAAACAATCTTTTTGACAAGTGCATTAGTTTTTTAAACGAAGTTCCATAACGATTGCGGTAGAAATTGACTAAGATTAAGGAAAAAGGGTTATGGCCACCGTGAGACATTCTTTCTCTCTCTGTTGTTTCTATTTTTATCTTTAACTAGCTTCTGCCCGTGACGTCGTCCGCGTAAAATTTCTTGTTCCCCCGACTCTTCCCGTCGCGTCGAATCGCCTACCCGTGTGATTTTCCCCGTTTTTGCAACATTTTTCATTACTGCTCCGCTCCTCTTGATTGTAGCATGATGTTATATAGCTTATAACCTTTCTCGATAAATAGGCTACTCAACACAAAATAATTTTTCAATTCGGACTAGTAGTTCCTGAGATTAGCGCGTTCAATCAAACAAACAAACTCTTCAGCTTTATAATATTAGTATAGATCATGAATGCTGTATAAACGAAAGTAAGAAACTGAAGTGACAGTGGGCTGGTCATATCTATCGAAGGACCGATGGCCGATGCAGCAGACGAGTCCTAGAATGGAGACCGTGTATTGCCAAGCGTAGTGTGGGACGCTCTCAGGTAGGTGGATCGACGACCTAAAGAAAGTGACTGTTACATACTGGGTGAGGAAGGCGGAGGACAGGATGTTGTGGCGCAACATGGGAGAGACCTACTAGGCCCAGCAGAGGACTGCGATAGGCTGAGTTGATTGATGCATAGACTCCCTTAAAATATTACTTGATACTTACATTAAAAAATATACTATAATGATCTTTGCATCAGCTAAGTAACTGCGTACCTGCCTAATCTATTTATTTAAGACATAAGAAAGGCGATATTTTATGTCTTATTTTATCTTATCTTATATCTTTAAACGAGCAATTCTTGTATATATATATATAATCTGAATCTCGGAAACGGCTCCAACGATTTTCATGAAATTTAGTATACAGGGGGTTTCGGGGGTGATAAATCGATCTAGCTAGGCTTCATTTTCATAAAATGTCGTTTTATTCGTGTTTTCAATGACCAACTTTATCGATAATCAACTTGAACATAAACTTATTATTTTAAACACAATTTACCAAAATCTTATATCTTTAAACGAGCAATTCTTGTATATATATATAATCTGAATCTCGGAAACGGCTCCAACGATTTTCATGAAATTTAGGATACAGGGGTTTTCGGGGGTGATAAATCGATCTAGCTAGGCTTCATTTTCATAAAATGTCGTTTTATTCGTGTTTTAAATGACCTTTATCGATAATCAACTTGAACATAAACTTATTATTTTAAACACAATTTACCAAAAAATACTGAGCAAAGCTCGGTCAACCAGATATTGATATTTAACATGAAAGGTACAGTCGTAAATTGTAACAAGCTTTAGAACATAAAAAATGTGATAGAGTATAATTACTCAATCCCTTTTCAAAATTTCATCTCTTATAACAATAAAATGATCCGCAGCGATATAAGTTTATTTAATGCTACCTCTGAAGTTTACACTGAAGTTATAAATTGTGGTAATATGATGAAAGATGAAATCTCAGTTTGAAATGATGAAAGCGCTACTTAATGTTGAATTTCTATTATTCCTTATGATTGCCTGAACCGACGAGCGCCGAGAAGTGTTCATAGCGTATTGTAAACATAGTTATAAAAGTGACACTTACATAGGGATAGAAAACTGGTATTTTTTAATACTTACATACGTGGATGTTTGTTTATTCGTTTGTTTGTCTAGTTTTCACACCTCAATGCGTCTGCCGACCGTTGTATATTTAATGGTCGTTTATGTCACAAAGACAGACCATATAGTTACATATTTAGAACCCGGATTTAACTAGTACTTCTTCTTCTTTTCGTGTCGATAGGACTCGTACAGTTTCTTTATTTTTTTATAGTAGCACGTTTATTGCGACATCAATGGCATTATTTAGATCATCTGAGGTGCAGGTTAACGGGCCCTTGAGACACTCTAGCAAGTGGAGCATGGCCTTATCAGACATACTGCCCTCTACTGAAACTGATACTTACATGCTCAATACTAAGTAAGTAAGTTAAAAAAATAGTGCGAGGAACAGATTATCGAATACGTCTATCGCATCTTCAGGACAACAAAACTTCAGTCTTTCAACAATCCTCACTTATATCGTCGCTTTGCACCAAATACACTTAATTATGACTTAGAAGTTTTCCAGTTATTCTCTTAAAATAGGCGGGAAGAGGAAACGCAAGCCCACGGCTTTCAAGTTTGAATGTATGTACATACGTAAGAACCAAACTTTGTTCAATGAAAACTTGACTTAGATGGGGAATGAGTTTGAGTATGATTCAGTTTTATATACGTTAATTAGAGAACAACATTGTTTTTCAATCGCTGTTATTTTGCCAATTCAGATGTAGGTACAACGGTGTAACGAAATATTAAATAATACTACTCCTCTCATAGAAAGAGAGTAAAGAAAATAATAGGTAACTGAAACGTCAGTAACATCGAGTATTTAAAGTTTCAGTTACCTATAATTTACATTATATTGTGCTAAAGTGAATAAAAATATAGTATAGGGTAAAAGGTATTCGTTCTTTCAGGTAAATAAAATATAGCAATACATTTTAGTTCAATAAAATTGAGCTATTTCCTTGCTCAGATTAATTCATTCACGAGATCTAAAGTGCAGCCAGAGTAGCTCCGATAAGTGTCCCGTATCGGTGTCCTTTTCCATTTCAATTTGATAAGTTTTCACGCTAAAGAGCGCCAAAAAGGATCTTTATCTTTTCTGTGTTGGTGATAAAATCACTAAAACCACTTTTAATAGGGAAATGTTATTACACAGTAGACGAATTCATGACAGATAAGACTTTACAGATATAGGTACGTAATTACTAACTTCTTTGACACAGTTATTGTTAAGATTGACATTCTTTTGTATTGTAGAATGACTTACCATAACTAAATTTAATTATGAACTTGACATGATTGTATTTAATTTCCTTATTTTATCCTAATTTTATTTCAGTTTATATTAATTTAAATAACTAGATTTATTATATTTTATTTTTGTAGTTTTGTTGTGCCCTTACAGGGTCCATATTTTGTACTTAGCTTTAAGCCTTTTGTAACACCTTCTCACAATATGGAATGCAATAAATAAATAAATGCGCACACTTACTAGAAAGGTCCACCCAATCTGTGTAGTTCTTTTCCCAAAGCATCATTAAATGGTCTCCATATGATCAACAATATCTACAATTCAATGACCAAGATTATGTCTGGACTTTAAAAGAGACTGCGACCTCTCAGTTTGTTTCGGCCGTTTTTCTCGGTGGTTAGAGAAAACGCCGGCTTCATCTAGTTTTAAAAACACATTCACACGTCAATAATTGACGTGTGAATGTGTTTACAAACCTACTTTCAGAAATAAAATCATTTATGATAATTTCCCCAGCAAGCCTTTAAAAAATCTGGGTCCAATTTAAACCTACAAAAAGGCGTAAAAATAATGTTGTCCTTAAATTAATTAATCACTGACAGTTTTATCTGAAATTATTGATTGCCTTATTAAAAAACGATGGCTGATACATATTTATCTTTTCGCGCCAATAAAGGGATGATTTTTATAAATTCACTGAAGTCAGTTTTCGGCACGTTCATGTTAATGATGAATGGAAGTATTTCCGACAGTCCGGCCTCCGGTGCTTATCTTGGAGATAATTCGCTATATGACCGAGCTCAGGTGTTTTGCGGATACAATAATGATGTATTAGCATTATGGGAAGCTTATATACTCGTAGGTAGATACCACATAAGCCTATGCAGTGATCATTTACAGAGCCTTTAGGTTATACAATTCTTTTTGTGTTCGTCCGATCACAAATGAGTTCAGTTGACCTAATTTCTGTTGATTTCTTCAGACAATGACGGTTCTTTATTAATTTTAAGTCAACCCTTGAAAAGGAAGATTAAATAAGTCTTTTGTCAAACTAAACTTTTTGTAATTTATACAATCAAAACGCAAGATATAATGTGAACATTATTAGTCTATTTTACTGTTCCCTTAGTAGAAATCCAAACTATAATGGACCCATAGCTCATGTTTCATTTGATTTAATTTTGTTCAACAGCTGCCGGAGAAAATAAGCAGATGATGCATCTTAGTAATATATTTTCCTTTCATTCCGTGATACCGAAGATTGCATAGAAAATATTAACGTTGAAATTTTCTCCGTTGGCAAACTTTGAAGCTTGGAAATAATATCTTTGACGGTATTCATCTTCAACGGTGCACTGTGCGGTAGTTTTTTGATGTGTTTCATAAAGTGAAAATGGAAAACGAAAATGTTACATACTGAACACTTATTTGGTGTCTCAAAATCTAAAGGCATTATAATTTGTTAAAGCAGAAGGGATTCTTTTTTTTTCTAGTCAAATTTGTATTTTTTTTCCTTTAGGTAGCCCAATACTTGAGGAAGGTTATAGGCTATTTAACACGCTACAACCCTTTGGAGCCCAGCAAAAAGAAATAAAATCAGAAGAAACCGTAAGCGAACACAGAATCATAGTGAAGTCGGCGGGTGATGCGATGCGACGCGGGGTGTCGGGCCCCTCGCGTCGTGTCGCATCGCCCATCAATGAAATTTCACGCGGATGTAGTCGTGGCGGAAACTTGTAATCCATTAAACGGAAGAGAGTTTTATGATCAAACCATTTATGGATTAAATACAAAACTCCGTACAGAGTTTATTATATGCGATTAATTTTAAACTGAGCAAAAAAAATAAATTTAATAAAGTTGTCAGAATATAAATTGATAGTGCAAGGTCTAAAGTTTATTCCAATAGTCGGTTCCCGTCGGCGGCGACTGATCGGGCGGCGAGGGCGGCGCGGGTAAAATAATAAATTTCAAAATCGATGGGTTCTTACTTATCCACATTAAAATCTTTGTGTTTTATCAAGCAAGTCTGCCTGAGTTCCTTATTATTGGATCTAACCTTTTTGCTTCAATACTTTGGTCTTTGATGCAGACGGAATGATTGCGACGGGTTCCGGGCTAATTGTATTAAGCGACACTCTGAGCGATATAGACTTTTATACATATTTGGAATCAGCGAATTTTTTCTGCGTCATTTGAGCTGGGTTTGGTGACGATCGGAGCACTTTTTTTGTCCACACATACAACCACATTTTTGGGGCCCATTTTGGACTGCAATGAATGAAGCGACATAAAATATTCACAAATTTAGGAACTGTGTACTTAAGCTGACTACCAAATACCAGGCAGTCGTTTAAACATTTTTTCCTGGAGCAACAATTTACAGGCAACGTACGTTAAAGCATTTAGCCTGACTTTATAAATATATAGAAATGTCGCTTCATACAATTAGCCTCTTTATTAAATTCTTATCCAGTGTCGCTTAATACAATTAGCTTTACCTTGTTAATATACAAGAATGTCGTTTAATACATATGCCTCTTTGTCAAATTCATACCCAGTGTCAATCCATACATTTAGCTCTGTACATGAAATGTTAGATGTTGTCACTTCAACCATTTAGCTTGCAGTAGATAATGATATGTCGGTCGCATGAACTATTTAGGATTTCAACAGTAAACATTTAAAGATTAAACCTATTTGTTTTATTCAATATTTGATTCGCAGTGTCGTTTCAGTTATATCAAAAGTAAAGTTCTAGTACTTCAAACAGTTTAACTTAAACGGAATAAGAATAGTATACACATTAATACAATCAAAATTTTATATGGATTGACTACTATGAAGTTGGTTAAAACAATGATATTGGCGCCATCGCGATAAACCACGCGAGTTTAAAAGCCGTCGCCACCCCGCGTGGGCGCTTCAGGCGTCTCCCACCTCGTTTTAGTTGACGCAAATCGTGAGGCTACGTAATAAAAATACTGTTTAACTTCTGATTCCTATACAGTTGTGATAAAAACTTTAGTTGTTACCTTGGTAAGCTAAGAAGTTACTGCTGTTCCTAGGTGATTGTCATTTTAAATAAAAAAAATATCTTTAAACAATTTATAATGTGTTTTATTTCTCATTTCATAATTATTAACAAGATAGGTAGGTACACCCTATGTATGTACCTTTTAATTTATCAATGTTTTAACCGCCAATTTCTGCAAACTTCATTATTCAAGTATGATTACACCAATTTATTTTTTAAAAAATCAGTGGCGTAAACTAATTAGCCATACATTAATAAGTTTAAGATATGGTATTTAAATCAATTAGCTTGGGTTTGAAATATGGCCAACTCTTTGATTAAAGCACTTAGCTTAGAGCCATTATTTGCATGCCTAGGCGGTTAAGTCATTTAGCTTGGAACAAGAAATAATAAACCTAGGCGGTTTAGTCATTTCGCCTCGAATAAGAAACAATAATCATAGGCGGTTAAGTCTTTTAGCTTGGAACAAAAAAAAGTAAAATATGGGTCATTTTGTATTAAGCGACATTTATCTTCGTTAAAAATAGGGATATTAGAAATAAAATTAATCTGATTATGGGGAATATGTTATAAAAACAGTAACTCCTTCTTTTTAAAGAAATAATGCGATTTGCTAAAATTATTTTTTTTTTTCTAAAAATCGAAACTTTAAACTGCTCTGGTGTACAGTTTCAAAAATTTCGGTTAATACAAATAGCTCGGAACCCGTCGATTGGCTACATCCTGTTTAATTAATGCGTAGATATTTATCAAATCCCATTACTTAATCGTGTAGTATCGACTCTTTGTTTTTGTTGTTAAATACATATATCCGTAAAGAAGTGAGGAAATTAATACTTTCTACTCTTCTTCAGACGCGTCAGCGCGACGTAACATGTGTTCTGACACCATTTCCATGAAGTTTTCATAGAAATTGATCTACGAGAGTCACGTCATGCTGTCGCGTTGCGGCTGTTTGTTGGAGCCTTTATGTACGTTCAAGGAGCAATAATCATCATCACCTACCTAGGCTTTTCCAAACTATTTTGGAGTCGGTTTCCAGTCTAACCGAGTGCACCATATGAATCAAATTCGCTTCCCAAAAATCGGGCGCATACCATCTTATCGAACTGTAATTTTCACTCAAAATGTTCGCAATGACGTAGTCGGACAATATTAAGGTGCAAGTAAAACTTAACCTAACATAATTCCCTGACTTTACCTATATCTGGCCTTATTATAATGATGGAGGTTTATTTCAGCCTTAATTAGCATACAATGTTTGATCTGTTGTGATTTCATTAATGTTATCTTATCGCTACATAGGAACCTAATGACAATAATAGGAAAACATGTTTGCCGTTAATATGATTGCGTTTGGAGATTAAAATCATAACTCTATCATTATCTATAAAGTAGGTAAAAAATCGTTAATTTTAATGCCCAAAAAGATTATTTATTAATAATATTACCTCCTTTTTTTCTGGATGGAAAATCATCAAATGACTTCTCCCGCTCTGGGCGGAGCGGAAGGGCGTGTCAGACTTTTACTGACTAAAACCCTTCCTGTTCCTTCAGTTACCTATATGCCAGGGCCACGGTATCTTGGTTGAACAATCTCGCGGCCCTGGCAGGAAATAATATTACCCCTTAATGTGCTACTGTTGGGCAAAGGACTTCTTACTCTCTTTCGGTGGAAGTAGTGAAATGGAAAATTATCTAGAAACTGGTAACTTTACAACTGGCGCTATACCAAGCCCGAGTTTGAATATGAATATAGATGTACAATTTATATCCGTTGTACTAGACATTTCCGATGGTTATCCCTCTAGGGGTAGACCCAGGTGCACCTAGTTTTCACACTACAACACCGTTCACAGTCATTTCGTAAAACCCTGTAGCCCGTATTTGACCCGAAGTACCTACCGATATTAGATCTAGTGGACCTATCGTCATTTATTCAGTTCCAATTTCGAACTGTAAAGAAGACTGGTAAAATAAAAACAAAGTTGTGGTTACCCGGGTTACCCGCTGATTTAACGGTCCGTCAGTGGTCGGTAGTCTGATTTATGGTTTGACACTACATGTACATTGAAATACTTTAAAAATAAATTAACACCAGTGTAGCTTTTAAGTATTTCATGGTACGATCAGGTAACAAAAATATTTCTAATAATATTAGGAGAGGTGTCTCTCGGTCCTGAGACCAATCTTGCTAAAGACCAATCTTTATTAAAGGAGTCCATCCAGCTCATACCTCCATCTACATCTAAGCCTGCCACGATGTCATTTGCCCGTAAGCGGGACCCACTGAGTCGTAAGATTGCACCATTAATCGTTTGACATACGGCAGATGAGGTGAGCGTGAGTGTTTTTAAATTATAATCTGTTTTTATTTAATAGACAAAACAGTGATTTGATCACATTACGTGTCACATGAATAAATATTATATTTTCGATATAAATTCCTAATGAGCCACTAAAATGTTTGTCAATTCAATTAATATATTGTGACCATTAGTTTACCTATAAATTGTTACGGAGCCGCAGTGCGTGCGATTTGGTTTGATTAAATTAACATATTAAATAGTTTGACATGTTCAAAGCTAACACAGATGCAACCACAATCTCTGAAGTGCTTGCTTCAATTTAATATGTTATTGATTTTAGGTATAATTATAATTTAAGAGGCTTATTGTGGAGTTTTTTTTTTATAAATGGCATCTCGCAGGTTGACCGTCGTCTCGTCATCGAGGAGTTTGTCGGCTGCTTGTTGCGAAGGTTTTCTCTGATACTTGATATTGATAGGTGATTATCAAGAGCCTGTATGTCTGAAGGTGGTTGTGCAAAAACCAGTCTGTTGTGGTCCTGGCCTTAGGCATTTCGCAAGTGTTAAACAGGGTTAGTTTTCAAAGACCTGCCAAATATAAAGGTGTGGTATAAACTATCAGACTGGCCAATTTTCTCCATGGGATCAACAATTAAGTTACTAAAAACAAGTAGATTTATTTTTCGCAATTTTTTGAGGTCAAGTATATGAAAACTTTAGTGGTTACTATAATAAAACAAGACATCTAATCTAATACAATTATCTTTTATTGTTACACTCTTATAAACAGCCATCTTAGGCAAAATCCAAAATCCCAGAGAGTGAACAAAACTAAAGATGTGACAGACATCATGTTCACAGATAATTAATATCTTAACACTCCCCCTCAATTTTATGTTTGTGAAAACTTACAAATTGCTTCTATAAATAAATGAAAATAAATTCTACCAAACTTTAACTTTAACATGGCAACACAAACTTAGTAATATTTAAATTCTTGAAATTGCAACACTAAAACTGACATATATAAGTTTTGACAGATAATTTTGACAAGCTAGTGACAAGTGACAACATAACCTTAAAATATAAACAATGCAAACATTCTATGAAAAACAATGTTACAAAACTAACAGCTTGTCACGAAAATAGCAAAACTTAACACTACACAGTGGTTTCGTCATAATGTCCGAAGTATTTTCACTGGTACTTACGTATTTAACAATCAAAAAATTTTGGTTTACAATGTCTTTTATGAAATGATATTTAATGTCTATGTGCTTGGAATGTTTTGTATTTTCACAATTATGTATCATTTTTATTGCACTCTGATTGTCCACATAAAGCACAATATTACACTTTTCATTAAAGTCAACTGATAATCCTTTCACAAATAACAAATCACTGACACAACTTGCAGCAGCTATGTATTCACTTTCAGCACTGGAGAGAGATACAGTCCTCTGCTTTCGTGATGACCATGCAATTAGGTTCCCTTGGTGATATATTAGTGCTCCACTAACACTTTTTCTTGTGATCTTATCACCTGCCCAATCGGCATCTGAAAATGCTGAAATATTAGAACATTTATTAGTGTTTTCTTCTTTCTCTTGACAATAGTATGTCAACTCTTTATTAATTGTGCCCTTCAGATAGCGTAATACACGTTTTGCAGCTGTCCATAAGCTTCTCGTGGGTTTATCAAGATATCGACTGAGGAATGAAGTTGCAAAAGTGATGTCCGGTCTGCTTATTGTAGCCAGGTAAGTTAAACTTCCAATTAATTCTCTGTAAGGTATATCACTAATTATTTCTTCTGTTTCAGGTACTTGAAAATTGTTTTCCATCGGCGTCTTCACTTCTTTACAATCTTGCATCTTATACTTTAGTAATAAATTTTTAATAAACAGTTTTTGTGATAATTTCAATGTATTATCATTTCTCATAATTTCAATTCCTAAGAAGTTAGATACTCTTCCCATATCTTTAGCTTTAAATTCTTCTTGCAATTTTCTTGATATTTTATTTATTTCACTACTCTTTCCCATCAGTAAAATATCATCTACAAATAATATGAGCCATATATCTTTTCCTATGTATAAACATATATCATATTTTGATCTTTTCATGTTTATTGTTTGACAGAAATTATCAAATCTTATATTCCAACATTTTGGTGACTCTTTCAATCCATATAAAGCTTTTTTAAGTTTCAGAACAGTTCCTTCTTGTTTATTTTCCAAACTTATTCCCTCTGGAACTTTGATGTAAACTTCTGTGCTCAAATTTCCATTTAGAAATGCTGTAGGTATGTCCAACTGCTTTGTTTCCCAGTTATTATTTATTACTTCTGATAATCCCATTCTTATGGTAGTTATGTTGGCTACAGGGGAATAAACATAATCTTCTGTGTACTGTTGAAATCCGCGTGCAACTAATCTTGCCTTTTTAGTTCCATCCGATTTTGTTTTGAAAATCCATTTTGTGTCAATAGCACTTTTTCCTTTTGGCAATTCTGATTCTATCCATGTGTTTTGTTCCTTTAATGACTTAATCTCTTTATCTATTGCTGTTTTCCATTCTTTATCTTGTTGAATGGCTTCTGTGTATGTGACAGGATCGCTTTCACTTGAAAGTAAACAATAATCTTCATATGTATTTAAATCAAATTGTTTAGGCTTTTTTACTTCTCTTCCACTTCTTGTTCGCTTGATTTCTTCGTTTTGTTTTTCTGGAGTGGAGTAATTATTCTCTTCTGGATCATAAAAACTTTCTTCTTCTTGTATTGATTCTGAATACTTTGTTTCTTTTATTATTTGTTTTTCTTTTGGTTTCACACACATTTCTTTCTGAATTTCATTTTCTTCTAAGTATCCTTTTATATTTTTGTTTTGTTCTTCATGTTGATATTTTATGTTTGTTTCATCAAATCTTACATCTCTTGAGACAAATATCTCATCAGTTTTTGGGTTCCATAAGGTATATCCATTCATAGAATATCCTATCATTCGAGCTGGCACTGCTCGTCTTGACCATTTATCCTTTTTGGGCATAATATGTGCCCATGCTTTGCATCCAAAAACTTTGATTTTATTTAAAATTAATTCCTTGTTCTTGATCCTCGCAGGTACTTGATAATTTATTGAAGAACATGGCGATCGGTTGATAAGAAAAGTAGCCGTTAAGATTGCTTGACCCCATAGGTGTCTTGGTAGATTTGATTCATCTAACATGGTTCTCGCTTTATCATATATTGTCCTGTTCATACGTTCAGCTTTCCCATTTTGCTGTGGGCTATATGGCTGCGTGTATTCAATTTTGATACCTTTTTCATAACAAAACTTTTTGAGACTTTCCGCTGTGAATTCCCCTCCATTATCACATCTGATCCTTTTCACTTTTATCCCATCTTGCCTCTCTTGTTCTATTATATAATTGATTAATTTATCTGTGGCTTCATTTTTGCTTTTTAACAAATACGTCTGAGTATAATGAGAATAGTCATCTGTTATTGTTTGGAAATATTTATATCCTTGTTTAGTTGCTACTCTTGCTGGTCCAGCAATATCAGTGTGTATTAAATCTCCTATCTTACTTGACCTTGGACTTTGTAATCTGTTAAATGGTAGTCTGGTTGATTTTGACCTCATGCATGCTTCACACACTTTCTTACTGTATGGCAATCCTAATATAGCTAGATGTTTTCTACACATATGACCCATTCTTTTGTGCCATAAGTCATTATCTTCTTGTATCACATTACATTCATCTTTATCTTTTATTTTTATTGAGAAGGTATATAACATATTCCTCTTTTCTCCAAAATATTTCTTTTTACCTGCAGTTATTATTAACTTATCCTTTTTGAAAATTACTTGCTTTTCTCGTTCTGCTAATTTATTGACCGACATTAAATTGTTACTGATTCCCGGTACAAGTATGACTTCCAGTCTTAATGGTTCATTTTTGTAATATCCATCAAGATATCCTGATTTATGTGCTGTCAGTATTTGGCCATTAGCAATTTTGATTTCTAATTTCTGTGACAGTTGCTTGACATCTGTGAGGTATTTCTCATAAGATTCTTTTATGAAATGCTGAGTAGCTCCTGAATCCACAACAAATGTTAATATTCCATCATTACTATTACATACAAGTGCTTCATTTGAGGCAATAAAAATTGGTTGACTTTCAGCAGGATGAGCAGTTCCTCCACGAGTTCTTGGTCCTCGATATCCTCTTCCTCTGCCTCGTCCTCTACTGTAGCACTCATAGGACTTATGTCCCCTCTTTTTACATTTATAGCAGGTTATATTCGATATAAAAGATGTATGTGGCTCGTTTGTAACTGTTTCTTTTCTTATTTCATGATCAAGTAATTTAGTTTTTACAAAATCTATTTTTATTTCAGTGTTCACCGCATCCAAAGCTGTAATTATGTGGTTGTATTCTTCACTCAGTCCTGTTAATAGATAGCATACTTTGTCTGTATCATTAATCTTGTCTCCTGATACCTCTAGATCTCTGATTAAGTTATCAAAGTTTGAAAAATACTCTTGAAGATTTCCTTGCTGTTTCAAGTTTAGAAGTTTTCTTCGCAAACTTAATTTGGAGATTACACTTTTTCTTTGGAATGTACTTTTCAAAGTGGATATCATATCCTTTGCGTTAACGCATTCTTTTATCAGATTTAGATGCTGATCCGTTAGACATTGAACAATAATGTTTCTTGCTTTTGCATCGTCTTGTTTATTACAGTCTTCGATTTTTGGTAACGACACAACTTCACTTAATCCCTTTTCTTCTAAAATACAATTCACCCTGAACATCCAATTGTCGAAAGCTTCTGGATTTAGTTGGGGAAAATTGTAAAACAACTTAGTTTGCTGCCCGGCCATTTTCTTTTCTTCGTTACGCTTTTGTTGCATAAAATTAAATCTTTGAAAATCTCGACAATCTACTTCCTACTCGACACTATTTGGCGTCTGGGCCCATAACCTATGAAAACTTTAGTGGTTACTATAATAAAACAAGACATCTAATCTAATACAATTATCTTTTATTGTTACACTCTTATAAACAGCCATCTTAGGCAAAATCCAAAATCCCAGAGAGTGAACAAAACTAAAGATGTGACAGACATCATGTTCACAGATAATTAATATCTTAACAAAGTATGTATTGAAGTTTTGTTTAGCAAGGTTGATAATTAATTTTTTCCCGATTACGATGTTGGTGCCATGGAGAAAGTGGTTCAGTTTGATGTTCTGTACCACACCCTTAATTTTGGCACGTCTTTGAAAACTGGGTAAGTAATAGATGATATAACAACAAAATCTCTAATATTAACAACATATAACAACGGAACCTATAATTTTATTTAATATAGCGATTAGTTAATATAATGAACGATTGATATATTTTTAAAATAACGAATTATTATAAGCATAACATGCATTGAATATAACATGGTTTGACATACCACTCAAAACATGTAAAACTTATTTGGTCTAATATGAATAGTAACCTAAGTAGATATTAAACATAACTAGTAACTGATAACCACCTGCACTAAGATGGATCGACGGATTAAATAAACAATATACGTATTAAACGTTAGACCAAATGATTTTCGATTACATAAACGTTATATCTAACAACGTTATAATAATTAAGTTTTAGAATAAATAAATGTTATATGGAAATAAATTATATCAACAGTTGGTATATCTTACGTTGATTATACCTGATGAACGATAATAAACTGAAATTAGACCAAATGAGTTTATACGTTATGAGACGCACCCTTGAAAACTAACCCCGTAAATTCTATGTATTATCATACTCTTTTCATCGGAGCCCTATTACAAAGGGTATTTTTATGGTGAAAAGATTTTGCTAGTCAGCAAAGTGGTATAGGGGTTAACTGCCCACTTTTTGGGATTCTTTTATCGAAGAAATATTTTTGTTACCTGATCGTACCATGAAATACTTAAAAGCTACACTGGTGTTAATTTATTTTTAAAGTATTTCAATGTACATGTAGTGTCAAACCATAAATCAGACTACCGACCACTGACGGACCGTTAAATCAGCGGGTAACCCGGGTAACCACAACTTTGTTTTTATTTTACCAGTCTTCTTTACAGTTCGAAATTGGAACTGAATAAATGACGATAGGTCCACTAGATCTAATATCGGTAGGTACTTCGGGTCAAATACGGGCTACAGGGTTTTACGAAATGACTGTGAACGGTGTTGTAGTGTGAAAACTAGGTGCACCTGGGTCTACCCCTAGAGGGATAACCATCGGAAATGTCTAGTACAACGGATATAAATTGTACATCTATATTCATATTCAAACTCGGGCTTGGTATAGCGCCAGTTGTAAAGTTACCAGTTTCTAGATAATTTTCCATTTCACTACTTACCGGCTGCTCGTTTTATAAAAGTCCAGAAAAGCGTGTTGCGTTATTAATATTTAAATATTAAATATTCTTGTAAACTAAACCTGAGGTAATATTTTCACCAGTAGCGGTTCTTTGCCGTAGAAGCGAGATTCTTCGACGTGTATCTTTTAATGTTTACTGTCGAGCATAGTACGTGAATGTCACGTGAATATATGACAATAATAGAAGATCTTCATCTACTGTCTCGTTGGTCTCGTGTTCGCTAGCGCTACTGCTGAACAAGTAGTCCTGGGTACGATTTCCAGGTCGGGCAAAGTGTTATTCAGTTGTTCTATTGGGATTTTTTCAGTAGCAGCCCTAAGTCTGGATTTGTGCCCGGTTGATGACAATAAGCCAGCCCACAATTACATGGGACCTAACATTACTGACAAAATGTGGGTTCACCTTTACCGAATCCTTTTCGTTGAAACAAGGCGAGGCGTTATGTTATATATTGATCTATTGGTAGTAAATATACCTTGTATGTACGTACTATTAGGTTTCAAATTGAATGATGCTCGATTGACTTCGCGGCTAACCAATTCGGTTGTGCACTACGCAATTACGCATCACTCGCCAATTTCCCATAATAGGTAATATATGGCACACAGATAGTTGTTTCGGTTCTCTGTGATTTTGAATTAAAGACTTTATGAGAGAATTGTAAGATTTGCAGTGGTGGCCCTGTGACCCTTAGCCCCAGAAAAACGATTAACACTGTGTAACCTATTTTATCACCACTGCTCTCAAAACGGTGAAGGAAACCATGGTGCGGAAACCGGCATATCCTAGAATTAAAAAATCTAAAACATGTGAGAACTACCAATCCACACTAAGCCCGCCTGGTGGATTACGGCACACTCCTTCTCGCCCAGAGTAGTACTGTATTGTATCCCAGCAGTGAACATATTATGGACTCATTATGATGGTGATAATGATGAAGATTTGAGATTGTAAAACAGAGAAGATTAGAAATCTTAACGAAACAGGATACATAGATACAGATCCACATTTAACCTACGATTTTAACTAGCCTGTTAGTCTAGTAGTTAGTGACCCTGACTGCAAAGACTGAGGTCGTGGGTTCGATTCCCACCCAGGACAATTCTTTGTGTGATACGCACAATCATTTGTACTGTGTCTGGGTGTAATTTATCTATAATATGTAAGTATTTAGAAATATATAAGTATATTTATCAGTTGTCTGGTTGCCATAGTACACAGGCTCTGCCTAGTTTGGGATCAGATAACGGTGTGGTATTTGTCCTAAGATATTCATTTATATTTAATTAATTAATCAAAAGTTCAAACACAGACATAAATAACTCTCTCATATCTTCCGGAAACAGATAAAACTGTACCAAAGCCATCACAATCTAGAGTGACTCATCCATTATAAGTAAAAGGTCATAAATCATAATTAGCCAGCGCTGGAGTCGTATCCCGAAACTTGAGGACATAAATTAACCCTCCACCCATTACGTACTTAAATATTAAAATGGCTAAGGATTAAACAACGTTGTATTCAGATTCTACCTTAAAGAATGCTTAATGATTCCTTAGAATATGAAATAATTTGCAACATTTAGTTTGGCCTTGGAAGTTACTTACGTCATTATAAAATAATTGTGACCTGCCCTGGAGCCGCAAGAGTGGCCTTTGCTCAGCTAGAAAAACTCATTATGTATTAAAACATCTAAACTTTTTCCGAGAGAAACTTTAATATGCATTTTTTTTAAACAAATATTCTCAAAAGGTCAATTTTCAAGAGGAGAGGGAAAATGGTATCAGCATATTCCCGTATTTACGTGCATCGTTGAATATAGGGTTTGATAAACCCTTCTCATAAACAGTCGTGACGAAATATTGCCGCGATCATATGCATGACCGGAGTTCAAGTGGTTCTATAGGGTGACAGGTATCATGGATGCAGTACATGATTCTTAAGTATGTATTGACATTTTGCGTTGTTTGTAAAATAATCTGTGAGATACATTTTAGCTACGGAGGTATTGCACTTCTCTATGAATTAGCAGTTTATTTGATTGATAAACCTGCGAAAAATGTCTACGCTGGAAGTTATTGAATCATGTGCTGAATTCATGGTTACAATATGCGCGTCGATGTTCCTGCTATCCTGTATAGAAGGATACTTTCCAGTCCTCTTGGCGAAATTCTGTGCCCACCTTTTAAAAAACTCACAGCAATAGAATGGCCTTTATGGTCCCGAAAACCAAATCAGTTATGATGGAATGGTGTGTCAGCCATTTCCGAATAACTGAATAGAACCTATGACTACAAAGAAGCACCCACAAAAAATATTTAGCTTACAAAAATGTAGGTGAACAGATTGCCGATCAGCAAATCCCAAGGAAACCTTTCAATTTACCCTTTGAGGAAAATTCGCTTTGGAAATGATCAACTTTCATACGAAGTTACCTTTGTTAAATGTAAGGGTTAGAATACCCCTAGCCCGTGTAACGTTAGCCGCAAATATGTTCGTAAGCAAATAATGACTGGCCCACTGGCCTCAGAATGTGGCCACATGTGGGAACCTAAATGTGGTTTAGGCGCAGTACCAAATGTATGAATTGGCAGTAATTTTCTCGCACGCGATACGTTCGTACTCGTATATTACCTTTAACAAAGTAGGTACATTTCCTTTGTTCTTGTTCATGTCTTTAATGTGTTGTTATAACCACTGAAGCGGTTTTTCCTTGAAGAGCATTTGTCTAGTTAGGCTAAACGTTTATTTCACCTACTTACCTGTTGGAAAAAAGCGAAAACGGCTCATTACTCAATATAAATGCCGTATACAACTTTCGGTTTTCGCGTTTAGAACAAAGAATATTAGTTGATTACCTATTGGATAATTAAATGAAAGCACTCCACTTAGCTTTATAATTTACTTATAACAGGCGTGTGGTTGCGGGAGCCAGCACTTAAATGTTTTAATCATCGTTACCTACTGTTGTAGTCAGTTGTGCCACTGCGCTTGTTTTTCAATATGATTTATTTATTCATAAACCTTTATAAAACATTCAGTGATTTTTGTATAAGATTATAATGAAATATGCTAATCAAACTATAGGTTGTTGGCTTACTCCCAACGTCATTGAATTGATACTGGAATGAATAGTTTTTTTTTTTTTTAATTATGCAATTGATTCGCAGTCGTTTTGTAGGTACATCGAAGTCGCTTAAAAGTAGGTATGTACGTACAGTCGGCCAAGAAAGTGGTGTACCACCCTAAGGTTGAATATCGCTTGCAGATTCATAGGTGATAAAGATTAGTTTCGCTTGCAGATCGATCTGACAACTTCTATTGCTGTCTTTATCTGATTATTGATAACGACTATTACTGTTTGTAACGTGACAGCTGTTCTTAGTTTGAACTTGATGGAACCAATGACGTCGTAAAAACAACGGCGGGGGTCTGTAGATTTTGATGACAAAATTGTATCTACAAATTCAGAATTGTAATCAACAAGTTACATAAAATTGTAAAGGCACAAGGCGAATCCACAAACCTACAATTTCTGTAAACTTGTAATTACAATATCAATAAAAAACAAGCTAAAAATAGATTTATCCTTTTATTAAATTTCTACAATCAATTTTAAAATACTTATAACAAACAAAAACATAGCATATATAGTAATATTTAGAAGATATTGAAAATTTTTAAAAATTAGAAACGGGTGTAACCGCCGTTGGCCTCTATAACCTCTAAAAGACGAGACCTCATTGAACCAACAAGCCGTGAGCAAATATCGGTTCCCCGCATTTCCTCCCAAATATAATTACAGTGACTAATAAGAGCTTGTTTGGTTCTTTCATTTTGATGCGACCATCGTTGGACCATAAGGCCCCAAAGATTTTCTATCGGGTTGAGGTCCGGCGATCTTGAGGGCCACTGAATTACCCTTACGTCAGTGTGTGAACGAAACCAGGCTCTTACGATCCTCGCATTATGAATTGAACAATTATCTTGAACAAAATCAAATTGTGGCACTTCGTTCTCCGGGTAAACATTACGGACTGTCGGTAGCATTGCATTCTGAAGCACGTCGATATAATTTACAGCCGTCGCTCGAGGAGGTAGAGAAAACAATTCTCCTACACCATCCGCACTCATCCAGCACCAAATATTTACGGAAATTCGACCTGATTCTCTATTTGGGATTACATGATCATCTTTATACCGTGTTAAATTATATCGCCAAAGGTGAAGACGTCCATGCTGACTGGATTTAAACGTTTTTTCATCACAAAACACTGTATTAGACCAATCAAAGTCTAAGTGCTCTCTGGCGAAGTTCAGACGAGCAAGTCTGTGAGCATCCGTCAAATATATTTTCTTGGCGTAATGCCTGTGGTGCAACCCCATGTAATGTAGATGATTCCTTATTGTTTGGGCACTCACATCGAACATCTCCGCAAAATGTTTTGTGGGCTTAAAACCATTGATTTCATATTCCCGTCTCATGAATTCTCTATCGTTATTGGAGAGTGCAGGCCGGCGACCACTTCTTCTGTGATCCAACAAACTTCCCTCCTCTCCTTCACGACGAATCCAAAAGCGGACAGAACGCCTCGATATATTCAAATTCCGGGATATCGCACTGATACTGCTTCCCTCATTAAATTGGGCAATTATTTGTGCTCTTTCGGCAATGGTCAAGTTGGCAGGCATTGAGATGATTTTATATGCAGTTGATTGAAAAATAACACGGAAAATATATCGATTTTTTGCATATATTTGACAAAATGTCAATTGTCAGTTTTCTTTTTCAAATGGAATTCGGTTGTCTATTTAAATAGTTTTTATTACTTTTGTTTGGAAACATTTCAATGGGGAAGGCAACTCAAAGCTAATCGTAGATGGCGCTGCGATATTATGTCCCATATGTCAGATTACTGTATAACTTGTACAAAACAAACACGTATTTTGTTATAAAAATTGAGTTTATTCTAAAAAACAATATGGAAAATTATTCGTCAATACAAGTGCATATACTAAAACAAGAACTAAGACGCCGCGGTGCATCTGCAAGAGGAAAAAAGTGATTTAGTTGAGAGGTTAGAAATTTGATTCTACTACATTAAACACACATTTACGTGTAGTTAGGATTTAAAATTGTAATTTTTATGTAGGTATTACATGTGCTAGCCTCTACAAAAAATATAGTACTGCTTCTGACATTCTATATTGAGAAAAATATCATCAAGTTTTGTGTTTGTCTTCTTCATCTAATTTTACATCTATTTTATAAATTGGGGTAATATGATAAGAATTTTAACTTTCTAACACCACAACTATCACAAATCTCGGTCCCGGTGATAATTCTTCCACCAGACGAACCATTTCATGATCTAAAGAGCGATGCCATACTTAACCTCCAATAGAAAAGTAGATATTATTTTGAAAGGTGTATTCGATTGTTTAGTTATGGTATAATCATAGAATTTCATTAATAAATTCAACTAACGGCCTGTCCCGGCTTCGCAAGGGTAAATATTTGTTTATTATATAGCTTTTCCTTAGTGATAGTACAATTTTTGTTCTCACAGCAGTCACAGCAGCTACCCGTTATTTCTTGATAGTGTGAACTGTCGGAAATTTGTATGCCATCATTTTTACAGCCTATTACACAACATCTAGTCATTTTACATCAATAAATAGTTTTTTTCAGAAAATTCCTTTGATATGACAGTTCTTATGGGACATAAGGTAGCAATGTCACTTTGACACTTGCCTTCCCCATTGCTTTGTAGAAACTAATGTCCTTTTCATTTATACTAAAGGTTAAAATGTCATGTACTTATATGTGACATATGACGTATGAATACTAAATACATAGGTTTACGTCATGATAATGTTGTCTCTTTCAGTAATATCTTTTTATAACGAACCTTGTTGTAATTTTCGATGACCGGGAAACTAAATCAAAACTGGTACACCACTTTCTTGGCTGACCGTACCTATAGTGTCGCTTATAGAACCTTTACGAAATTGTCAGAATGAGTGACACAGTCTCACTAATGCCATTGACACAATTAAACACAACGAATGTCGGCACAGCCCATTAGGCAGCAAGATGTATCTCTTGTCACGATTTGTGATCAATCTTAATACGTTTGTAATGTAATGTTCACGTCAAGGGTTTTCACACGCATTTACAATATTCTCATTTTGTATGAAATGCACTGATTCTATCTGAAAATGTACTCATTACGTTAAATCCACAAAGAGTATTTCTAGAAACGTGCCAACATTTTTATTTTTTAAAACGAAATTGTTACCCAACTAATGTTTTTATTGTATTACCAACCAGTTTTAATAGAGTATTCTAAAGCTATAATTACGTTTTCTTTTTATTTTGCATGCAGGAAAATGCTCTCACAATGTTTTCAAATAAATAAATAAATAAAAGCAGTGTTAGTACACTGCTTTTATTTATTTATTTATTTACTTAATAATAAATAATATGGTATGATATTATGTACCTTGTCGTAATAACGCCTAGAGAAAAACACTTGCAATATGCCGCTAATAGTAAATAATTGCTCAGTTATCGTTGGCGGCACTCGGCGGTTCATTTTATTTTTTATACTTGGTTTTTTTTTTTTCATTTTCAGCTCAGGAAAATAACAAAATTATACTAATTGCTAATAGAATCAACTCCACCCAGATGGATGACGAATGGTGAAATAATATTCTTACCTACTTTGCCTAGCTAGTATTTGCGTAGTTATTTATAGATAGAGCGAGAATAAAGTAGCAGCTCGTTCATAAAGCAGCGTTACTTATAAAGAGCGATAAATATACAAAATTTAAAGTAGAAATCAGATTCAGATCAACTATCTTCGTTCTCTTCTATCTTCATGTGGACCTCTTATTGATTCATTCATTCAAGAAAGACAGCGTACCTACTACCTAAACCGCCAGGTATAGACGCAAGATCTTTTACACAAGAGTTTAATAAGGAAAGTGAACCCCATTGAAAATTATTTTTTGAAACTCCTAAAGGTAGGTAAATAGAGGATGAAAGTTTGTATGAACATTAGTCATTTTTGTTGATTGGAAGTCGGGCACATGGCTTGTCTCTTTATAAATTGTTTTGAGTGTACCTACTACCTTCCTTCATATATTAACATGCCACTAGAATATAGGTATTACCTATCCCTTTAAATATAAGTTTTGAATTCAACAAAAGAATTTGAATAAGAATTATACAGAAACAAATAACGATATTATTGTAGGCTTTCTGCAAAAAGTAATCATATTCTTTACCTTAACATGTCTATGTTCCCTATTTGAAATTCAGAACAGGCAAGGCCTGAAAATATTTAAGTAAGTAATCTAGATCGCCTTTTCCTCCATATGTAAATACAAATACCTACAGAATAATCAACTAAATAGAAATCTTATATTCGTGTTTAAAATAATTAAATTAAGGTGAGGTTATTCGGGCCTGTAGGCCTTTGAAAAGCTACCCCCCTCCTCGTATAGTTTGATTCGTAGTAGAGGTTTGTGAAGGAGCTGGTCCGAGGATGTTCTACCATCACACATAGGCACCTATATCTATCGGTTAGCAGTATTGTTGCGACCTGATTGGAAGGGCATGGGTCAACATCTATCACGATGTGTGCATCAGATTCTCATCTCTCATTAGGTTCTTTGCCACCCGAGTGGAAATATGAACAGTCACTAGGAGTTTAGTAAACAAGGTCGTCCGATATATTTGAAGTTTGGTAAGAAGTCGATGGATGTTTTCGAACGAAATTCCAGTTGGTAAATTAACTGTTTGTTTTTTATAATAATAAAAAAAGAAAACATTCATCGGTTACTAAACTGTTATTATATCCAACGATCCTGGTTACTGGTGACCGTACTCAGTAACTGGAACAGACGTGTAGTTTCGAATGCCAAAAGTAGTGTCCATAAGATGATTTATGACACAGATAATGGCGCTACATCCTCCTGCAATAAAATTCTACCAGCAGTACCAAATGTCCCTATTTTGTCACGTAAATTGTCCTACGAGGGACTTCGATACGTCGTTTGTCTTCCAAGAGGTTCATTCGGGGTTTGAATCCTCGATATGTATATTTATCGACATTTTTTCGCTCGTGCCCTCAGTTTTGGGTATTTTGAAACCCTATTCATAGAAACCATTGTGGACAGCTGAATCCACTATCAATAAAAATATATCGTTGGAAAATGTTGGAAGCATTTGCATGGTTAGGTTTGTGGGTACTTTCAAACATCAATGTTGTAATGCAACATAGTAGTATAATACTGAGGTGCAACATCTATAAGCATCGAACGAACACGATAACAAATGATACCTACTGAAAAGTTGAAAATAGATTCAATCCACGAGTTACATTATACGTTCGCTAAATACACCAAATTACTGAGTAGGAAGGAGCAAATTAGGTGTAATACAAGTCTTGTTGGTAACAGTACATGTTCTTTAAGTCTGTACCGAACTTAATCATCATCTGCCTAGCCTTTTCCTAACCCTTTTTAGGGTCGGCGTCCAGTCTTACTGGATGCACCTGAATACCAGTAATTTACGGGAGCCGACTGTCTATCTAACAACCCAGTTACTAAGTAATGCGATACTAGTACCCCTTGGTAAGACTGGTTGTTAAAATTTTGGGCTACTGCCGTCCCGTAAAGACGGTCAAAGGTCTAAGAATGACAGCCAACAACTTAACGTGCTTTCGAGATAAAGATAGCCAACCAATCAACCATGGTAAGTGTAGTTTAACCTCATTGATTGACCCGTGTGGTTCTTATGAATTAGCCACTAACCCCTCACGAGCCCCTTTATACCGAACCGAGTGTTATGGTGTAATTATAAATTAACCAAATCACAAAAATCATAAGCAATAAATCTTAAAACCAAATTAGGATACAATGTATAGACGGTCTTCTCAGCATTATATTTTGTTATTAGATAGGTACTATGCAGCTATGCAGATGTAAACAATAACGGGTCCCGAAATTGCTTTTAATAAATCTATTTAAATTAAGACAGTCTTAAGTTACGCGGAGGTAAAGTATACAACGGCCCAATGGTTCAATTACGTTATATTAATTATAGACATTATTCACGTATTCAGTTTGTTGGTAACATCGGCCACTCTAATTGATGAAGTTCCATTTCAGTGCTATTTATTTAATGCGATCTGCATCAGCGATGCTTTCAGGCCGGCACTGAAACTGGGTGAAAGGGAACCGGGAAATACGGAGATACGGGAGATACGTCCAATCAAAACGAAGTTTGTTTCGTCAATGAAACTTGATTAACGATACTTGAGAATTTTGGGGAAGTGAGCTCGTTTGTACATCGAAGAGAATTGGATGAGTTATTCTTTTCAATCTTGTTTCATGGAGATTATTAGAAACTTATATCCATTTTGTTTATTTACATCGAAAAATGTGTCAGGAGTTATATATTCTTAACATATTATAATAAAAGCTATTTGTCTGACCGCCTAGACCTTTTAAATTAGACACTGTATTTTGATGTCGGATTTCACTATCATTTAGGGTTTTGGGAAGTTTTTGTGTCTAATTTATACTAATATATTATAAAACTGAAGAGTTTGATGAAGAAAACTTTTAGTGTTGGACTCATTTATCAATATGATATCACGTTAGGACCCTTAAAAATTGAGCAAAACGAAAAAAGTTACGAATACCAAGCACTCGCATGGGCAGACGATGCGATGCGACGGGGTGCAACAGGTTAACAAGCAATTTTGCGCGGACGAAGTCGCAGGCAGAAGCTAGTACAATTATATTTAGCTTAGACGGAAACCGATATTTTGACATAACGGCATTGCACCTGTGCGAAGCAGGGCGGGTCGCTAGAATAACATTAAATATTCGTTTTTATATTGTCTCTCCGTTTTCGTTCCACTTATTTACAAAGCTATCTTTTAACAAGTCTACTAATAGAAATTTCTTAGAAACCAGGAGATCCTTTGTAGTTTTATACCAGTACTATTCCTTTACTCAGTTACATGTGTTTTCTGTTATTAAAACAAATATAGGAACTTTTGAAAAGGTCACATCCCGCATCGTAATTTGAAATATCTACGTATGTATAATTGAGTAGTATTTTAACCAATTATAAAGAGAAAGTAAGAAAAAATATATTGGGACGCGCACAGAAACAAAACTAAAAAGAATACGTACTAAAATAAAAATAAAATATTATTAACAAAATAAAAAAGAAAACGGAAAATCCGCCGAGGCCTAAGGGCCCGTATCTCTAAAAATAAGTATAGGGCTGGTAAAGCTTAGTATTAAAAAAAATGTTTTTTGCCTCCAAGGTAAATAGAATATTATTTATACCTTTTTATGCTGGTGTACATTATTGTAAAAATCGATATCCTAAGTTTTCCTTTGGCACACACACACTACACTCACACCCCCCCCCCCCCCACACACACATAAACACACACACATCCACGTATACACACGCACCCCTACACTAACTGGCACACACCGTTTACTCTGTTTTATTTGTTTCTTTGTTAATTTTAATTCCAGTTTTTCACATTTTACACCTGACTATCGGTTATAATAATAACGAGGGTGGGCGTTCATACCTATAACTACAAGATATTAAGTTATCTTAGCTTAGGTATTGGCTGCTACTCAAACATTCAACCTCAATAACCTTAACACTAGAAGTGCGGGCGTCCCAAATTTGACCCACTTCGATATTCTTCCTGCTCTAATTAATATTTTATTATGCATATAATCGTAACTTTTTATGACTTTTCATGAAATATGATGATTATTATTATGAATTATTTATACGAGACTTCAACCACTTAATTTTAATATACATATTTTTTTTATCCAAATTTACCTCAGTCAGTATGTTTCGCTTTCTAGTGTTAAGCTTATATATATTGCTAACTATATTTTGTTTTACGTAACGGTGCAAATAAACTACAATATTTTATTTTTATTTTATTTACATTATTCGGTCTATAGACAAAATCATTATCATCTAACTGACCTTTCCCAACTATGTTAGGGTCGTCTTCCAGTCTAACCATCCGTAACTGAATACCAGTATTCTACATAGAGCGACTGCCTATCCGACCTCCACGACCCAGTTACTGGGTAATAAGAAACCATAGATATTTATAGGTATACTACCTTTTGCCAGTGGCTTCAACCACGTATTATGTATAAAAAACCGGCCAAGTGCGAGTCGGACTCGCGCACAAAGGGTTCCGTACAAACCTGTAGGTATTCTCGGTTTATGCATAAGGTTCATGTTTATGAAAATAAATGTTTTTTTTTTAATATTTATATTTCAGTTGATTGAATGAAAGATAAATTGCGGTTTACGATTTATGACGTTTTAAAAAAAAACGACTCACTCGATTTCGTTCAAACCAATTTTTGGTGGTAGTTTACATGGTAATGTACATCATATATTTTTTTTTGTTTTATCATTCTCTTATTTTAGAAGTTACGGGGGGGGGGGGGACACACATTTTACCACTTTGGAAGTGTATCTCGCGCAAACTATTCAGTTTAGAAAAAAATGATATTAGAAACTTCAGTTCTATGTTTGGGGAACCCCAAAATTTATTGTTTTTTTTTTCTAGTTTTGTATGAAAATCTTAATGCAGTTCACAGAATACATCTACTTACAAAGTTTCAACAGAGTAGCTCTTATAGTTTCGGAGAATAGTGGCTGTGACACACGGACAGGTAGACAGACAGACAGACATGACGAATCTGTAAAGGTTCCGTTTTTTGCCATTTGGCAACGGAACCCTAAAAACCTTCCACTTGAATCACTCTGCCCATTGATGAAAACCGCATTAAAATCGGTTGCGTAGTTTAAAAGATCCAAGCGAACAGACACGAAGTGCAACTTTATTTTGTAATAAATAAAGAAAAAAGATACGAAGGTCGAATACTATGAAAAAATATACAATATTGAAGCATAATAATAGTTCAAGTTATGGACAGTATTGACACCCTGTTTAGTTCACATTTCGCTCCTCCCCGTGCGGCGACCTTACTACTTTGTGTAATTTATGACACCGCGTGCCATCTGCCGCTGTCGATTCTCGATAGAAATTATTTATATAGTGACGTTACCATCCTCGACACATTTACGGCTTTTTCATTGGACTAAGATTGTTATTATACGTTATAAACGTTCGTGAAAGTTTATTTTCCAGTTTTTTGAGGGCGGGACAACGAAAATTCAACTAATATCGAACCTTTTTCGTAATAACTGCGATACCAACAATTATAGGGTATGGTTTACCCAGTTTAGTTATGTGAAAATTAGATCAACACGAGATCTAATTTTTTACTATCTGCAGTATACATTAGATGAGGACTAACACTGGGATTGTATTAAACTTTAATTTAAAGTTACTTTAAAATACAGTAACAATTAAACTTGTAACTGCAACAAATAACCTACCTGTGTATTGTTGTGTAGGTAGGTTAACTGAATTCGTCCCATAAAAACTACTTTATATTTTCTGAACAGAATATGCTGTGAGCGGAAAATAAAACACTTTGCGTGTATATTCCTTTGTTAAGATTTTCAGTATAAATCATAAAAATAAGAGGCTTTAGGAAATCTAAAACACATTACACACATAAACACATTTGATGTGGGATGGCTATTTTTCTCTTTATGAACAAGTTTCGTGTTTGTGACCCAGCATTTAATCCTACACTGTTAACTTAAAAATATGTTTGTTGTTTTAGTAGTGTTTGATTTAGATCTGTTTGTAGGCTTTGATCAAAGAGTTATAGAATATTGTAATTCTATACACTGCAACGGTTATGAAATAAATAAGGTTCGCTTTAAAATTATGCATTAATTATTTAATTCAGTCATGAAATTATTTTATGAAAGATTACCAAATACCGACCACAAACTATTTATACATAATTATATTGTATAGTCCAAAAATATCGTTAAATGATAAAGGAATGAATGAATTAAAACTAAATTTACTCTATCGGATAACTGGGTTTCAGTGTTAGTTTTCCGAACTTAATTGTAGCAGTTCGTACAAGGCTACAAGTGATTAACGTCTCTAGAAATAAAAGAATCCATCGTGAACTTTCGTGTACAATTATTTACAGAGAAGGTTCCTTCAGGCAACTAAATAGCACACAGACAAAATACACAAAATGTTCTAGCAAACTATTGAACTAATACATAGTAAAAAAACATCATCACAAAATTTTATTTATTTCGTTGGGTCAGCGACATATTGCGCTGATTCATGGTGTCATATAGCCTTCCGCGAAATTGCCGATACACGACACCCATCGGCCAAAATTGCACTTTCAAGAGTCCCGCATCTCAAAAGTAAATCTTATGACGCGAGTCCAACTTCTCGACCCTAAATGTGAACTGGGTCTTCATCCTGATGGACTCTACGATATCCTCTACTTTCGTGGTGTGATGTAATCGTGACACATATGTACATCGTTATTCTTTAAATTCAATAAGATTCCTGGAATATCGAGTCACAGTACACCTATTACACATAGATCTTAACTTTAGTTAATAATGAATAAACTCACTTGTTATTGGATTTCTCCAAATCATTATTGTTCACAGACTGAAAACTTCTACATATTACTTGAAAGAAGGGTCCTTTAAAAGACATCAAAAAGACAAAACTTAATTTTCTCCGCCATTTCTTCATTCCCAACAGACACAACTGTAAACTTTAAGACCACAATATGTACGAAAGTTTCTTCGTTGTTAACAGCCGATCGTAAACGAAATGCAACAGAACGAAGGGAACTCTAAAAGCGTGTAGTTTTATTGGTAAAAAGAGCTACAGAAGGAAAGATTGGTACTCTTCGCCGGCAACAGGAGAAAATAAAAAAAAACCAATTGCCATCGGACGTGATCGGGTGCGGACATTTGGATTAATGGATTGTAGGGCAGACAGATAAAACGCTGTTCGATCGCTCAGTATAAAAATTAACAGTAGGTACAGGTGTAATTCGCAGCTATCTTTGAACTTCGCCTTTTGTTCGTGCCACAGACTAAAATATAACAGTGTGTACATTTCACAAATTAATTTTGTATACTAAGCTTGAGACTTCGTCGGGAGCTGCAAGTGCAGCTTAGCAAACTTACACTATTATAGTAAGTAACTTGGAGTTCTACAAAGTGTAAAATGACCACGATATTCTTTGTAACAAGAAAATTCAGTTCTTCTCGTAATCTTCTTAAATTCTAATTTGGAAAAGAGATAATAAATAGTATAAAATAATAAAAAAGGCTGATTTACAAAAAGCGTATCATTTCCCAGTTTTGGCACGGGAGGAAGTCACAATAACTTGAGGCATCTATTTCAGATCCATGTTCGTTGGTTGTTCTTCTTCAGTTTTTTATTTCAAACTTTAATCTTCTCATAGTTTTACAAGCCTGTTTTCTTAAGTATTCGTAAAAGCTTGTTATGACCCAGTTTGCTTACAAGGAAGAATATCATTCATAGCGGTGCCATAATGTCAAAAATGTACCTCAATTTTAAGCTGTTAACTGCATATAAACGATATAAGGCGAAAATAAGGTGATGTACATGAAAATGGCTGAGTTTGCCAAGCGCCTTAATATACGGAACTTGCCGCTCTTATGTACACCGCTTTTAACACATAATAGGGATTTAATACCGGAACGTAACCGCAACATTAATACCACTTCAATTAAATCTTGTGCAGACGACAATATCGTTTACTTCGAGGACGCGGAACAAGGGAACCGAGGAAAATTGAGGGAAGTAAGAATCCTTATGTCGATAGGAGTTAACTTCATGTTGGTAAGTGAGAAAAGGTATCCGAGGAAACTGGTTCTTAGGTTTTAGTTCATGTTCACGTTTAATTCCTTAGAACATGTTAATAGTAGAATTTAAAAAAAATACACGAATATGTGTATTGTTTTACCCGAATTAAAAAAGGAGTAGGTTCTCAATACGTCTGTATGTATTTTTTCAATGTATCTTGAAAAAATTAAAATACATATGCAAAGACACCGACTTCCGAAATGAAAGTAATTTTTCACTTTGTAGTGTTTTTTTTTTTTTCAATTTTTACTACTGCGTTTAATTCATACTGTGGCAATATTTATACAAAGTGGTGTACACTTAACCCTAGTTTAATATAGAGAGATTAAATATTGTTACAAAGATAGAAATATTTAAATTAATCCCACCAATCAATCTTTAGATGCCAGTCAGGTTTCAATGTAAAAGCGATAATAATATATCGAAAAACTTTCCCTAACTTTACATCCTGAAAAGCAATAAACTTTTATGGAATTTGAAAGTAGAAACTTATTTGTGACTTCGGCTTTGGTTTTATCTACTAACTTATACGATACGTATCTAATATAAGGGAAAACATATTGTTCTGCCTTATACTGGCACAAACTATGCGGAGTGGCAGGGTCGTTGATACACAAACTGTAACCTTGAATTCATCACAAGATTCTTTATCAAAAAAGTCGGCTGTTTTATAGAATAGTGCAATAATAACCTTCGCGGCCATTGTGCCCGCTCTGTGATCCACTCGGACAGCGGAACCTTAGTTGTACGGCGATCTTCAATCTCGACGACGATGTCCTACCATCAAACGTCCAGTAGCATAATCAGCTTAGGTACCTATAATGTTTCACTGATAGGACACAATCCTTCTCTCAGTGAGAGGCAGTGGGCCATAATCCACAACGCAGGCCCAGAGCGGGTTGGCAGATGTCACATGCCTTCAAATTGTTTGGTCCTAGGACATGCCGGTGTCCTCACGATGTTTTCTTTCACCGTTTTAGAGCAGTGGTGAAGAAATAATTTACACAAAGTGCCTGCTTGGGTACGATCTGCGATACGTAAGTCGCTGCTGTTATCACCACTGCTCTACTGCTCTGCTCGGGGCCGGTGTCCAGTGATATAATAAAAAGCTGCATTCGGTAAAAAAGTATATCCGATGAAAATGTATAACCTGGTCAGCAAGATTTAAGCGAGCTGATTGCTAGGGCGTACCGGACGTACATTTTAGTATCCCCACTTATGGAGGCTATTTCAATGCAACATATTTGCAACATAACCGTTTTAGCGAACAGATTAGTTTGCTCATACACAAACTTAGTTTGTGTTCGAGCTCTTTGTTAAGGAGATCGTCCGAGGAAGCAACAAATTACTATTTCCACGAAGACTGCTTGCGTTACAGTTAATATGGCTGGCACGGAATGATATACGAGACACTTGAGACATTTTGGTTTTGTCTCTGGGATTTTAAGGCATCTGCGATGTCGCTGATATTATAGGTAACCTAAGAAACTCAGTTATTTATAAACCGATTTTGGTGCCGGACGTAAAGAATAACACCATCCAATTTCTTCCTAGACTAGACTTAGGAACTTACTAGAGAATGGGCAGCAACGATCTCTATGCATGCATTTAATCACCATACTGCGATCGCTAACCGGCCTGTCAAGCGTGGTGACTATGCAAACCCCCTCACCTTGAGGGAGGCCTAAGTGCAGTAGTGGTAGTTTTTCGGCTGGGATGATGACGATGATATCCTATAGCATCGCATCGCCCACCCGCGACATCACTTAGCGTTATTTCTAACTATTTTCTTTTTGCTCGTCTACTGAGGGTCCGAGCGTAATGTTAAGTAAAAGATTTTGTAAAGAATTAACAAATGCAAAAATATGTTTACAAAATCGACTTAAAGAGTTTCAGAGATGAGCGTATTCAAACAAACAAAAACAAAAGCGTTTTAAAAGCTTCTGTATTAGTATATCATATATACGTTTAAACGAGCAATTCTTGTATATATATATATATATATATATATATATATATATATAATCTGAATCTCGGAAACGGCTCCAACGATTTTCATGAAATTTAGTATACAGGGGGTTTCGGGGGCGATAAATCGATCTAGCTAGGATTCATTTTTATAAAATGTCGTTTTATTATTCATGTTTTCAATGACCAACTTTATCGATAATCAACTTGAACATAAAATTATTATTTTAAACACAATTTACCAAAAAATACCGAGCAAAGCTCGGTCAACCAGATATTCGATTGCTAAAATACACAATACGGTCAAACTGTAGACTGGTTCTGCAAATTCAGCAGAGCCAGAGTCTAAGCTAATTGTTAATGGTTCCGAACAAAGGGTCCTCGTACATTACATGTATGGTCGAGATCACTAGTGCTATTAGCCGTTCAATTCAATTTCCATATTTATGTACAGACATGACCCTTTGTTTTTGTATTTTGCACAGATTATAATACTGAATAGATCCTTACAACTACACTACTGGAATTAATATGCGATTAATAACAACCAATATACCTAGTACACTAAGTTTTGCCCGCAGCCTCACCCTTGTGGCGGTCGAAATGAAAACCCATAAAAACCGTCTGCACAAAAAATACGTATGTATAAATGCCAAATTTCACGTCAATCTATCAACCGGTGTTGGAGTTTTTCAAACTTATCTATACTTCTATACTAATATTATAAAGCTGAAGAGTTTGTTTGTTTGATTGAACGCGCTAATCTCAGGAACTACTCATTCGAATTGAAAAATTATTTTTGTGTTGAGTAGCCCATTTATCGAGAAAGGCTATATACCACGTCACGCTACAATTAAAAGGAGCGGAGCATCAATGAAAAATGTTGCAAAAACGGGGAAAATGTATTCCTTTTGAGAGTTTCCGTTGCATGCGCTACATAAACGGTTAAAGTAACGCAAAAACCATGTATCACGGAATTGTGCCTCTTAAAAAGTTCTAAAAAAAAATCCGCGCGAGAAGATAGACATATGCATGTCTATCTATTAAGGTTGACTCACTATAACTCAAAAGGAGCGGAGCAGCAAAGAAAAATGGACGAAAACTAGTATAAACAGCCTACCATGTTTCCACTGCTGGGACATAGGCCTCCTCCCTGTGTGAGGGAGTGGGCTATAATCCACCACGTAAGCCTATTGTGGGTTGGCAGATGTCACATTTCTTTGAATTTTTAGTTCTAGAACATGCCGGTTCCACCACGATGTTTTCCTTCACCATTTCGAGAGAAGTGGTGGCGATATAGATGCCTGCTGAGGTCCAACCTCAGGACCTACGACACGTAACTCGCTCTGTATAATTTTATTTACCGCTACGGTTATCAGTTCTACGGTTTATATAGCCGGTCCATTGCCATTTCAGCTTGCTTATTCTGCGAGCTACGCCGACAACTTCGGTTCTCTGCCAGATCACCTCATACCGGATTCTATCCCAAAGAGAGACTCCAAGCATAGTTCGTTCCATAGCTCGCTGAGCGACCTTGAATTTATGGACCAGCCGTACCGTGAGTGTCCACATTTCAGCTCCGTAGGTTATAATAGGCAGGACGCACTGATTGAAGACTTTAGTCTTTAGGCTCTGCGGAATATGCGACGAGAAAACTCGACGAAGCTTCCCAAACGCTGCCCAGTCCAGCGGAACTCTTCTGTAAGCCTCCTTCTTAAAGTTGTTTTTACCAAACTGCAATTTACCCGAGGTAAACATATTCTCCAACAACCTTTAGAGCATTTGGGTACATGTCTTCTTAAGTGAAGACCGCGAATCGGCAAACGGAAGATAGGACACCCTCAGGCTAAGTGGAGCGACGATCTTCACAGAGTGGCTCGTAGCAGCTGGATGAGGGTTGCCGAGAATCGAGCAGAATGGCGTGAGATTGGAGAAGCCTATGTCCAGCAGTGGACTACTATAGGCTGATGATGATGAATCTTATTTATGCTAACATCTATTTTTGTATAAAAGAATATTGTAACTGTTTTATTTTCATTAAGTATGAAAATCAAAAGATCAACACAAAGTGGGAATGTAAATATATTTATTGAGTCATATAACTCCGTAATATAAATTCAAATATTGTTGTTAGTCGTTTGTTCGCGTAATTCATAAATACTTATTACGTTTTGAACAATGAGCCACACACAAATGTTTGCAGCTCTGCGATCATCAACTCTCGTATCCGAATGTCGCTCGACAATATGATTGGCAATTTACATTTTATTATCTTTTCAGGCAAACCGTAATTGGCTTTCTGTCCTTTTACCGTAATTAAACCTATATGAAGGCCTGCGCGTGTTTGCATAAAAACAAACAACGTATCAAATAACGAATTAGAATACCTTTTGTTACTTTAAGGTTTGTTAATGACTTAATTTCCAGTTATGGTGCCTCTTTATTTAAGTAGGAAATACTTAAGGTTTTTTTTATATATTTTTTCATGACGTAATTGTGACCAACTTTTACTATGCGGTCGTATTGCCCGTGAGTTTCAGATTGACCATCCTAATAGCAAATAATATTAAATACGAAAGTGAATTTGTTTGTTTATTTGTTGCGCTCTTATGCTAAAACAGCTGAACGGATTTAGATGAAATCTGTCACGTGGATAGACCTTGACCTGGGCTAGAACCCGTATAATATTTGTTTCCCGTTAGTAAGTACGTTGCCGTGGGATAATTTCCAACCTCCATGCAGACGATTTCGCGGGCAAAAGCTAGTAATACATAAATTATATATTTTACTAGCTGATGTTCGCAACTCCGTTCACATACACATTCGTCGTTTGACCCGCTTAGGGGATGTATTTCCTTTCGTCATGCACCTAGCAAATACCAAGTTGTTAGCCCTAACCACTGAAACAATAAAATATGAAAATATACGATGCTTACGTTGTGTAAACTAACGCCATTTTCTCACGAGAGTGAGGAACTACATGGTATTCTGTAGTTTTTGCCTACCCCCGTATAAAATCTTCATACAAGCACGCCGGTTGCGAGTACTACGCACCTTTACAACAACTAACTCACATTTCCATATAAATGACTAAATAAATAGATGTGAGTACTAAACTAACCCTCAAAATCACAAAAAAATTATGAATTGGATTATTCTTCAAATACGTTTGATTTTTATTTTCTTGCTCTACAATTATATTGCAGAATGAATTATGTGTCAGGCATCCAACCAAGACGTTTGAATGACTCTTGAATGTTCCTGCTTATGTCGGAAAGTATTCAAAGCTTGAGGTGTTTTCTTTTAATTACTTGCAATGACGTAGCATTTCTAGTGGCTTCATCAACTTGTTTTTATACTTAATTGATAAGTCGGCATAACTAATTGGATTAATAATAAAGTACCTTTTGTTGGGTTTAATGTGGCTTTCAAGCACAGATTACTAAGTTAAAATGCTATTTCTTACTATAAAACTATCGTGGAATAATTGCTCTTTCGACTAAAAAACACGGCTTGATTCGACTTGCTGAACATTTTCACCGAGCAAGTTTGCTGTGAAGCTCAAGTTTTTCAATTCGCGCTTCAAATTCAGATCTTTCCATTAACATTCAGTTGCATTAAAATATTAGTAAACTAGCTGCGTCCCGCAGTTTCGCCCGCATATGTCTTGATCCTGTGAAAACGTGACATAAATACGTTAGGTTTTGTCTTCCTTGTCATTTTAATTTTATGGAAACGTTCCAAATTGAATTTGAAAAAAGATAAGCTCCAGTTCAAACGAATTTCTTAAGATTCCAGACTCGCTGAATCGGCTGGAACGGCGAACCTATATTGGACCAAAATAATTAAAAAAGTTTGGCTCCGCGCAAAAGTTTTCACTCCCAAGTTATCATTTGATGGTACACACACAAACTTGAAATTGCATTCTTGGTTACCTCTAAACGTATGAAAACATCCGTATTCTAATTTCTACTTAAGATGTTCGCCAGGGGAAGCGTATTGAAAAATTCAAAGTTAACTTTCTAAAGTCGCGCGTCGGTCGGAAGGAATTTTAATAAAATATTTCAACTTTTCCCACTCCAACTTTACGTAGAGCGGAGCAAATAGCAGGTTTTATTTATGTTGGTGCTAACTTTGATGGGCCTAATTAAATTAAATATTTATATAGGCACGTAGTTGCGGAAGTATCTATCGTTACACCTACTCGTGTACATGTAATATATAACGGTAATCCCCTCAATATGTATCTGTATGTGGGTGTCGTTTACAGAGACATGGACCACGACATGTGTCCGTTACGTTGACATGGGGACAAACTACGAAAGTATACTAATCTCCGAGGCGAGGGTAGTTTTGATTCTTGTTTGGTAGTACAAGACTTTGATTCTCGAGAGGACGCGAGGCCTTCATACCACAGTTTCATTTAAATACGCCGTACTATTGCAAATTGGTGCCAACTTTGTTCAAAATGGCCGCAATGAATTTAAACACTCGGCAATATTTTATTGAATAGGTCCACCAGCTTGTTAGTGACACTGTATACCCGACACCCGATTTCCTGGAAAAAGGCTTTTGTATAGTTTTAGCTTTTAGTTAGCGTTAAATAAAATACCGACAAAAAGGCTGAGTGATTTTCTATCAAAGCCCGCCCAAAACCATTTAACGAATTTTGGGATAAAATGTTATACAACCTGGTTAATAATTGACAGCTATATAGTTTTTAAAACGGCAATTTTTTGAAATATAAACACTTTTAAGCTTAATTTTGTTAAGTAATTACAATTCAAACTTGTGCCGTTTTTGTATCTACTCAGACAAAAGTCGGTCACTGTGCGGAATCCATTTCCTGGATTAAGTCCACTGGCGATTTCCATGTAACGTGATTTCGTATTCAATTGAGTTTTTCTGTTCTTGAAATCTCTTAATGCCTATCCGGGATGAAATTTCAGAATAAAGATGTACAATTTTCTTCATGAATTCAGCTAGAAATACATTTTTAACATGTTATTTTTGAGGTTTTTAAAAAGCAAGAGGGTGGTTCGTATTCTTTTAATCCCACCTCTGAGTAATAAATTTAAATACATCTTGCACGTGTCACAACTTTGGCAAGGCATTAATAATTAATAACTAATTATGTTATTATTTCTATTAAATATTCTACACGTAAAATTAATCCTTTACGTAAAATTTCATAAAGTAACATATTATAAAGTTTACCAATCTAATTTGTGAGTTAGCGAGTTGTTCAAGAATATTATATCAACATCTTGACGGATATAAATTCGTGTTCATTTTGGGCATGTGTGAGTTTCCCCAGAGATAACACATTTACGGTGTAGTTCGATGGAAAACCCACGGTATTGGCTTAAGCTCATTGGCAGGGGAAAACCCAATTCCAGATAGCGAAAGGGTATAAAAGTTATAAAGGCTTTTAGGCGTAGATCGTACTTATGATACTATGAAATTAAACCTTCCTGGAAATAATGGTATTATGTCGTAATATTCGTCTTAACCCGTTTATAATTTCATGTTTGAATCATCCAGGATTGTGTTATTATTTTAATAAGTGTTCATTGTTTTAATATGTATTAAGTCAGGAGAAGGAATGCAAGAATGAATATAAGCAATTCTGTTATTAATATATGGATATTCTTTTCAAGAGAGGTTGTCGATAAAAGAAACCAAGAATATTTATATACAACAAAGGCTGGCAAACTAACATCACGGCGACGCTTGAATCTTCACCCATTACACCTTCTAGTTAAATAGCCAGCATAGCTATTCATAACCATTCCCTTTTCATTGGTACCAAATAGAACATAACTCAATGTTATCGTAACAGGCTAAATAAGGCTAAACGAACGAACATATAAAAAACTCCGAAAATTTAGTCAGTTTAAAAAAAAACGACCGCTTTCCTTCCGACAGAAATTTGCCGTTGAGGGCAAGGCAAATCTGAGGGGGATTTCTCGTAATTTAACGAACGTGCACAGTCTCTCTATCTCTCTCTCTCTCTCTCTCTCTCTCTTTCAGTGTAAATCTCCAAGTGTCCCCTACGTTTTTGACATTTGATTGTCGCCGAGAAGAGACTGCAATTAGACTTTAATTACAAGATTTGACCTTCAGGTTATTGAAATGTGTCCTTTTTGATACAATAGCCTGTCGAATAATTGTGAATAACTATGCTGGGGCCTATTTAATAAAACCGACTGGCGACAGGTGACAATTCGAAAATTTTACAAGATCTTTCCTAGTTTACTTTTTTCTTCATGAAACAGCACCTGTCGTGATAATTTAGTACATATTAACGTCTCATTGTCAGTAATACTAAATAGGGTCTGGTTTTAACAAAAATAATAGCAATCCCTAAGCAACAAAAGGTACAAGGAACTAAAAAACACGGCTTGATTCGACTTGCTGAACATGTTCACCGAGCAAGTTTGCTGTGAACCTCAAGTTTTTCAATTCGTGCTTCAAATTCAGATCTTTCCATTAACATTCAGTTGCATTAAAATATTAGTAAACTAGCTGCGTCCCGCAGTTTCGCCCGTATATATGTCTTGATTCTGTGAAAACATCGAGAACTTTATGTCATCATCATTTCAGCCGAAAGACGTCCACTGCTGGACATAAGCCTCTCCTAAAGGCGGGTGTTTGCCATAATCGCCATATTTGGTAGGAGGATTGGTGATCAGAGTATGGTGGTAAAATGCATTGAGAACGCTGCTGCCCATTCTCTAGTAAGTCCCTTAGTCGCCTTCTAAGATACCCACGAGAAGAAACGGGCTGGTGCTATTCTTCACCACTGAACTTGTATTAAACTTTATGTACCTATATATAATCAGGCTATAATGTTCCTACTGCTAGAACAAAAGCTTCCTTTCTTTGAGAGAGAGCGAGTCTTAAACTACCACGCGGGCCCAGTGCGGGGTGCTAGATGTCACATATCGATGTTTTACTAAACATCGATATCTAAGTCCCAATCTAGGTCATCATTTACCAATGTCCCAAATTTTATTCAAATCCGTTCAGTCGTTTTAATATGAAAATGTAACAAACAAACGACAAAAAATATTTTGTAAAAAGTTTAGATAAAATTATAAAAATGTTATTTCGGCGTCTGTTAATTTTGCTACTGCACAGTTGAAATAAGAAAATTGCAATACTATTATCACTTCAGAATTCTTTTGAATAAATATGTTGTTGCAGCGACCATGCAACCAGAGTGGCTACCTTATTAGCTAGATACCTCGGTTGCATCTTCTTCCTTGGTTTCGTCCTTCGCAGATCCTTGACCTACAAAGCTGAAGGTTTTGTGTTAAAC
Source organism: Aporophyla lueneburgensis (assembly GCA_932294355.1). Taxonomy (NCBI): domain Eukaryota; kingdom Metazoa; phylum Arthropoda; class Insecta; order Lepidoptera; family Noctuidae; genus Aporophyla; species Aporophyla lueneburgensis. The sequence continues at coordinate 16,338,827 of OW028754.1, forward strand.
CATCAGCTTCGTTATGGTTTTTTAAAGTTTCTGCGCATACATATTATTGTATGACTCACGACAATGCTTTTATAATCTTAAAGGGCACTAAATATTTTCTGAAATTAACCTGAGATTACCCATAAATTTTCTACAACGTGTATTTTTTAAATGCACGTACAATATTTTTCATTATGTATTAACAAATAACGAGAAATATATTTAAAAAAAAACTGTATCTGTCGATATGATATTCATCATTTTTCAAGTCTTCATTCCAGGGCCTGTAAACTAAACCGCTACACCGAGGCTGTACAGGTCGTGGTGCGCGTAGGCGGCCGGGCGATCCCGTGCTCGGGGGCGGGAGCGACCCGGGCCGACTCTAGTCCCGCGCCGGCCGTCGCTGCGAACGCCGCCTCTAGACTCCGTACGCTGCGGACCGCAACTTTCCCGTACTTTTCCACGCACGCTAGTGATGTGAAAATATCCGCGATCCGCGTAATGCACCGTATTGTTTGTGACACCGCCGTGTTGTGAATGAGTGACATCCTTTATGTGCCGCCTTTTATTACTGTTCGTGAATTTTATTGGCGAATAAATACGTTTAGTGAGTAATAAATTACTTTTTAACGCTGTTTTGTTTTTTGAATATTGTAATTGGGATTGCTTGATTTTTTTTTTGTTTTGATATTCACATTTTGGAGGTGGTGATAAAGGGTTTATATTGGAAGATAAATATAAGCCGAGGTTTGTGTTCATATAATTTACGTATTTCCTAAAATATTTCACAAAAGAATGTTACTTTATTTTTATTTTTTGTGTCTATTAAATAGCTTTCTAATGAATCCTTTGACAAAACCTATTCCTACGTTTGTCTCTAGGTTGGTAATACTACTACTCTTTGAAACATCACAAAGGAAACGGCCTGAAACCGTAACAAAATATACAAAAGAAAACATTTCAAAATAAGATTAACACATTACATTAAATAGATTAACCAAAAACCGTTTTAACACAAAAGGGTCTTAAAATCAACATTTACCATTTAATTCTTTACGCCACTGCTCGCAAATATACCGAGCTTCGCTCCTGAAAGGACTCATAAGAGAAGAAAAGGAGTGAGAATAATTTAACGAAAGATAATGAACCACTCTGTCAACACTCAGGGAACGTCTCGCACACACTCACACAGGCATTACTTAGAGTTGAATGAAATTGAAGACACCTCATTACCACTACTCTTTGCTATCACTTTTAGCAACACCCTTTAGAACATCCCACAAATCCGTCACCTCAGTGAACAGATCCGTGTCGAGATCCCGTAGTACCGCGAACGTAGTGCGAACGCCGTCACCCTCCGTAAGCGGCAATATCCCGCCCTCGCGCTGAAATTTTCAGCATGTTTTCACATACATTTTTATCTCGTAACGCAGCTAATATTAATGCACAATTAGGAGGCGATGTTTAATTCACTCATTCTTAAAAGGTGTCTCTGTGCTTTAAGAAAAGGGGGTGCTTTATGTACTTATTAAGGTTACATTTATTATTTAAGAACTGAGATGTAAAAGGGGTTAAAAGCCTGCTTTTACTTTACTACATATAGTGTCTTGTCGGGATTAAACAAAATGGCAGTTTACTTTAATTATTTATTTAAACTTCTCGCTCCAAATAAGGAACAATGGCGGACTTAATGCGTTAGGCATGTTCTACCAACGGTGGTGTAGGAATAAGATGGCAGGTGTTCTGCTTAACAGCTATCGGGACTGTTTTTTTCATATAAAAATCATCTTTCATGTGCCCTTATTCCAATTATTATTTAGGGTCGACCGTACGTACATTTTTCCATACTCCTCTATGACTCGTCATATCCGTAGTCACATCCTTTCTAACCATATAATAATTCACATAGTCCATCTGTCGTTTCTTCTGCCTTTCCCTACTCTTATAGCCATAGAGATTATACATACTCAAAAGTCACATTTTTTTGTAGGAAAATAAAATAAACAATTACACCAAATTCCCCTTATTGCAAGAAGCTGTCCAATTTATTGCTAGCGGATCTGGCAGCCCTAAATGTAGGTAGCTAGTTACCTAAATACATATGTATTGGGCACAGGCACATACATTTCACTCATCCAACTACAAAAGTAGGTGAGTAAACAAATTCAATGTGTAAAACTAAATCTGTCTGCGATAAATATTTCAACAAATTGATTGTCCAGAGCACTGGATACTCTCAATTAGAAGGTCGTAGATGTGTCTGTTTATTTATATATAGACGATATTAAATATAATTTTATTTTGATAACCTTCGTCAGCATTCAACTAAATCAGATTGTTTGAATATACTCATTTCTATTTATTCTTCTTCTTGAAAAGAAATCTTTTATAATAAATAAATAAAAATATTTTATTTTTAGGCATCAAGGCCCATATGGTGTTAGTGTATAGTAACTAGTATTTATAAATAAATATTTTGACAAATAGGTACGCAAAATAAAGTCCTAGCGGAATGAAAAAATAATGTGATTCTGCTGCGGTGAAAGAGGAGCTTCTCTAGCGTAATATCGCAGCTCTATAAACGTCAGAAATTTTATAATGAAATTAATTAGTAGAATTGAATAAACCTCTCTAATTTCTTTGAATTGTGAAATCTTACAAAGGCACATCGTAACACTATTACGCTTGGTCACAGAGGGGCCCAGTTTATTCGGTTATTTTATTGTGTCTTCATTAACCGTGTAATTTATTCTTTTAGTTTTTTTTATTACTTACATTCTTTACGTTATTACGTTGCTAGTTCCATTTTTGGATTATATTTATTGTATAAACGGTTGATATTTTTCGAGTATGCTTTGTAATTTTAATGAGACTAAGATTTTGGCGTTTTTGTTGATAACGGTACTGTAATATAGGTGGTCAAAAGAAAAAGAGTTCTATTCTATTAGTTCCGGGAACAAGATTTTCTGTATGTCATAAACATATTTTAAATAGTTTATTTACATTTAAATTATAATATGGATGTACCATTTTGTTCGATCACTTGCCATCCTGTAGGTAGTGACATAATTCCACCGCTGAAGAAATTTTTGACTTCACATCTAAAGGAGTAAGGTTAATATTAAACGAGGTCTATCATCTACTTATCGCTGTAAGTAGATGATAGACCTCGTTTAATATTAACCTTACTCCACTTAAAGAATTCTGAAGAGTCAGGTGGAAATCGGAGGGTGCAAGGTCAGGGCTACATGGTGGTTGTATGAACACTTCTCAACTAAGCTTTCTCAATTTTTGCTGACTAGCGTTGTGATGATGACAGACGACACCCTTTCAGTTGGTCAATTCCGGCCGCATTTCAGAGTTTATTGCTTGAATCACATTAGTTGTTGGCGGTAGAAATTTGAATCGATGGTTTTGCCTGGCGGTAAAAGCACATAATGAAATTAATGATGCCCTTTCAATCCCATCATACACACAGCATCACATTATTGTGACTTAATCCGCGTTTCGCTGCAATCATTGGAGCTGCACTGCGCTTTGACTATTATCTTCTTCGCAAGTTTTTGACGTAGGTGATCCACTTTTCAAAAATGGTTTGGTTTCACTAAGTTTGAATAGAGAATAGCAAATGAGTACTTAATTAATTAGGTTTCTTTCGGTGACCTCGTGTAGCGCCCTAATATCGAGTTTGTATACCGCGATTTTTTTTTTATGGGTCAAAACGGTTTTGTAATTAACCCCTAAATCTTCCGCGATATCAGAACTACTAAATATACTGATCTTGCTGTATCTTTATCATTAAAAAACTGAAACTGAAAACGCTTGCACCAACTTTGGGGTGCTCTTACTGACACTGCATTAGGTCCATAAACGTCATAAATATGTGTTTCGCGGCTTTTTTTCATTTGCCCTTTTTTTTAAATAAAACTTCAAAATGTATTAAATTTCTTCGTTAAATTCACTCATTTTGGCGGACAAAAAATATTTGACAAATGGCTGGAAATCGTAGTTTTATTTTATTTTAATAACTATCACCTATTTTAAGTGAGATTAATGGATTAGATCTATTTAATATCATGCCAGATACAAACAGTACAGTCAAAGAGATTTGACTACAACTTACCAATAAAAAACGAAATTCTTTACCCCGACCTTATTATACGGAGTAACGAATACCTACAATAGAAACCATAAACCAAACGTTTAACCAAAATGAATCTTGGGGCTTGCAATAACCATTTGTTTTAATTGTGGCCAATAAATTCAAATAAATGTATACCTACTATATATTTTACGGGCACCTCTAGCCAACAACAAACAGGCCGAGATAACCCCATCTCTTCAACCGTTATTACTTCTCAACTTATTTGCAAGTTATCTGTAGGCCGTACTATGAATTGTTCAACTTCATTTATTAAAACCGCGAGCCCAATATTGCGAGGCTTTTAAACAAAATTTTGCTATGAATCATGCCATTAAATGCGACGGTGAAAAGCCAACGTTCGTTACTACGGAAGGTTCTTGTGTACAATCTGACAGTTTTTGGCGGGTAATAAATTGGCACGAATAATTATATTGTCTTTTTTTTTCTCTCTGGTGTAATTTTTTAAGCCAAGATTTTTGTCGTTGATTGTTCGTGTCGGAGCTTGCATTTGTCTTTTGTTACAAATTGCTTTTTTTAAATAGGAATAGCGCTGCAGGCAGTTGGTTGATGTGGAATTGATTGCATTCAGTTTCCCTATTGATTGTGCTAATTGAATATGCTATTTTATTCATTTAATTGGGGTTTACAATAATAACCACTATTTGAAACAAGGAAATACATCTATTGAGTAAAAGTCAGAGTTTGGATATCTGCAGTATGACCGTTTTTAGGGTTCCGTAGCCAAATGGCAAAAAACGGAACCCTTATAGATTCGTCATGTCTGTCTGTCTGTCCGTCCGTCCGTATGTCACAGCCACTTTTTTCCAAAACTATAAGAGCTATGCTATTGAAACTTGGTAAGTAGATGTATTCTGTGAACCACATTAAGATTTTTACACTACAATAGAAAAAAAAACAAAAAAATTCGGGGTTCCCCATACATACAACTCAAACTCAAAAAGTTTTTTTTTCATCAAACCCACACGTGTGGGCTATCTATGAATAGGTCTTCAAAAATGGTATTGAGGTTTCTAATATCATTTTTTTCTAAACTGAACAGTTTGCGCGAGAGACGCTTTCAAAGTGGTAAAATGTGTCCCCCACCCCCCCCGTAACTTCTAAAATAAGAGAATGATTAAACTCAAAAAAATATATGATGTACATAACCATGTAAACTATCACCGAAAATTGGTTTGAACGAGATCCAGTAAGTAGTTTTTTTTTAATACGTCATAAATCGTAAATCGCAATTTACCTTTCATTCAATCAACTCAAATATAAAAATTAAAAAAAAAAAACATTTAAGTTCATAAGCATAAACCTTATACATAAGCCGAGGATCCCTACAGGTTTGTACGGAACCCTCGGTGCGCGAGTCCGACTCGCACTTGGCCGGTTTTTAGTATCTTTTATTCGATAGATCTCTTACATAGATAAACATCAACCTAATCATGTTATTACGGTAACTCTCTTATTTATTTATAGATATTTTAATACGAGTACAAGGGTCTAGTAAAAATTCGACATGTAAATAATGCGTTTCTTCGTAAGTTCAGCTCGTTCCTCTCGCATGTTTTCAATAAAAAAACAGCGGGAATTGAAATGTATTTTACATGATGCACATGGTGTATCATAAACAGTTGGGCATTGAAATAACATGATGCACACGCATCATAAACACGCGAGGGGTTAAGAAGATGCGACTTCTCCTTATCTATGGTGATCTTTTTCTGGTTTCCAAAGTTAGAATTTTTTTCCTTATATACCTATTAATTCGCCGGTATGCTCCTATTTGTTGGAAAACCATGTAAATATAACATCACGCCTTGATTTCCCAAAGGATTTGGCAGGGGTCGATAATTGCCACAGACTATGACAATTTTTACATTTCCGGGTACCATATAGATAGCGTAGTGGCCAATTTCAGAAGTCCGGGCAGCAGTTGAAATTGTCCTACTAAAAAACTCAATAACACTTTGGTTGACCCAGGATCAAACCCTGGGGGCCTCTTGGGCACAACAGCCGCGATTTCGACCACAATACCAACGAAATACTCAATTAATATTTTTCCTGATCCACATACTGATATTATGACAGCAAAGATTAGTTTTCTTTCTCCCTCTAATCATGCATTTTTCTCGATCCATTACCCGAGCTTTGCGGTAAAGCTCGCACTCATTAGGGAGATGACTATAGTTTCTTTATCTTACGCGAAGGGCGGTCATCCTACCTCTCGTAGTTTGAGAGATCATGGGGGTTATGTTTCTGTCACATATACCTTACCTTACCTTAAATAATCCCTTAATCGCTGCTTACGACTCCCAAGAGAAGAGATGGGTTACTTGTTCTAAACAAGAGGTAATAAAAGTAATTAAACAACTATGTAGGGTAATTTGGTTTAATAGCTTGTAGTATTTTTCTGTAATAAATGGGCAATTATTCTAAAACTTTTTTATAAACGCACGAAAAGTTTCCGTACCTAAAGGATAAATAATTAGTCCATTCGACGGAGGGGATAACGAAAAAGTCACGGTCACGTGCGAATCCTATTACAGGGTGACCAGCCCCTGATTTAAATATACTATTAAAGATATTTACTGCCCGCATTTAGAAAACAGCCTCTTCGCTCCCGGAATTTTGGCAACAGATGGGGAGGCTAGGAATTTCTAATACCTTCATAAATTCAAGCGTCAATATCTTAAGCGTTGAGTGACGTTCAGAAGGTTGTAAGTTCAAACTTTGCCATATTAATCAATCGTGTTGAGGACGTGGAGGTCGAAAACGAATATCAATCACAATTACGTCGGTATTATTTTTAATAACTTTATAAAACACACGTAGGTACGCAGGTACCTATCGATCATTACTTTCATGCCTGTTCACATAATTTTGATGTATTTTTTAGGAAACAATTGCTGGCATTTCCAATTCCGCATCAAGCAATGTGAAGTTTCAATCCCGGCCAAGAGAATGTTGTAACAATGAATCCCGATTAAACTTTTCTGTGACCCAAAGAACTCAACACTCGAAAGGGTTGGAGTAGTTTCAACCTGTATACCGAAGTCCGATTGAAGCAATTGATTTAAACTCACGACTAAAGCCATTTACTCCTCACACAATGGCCACTTGGTTTCGGAAGTCATTCCGGATTCCGTATACATAAATCTAATATTGAAATAAGCAGATTGGGAAACTGCAGTTCGCAAACACAGTGCCACTGCACTGTTCAGAGTTTAATGTAACTATGAAATGGTGGAGTTCTGATATGGACTTCGAATGTTTGGAATACATTATTGGTGTTTGATAGTAAGTTTTGCATAGAATTTTGTTTGCTATTATCTTGCTATTTTCTTATGCAAACATAACACTCCACTACACCAAACAAGGGGTTGTTTTTCGGAGTTATTTCTACCAATAGGCAGCTGATCTGTGAAGGAGTCACGGTACAATTAAGTTACTTGGTGTCCACAAAAAAAAAAATGCGTAGGTACCTATGTAATTTGTCTCCAACGGCTGATAAATGCTTTACAATTATTTTACATTGATTAGTCACGTCGTCGTCGCTGCCGCGTTCTTATATTTCGTTCGCTCTATTTCCTCACGATACAACATAGACTTTATACTAACGACGTATGACCTCGAATCCTGTAATTTATATGTAGATTGTACGAGCCAGAGAGCCAACACGTTCGTTGAGCCTTTGTCAAAAGTGACACAGGTAAAAAATGACATTCTTTTGAATTTGCTTAATTGCCTTGAATTAAATTCTGTCTAATTTGAACCCTTTGTCAAGTTTAAACCAACGTTCCGTAATCCGATATATCTCGTGCATTCGATATACTTCAGCTTTATAGGCTATGTTTTGTTGAAGGATTTCGTTATGGGGCTTGATATGAGTACCCACATAGGTAGAACCAGCGTTACCTTCCACTCTACAACTAGGTGGAGCTTTAAGCCAATTCTCGTTATTGTCAGACCAAACTAACGTGATTTTCAAACACCATATATCACTAGATTTAAATCCTGAATTAATTATTCGGCGAAATTCATCCAGATTTAATTACTTTTTTTTTTTTTCTAGGATGGGAAATCATCAAATAACTTCTCCCGCTGTGGGCGGAGCGGGAGGGCGTGTCAGACTTTTACTGACTAAAACCCAGCCGTGTTCCATCAGTTGCCCATGTGCCAGGGTCACGGTATCTCTTTCGAACAATCACGCGACCCCGGCAGGCTTCGGTCCTAGTAGACCCCTACACTGCTGCTGACATCTCTTTGAGGCGCGCGTGGAACACTACGCGCCGTCGACCCGAGCTTGGTCCTTACCGGGCGGCGAGCTACCCATTGCTCGCCACCCGCAAGCTCGCGCCTACGGTGGCCGGGAGTCCGCTATCGACTCCCGACGCCCGGGGCGTCTCCTCCTGCGGCGGCTAGGGAGGTGAGGGCGCAGAGACTGCCACTCCCTCACGCGCCCCGCCTCCTCCTTCGCGAGCATTACTGCTTCGCAGAAGGAGGTGACGGCTTCCCATTCCCTCTCGCTCCGTACCATGGCTCGCACCAGGGCCGGACGCGAGAGGTCGCCGCCGCCGATCGCCTCCACGAGGACACGGCGGTGCTCCGCCCAGGCAGGGCACACCTCCACCGTATGCTCCACCGTGTCCTCCAGACGATCCTCGCAATGGAAACACCCGGACGTATCCTCTCGCTTTATTCTGAACAGGAACCCACCGAAGCATCCATGCCCGGTGAGAACCTGCGTCAGGCGGAAGGTGAGGACGCCGTGACACCTCTCTATCCACTCCTCAAAGAGGGGACTTACCGCCGCAATTGTGGCGTGCCCAGCACTGGATTGCGACAATCGTACCCGCCATGTCGCCATGAGATCACACCGGAGCTCTGTCCGCCGTGCCGCGATTTGTCGCGGCAGCGGAGTTTCGCCCCGGCGTTTCGCCTCCTCGCGCCACTCCCACATGTGGGCGAGGACCTTTGCCTCCAGATCCCATGGCGGCACTCCGGCAAGGAGGCTCGCCGCCTCGCAGGAGACCGTGCGGTATCCCCGGATTAACCGGATAGCCATGACCCTCTGGGCCGCACTCAACCGGAGCGCTGGGCGCAGCCTCAATGAGGGCGCCCACACCGGTGCCCCGTAGAGGGCCATGGACCGCACGACCCCCGTGTAGAGCCTCCGGCAGGAGGCGTTTGAACAGATTTAATTACTTCGCGAGGTATTTCCTGCATACTATCCAGTACCTAGTTGTATAATTAAAATAGTTTTCAGCTACAGTTAACCCGATCAAGAGTATTATACCAGCTTTATATTTCGATTCTTATTTCAGAAACTTCCTTAACGGAAGATGCCACGAAGGACAAGCAGATGATTTATTCCGTGATACATCTCGTACATATTTCATGGCAAAATCATCGTAAGAACAAATAATCCTACAAAAATCTCAGGTGACGGGATCCTGGGGTTGGTTTATAACGACAAAATGGCGGTAATAAATATTTGTTATTGCTGCGTCACTGACACGCACAAAGATCGGGAAGTGTGAATGATATAATGGAGTTGCTATAACACTGTGGTTCTGTACACACTTATTTTTATTGGGCTCTTGGCCAAGATATTGGCAATAGCCATTCACATCTACGAATGCTTATTGATATTTATTTGTCAGGCACAAGAACCTATTTGATATAGCGCCTCTACGGAAAAAGTAAAGGCTGCTAACACTTTTAAATATGATTTTTAAAAATAGAATAACTAAGAATCGCATTCTAATGCAGAAGCACGGACAGTCACAGTAGCGAGTTGAATATTTTATCTACTAACGAGAGTTAGCTATTAGCTGTTCTTGACTTTTAAATGCAAATCCTCAAAACTATAGTCTGAAATACTCTAACTTTGACTAAGTAATCTTTCGCTCGTCTCTTATTCACAGCAATCTTGATTCATTACTTCGGATTTTATACAACTTCATTCGATTTTTTTGCGAATATAACGAAAATATATTTTTATTTTCCTTATTATATCTTAAAATAACATGGTAAGGCCAACATGAAAGCAAATTGATTTTATTAATAGCAGAGCCTGGGGGCGAAATGTCCGTCCACGTTACCCGGGCGGGGCAAGTAGATATGTGTGACAATCTGAATTCACAAATAAGTGATTAAATTTCTGCGCCTTCCGACATGGTATGTCGTAAATGGAATAACACGAGACAAATTACTCGAGTAAATATAAACAAAAGGGTTGAGGTGTACGGAGAATTTGTGCAATTTTTGTCTTTTAATGTTTGGGACAGTCACATACCGCACCTGCCCCCCTAGCCAAGTCACAAACGTTTACCGTTCTACAATCGCTAACGCCTCAGTGTCAGCGATTGTAGAAAACGATAAGTTGGTAGCCATGTTGAAGCGCCTGAGTCGGCCGCTCGTTCTACAATGTCTTTAGAAAAACGACACATTATAACAAAGGATTTAGCGTTGAACATTAAAGAAACGATAAAAAATCATTCTATCATTTTGAACGATGTGAATTTGGCTGCGAATTTTCTGTTCGTTTGTTCTAACCACGTGACTTAACGTTGAGCGACTAGCGTTAACGATTGCAGATTATCAACTTGGCTAGGGGTGCTGTTTTCCTTGTTTTGGATTTAGACCTCTCACAGGGAAACGGTACTTTTAAGAAGGAAGATTTGGCCTCAGTTGTAAGTTGTTAGAGATAAACGAATACTTTATACAGCTTAGAAACTACGCACTTGACTGTTCTTATCTTTACGAAAAAGGCCAAAACCTTTTTCGTAGCCTCGTGCAAACAAGATTGAATCCAGTTTTTTTTTCTTTAAATATGCAGGACAATTGAGCAAAGTACTCTTTTATACGTTGTGGTTATTGGCAAAAAGTATGTATGCTGGCAGACCAAATATACCAAAATTAAAATGATTTTTATTTGAGTGGAATTTTCAGTGGTTACAATCTACTGTGATGAACAAAGAAATATTTATAATGTGGCCGGGCATGGGGCTGCGGGCATTGCGGTAAAAGGACCAGCAGGTAAATACCCTTATATAAAATTTACAGCAAGAAGAAAAGCTAGAAATCTTCCATAGTGATGCGCTATTCAGATTTCCCCCGGGTTCTGTAATCCTCTTACCCGGTTTCAATTTAAAATTTATTCTCAATTCCAACACGTTTCAAATCATGGATATCATGACACGGGCACGTTTGAACTTAACATTTTTCTGCTCGGAAATGAAATATAGTATTAGCATAAGCGCTCATCTTGTGGAGATTTAAGTACTTTATTCCGACGCGGACGTTTGCTATATGAGAGTTTGACCCTCTAGGGAAATTTATTTAGAAAAATCTTGGTTATGCATGAAGTTGAAGTTATTTTATGAACCTATAGGTTTCTTATCGCTTATTTTTAGCACCTATAAAGCTGATTCAGTGTGTTAAATTTTACAACTTCCGTTCTATATAAGCCAGAAAAATCTGTATTAAACGCGTTCATACTACGCAGGCAGACAACGTCGCATTTCAATTAGTTTTTCGTAATTATTTTATGAAGTTTAAATCAAATTAGGTTTTATTTTAGCCAAGCACTACTTCTTTGTTATTTATAAGTTTGTATGTATTTTTTTAAAGTTATTTTGGTGTTTGCTTATAAAAATCAACATATTGTCATTAATAAGGAACTACTTATTACGATTAAATGTTATAATTGAAGAGTAAATCTCAAAAATTAAAATAAATAAGAATGATCTAGTGCTTGTTTGAAACAAAATTTTCTTAAATTTATGTTTAATTTAATTATCTAGAAAAAAATACTACTAGAAACGCGACGTTGCCAGGTACGCAGGATGAACGCTTTTAAGTTGCTGTCGGTTTCACTGAATTTTTCAACTAATTGTTATTCCTCGTAAACGTAAAACCAGAAGTTAACCTATAAACAATTCCAGGACCGTTTTTATTGCAGTCGGAACTGTAAGCAATCTGCAAGAGATATGCGCTTAAAAAAATCCATGAATATCATAATAAAGTCGAGGCAAAATTAAACGGTTATAAAATGGACGCAGCATAATGTTGTTCTTATTACGTTCCGTAGTAACCGTTCCGGATGGGTATCCTGAATGGTTACTACGAAACATCGCTTTGTAATTATATGGAATTTAATAACAACGGATAAAGTAATAAGGTTTTACATAATTACTTTGTTTGTAACATAGAAGTACTTGGAGTTTTGACAGACTGATAAATAATCGACAGTAGCCGTTACATAACGCAATAACGTATTCTCTCTTTAGAACCTACCTTTTCTTCTGTAAGCACACAGCCATTTTCCTCAAATGCCTAAGCCGAGACCAAAGAAACACAGTAAATAGAGAATGACACGTTAGTTCCAAAAAAAAGGGGCAAAATATTCAATGAAAGTGGAAATAAAGGAAAGGGCAAAGTCATACGTATATTAGTGAAGGTTTCAGCGTATGCCGTGGGGGCGAGATAACGTCGGCGCCCTTAAGAGCCTATAAAAATGCTAATGGGATGAAGGTGATGTGTTTGAGAAGAAAAGGAACATTGGAATTGTACGCACATCTTTGATTCGTAACTCATACCTACATTTGGACGTCGATTTAGACATCTTGATTGAAAAAGGGTTTTCGCTACAACTGAAAAAGAAAACTGAACTCTCATAAAACAGCAACACAACACACAACATCACGCCTTTAAAACCATAAAGATTAGGCAGAGGTATTTAAATTGTACACACATTTCACCAGTTGTGTTTTGCAAGTTTTCAACAAGAGTTAGAGTTAGTCTTTGGTACAATTTTAACACTATTTAACATTCAAGTCTAATTATGTTATACCTCTTCAAGTAAGAATTTGAGCTGTCAGAAGTCCTTCAAATTAGGTAGGACGGTCAAGGTTGTCTGGTAGAGATAGCTTATAGCAATAAGACCGCCCGCTTCAAATTCAAATTCATTTATAAGTGTGATTTTTGGTACATTTTACATGAGATCTTAATAATAAATAGTTCGTTCCTCAAAAATCTACCTTAAAGGTTTATACTCTTTAACGTAATTAGTTATTATTATAAAAAAAAACAATCGGTATACTTCATCTATATATTAATACGTGAAGCGAAAACTTTGGATCCCTTTTTACGAAAATTGGGCGGACGAAGGAGTATGAAATTTCGGACACTTATAGTTTATACAGAGAAGAAGTGACGAATGCTAATATTTTTTTTAATTATGCGTAAAAATACATTATTTTCAATAAATAACACGTTACACACACTACTATTCATTACCGTGTATTTAATACACACATGCACAAATCGAGTATATATTTGTTTTTGGTGTTATTTGTCTATAGCCTTACTGAATGTCAAATATAATTATGGATTACGAAATTACGAAAGTTTATTGTCGAAATCTGTGGTCCAATCGAGAATGTCTGTCTTTAATATTTTGTGTCTATAGTCTTGCTGAATATGTCAAGTATAACCATAAGTAATAAATATGACAACATGAAGTAAATGCTGTTCTGTCACCTATCAAAACTGTAATCTTATGTAATACTTTGAAATAATCTATATAATGTAGTAATACGTGAAGCAAAAACTTTGCACATCGTTGTACGAACATTGTGCGAACGGCGGTGTATGAAATTTGGCACATTTAAAGTTTATTTGGAGAAATAGTGCTAAAAACTAATATTTGTATATATTAACGAATAATGGTCGAGTTTCGACCTCTGGGCGACCACTAGTTAAAATAATTACAAGAATACACAAAATAACTGAAGTAGGAAAAAACAAGCAAAATATTAACAATTGAATATACATACAAAAATGAATGGAATTAAAGATACATTGTCAAAATTAAATCTTCTTATATATATAAAAATCTTGTGTCACGATGTATGTTGCCAATAAACTCCAAAACTACTGAACCGATTTCAATCAAATTTCACATGTACCCGTATTTTGGTCTAACTTACTGGATAGGATAGTTATCATCTCAATTATTCGCTTATGTCGTGAATGTAAACGAATAAAATGTATCAATTAATTGTTTCTTAAGCAAGTGTTTATTTACCGCCATCTATGAGAACTTCATAAAACTAAATATAGTTTTATGAAGTTCTCATCGATGGCGGTGTACGTTGATTCATCAATAATATTGTTTGACATCTAGGTTACAAATACACCCAATAGATGGCGCTGTGCACAGAACACAAGAATATAAATTCCTTAGAATATAAATTCTATTACTTTATTTCACGTAATATTTATTTATGTTCATGATATAACCGTATTATTGTAATGGTTTGTGACTGATATTTTTATAATTATACTGCGTATTATGTTACAATATTATTACCATTAATAACAAAAAAAAAATTGTACTATTTTTGTTAGGGAATTATTAAAATCTTGGCGCCAAATTTTAATCAAAGTTTCGAGATCTGGCCATCAAATTCTATCAAGTCTCCATCTCTGGTTTGAATGTCCAAAGCTTTGGTATCTCATTCGTTCTCGAGACCTCCTCTGAGCGTAAGCAAAGCTCCCTCTCGAACCATCGAGACCCACTATTTCGAAAAATCGAACAATCGATTCTTCTCGAAGCATGCGAACTAGAACGTTCGGGAAATTCAAGGTTCAGGTATAAATACTGGCGCCGAGTGTCACCGCAGTTCAGTTCCTTTTTAAACGAGTGAATTAATACTATCTCCCGGAAAGTGATAGTCTCAGTAAAATCTCAGTGCAAGTCTTAGTACTACTCTCTGCGTCAGTCTCTACGTAAATATACCTGTGACTACGTAAATATATATAGCAGTGGGAACAATATAGGCTGATTATGATGATCAAGCTCTTCTAGGTGAAGAGACAGTTGAGCTGCTGAAGAGTTTGTTGCGTCAGTTTTTCTTCCCAACTTGCCGGGGGACTGTCTTCTTCCCAACTAAAGCACTAGGAAGTGGTGAAGGGCGGGCATTTTGGGAACTGTCTTATGTAATTTTGTCATTCGAAAAGTGCTGATTCCAATCTGCAGTCCAATCTACGGAACAATGAGATCGCTTCGGAAAGCCTCTGATGCTCCCAGGAAGCTTCTGCGCTTTTAGGCGGAGCTAGACTGGCTTTGTTAGCCAGAATAAAATAAATATAAAAAAGACCCTCATTCTAAGTGCGAAAAAGGGAGTCCCATCATAACCGAAAAGGAGACAAAATCATGTTCAAAGTTTCCGTTACATAGGCACATCTATACTTAATATTATAAAGCTGAAGAGTTTATCGAAGCGCTAATCTCAGGAACTAATGGTCCGAATTGAAAAAATATTTTTGTGTTGGGTAGCCTATTTATCGAGGAAGGCTATAGGCTATATAAGATCACGCTACGGTTCAAAAGAAGCGGAGCAGCAAACGAAAAATTGACTAAAACTGGCAGGCGATTCGTTGCGACGGGAAGGAGAGCGAAAATTTGACGCGGACGAGGTCGCGGGCAAAAGCTAGTAAATATCTATGTCCAATAACTTATAATTCAGGAATTCGTCAATAGTGTAATAGCTTTTTTCAAATAATAGACGTCTTAATTTATTTTTAAATTATAATAATATTTAAGTCCTTAATTCTGTTTGGTAATTTATTAAATATTTTTGGAGCCATGCAAAATATGCTTTTGTACATCAAGGCGGTATTCGATGGTGGAACCAATAATTTATGTCTAAATTCTTGTCTAATCATTTTGTAGCGATGTTCAGAAGCTTTTCTGAATAGATGCATGTTCTTTTTAACAAATAAAGCAGTCTCAAATATGTATAGCCAAGGTAAAGTCATTATTTTTAACAATATAAAATATGGTTTGCAGCTGTCAGTTATTTTTATACCGGTAATAGCTCTAATGCATGTTTTTTTGCGATTTGAACACAATGTCCTTATTGCAGGAGTTACCCTAAAACATGCCTCCGTATCGTAGTATAGAATCGACATATCCATAGTATGCAGTGACTACCGCTGCTTGATTGACAATTTTATTTATTTATTTAATCACAAAAGAAAAATTCTTTAGTTTATATAAAGCATAAGCAAACTTACAATATTTTTAAATTAATATTGAAGTAAGTTGTTTCCACTTAAGTTGATTGTCGATTGCTAAGCCTAGAAATTTTGTATTTGCAACTTCTTCAATTTTTTCATTATTAAAGCTTACATAATATTTGTATAACTTTATTATTACTATGACCTCTATTTATATTTATTCATCATCTGCTTAGCCTTTTTAGAACTATGTTGAGGTCGGCTTTCAGTCTGTCTGGATGTGGCTAACCAGACAAGTATTTTACATTAAGCGGCTGCCTATCTGACCACTACAACCATACAACCTGGAAATACGATACCCCTTGCTAAGACTGGTTGTTGGACTGGGGACGACCCGTAACGACTGTTAAAGATCCACGCCTGACAGCAGGTACCCACAGCTTAACGTGGTTTCCGAGATATGGAGGAGTTGGTATTTGAACATGGTCACCCATCCCCTGTCCCATCGCGGCAAGTGTACCCTGTTCAATGGACCTTTGCGGTTGTTATTACCTAGCCACAAGCCCTTTTATTTAGTAACTAGCTTTTGCCAGCGGCTTCGCCCGCGTGGAGGTCGGAAAATATCCCGCGTGAACGTACTACCGGGATAAAAAGTAGCCTATGTGTTAATCCAGGTTTATTTTTTTTAGCTCGAAAGCGCATTTTCATCCTACTTGCTTCAAATTTGTCGTCACTGCTCGGCTCCCATGTGTCTCAGCGTTATGTTCTATAGCATATAACCTGCCCAGCAGTATGGACTACAATCGTACCAAGTTTGGTTAAAATCCCTTCAGTAGTTTTTGACCCATGCGTGCACATACAGACAGACAGACAGACAAAAAATTTACTGATTGCATTTTTTGGCATCAGTATCGATCACCATTCATCCTCCAATATTAATTTTGAATATATTTTCAATGTACAGAATTGACCTCTCTACAGTTTTATTATAAGTATAGATATTTAATGTGTCTACAATAAAGTATGATTACATTTGTAGGTCGTAGCTTTGACTACAACGACCAGACCTAAAAATATTTTTTTAGATACGTCCAGTTATCAAGTAGGTATACAGGTATAATCTATATGTAAAAGAATAGAATGTATTTTCGTGTACCTTTTTCATTCAGATAATATTATAATAAATACACTAAAATAACAACATCTTAATAATTATATTTCTTCAAATTACTTGAACAAATATTTCACAAATAGATCCTCATTTAAAGAATAGAAACGAGAAATTCTTCGTTCATTCTCATATAAGAGAATAGAAGGTAAATAATACAAACGTAATTGAAAATATATTTCGAAAAAACGTTAGTAATAACAGCACGTTATTTTATTAACAACGATTTTTCGAAATATATTTTAATACATATAATAACAAACAAACAAACCATATCAGATATTCCTGAATAATAATTTACCACATAATTTTTTAATTAACTAATCGACCTTTTCTCAGATTTTCTGGTACAGCCATCAATTTTTTACTCAAATTATTTTTTTTTTTTAAATTATGCCTCTGTTTAAAAGCTTGAAACTTTTCCGGGAGGGAGCAATTGTTTTCTCTGAGGAAATTGGGTAAATATTACACGGTATTTTTACCCAAGCCCTTCGCCAGGGCCACGCACCGGCCGCGGTTCTGTGGGGTCTTTTTACAAGCTTTTATTTAACTTGCGATGTTTGCATGTATGTGTGTTCGGGTGTACTACATGAGCTCGACAAATGAATGTGCGAATAACACTTCTGCAACAAAACTGTACTGCAACTCACCATAGTTCGAATGCACGCTTGTAAGACACACTCGAGCTCACATAGTACACTAGTTTAGGTTAGGTTAAAACCTAAACTAGTGGTGCTAGAAAGGACTAGATTCAGTGTGTTCGGCACGAATCTCTGAAGTGAAAATAGAACCACTTCACAATACACAATTAGGCTCAAATTTGGTATAGGTACGTACGTATCTTTGGTGACAATACAAAATATGGTATCATGAGTTGTTCTGATGATGGAGCTGGAAGACAGTCGTGAGAATTTTTTAACTAAACAAGATACCCATCGAAATTGGCCTTTTTTTTTTGTTTTATGTGTATTGATTTTTCACAGCTTCAAGAAAATTTTAAACTTGAGTGTATAGTTTTAATTTCAACTCGATATCTCTACGCGTTCCCGAGATAAAGGCTCTTAACAGACGGACAGACGGACGGACAACAAAGTGATCCTAGTGTTCCGTTTTTCCTTTTGAAGTACGGAAGCCTAAAAATACAATCCTTTTATTGCATCCGTGTTGTGTTTGACTCCATTCACATGGCAATTACCAATAAGATATTTTGCAGACAAAAATTGGGATGTCATGTCAACATCCCAGTGTTCATACGGTTATAAACAATTGCAGTGTGAAACTGCCATGTGCTCCCAAATTTTTTCAGTAAAATATCATACTGTTCATCGCCTTGTGAGGCTGACCTTTGTGTACGGTTCGGTGAGTTTTTTGTTAGCTTTGATTTTCTATTTACCTTATGAATCGATAAAGCAAACGTTTCTTGAAAACATACCAAGAAGCATTCTGATCATTCGTCCGCCCGCCTAGTGTCTCTGCAGTAGTGGAATCCATGGCTTTAAGAAATTATTGCTATCTTCACCATCATTATCATGGCCTGCCTCGTTCTACCTACTTCTGTATTCCTAGAGGCCTCCTTTGGCATACCTAGAAGGTACTTATTTCGTGTCCAAACCACGTATAAATATGATGGCCGGTTATATATTTTTTTTCATAAATAGGCTGATTTTTTTTTTTTTTTAAATAACCAATAAACTTCTCCCAAAATCATGTTCGGAATACGTAGTTACAGTTCATGCGTCGATGTTCCTGCCAATCTTATTGCTGTCAAAAACTTGGTATCGTTGTCTACGATAGATTAGGACTACAGGGATCAGTCCTCTGGGCACATAACCTAAGTTTACCACCGTGGTAATTTTAGTGGAGGCACGTAATTGGAAATTAGGTACGTCTTGTACGTGACTATGTATGCATGGACTTGTTGAAGTAACCTATTTATAAAATGTAGGTTTTATTCGTTTTATCGATTACTTAGATCAGGGGTATGTTTGTTATGATATTGTGTCGTCATTAGATATGTACATAAGTACGCACGGCCTCACGTCAAGCTATAGATTTCCAGTATAAGCTGACATCTCATTGTACGAAAAGCCATGCGAGGTCAGCCAAAACTGGAAATATATAGTTTGACTTGTAGCTGTGTGTACATAGCACACCTATGTATAATTCTGTTTGCTAGTAACAAGGATGGGCGTGGCGCCTTGAAGCGATCATATAATCCATCAATACTGCCTAATTGATCGACAGACAAAGACAATAGATTATGAAGCCACTGAATATACATATGTAGAAATATTACTAGAAACTATAGATTCCTACGTTCTTTAAGGGGATTCTGAGGTGCCCTATGAACGTAAAAAAAAACTCAATGCTAATCGTCCAAAATAAGCTCAATGACCTGAGGTTTGGGGCTAAGTTATAATTATGGATCACGTAAAGCACGTTAATCCGTTGTGTCTGGCTGTCCGTTGTGGATCTTTGACAGCCGTTACGGGTCTTTAGAAGATCGAAAGTCTGTAAACCAGTCTTACCAAGAGGTATCGTATTATCCAGTAACTGGGTTACGGAGCTCAGATAGTCCATCCAAGTAAAATACTGGTGTTCAGCTGCTTTCGGTTAGACTGGAAGCCAATCCCAATATGATTGGTAAACGGCTAAGCAGATGATGATGAAAAAAGTCAATAACCCGTTGTACTATACAATACGGTTTTAATTTTGTTTGAGAAAAATCGAAGTTCTCGCAGACGAAGTCGTCTCAGCGCAGTATGTAATAATTCCACATGAATTGATGTTGCTGCTCACACAGTTTGCATAATTATAATTTTAACTCCATTATGTAGCCTAATGTCAACCGCGGCCCATGAAAAATGTCATCTATTATTAAAGACTGTGAAGGTTAAAAAGTTAAGATATAAACGCCCTGAGACAGCCGAGGGCGGCGCGGCAGACCAGAAGGTGACGGGATGAGCTGGAGAAAACGCACGACCAGGGTTCGACTTTAGTTCTGGATTGAAAGAGTTGGTAGTTATGGGCAGAGGCCTTAGCCCAGCAGTGGGTTGATGCGGACTAACAGTAAAAGTATACCTAAATGGAGACAAGTAAGAGATAACTTCGTCGACCCAGCTTCCTTGTCCTACCAAAGACACGGACATACTATGCAAAAAAAACACTTATGAAGGAGCACAGTTTTATAACAGTTTATCATCCCATATAAAACATGTAACCTCTTTCAGCGGTTTTAAATCAAAACGAGCAAATTACGTAATTGATTTGTTTGTAAATAAAACTGTTGACCGTGTAACCCAACAAAATTAACCAGAAAAAATGTTTATTGTAAGTGTAATTTAGCATTTATATTGATGTCCATTACCTAGCATATTTTTATTACAATATGCTATCTCATATTCTCATGTAAGAGGTTCTTTGTATTTGTGAGAAAACAGTATTTAAACCAACTGTCATTCAAGTACCTACTTTCTATACCGTGAACACGAACTTTTTACTTGATTAAAAAAATCCGAATAGCTCAATAAAATAAATGGGGAAAGTCGTTTAACAAATTCATTTTGTCAGCAAATTCAGCTACGTAGTCAACCGGAAATGTGAGATAAGGTAATACTTCCAGTCATTTGTCAAATAGATATGTTTGGTGTTTTCCTTTTGTTTGTTTACTATACGTTGACATCAAGAGAGGTAGGTACAACGCAGGTAAATTCTATCCTACTTATGTATATTATGAAGTCGAAAGTCTACATTTATGTCTGCGTATTTGTCGAAGCCAAATTATTACATAATCATTATCATCATTTCAGCCTAAAGACGTCCACTGCTGGACATAGACCTCCCTCAATTTGGGAGGGGTTTGCTATAATCGCCACGCTTAGCAGGCGGGTTGGCGATCGCAGCATGGTGGTACAATGCATAGAGAACGCGACGGCCAATTCCCTAGTAAGTCCCTAAGTCGTCTCTTATGACACCCATGGGAAGAAATGAGATGGTGCTATTCTTTACGTCCGGTACCACACGGAATTAGATAATAAATAAATTAATTGATACTAAATAAAAGTTTATTCAAAGGCGTGTGACACCTGCCAACCCGCACTGGTCCCGCGTAGTGGATTATGGCTCACTCCTCCTCACTGAGAAGATGCCTGTGTCCCAGCAGTGGGAACATTCTAGGCTGATTATGCAAATAAAACTTATTGGAAAACTACAAATTGTGGAACATCCAAATCGGAACTAATAAAAAGTCTGCGCAAACATTCTATAAAGATGTTTGTGACAATTTTTTTACAGACATATGCATGTAGACTTCCAAACTTTTTGGAACATTCATGTTTGTTTGTACTGCTTTGTTGCACAGACAACATTCTATAGAAGTTGATGAAAGTCTGTATCGTTTTGGCTCACCATAACAGGCAAAAACAACTGAGTTCCTCTATCCTAATATACCGTTGGAGGAGAATTCAAAAACCTTGAAAAAACGTTACTGAAAACAAGTTAAAGACAATTAAACAAAGAACATACATATATTGTTCTACCACACAAACAATGCACGTACGTAGTCTACCAGTGGTTATCCTTCCATTCACGCTCTGGTAACTTCTAGCCTCAGATTAGTCTTCAACTCAAGCGAAGAGATAGCCGCTGGTGTACCATACATATCAACATGTGAGGTATCCTTATTAGAATTGAATAATACTATTTAAGTAGGCATAACTAGCTGTTGTCTAAAAACCTTTTAGAGCACTTCTACATGTTTTTTGACTGCCTCATTGTGCTAGTCGCAAGCGCTACTGTTGAGCAGGATGTCCTGGATTTGATACCCAGGTTGGGCAAAGTGTTACGGGGCTTTTATATCCGTAATAACTTCTCACTAGTAGCCCGGAATCTGGATTTGTGCCCGGTTAATAGCATTAAGTTCGCCCACTATTACATGGGACTTAACTGGCGTACTGTGAGTGAACTATAGGTAAACCTGGCTCTGCCTAACCCTTGGGGCGTTGGGCACGCCACAATTGCGGCGGTAAGTCCCCTCTTTGAGGAGTGGATAGAGAGGCGCCACGGCGTCCTCACCTTCCGCCTGACGCAGGTTCTCACCGGGCATGGGTGCTTCGGTGGGTTCCTGTTCAGGATAAAGCGGGAGGATACGTCCGGGTGTTTCCATTGCGAGGATCGTCTGGAGGACACGGTGGAGCATACGGTGGAGGTGTGCCCTGCCTGGGCGGAGCACCGCCGTGTCCTCGTGGAGGCGATCGGCGGCGGCGACCTCTCGCGTCCGGCCCTGGTGCGAGCCATGGTACGGAGCGAGAGGGAATGGGAAGCCGTCACCTCCTTCTGCGAAGCAGTAATGCTCGCGAAGGAGGAGGCGGGGCGCGTGAGGGAGTGGCAGTCTCTGCGCCCTCACGTCCCTAGCCGCCGCAGGAGGAGACGCCCCGGGCGTCGGGAGTCAATAGCGGACTCCCGGCCACCGTAGGCGCGAGCTTGCGGGTGGCGAGCAATGGGTAGCTCGCCGCCCGGTAAGGACCAAGCTCGGGTCGACGGCGCGCAGTGTTCCACGCGCGCCTCAAAGAGATGTCAGCAGCAGTGTAGGGGTCTACTAGGACCGATGCCTGCCGGGGTCGCGTGATTGTTCGAAAGAGATACCGTGACCCTGGCACATGGGCAACTGATGGAACACGGGTGGGTTTTAGTCAGTAAAAGTCTGACACGCCCTCCCGCTCCGCCCAGAGCGGGAGAAGTCATTCGATGATTTCCCATCCTGAAAAAAAAAAAAAAAAAAAAAAAAACCCTTGGGGCGTGATATGATATATATGTTACAGCGAAAGGAATAAATCCGGATATTATACATACTATCCAGCCATTATGTTTAATATCTTCTCAATTTAGACTATTATTATTTATTTATATATTATTTATTTATTTTATATAATGTCTTGGAAGTGTTGGATAAAGTAATAAAACAAGTATTGGTGAAGGTTATAAAGATTTATTTCAATTTGCCTTAAGCATAAATATTTACGTGTAGCAACAATTGGTGTTATTTTTAATAGTTATAATTATCATTCATATTTTACTGGTCTCTACTCTTCTACTGGTTACACAACAAGCTTGACTTTTTCATCTGCTTTTGCATCTAATAGAAACGCATTTGCCAGTACAGTTACAATTCTGAAATCCTCGGCCGCCAAGATATAACTCTTCATTTCCATATTGTCGGATGATAACTTCGTATTCAGGAACAATATAAACTGTAAAAAACGTTTATTTGCAGACAATAAACTGATATCTAGTGTAAGGTAACAGAAAGAGAAGGAGGGAACGGAAGTTGGACCGTATTTATTACTTTGACTAACTTTGACCTGCTATTATGAATAATATTCAGATAAAGTGATTAATTTATTACATTGTCTAGACAATTTAGTCATTATGTATAATAGCTGTTTAATCACTATGACTGTAACATATATATAACTAGCTTCTGCCCACGACTTCGTCCGCGTCTAATTTTTGCTCCCTGACCCTTCCCGTCGCATCGAATTGCCTGCCAGTTTTCACCCATTTTTCGTTTTTAATTCAGACTAGTAGTTCCTGAGATTAGCGCGTTCAACCAAACAAACTCTTCAGCTTTATAATATTAATTAAGTATAGATGTTCTACATAACTTTATCTGTCTCATGTTCATCTTCAGTGGGTTAAACTATGCGTAGTCTGTAAGTCAGTCATCGGACTGGAACATTTATAAAAATAAAATAGCAATTTCTGTCGGGCGAGAGCCCAATTCATAATAAATCTCCAAATCAGGTTTGCGTAAGTCAGTAAACCAACGGAACCGTAGTGTAAATGAAAAAGCCACGTATTTTAATTTGAATATTTATGAGACTACGGCACTTTTATCTAACGTTCTCCTCCAATATTAAACATCACGGACACCTGTTGAAGTAAAGTTTATGAATCTAATTGTTATCAGCCGTATTCAAATGAACTTCTCTACCTTTAGATTATCTTTAAAAATAAACTTTTATCAGTATCTGTGACCCGCCATGACACAAGCTTAACTTAAAAAGATTTTATTTTCTTACATATAAATAACTGTCAAGCAGAAACTGGCTATAAATGTATAAATGTTAGTGACGAGATATAAAAAGTAGCATGATAATAATCTCTGAAGGCACGTATCCATTTAAATGGCAACTCAGCTCCGAGACTGACAAGTAAAAGTAAATCTGCCGTAAGTGTTCACTCACACGTCCTTCCTTTATTATCCTTCAGTTTATTTTCACTCTTCAGCTAACGAATGGAATGACTATGACGAGTGTCTATGGCACTCTTCGTCTCAGCAGTCAAATACCCACAGATGCCTGAAGACAATGACCCTTACAGACCTCACTTCAAGGTTAGTTCGAACATCAATCGAACGAAAGCCAACGTTCGACACTTTGAATTCAAATAAATGGACCACAACTTTTATTTTAGCCAATAAACTTTTTATTGGCCCCAAAATTGCTGATATCATCCCTATGAAGTGTACGATTAAGTACAGGATTTATTTTTATTTTTACGCAAAAATATAAGTATATAGGTATGTAAAGATTAAAACTTGAGCTTTATGCTTCGATAAGGACATGAAACATCTTCGGAACGTGTTGTGTTGCGGAACATCGCTAGCTTACGCTATTGCGCGCTCTGTACTTGGCACGTAGGTACTCGTATCTCTAAGCAATTACTTTCCTTTTTTATTTCTGCCGTCGAGGCGTTTAACACAAATGGTGTTCACAACACGGATTTTGTTTTAAGCCCACAACTAAGTTTGCGACAAGTGTAGCACAATTTCTTCCAAGAAGAGTTTGGAACAAAGATGGAAAGGAAACGAAATTCCGCGCAAACACAATAAAGACCTTTCACGAACTTTCACTTGCAACTCCGAGGAACTTCAAGTAAGTTTCTTATCTATATGCATTGGAATATCCGATACAAAACTAATTTAGTTACATTAGAACTACAAAAATGGACTGAGCTTGGTATAGAATGGACGTTGGAACTATTATGCAAAAGCAAAAAAAATTTTACTCAAAAACAGGAACACAGAGACTTTCTTAAAAAAGGAGAGTGAGCAAAAAATGTCAGCTTGTTGCTCATAATGAACATATAACAGACTCGATGAAATATACCTAGTAATACAAGAAAAATGAGCTTACGACATCAAACATAAAACAAAAAGGAATTTTTCATCAACCACTCAGGTATTGACATGAGCGTGCACAAAGTAACTTGTTACTTTATGTCCTATTCACAGACAGTATAGAAGCCATTTAGAGCACAATGTTCTCAGTGGATGCGGAAATCCACTCACGATATGACTGCCGCTCGGTAGAACGAAATGTAGGCAGCAACTAGGCACCTATTGTGTCACTTGTGCAGACCAGCACGGCTAGAAAATGTTGTAGCTACGAGATGTTTTTATTATGTAGCGTTCTGTCCTATTTTAACATCATTAGCTTAATTATCTGCTACGGCGTAGGTAGCATCCGCTACGGCGTAGCATTCAGTGAGTAGGATTTTTTTTCATTGATTTAGAAATAGTAAAATTATTGTAGTTAACGTCAAGTTCAACTATGTTGCGGTTGGCTTCCAATCCAACTTGGAATGATTGACATATGAAAGTGTTTGTACAAACCTACTTGCAGAAATAAAATCTCCTGTCATTTACTATTTACCGGATGCAGCTTAATACCAGTTTTTCACATGGGATACTGTCTGGCCTATCTGACATCCATAACCCAGTTATTGGGTACCTATATGATAATATATACCTTTGGTAAAACTGGTTGGCAGACTTTAGGCTTTTGACGCCCCATAATCACTGTCAAAGCTCCACGAATGACAGCCGGGACCAACGGCTTAACGTGCTTTCCAAAGCAAAGAGAGATCGTGATATCTAAGGTTTTTTTTTTTTCAGGATGGGAAATCATCAAATGACTTCTCCCGCTCTGGACGGAGCGGGAGGGCGTGTCAGACTTTTACTGACTAAAACCTACCCGTGTTCCATCAGTTGCCCATGTGCCAGGGTCTCGATATCTCTTTCGAACAATCACGCGACCCCGGCAGGCATCGGTCCTAGTAGACCCCTTCACTGCTGCTGACATCTCTTTGAGGCGCGCTTGGAACACTACGCGCCGTCAACCTGAGCCTGGTCCTTACCGGGCGGCGAGCTACCCATTGCTCGCCGCCCGCAAGCTCTCGCCTACGGTGGCCGGGAGTCCGCAATCGAGTATCTAAGGATAGTTCACCCATCTACGGAGCAATTGCGACTAGCGTAGCTGATCGATCGAATCGCTCTTCTCATTCTATCGAAATTATTTTAGTATATGAAACATTTAGTACTTGCTGCTTATTTATGACATGTAAATCTGATATGACATTGAGATTCTTAAAGCAGTTTTGAAAGCATGAGGAACAGGATATACAGTTCACTCCACCTCCATAGAAAAGGAAGTACCCTCCGACCTGACGGGTGTCGTGTCTGGTGGAAAACTGCCCGATGTCGAATGTCGGGACGTTGTATATATGCTAGTTGCGCGGTAAACTCTGTTTGCGCAATGTAGGATTTTGCTTGGCGTCAGTGTGAAGCGCAGTTCGCATGTACCGGTAAGAAGCCGCTACACAGACTCTCTCTACTCTAATATTGTCATACTAAACATAGTACACAGTAACAATAATAACTTTGCTTGTAACCATTTATGTACCGTTAACGTCCATTTGTTACACAGTAATTAATAGTCGGGAAGCCAATAGAAATTCTTGTACGCGCGTGTGAATTGTGAGTGCTATTAATAATAACATATAGCGGACCACTCCATGAGGTCTAGCTGACGGTCGATACGATTAGTATTGTTTTACGAGGTAATAGTTATTAACGGGTTTAGTGGTCGTAATGTGGATTAGTATTGTAGTTTTAGAGTAAGAGCTGTTTTTTTAAGAGTAGGGGTACTGGTACTGCGGTGTGAAAATATACGTCATCCATGTAGTTTTTTGTCCGTTCTTCCTCATAAAAACTTACTATGCTTTAGAAAGGGCAACTACTGCTTCATCTTTCAAACTGATCGACTATTTGGCAAATTAAAAGGGCCTGCAATTGGTTTAATTGAAATGACTGCTTTGACTTTGAACTCATAATTATCAAAGTCTGATTCGCCCCTCCGCTCCACCCAGAGCAGGAGACGTAATTTGATGACTTCCACCCACAAAAAAAAAATGATGAATAAAATTCGGAAAGAATTCTAAGTGTAAACGATGTAGTAGTTTGCGCTGTCGTGCAATGAGATACGACGCGACGTGTCGGGGACCAAAAATTCTCGCGAACTAGATGAAAGACGTGCACAGCTGCACGAAAGCCCTCAATTATCACCAAAAAACCTGGCCTGTCCTGCCCCTCTCCTTCAGCCTGAGGGTTACAAAAGATACTAATGATATCAAAGCGATGGTACTTGTGCTTATCGTCAGGATCTCGTTAAGGTTTCTACTCATCCTCGTGCTTAACGTGGACCCAGTAATGAATTTAACATTGAAGATCAATTAAATTAGATTCCAAATAACCAAATTTGAGAGATAGCTTTCTGCTCGAAAAGCACGTTAAACCGTTGGATCCACAAATGACAACCGTGACCAATACCGGTTGTGATTTGTAGATCTTTGACAGTCGTTACAAATCGTCCGAAGCCCGAAAGTCTGACTACCAGTCTTACCAAGGGGTATCGTTTTACCCAGTAACTGGGTTGTATAGGGCGATAGGCAGTTGCTCCTGCAAAATACTGGGTTAGACTGAAAGCCGACCCCAAGATACTTGGGACAAGGGTGATGATCATTTCTGCTCATAATTTGTTTTTATTGGCAGACGCTGTTGAGAATTAATTAGGATTTGTAAGATAAAAATGCATTTTTCATTATTATTTTCTGAGAACCTTTAAACTCGACGCCTCACTTCACCATGTCGAAGGGATACCTCCCTTCGACATGGTGAAGTGAGGAATTCTATATTGATCTAAAGCATTGAATAAGGTCATAGTAAGCTTCGTTTAGTATTAATTTATGCATTGATTTAGGACCCTTGTTACAAACCTAGCTATCCTTCTTAATAATTCAAAACCTAAATTGAATCGAAAATCGATACCCATAGTCCCATACCCAAAACTTCATGAGACCAAAACTGTTTAGACGCCTACCTTCATAAGCTATTTATTTGCATCTGTCGTCGTTCAACCCTATCGTAACTACCTCAAGGGACTTGTGACACAATGATCAATCATACCCGGAGGCTCTCACGCATTGTGCTCGAGTAGCAACCCTCATGAATAATCAGTAGCATATAATATGTCGGTACAGAAGGTCGACTCCATACAAACAGCAAAATAGGCGCACGCACACATAGACGCATATGTAGTCGTACGTGTCGAGAGAGTTGCGAGTGCGCTTGCACTCGCTATATGTGTCTATGTGTGTGTGTGTGCCATTACTTATTATGTGGAGTCGACCTTCTTTAATTACCTATTTGGCGTCAGTAGTTAGTCTCTTTATGACAATATTACGGTACCACTTTAGCCACGTCATTATCATTGTATTAAGTGTAATGTTTGTG
Organism: Aporophyla lueneburgensis; assembly: GCA_932294355.1. Taxonomy (NCBI): domain Eukaryota; kingdom Metazoa; phylum Arthropoda; class Insecta; order Lepidoptera; family Noctuidae; genus Aporophyla; species Aporophyla lueneburgensis. The sequence goes on from OW028754.1 coordinate 16,367,789, forward strand.
TGAAAATCAACCGACCAAATAATGTTTTTACTAAGCCTGTTTTGTTTCCAAATATTAATATAATAACAAAATAATGTTAGCTGTTTATTAGTCTGTTGTGTTTTAGCCCGTTTCTACAGTTTTATTGGGTGGAAAAGGGACCGTTAATGTTTGTAATACGATTATTAATCTTACATAGGTAATTAGATCTAAAATTGTTAATTTATAATTGTACCTTTCGTAAGTCATATAGAAAGGTCTTTTAATACTGCTTTGAGATATTTAGTTTAAAATTCAAGAGCTTGATCTAATCTTGGATCTATTTCTAGATATATAATGTAAAGTATGTCTGTGTATCAATCATCATGACACGCTTGTCTAGACACTAGATGCGATGGCTGCAATAGTTATTAATCTTGTGTCTGCATCTGTTAGTCTCAATGTGAGATGTCAAAAATAGATGGTTGTTCTATGAAACATTGGCATGTGTTGTTCTGTTATTTTGGGAAACAATTAGGATACATTCCAACGTATATTACTGTAATATTTCACGAAAAAGAGTAGAATATAATACGTCTTAAAATATCGGTAGAAAAATTAATAAAGATTTTTTCTGAAACAGCTAATGACGTGTTGACTAAGTACCACTTTGACGACCTCCTTCTTAAGAACAAGCACTTAAACGGATGCCTAAAGAAGCTTTTGTGTGATGGGGCCTTGAAACTGCTGGCGATGAGAACTTGGCACCAAACTGCACTCCCAGCTGATACCGTGCACTTATACAGAGGCTAACCTAATTTTCCTTCATGAAAAATCAGAAGTAGTATCCCATTTTACGACCATAGTTTTATTCTTTTACTGCAAGAGTTTTAATGAAATTCCTGACAAAGGACAGAGCACACATTTAACTTTATTTCAGTTTTATTTTTTCCGTGACCGACGACCGACGTTTCGTATAACGTCTATAGCTATCAAACGACAAATAAGCTCTGCAAAGGAAATAACATTGAAGAGGAGGGGAATACAGGAAGCAAACTGTGTAACCAAGAATTAAATCTGATAAGTCGTCGAGTATAAATCTCCTGAGCGCGCACGATGCAAAATTGTAGAGATCTTCCTTACCGGTTCTATAATAAATCTCATTGATAGTGCATCAAAGGCTGACAAAAAAGAAACAAGGCAGTAAAAGAGATAGTAATAGGTTCCCGAACAGGGGTCGACGCTGGAAAATGTCTGCAATGCACCCTGCGGACGGAAAATGTTGCATTACCTGTTCTCTGTGAACGAAATGTGGTGGAACGAGTGAATACGTCGTCGTTCATAAATAAATAATTACACACCCATGCACTCGTGCAGTTTTATGGACTGTTCGCGAGTACTACTGAGAGGGAACGCCGCAACGCGAGCGTTTGTGGAATTTAACTGCGCTAGAGAGGACACGGATTTTGGTTACAACATCATGTTTGAAACCTTCTGAATTTCGATAAAGGTTTTTGCAATTAGTTATTAACTTTACTATACATTTTCATGTTACAATTTATGAAAATGTAATTCGTATCTGTTATAATATTTTCATATGCGTACACGGAATTTTCATAAAAAGTGTTTCAAATAACAGTTGTGCTGTAAAATTTACACAACCTACCAGTTTTCTTAGTAATCAAAGCAATCCCTAATGTGCACTGGAACATAAACAAGTCATTTCGATTTCCGATATAGATTTCCGTGCTGCAGATAAGATAACTTACTCGCAGATATAATATACATTTCTCTCGGTTCATTTGTGCTTTATTAAGTGGAAACACAGTTCGATGGTGCGGCATCGAGCATCAGAATCAAAGATTCTATCTCGACATTTATGTGGCGAAAGATTACGCTCAACGGTTCGATTTGCCGAAAGACCGACATTGCAAATGTCGGATGATATTGGCCGGCTATTTCACTCTTCACCTGCTCCACCGAGGTCAAGCGTCCTGTCAACGCTCGCCCCTACCTCTCCGTATTTTAATAATGACGCCCTTTCCCACTGAAGGACAATTTGGCAAAGCAAAAATATTTATGGAAACCGTTATCATTTCCACAAAATTCTAATTTCCTTATGCCCCTGTTGCTATAAAAGTCCATCTCATGGAAAATAGGGTTGCCGGCCAAAGACTGGGGCGTTCCGAGATGGAGACAAAACGCGACAAAATGAGATGTATTGCGAACAGAATAAACAGTAAGTACTCTTCGGACAGACTACTTTATAGTCACATAGTAGACGCGATAAAATTGTGATTATACATATAGTCAAAGACATTGGAACAGTGCCCGAGTGCGGAATAACCGTTCCTAGCATTGTGAACGACCTCAAGTAATTTACAAAACACACAATACCAGTAAGCACTTGTCACTGTCTAAACGTGAGTTTGGAAGTAATTAGTCAGTCAATACCCCATGACCATACATTTTGGGCGGCCATTAATAATATCGGGTACAATCGCACCGTAAAATTGATGCCAGTGACAAAACGTTGTGTTGATCAAGTTCATACGTATAGAATCATATAATTTATGTTCTGTTTTGTTTACGGCTTGCGGTGAAGGTAATATCGTACTATTTTGGTATCTAAATGAGTAAGTGTACTTGTTTCCGGCAATTCCTTATTCTGTGTCTACTGCCTAAGTACAAAGGTACGCTCATATGTCAAAAAAATCCGTGTCGTAAAAAAGGTAAGCAGAAAATTTTATCTTTGGCAATTCAGCTTCATAAATTAACCTTAGCTTAGCTTATAAGTTGCTATATGTTTAAACCAAAAAAAAAATAGTCCCATAACCAAATCCACTTCGTTAGTATACAAACGACTTAGTGCCAAGTGTTAGTACTTACATCTGTAAGAGAATAAACATTAGCTATACTTCTTATTAAATCTGCTTTTCCACACATTTTTGATGTTCAAACGGTTAAAATTGAAGCAATGAGTATAAATAAGGGGGATAGTACTCTACCTAAATTATTTAGTTCTCAAATGAAGTTTTCTGTCTTTAGATTGTGAGTAAAAATAAACTTTGATCAGTATCTATGACCCGCCGTGACACAAACTTAACTTAAAAAGATTTTATTTTCTTACATATAAATAACTGTCAAGCAGAAACTGACTATAAATGTATAATAAATGTTACTAATGAGTAATAAAAGGAGAATGATAATAATCTCTGAAGGCACGTAACCATTTAAATGGCAACTCAGCTCCGAGACTGACACGTAAAAGTAAATCTGCCGTAAGTGTTCACTCAAGGACACGGTGGAGCATACGGTGGAGGTGTGCCCTGCCTGGGCGGAGCACCGCCGTGTCCTCGTGGAGGCGATCGGCGGCGGCGACCTCTCGCGTCCGGCCCTGGTGCGAGCCATGGTACGGAGCGAGAGGGAATGGGAAGCCGTCACCTCCTTCTGCGAAGCAGTAATGCTCGCGAAGGAGGAGGCGGGGCGCGTGAGGGAGTGGCAGTCTCTGAGCCCTCACGTCCCAAGCCGCCGCAGGAGGAGACGCCCCGGGCGTCGGGAGTCGATTGCGGACTGCCGGCCACCGTAGGCGCGAGCTTGCGGGTGGCGAGCAATGGGTAGCTCGCCGCCCGGTAAGGACCAAGCTCGGGTCGACGGCGCGCAGTGTTCCACGCGCGCCTCAAAGAGATGTCAGCAGCAGTGTAGGGGTCTACTAGGACCGATGCCTGCCGGGGTCGCGTGATTGTTCGAAAGAGATACCGTGACCCTGGCACATGGGCAACTGATGGAACACGGGTGGGTTTTAGTCAGTAAAAGTCTGACACGCCCTCCCGCTCCGCCCAGAGTGGGAGTAGTCATTTGATGATTTCCCATCCTGAAAAAAAAAAAAAAAGTTTCACTCACACGTCCTTCCTTTATTATCCTTCAGTTTATTTTCACTCTTCAGCTAACGAATGGAATGACTATGACGAGTGTCTGTGGCACTCTTCGACTCAGCAGTCAAATATCCACAGATGCCTGAAGACAATGACCCTTACAGACCAACGTTCGACACTTTGAATTCAAATAAATGGACCACAACTTTTATTTGAGCCAGTAAACTTTTTATTGGATCCAAAATTGCTGATATCATCCACATGAAGTGTACGATTAAGTACAGGATTTATTTTTATCTTTACGCAAAAATATAACTATATAGGTATGTGAAGATTAAAACTTGAGCTTTATGTTTCGATAAGGACATGAAACGTCTTCGGAATGCGAAGAAATAATTGGTGCGGAACATTGCTAGCTTACGCCATCGCCCGCGCTCTATACTTGGCACGTAGGTACTCGTATCTCTAAGCAATTACTTTCCTTTTTTATTTCTACTGTCGAGGCGTTTAACACAAATGGTGTTCACAACACAGATTTTGTTTTAAGCCCACAACTAAGTTTGCGACGAGTGTAGGACAATTTCCTCCAAGAAGAGTTTGGAACAAAGATGGAAAGGAAACGAAATTACGCGCAAACACAATAAAGACCTTTCACGAACTTTCACTTGCAAGTCGGAGGAACTTCAAGTAAGTTTCTTATCTATATGCATTGGAATATCCGATACAAAACTAATTTAGTTTCATTAGAACTAAAAAATGGACTGAGCTTAGTATAGAATGAACGTTGGAACTTTTCTGCAAACGCAGAAAAGTTTCTCAAAGAGAGAAAGAGAGATCTTTTCTTAAAAAATAAGAGTGAGCATAAAAAAACCTGCTTGTTGCTCATAATGAACATACAATAGGCTCTATGAAGTATACCAATGATTCAAGCAAAATGATCTTACGACATCAAACATAAAACAAAAAGGAATTTTTCATCAACCACTCAGGTATTGACATGAGCGTGCACAAAGTAACTTGTTACAATATGTCCTATTCACAGGCAGTATAGAAGCCATTTATAGATAGATAGATAGATAAATCGTTTATTTGGTCCACACAAAAGACATAACAACATACAAAGCACGATTAAATAATAATTTAACGTGATTACAATTTAGCTTAAGTAGGTACAAATTACCAAAATAAAACATGAAAAAAAAATTAAGACATAAAATAATGATGATGACACTTAGTGTCACAAATTAAAATATAAAATGAAAATAACGTGCGGTAGAATACAAAAGTGCGGTGTGCGTCTCAAAGTGGCACCAAATGGGAGTCCAGCTCAGCATGTGTCAGGCAAATATACCTGACGCTTTAGAGCACAATGTTCTCAGTGGATGCGGAAATCCACTCACGATATGACTGCCACCCGGCAGAACGATATGTAGACAGCAACTAGGCACCTATTGTGTGACTTGTTCAGACCAGCACCGCTAGAAAACGTTGTAGCTACGAGATGCTTTTATTATGTAGCGCACTGTCCTATTTTAACGTCATTAGCTTAATTATTTGCTACGGCGGCGGCGTAGGTAACTTCCGCTACGGCGTAGCATTCAGTGACTAGATTTTTTTTCATTTGGATTTCATTCATCATTCATTTCCACATTTGAATGATGTGGATCATATTAAAATTATTGTTTGGTTGCCCTTTTGTTTTTTAGAAATAGTAAAATTATTTTAGTTAACTTCAAGTTCAACTATGTTGCGGTTGGCTTCCAGTCCAACTTGGAATGATTGACATATGAAAGTGTTTGTACAAATCTACTTGCAGAAATAAGACCATCTATCATTTATTTTATCAACCGAATGCAACGTAATACCTCTTTTTCACATGAGGCTACTGTCTATTCTACCTGACCACCACAACCCAGTTATTGGGTAATATGATAGATAACCTTTGGTAAAACTGGTCTCAGACTTTAGGCTCCTGACGCCTCGTAACTATTGTCAAAGCTCTACAAATGACAGCCGGAACCAACGGCTTAACGTGCTTTCCAAAGCATGGAGAGATCCTGGTATCTAAAGATGTTCACCCATTTACGGAGCAACTGCGGCTAGCGTAGCTGATCGATCGAATCGCCCTTCTATTCTACGGAAATTCTTTAATTCTACGAAATATTCAATACTTGCTGCTTATTGATGACATGTGTATATATCTGACATCATCATCATCATCATTTCAGCCGTAAGACGTCCACTGCTGGACTTAGGCCTCCCCCAATTTGGGGGGCTTTGCCATAATCGCCACACTTGGCAGGCGGGTTGGCGATCGCAGTATGGTGGTAAAATGCATAGAGAACGCTGCTGCCCATTCTCTATTCTTCTCTAGTCGTAGTAGTTGTTTAGTCGCCTTTTACGACACCCACGGGAAAAAATGGGGTGGTGTTATTCTTTACGCCGGCACCACAACGGTACCACGGTATATCTGACATGACATTAACATTCTTGAAGCAGATTTGGAGGTCTGAGGAACAGGGTATACAGTTCACTCAACCTGTATAGAAAAGGAAGTATCCTCCGACCTGACGGGTGTCGTGTCTGGTGAAAACTGCCCGATGTTGGATGTCGGGACGTTGTATATATGGTAGTTGCGCGGTTAACTCTGCTTGCGCGATGCAGGATTTTGCGTGACGTCATTGCAATGCGCAGTTCGCATGTACCAGTAAGAAGCCGCTACACAGACTCTCTCTACTCTAATATTGTCCTACTAATCATATACCACAGTAACAATAATAACTTTGATCGTTACCATTTATGTACCGTCAACGTCCATTTGTAACACAGTAATTAATAGTCGGGAAGCCAATAGAAATTCTAGTACGCTTGTGTGAATTGTGACTGCTATTAATAATAACATACAGCGGGCCACTCCATGAGGTCTGGCTGACGGTCGATACGATTAGTATTTTTTTACGAGGTAATCGTTATTAACGGGTTTAGTGGTCGTAATGTGTATTAGTAGTTTTGTTAAGAGTAGGGGTACTGGTACTGTAGTGAGAAAAGATACGTCATCCATGTAGTTTTTTTGGTCTGTTCTTGTTAACAAGAACTTACGAACTACTGCTTTAATTTTCTAACTGACCAAATCTTTGGCAATTTAAAAGTGCCTATAGTTGGTTCAATTGAAATTAATGCTTTGAGTTTTAACTCATGATTATCAAGACTGTTAAAATGAGGTAGAGTTTGTAAATTTGTTTGTTGGAAGTGATCTCTGGAATTACCAAAAGGCTAAGATTTTTTATCGTATTTGTGGCCTAATTCTAGGAAGGTAGGCTATGCACCAGCACAATGTGACTCTTATGAGCCGAGCAAGATGAATAAAAGTCACAAAGAATGCTAAGTGTAAACGAAGCCCTGCCAGGGTCGTGAGATTCGTACAAAAGAGTTACCGTGGCCCTGGCATATGGGCATCTGAAAGAACACGGGTGTGTTTTAGTCAGTAAAAGTCTGACACGCCCTCCCGCTGCGCCCAGAGCGGGAGAAGTCATTTGATGATTTCCCATCCAAAAAAAAAAGGGTAAACGAAGTAATAGCGATACGACGCGACGACTTGTCGGGGGCCAATATTTCACGCTAACTAGATGAAAGACGTGCACTGCTGCATGAAAGCCCTCAAGTATCACCACAAAACCTGACCTGTCCTGCCCCTCTCCTGCAGCCTGAGGGTTACAAAAGATACTAATGATATCAAAACGATGGTACTTGTGCTTATCGTCATGATCCCTTAAAGGATCCCTCATCCTCGTGCTTAACGTGGACCCAGTAATGAGTTTGACATTGAAGATCAATTAAATTGGGTTTCAAATAACCAGATTTAAGAGATAGATTTCTGCTCGAAAAGCACGTTAAGCCGTTGGGGATCCAATGGCTTAACAAATGACAACTGTGACCAATCATTCATCATCATCATCATTTCAGCCGAAAGACGTCCACTGCTGGACATAGGCCTCCCCCAAGCACCGCCACTTCGACCTGTTCTGTGCCTCCCGCATCCAACACATTCCTGCGGCCTTCACCAGGTCATCGGTCCATCTTGTGGGAGGCCTTCCAACGCTCCGTCTTCCAGTACGCGGTCGCCACTCCAGAACCTTCCGGCCCCATCGGCCATCCGTTCTGCGAGCAATGTGCCCTGCCCACTGCCACTTAAGTTTGGCAATTCTTCGGGCTATGTCGGTAACCTTGGTTCTCCTACGGATCTCTTCATTTCTGATTCGATCGCGTAGGGAAACTCCAAGCCCTCAAGCCCTCTCCATTGCTCTTTGGGTGACTTTGAGCCTTCTTATGAGGCCCATTGTGAGCGACCACGTCTCAGTGCCATATGCCATCACTGGCAACACACACTGGTCAAAGACTTTTGTCTTGAGACACTGCGGTAAGTGGGATGACAAGATATTGCGTAGCTTCCCGAACGCTGCCCAGCCGAGTCGGATTCGACGATTGACCTCTTTCTCGAAGTTGGACCTACCTAACTGGACAGTCTGTCCTAGGTACACATATTCGTCCACAACTTCGAGTGTAGTGCCTCCAATCTTCATTGGAGTGGGTATCACACGAGCATTGGACATGACCTTTGTCTTGTCCATGTTCATTCTAAGACCCACTCTTTCGGAAGCTCTACTGAGGTCATCGAGCATTGTACTGAGGTCTTCCATAGTCTCAGCTATGACTACTATATCGTCGGCAAATCGAAAGTGAGTGATGTACTCGCCATTGATGTTGATGCCAGCCCCTTTCCAGTCCAAAACCTTGAAGACATCCTCCAGTGCAGCGGTGAACAGTTTCGGAGAGATTACGTCTCCCTGTCTCACCCCTCGCTGGAGAAGGATAGGTTTCGAGGCTTTGTCCTGGAGCCTGACTCACATAGTGGCGTTTTCATACAAACACTTCAGCACCTCGATGTACCGATAGTCAATCTGGCACCGTTGAAGAGACTGCAATACAGCCCAGGTCTCGATCGAATCGAAGGCTTTTTCGTAATCCACAAACGCTAAGCAGAGAGGCAGGTTATACTCTTCGGTCTTCTGTATAACCTGCCGCAGCGTATGTATGTGGTCTACGGTGCTAAAGCCTTTACGGAATCCGGCTTGTTCGGGAGGCTGGAAGTCGTCGAACCTGCGCGCGAGACGATTCGTGTGATGACTCTTGAAAACAGCTTGTAGACATGGCTCAGAAGTGAGATGGGCCTATAATTCTTAAGTAGGGTATTGTCACCCTTCTTAAAGAAAAGTACCACCACACCTCTGTTCCATGCCTGTGGCGTTTTGCCCTCGAGTATGACGGAATCAAATAGCTTCTGAAGGGCTTTTAGAACTGGTTTCCCGCCGGCCTTCAGGAGCTCAGCCGTAATTCCGTCATCACCCGGCGCCTTGTTGTTTTTAAGCTGCTTCAGAGCCATCCTAATCTCGTACAAGCCGGATCTTCAGTGTAGTGTCGAGTCAATCTAGCTCTCGGGTCGTTAGCTAGATTCATAACGGGGTTTCTGGTGGACGTGTATCAGCTCAGGTTTGGCGGACACGATTCTGCCATCGTCGGTCTTCAGTTTTGCAAGCTGACTCTGCCCAATAGACAGATCTCTTGCAAAGACTTTGGAGCCCTTGTTCCGTTCTATCGCGTCCTTAATACGTTCCGTATTAAAGAGGTGAAGGTCGCTTTTCAAGGACTTAGATATCCGTCTATTTAGCTGCCGGTACTCGAGTGCAGCTTCTGAAGACTGCAGGATCATGCCACGCCTCTGTTCCATGAGCTGTAATGTTGGATCTGAGAGTTTCTTTTTTCTATTCGTACGGCGGGTCTGGAAGAACTTAGACCCGACCGTATGGACAGTTTCTACGAACCCATCGCTATAATCGTCCACGGAGCTCCCTAGGCAATCAAAACGATTCTGGAGTTCGAGTTGAAAGCTCTCGGGGTTCTGAAGTTGGACCGGTGCTGGACGGAGCGTTGACTTCATCAGCCGAGATCTTTCCCGCTTGATATTGATATTCAATGTGCCTCTTACCATGCGGTGATCACTTCCGGTTTTCACCGCGTTGATCACAGAGACATCATTGAATATTTGCTTCTTCGTCGACATAATGAAGTCAATCTCATTTTTGGTTGCACCGTCAGGACTCTGCCAGGTCCACTTCCTGTGCTCACGTTTTCTGAAGAAGGAATTCATCATAAAGAGGCCTTCCTTCTCCATAAAACTAGCCAGTAGGTGACCCCGGTGGTTCCGACGTCCAACTCCAAATTGCCCCACTCTCAACTCATCATCGCTTCGCTTGCCCAGTTTCGCGTTGAAGTCCCCCATAACAACGGTAAAGTGAGTTTTGGAACCATGCATGGCTCTGGAAATATCCTCATACATGGTCTCCACCTCATCGTCGGGGTGTGTCGAGGTCGGGGCGTACACCTGTATGACCTTCAGCGAATACCTTGCGGATATTCTGAGTATAAGGAACGCCACCCTGGTCGATACACTCTCGATCCTCACAACGTTGCTCACAAGGGACTTGTGGACGATAAACCCGACACCACCTTGGGACCGCTGGTCGCCCTTCCGGAAAAAGAGCAGGTTTCCGGAATTCAGGATTATCGAGTCCTTCCCCTCTCTTCGGACTTCAAATAACCCTACTATACCCCATCGTAGCCTGCTCAATTCTTCCTCGAGCTCAGCGATCTTCTCGTCGGTCCGGAGTGTACGCGTGTTGTATGTTGCCAGGTCCAGTTGTCGGTGGTTGTGGTAGCTGGATCTCTTCCGGGGATTCTTAGCACCCCTTGCCTCACCGTGGCCTTGACCGCTACCATAGCCAAGGGTAGGTGGGCCGCCGGGTACTAGGGGCCGTTTTTTATAAGTGCTTGTCATTATTTGGGGGGGTTTGCCATAATCGCCACGCTTGGCAGGCGGGTTGGCGATCGCAGTGTGGTAGTGTACAATGCATAAAGAACGCTGATGCCCACTCTCTAGTATGTCCCTTAGTCGCCTCTTACGACACCCACGGGAAGAAATGGGGTGATGCTATTCTTTCCGTCCGGCACCACACGATACGTGACCAATCCCCGTTGCCATTTGTAGATCTTTGACAGGCAATACAAATCGTCCGAAGCCCGAAAGTCCGACTACTAGTCTTACCAAGGGGTTTCGTTTTACCCAGTAACTGGGTTGTATAGGGCGATAGGCAGTTGCTCCCGCAAAATACTGGGTTAGACTGAAAGCCGACCCCAAGATACTTGGGAAAAGGGTGATGATCGTTTCTACTCATAGTTTGTTTTTATTGGCAGACGCTGTTGAGAATTAATTAGTATTTGTAAGATAAAAATGCATTTTCCATTAATATTTTCTGAGAACCTTTAGACTCGACGCCTCACTTCACCATGTCGAAGGGAGGTAAATTCTAAATTGATCTAAAGCATTGAACATTGAACAAGTTTATAGTAAGCTTCGTTTAGTATTAATTTATGCATTGATTTAGGACCCTTGTTACGTACCTAGTTATCCTTCTTAATAATTAAAAACCTAAATTAATCGAAAATCGATACCCATAGTCCCATACCCAAAACTTCATGTGACCAAAACTGTTTAGACGCCTACCTTTATAAGCTATTTATTTGCATCTGTCGTCATTCAACCCTATCGTAACTACCTCAAGGGACTTGTGACACAATGATCAATCATACCCGGAGGCTCTCACGCATTGTGCTCGAGTAGCAACCCTCATGAATAATCAGTAGCATATAATATGTCGGTACAGAAGGTCGACTCCATACAAACAGCAAAATAGGCGCACGCACACATAGACGCATATGTAGTCGTACGTGTCGAGAGAGTTGCGAGTGCGCTTGCACTCGCTATATGTGTCTATGTGTGTGTGTGTGCCATTACTTATTATGTGGAGTCGACCTTCTTTAATTACCTATTTGGCGTCAGTAGTTAGTCTCTTTATGACAATATTACGGTACCACTTTAGCCACGTCATTATCATTGTATTAAGTGTAATGTTTGTGTGAAAATCAACCGACCAAATAATGTTTTTACTAAGCCTGTTTTGTTTCCAAATATTAATATAATAACAAAATAATGTTAGCTGTTTATTAGTCTGTTGTGTTTTAGCCCGTTTCTACAGTTTTATTGGGTGGAAAAGGGACCGTTAATGTTTGTAATACGATTATTAATCTTACATAGGTAATTAGATCTAAAATTGTTAATTTATAATTGTACCTTTCGTAAGTCATACAGAAAGGTCTTTTAATACTGCTTTGAGATATTTAGTTTAAAATCCAAGAGCTTGATCTAATCTTGGATCTGTTTCTAGATATATGTGTAATGTAAAGTATGTCTGTGTATCAATCATCATGACACGCTTGTCTAGACACTAGATGCGATGGCTGCAATAGTTATTAATCTTTTGTCTGCATCTGTTTGTCTCAATGTGAGATGTCAAAAATAGATGGTTGTTCTATGAAACATTGGCATGTGTTGTTCTGTTATTTTGGGAAACATTTAGCATACATTCCAACGTAACTGTAGTATTTAATTACAAAAGTAGTATATAATAAGTGTTAAAATATCGGTATGAAAATTAATGAAGATATTTTCTGAAACAGCCAATGACGTGTTGACTAAGTACCACTTTGACGACCTCCTTCTTAAGATCAAGCACTTAAACGGATGCCTACAGAGGCTTTTATGTGATGAGGCCTTGAAACTGCCGGCTATGAGAACTTGGCACCAAACTGCACTCCCAGCTGATACCTTGCACTCATACAGAGGCTAACCTAATTTTCCTTCTTGAATAATCAGAAGTAGTATCCCATTTTACGACCATAGTTTTATTCTTTTACTGCAAGAGTTTTAATGAAACTCCTGACAAAGGAGAGAGCACACATTAAACTTTATTTTATTTTTATTTTTTCCGTTATCGACGATTGCCTTTTCGTATAACATCTATAGCTATCAAACGACAAATAAGCTCTGCAAAGGAAACATTGAAGAGGAGGGGAATACAGGAAGCAAACTGTGTAACCAAGAATTAAATCTGATAAGTCGTCGAGTATAAATCTCCTGAGCGCTCACAATGCAAAATTGTAGAGATCTTCCTTACTGGTTCTATAATAAATCTCTTTGATAGTGCATCAAAGGCTGACAAAAAAGAAACAAGGCAGTAAAAGTGATAGTAATGGGTTCCCGAACAGGGGTCGACGCTGGAAAATGTCTGCAGTGCACCTTGCGGACGGAAAATGTTGCATTACCTGTTCTCTGTGAACGAAATGTGGTGGAACGAGCGAATACGTCGTCGTTCATAAATAAATAATTTCACACCCATGCAGTTTTATAGACTATTCGCGGGTACTACTGAGAGGGAACGCCGAAACGCGAGCGTTTGTGGGATTTAACTGCGCTAGGGAGGCCACGTATTTTGATTACAACATCATGTTTTTAACCTTCCGAATTTTGGTAAAGGTTTTTGCAATTAGTTATTCATTTTGCTATAAGTCACAAATTTCATGTTACAAGTTAAGAAAATTTAATTCGTCCGCAAATGGAATTTTAATATAAAATGTTTTTTTTTACAAATAACGTTAATGGTTTTCTTTAAGTGAGGATTTGTAATTGGCTTTCTCATGACTATGTTTCCCTTTTTTGTATGTTTTAATTAGTTGTAACTCCACTATGTACTAAATACCTAAATAAAAACAGTTGCTCCATAAAATGTACACAATCTAACAGTTTGTTCGGTAGTCAAGGCAATCCCTAATGTGCACTGGAACATAAACAAGTCATTTCGATTTCCGATATAGATTTCCATGCTGCAGATAAGATAACTTACTCGCAGATATAATATACATTTCTCTCGGTTCATTTGTGCTTTATTTAGTGGAAACGCAGTTCGATGGTGCGGCATCGAGCATCAAAATCAAAGATTCTATCTCGACATTTATGTGGCGAAAGATTACGCTCAACGGTTCGATTTGCCGAAAGACCGACATTGCAAATGTCCGATGATATTGGCCGGCTATTTCACTCTTCACTTGCTCCACCGAGGTCAAGCGTCCCGTCAACGCTCGCCCCTACCTCTCCGTATTTTAATAATGACGCCCTTTCCCACTGAAGGACAATTTGGCAAAGCAAAAACATTTATGGAAACCGTTATCATTTCCACAAAATTCTAATTTCCTTATGCCCCTGTTGCTATAAAAGTCTATCTCATGGAAAATAGGATTGCCGGCCAAAGACTGGGGCGTTCCGAGATGGAGAAAAAACGCGACCAAATGAGATGTATTGCGAACAGAATAAACAGTAAGTACTCTTCGGACAGACTACTTTATAGTCACATAGTAGATGCGATAAAATTGTGATTATATAGTCAAAGACAGTGGAACAGTGCCCGAGTGCGGAATTACCGTTCCTAACATTGAACGACCTCAAGTAATTTACAAAACACACAATACCAGTAAGCACTTGTCACGTCTAACGTGAGTTTGGAAGTAATTAGTCAGTCAATACCCCATGACCATAAATTTTGGGCCGCCACGCAAAATTGATGCCAGTGACAAAACGTTGTGTTGATCGAGTTTATACGTATAGAATCAGATAATTTATGTTCTGTTTTGTTTACGGCTTCCGGTGACGGTAAAAATCGTGCTATTGTGGTATAAAAATGAGTAAGTGTACTTGTTTCCGGCAATTCCTTATTCCGATCTCTACTGCCTAAGTATAGAGGTACGCTCATATGTCTAAAAAAGTCCCTGTCGGAAAAAAGGTAAGAAGAAAATTTTATCTTTGGCAATTCAGCTTCATAAACTAACCCCATTTATACGTTGCTAAATGTTTATACAAAAAAGAAACAGACGCATAAATCTAAATCCATTTCGTTAGTATACAAACGACTTAGTGCCTAGTGCTAGTACTTACATCTTTAAGAGAATAAACACTAACTATATTTCTTATTACATCTGCTTATCCACACATTTTTGATGTTCAAACGTCTCTTAATTTTAAGCAGTGTGTATATATAAGGTGGATAGTACTCTACCTAATTATTTAATTTATTACTAATTGATTTATTTTTGCAACCGTTCATTCTGAATGTATTACAAAATTTTGTATAACCTCCGGTTTGCTGTAAGAAGATTAAATACTGACTGTACATTATAATTTAAAACAGGTTTTCAGCGGTTCTGATATAATTAAAATACTGCCCACCGTATTTACCTTTATTTGATCTACCAAGTTATATAGAAGTAGATAGTAGCAAATATTATGTATCTATATACATAATATTTGCTTTAGTCAACAGATGCCGGAAAGTTTCGCGTCTGTAACTGTCGTTGATTACAATCGTTCCCTCAGGAAATTCAACCTCGAACCAGTTGCTTGATTAGATATTCCACAAGTAAAATAACTAAAAACTTTCTCACATGTATTTTCATCCGAACTTGTATACGATTCCGTTGGTTTTCACTTACTTAAAAATTTCAACTTTCGTCGAAAGCCTGTTTTTTCACGAAGTTTGGTACATTTTTTATGATATGTTTTGGTAATTTTCTGGATGGTCGGTTGAGCGGCGATTTCCCCTTGTTGCGTATCAAAAGGGATGTTCGCAAACAGCATTGTAAGGGAAAAATGGTTTGCAAAATTAGGGCTGTTTGTTGCAGACACTTTCATACAAAGAGGGATTATCCCGAATTAGTCGGATTTTTCATGGAATAATTTCGGCATTAATACGTAATCTTTTTCTTTTTAATTACTTACGCCGTTCAAATAAACGATTTAATACGTTTATATCATTATATTTTATTCTTTCAAATCACTTTAGTATAAAAATTAGTAAAAGAACATTTTGCGACCTATTTAGGCACAGTAGACCGAAAAGATAACCACCACAGACTTTACAACACGAAAAACACGAAATTAAAAACACATCCCAAAATTAAAACAACATTTTTCATTTGCCCATTTAACGATAGAATCAGATATCAAAAGGATGTTTCTGAATGGAACCTCGGGCACGCACATATACCTATATATTCTAGTAGATACATATGTATTCCGCGTCCATGACACACACATCCGAGCGTCCAACCCCAGCATCCGATGTTGATACAGATTGTGGGCTATAACTGACGTCACTTACATATCGAACGGCAAACAAGGATTTGTAAGGCTTTTCTCTGTGCCTACAATATGTTACGTTTAGATAAGAATGAGATATTTTTGTACAGGATGTTGAAAGAGTAAGTTAATACTACCTATATGAAATATTATTAGAACTTCCCTTGACGTGCAGGGCGCAAAACATGATACAATATTATAGGTATCTACTATAATAATATTATAAAGCTGCAGAGTTTGTTTGTTTGGTTGGTTGAACGCGCTAATCTCAGGAACTGCTAGTCCGAATTGAAAAAATCTTTTTGTGTTGGGTAGCCTATTTATTGACAAAAGGCTATAGGCTAATAATATCACGCTACAAGCAAAAGGAGTGGAACATCAATGGAAAATGAATGAAAACTGTCAGGCAATTCGATGCGACGGGAAGGTTCAGAGGAGCAAAAATTTGACGACGCGGGCGATGTCGCGGGCAGAAGCTAGTATAAAATATTTATAAAGTGGGTAACAAGTTGCTTCTTTAAGATTTTTATATTCAATTCCCATGACTCTTTCCTATCGACTCCTTGTTTTAATTGAAAGTCACAACATTAAGAAACATGATTTTCTCATTAACACTTTGCGTAACACTAAACGCCCCCAGACGTAATAACAATAAAACTTATATTGTGTCTCGTTCAGTGTCCTTCAAAAGCTTACCTTATTAAGGTACTTAAACTTGGAAAAGCTTTTCTAAGTTTTTGTTTCGGAAATCCAGACATTGCAACTGAATTAGAAAACTAGTAACAATGTTGTGTGCGGAAAACCTCACACTAAACTTTTATCTGCACTTTCTGAACCCCAATTTGGACGCAGAAAGTTACTACTAACAATACACTTATAAGTTTTGTTGGAACCAAATTCAACTACGTTGTGAAGGTACACAAACTAATATACTAGTATTTGGAACGTGACAACATAACTTTTTAGAGGGCAACACTTCTTTCCGGATTAGCATTCTACGGCCGATGAAACCCGATCCTAAAATTTTGTGCCCCAAAAATAAAGCTCGATAACCGAATTTTATTTTTGAAAACAGAATGTTCTGGTTGAATTGTTGGGCTGTAATTTGGATTGTTAGGGAAAAATAACACGGATTACGGGTTCGTGATCTGAATCATAATCAAGCGTAGTAGGTTTTTTAGATTTAGAGTACAATTTTACGTTTTAATTAAACAGGGACAATCGCGATATAATGATTCCGATTTATAAGCGGAGCACACCACTGTCAAATCTAATCAAATCAATATAATAGGTAACTTGGTAAGTAGATAATAGGTCTTTACCAATGAAAATGCCGTTTTGTATGAAAAAAATTAAACGAATTTTTTTAATGTATTTTTTATTTGTATTAATCGAAATAATCACCCATGCAATCAATGCATCTTTGCCAACGCAGTGGCAGTTTATTGATGCCCTTCTTAAAAAAATCAGCTGGATGGGAGGCAACAAATTCTTCAAAGGCATTTTGTACTGCCTCTCGGGTATTGAATTTTTTTCCCGCCAAGAAGTTATCCAAATTCTGGAAAAAGTAGTAGTCTGTAGGCGCGAGGTCTGGTGAGTAGGGCGGATGACGGAGAGCTTCCAACCCCAGTTCTTGCAACTTGGAGACCTTCTGCTGTGCAGTATGAGGTCGCGCGTTGTCGTGCAGGAGCAGCGGAGACGAGCGATTGACCAATGCTGGTTGGAGATGTGCCAGCTTCTCAATCATTGAGTTCAGTTCTTCACAGTACACATCTGTAGTAATGCTCACCCCGTTTGGTAAGAAGCTGTGATGAATCACACCGGCGTTAGACCACCAAACAGTGACCATCACTTTTCTAGGGGTAACTTTTCGTTTAGGGCATTGTTTAGGTGCTGAACCAGGATCCAACCTACTTGCTGAGCGCTTGCGGTTATCAAACAGAATCCATTTTTCATCGCAGGTAACCATGCGGTTTAAAATTCCTTCATTTGTGTGTCTGTTGAGCAGTGCAAGGCACGTCTCGACGCGTACTTCGTGCTGGCGATCATTGCGTTCGTGGGGCACCCATTTCTCAAACTTTTTTACCTTGCCAATTTGACGCAAATGGACCAATATTGTTTTGACGCTAACGTCGAAAGCTGCTGCTAATTCAGCCGTAGATTGTGTATCATCAGCTTCCACAATCGCCTTTAATTCGTCATTTTCGACCAAAGTCTTCGGACAACCGCGTGGTTCATTTTTCAGGTCGAAATTTCCAGAACGGAAGCGAGCAAACCAATAACAGGTGGTGCGTTGGTTTGTGGTGTTAGCTCCGTTAACGTCGTTGATGTTGCGTGCCGCTTGTGCCGCGTTGCTGCCACGACGGTACTCATCCATAACCATACTTATCCATACTATCCATACTTCATACTATCATACTTCATACTATACTATTTTACTATATTACTATATATATTACTATATTACTATATATATATATAATATTATAAATGCAAAAGTAACTCTGTCTGTCTGTCGGTCTGTCTGTCTGTCTGTCTGTCTGTCTGTCTGATTTAAATGAAATTTGGTACACAGATAGTTTAGAGCCTGAGAAAGGACATAGGCTACTTTTTATCCCGGTAGTATGTTCCCGCGGGATAATTTCCAACCTCCACGCGGGCGAAGCCGCTGGCAAAAGCTAGTATTCCATAATTACTCGAATTTTTAACGTATCCATGATGACGAAAAAGATTGAAATGTGATGAAAATGTAACACTAATCAATAAACAAATGACTACTTTTGGAAAAAGAATTCCATGTTTTTAAAATAAAATTAATTTGAAATTAGAATTTTTAGACAAAAAAAAATATTTTGATTTGAAATGGCCAGTACTGCAGAACGGCAATTTCATAGGTAAAGACCTAATATTTTATTTCACACAAACCTACACGGTCACTTATGAAACGTCAGAAGCTAGGTGCACGGTTCCAAATGGTTGATTCCTATGGAGAAGAACCAGCAAGAAACTCCATGGTTACTCTTCTAAAAATAATTGGCTTTTAAAATGGTTTCTAAGTACAGTGTAAATAGGGATGGGAGGACAGTGTAGGCCTGTCAACAAGTATCAGGTAGTGAATAAAATAGAAAACGGTACAAATCTACAGTCTACAAGACCTACAACGTTCTCACATTCACAAAATATAAAAGAATCTGCATGAATGAAATACTAGATAGACAAAAATTTAAAACAAACCTATTTAAACAAAATGACATGATTGCCATGACAACCATTAATAAACAGTTAAAATTAAAATTGTAGGAGTCGTATCATTGTTATATGATTTCGTGTTATGAAATATATTACACACGGAACCTTCAGAAACGGAAAAATCACAGGGAAAACTGAAACTAAATTCACGTGATCAATAAACTATTACTACAATATAATGGGGCATGGTGTCGTCACCTATCACGTGGGACACAAAGCGTCGGGACGCTATATATTGGGCACTATAGCTATCCACCACAATGATTGACATGCGCTTTAGCAACTCACCTGATCCCGGTTAAATTGTATTATTTAAAAGTATGGAGATTTATCTGAAGCAAAATTGGTTTGCTTTAGAAAAATTGCACGTAAAAGTGGATCTCGTTCAATTTTTCTAAAACGAAGTAACTAACTTCGTTAAAGTTGACAGCACTGAAATGGTCCGATCTACTTATCGAGTCGCGAATGAAAAATAAAATGAGAAGAGTAAAAAATACGAAATAGAGAAATATTTATTTATGTCCGCTTCAGGAACGGAACTCGGAACTATTTTTACGAAATGGAAAAGATGATTGCTTAGTAACCACGTCCGCCCAGGCAACAGTATACAGGATGATATTTATTGACAGTCATTACTAGTGTTTACTAAGATCGACTACTTTTAGGTTATTACCTCATTCTCATTCATGATCATTTATATGGGTATTCTCTTTTCTTGATTAAAGATTTTCTTCGTCCCTTTTTAAATGTTGAAGAGAAAAAATAAAAATCTTTAAATCTTCTATTTGAAACAGAAAAACAAGCACAAAGATATGTAAGAGCCTCTTTCTTAACTGTATCCAAGCCGCATTGAGCATTGTCAAGGGGTTTTATTTTAAAGCATCAGTGAATCTGTACAATTCTAAACGCGCCGAAAAAACAGCTGGATTTGCTGCAACAGTACTCGAAACGAACGAACAAATAATATATTGGGCAGTATTGGAGAATTGTGTAAAAAGGAGATAGCGCAATATTGTTCGCGGTTCCGCTAAACCTTTAACATGAACACAACAAGTGTGCGAAGGAGCAGGCTGCAAACGCTCGCCCGGACGTTTCTCTAAACTTTGAGAAATGTTGTATTGTTACGAGTTGTTCCCAAGACAACTGGAAAACTGGGGGAGACGGGAGGGAATAGTTTTAAATAAGCTGCTACTGAAAGTACTCACTCCACTAAAACTCTGAATTAATGTAACAGGAATTTCCGATTTCGTTACCGCCTCCCTCGGGATTGTTGGAATACACGGTATGTTTCTATTTATATAATAACGATGTCGTTAATTCCCTGCGGTACGGATGGCGTTCGGCGCGCAGCCCGCATTTGGTTCAGTTGCGCCATGTTTCCTCGATCCGTCACGCTGACACCTCGGTGTCACGTCGGAACACCGCATCCCGGAACGTGTTCCAATCAGACTACATTATATTTGTTCGTCAGCCCATAGCAACGATAATATGCATTCGCATGCTTAAACATCCACTATTTAACATAATATGTTGACTATAATACGCGTAGCTATCGCCGAAGTTTGCTCCTGACAAACAAGCATTCGGATTCATGAACCGACTGTAATTATTACTGTTGATACACACATTCCGCTTTTCCGATCCCATTTCTCTGGTTTCCACTCATTACGTAAGTATTACAAAATTATGAGAATTGTCTTACAAAAATACGAGCTTATTTATTTGTTCTCTAATTAGATGATTCCGAATATAATGAGCCCCGGTTTGTTAAACAAACTCTCGAGAACTATTTTTGGGACCGTTCATTCTGAATGTACGGCAAATTTTGTATAATCACAGGTGTCGTTGTGCATTAAATAATTAAAGTACATCATAATTTAAAACAGCTTTTCAGCGATCCGAATGATATAATTAATATATATATATCATATTTTCAAAAACAGAACAGTTTTCAGATTTATTAAAATATATTAAATGAGATGCACGCCCACCGTATTTACCTTTAATTGATCTACGACTTTATATAGAAGTAGGTAGTAGCAAATATTATATATATATGTATAATATTTGCTTTTGTCAACAGATGCCGGAAAGTTTCGCGTCTGTAACTGTCGTTGATCACAATCATTCCCTCAGGAAATTCAACCTCGAACCAGTTGCTTGATTAGATATTCCACAAGTAAAATAACTAAAAACTTTCTCACATGTATTTTCATCCAAACTTGTATCCAATTCCGTTGGTTTTCACTTACTTAAAAATTTCAAACTTTCGTCGACAGCCTGTTTTTTCACGAAGTTTGATACATTTTTTATGATATGTTTTGGTAATTTTCTGGATGGTCGGTTGAGCTGCGATTTCCCCTTGTTGCGTATCAAAAAGGATGTTCGCAAACAGCATTGTAAGGAAAAAATGGTTTGCAAAATGAGGGCTGTTTGTTGCAGACACTTTCATACAAAGAGGGATTATCCCGAATTAGTCGGTTTTTTCATGGAATAATTTCGGCCTTAATACGTAATCTTTTTCTTTTTAATTACTTACGCCGTTCAAATAAACGATTTAATACGTTTATATCATTATATTTTATTCTTTCAAATCACTTTAGTATAAAAATTAGTAAAAGAACATTTTGCGACCTATTTAGGCACAGTAGACCGAAAAGATAACCAACACAGACTTTACAACACGAAAAACACGAAATTAAAAACACATCCCAAAATTAAAACAACATTTTTCATTTGCCCATTTAACGATAGAATCAGATATCAAAAGGATGTTTCTGAATGGAACCTCGGGCACGCACATATACCTATATATTCTAGTAGATACATATATGTATTCTGCGTCCATGACACATACATCCGAGCGTCCAACCCCAGCATCCGATGTTGATACAGAGTGTGGGCTATAACTGACGTCACTTACATATCGAACGGCAAACAAGGATTTGTAAGGCTTTTCTCTGTGCCTACAATATGTTACGTTTAGATAAGAATGAGATATTTTTGTACAGGATGTTGAAAGAGTAAGTTAATACTACCTAAATTAAATACTCATCAGAATATAGAGAAATTAAACAAGGCGTCCCGCAAGGAAGTGTTTTAGGTCCTTTGCTATTTATTATTTATATAAATGACCTTCCTAAAATAACAAATCATCCCACTATACTTTTTGCTGATGACAGTACTGTCGTTTTTACAGGTAAGGACAAGGTATCCCTTGAACAAGATATAAACAGCACTCTTAGTAATATTATAAAATGGCTAAATGATAACAATTTAAAAATGAATTTTGACAAAACTAAAATTATGATATTTCGCAATGATAAAGCCCAATTTACTGACATTAATATACATTATACAGGGAACAAAATAAATGAGACAGCAACTACAAAATTCTTAGGCATGTCAATTGATTATA
The DNA here is from genome assembly GCA_932294355.1 of Aporophyla lueneburgensis. Lineage (NCBI taxonomy): Eukaryota > Metazoa > Arthropoda > Insecta > Lepidoptera > Noctuidae > Aporophyla > Aporophyla lueneburgensis. The sequence continues at coordinate 16,390,428 of OW028754.1, forward strand.
ATTTGAATTGGAAGACGCATGTTGACAGTTTAAATCAAAAATTAAATAAGCAGTCATACGCCCTACATATGTTGGGAAAAACAGTAAACACTTCTGCTGTACTTGCAGCATACCATGGCTATGTGGGATCCTTGATAAAGTATGGTATTGTGTTCTGGGGTCATTCCACCAATAGGGATATGGCATTTAAGGCGCAAAAGCGGTGTATTAGAGGTATGTTTAATATCGACCAGACTGATAGCTGCCGGCCGTATTTTGTAAAGCATAATATATTAACATTGCCGTGTGTTTATATTTATGAGATTGCTAGCTTTGCGAGAACTAACAAACATCTTTTTGATAAGTATAGAAGTAAGCGGCATAGTGATAAAATTTGTGGCAAATCTAGTAAGACGGCCTTATATTCTAAAAGCATTTTCAGTATGGCGCCGCGTATATACAATCACTTGCCAAAGTCCATTTTAGAAACTCAATCTATCGCTGAATTCAAAAAGAAATTAAAAAGATTTTTGCTAAGTAAATGTTATTACAGTGTTCAGGATTATTTGAAGGAGGATGTAAGGACATATTGTTGATGTGAGTCACTAATTTATTTTATTATTAATATCATTACTTTGACATTACTCTGACATCTATTTACAAATATGTCTTGACATTCTCATTTAATACATGACATTTTTAATTATTATTTGCTTCATGATTATTAAGTTACATTATTATTTGCCATGATGAAATTACCAAATAATGTATCAATTTAAATTATATTCTTACTTAACATTTAATCACTATTATTATTTTGACATTATTACTTAATATATGACATTTTAAATTTGAAATTCTTTTGATGACATTAATATTAACTTCATTAATTGTTTCACTGATAAACAATATAGCTTGTGATTTGCATGCCTTAAGGTGTAATATGGTTGGACTGTGCTATATATATATTTTAACAACTTTATGTAATTTACCCATATTAGCAAATAAATGATTATGAATTATGAATTATGAATTATGAAATATTATTAGAACTTCCCTTGACGTGCAGGGCGCAAAACATGATACAATATTATAGGTATCTACTATAATAATATTATAAAGCTGCAGAGTTTGTTTGTTTGGTTGGTTGAACGCGCTAATCTCAGGAACTGCTAGTCCGAATTGAAAAAATCTTTTTGTGTTGGGTAGCCTATTTATTGAGAAAGGTTTATAAGGCTAATAATATCACGCTACAAGCAAAAGGAGTGGAACATCAATGGAAAATTAATGAAAACTGTCAGGCAATTCGATGCGACGGGAAGGTTCAGAGGAGCAAAGTTTGACGCGGGCGATGTCGCGGGCAGAAGCTAGTATAGAATATTTATAAAGTGGGTAACAAGTTGCTTCTTTAAGATTTTTATATTCAATGCCCATGACTCTTTCCTATCGACTCCTTGTTTTAATTGAAAGTCACAACATTAGGAAACATGATTTTCTCATTAACACTTTGCGTAACACTAAACGCCCCCAGACGTAATAACAATAAACTTATATTGTGTCTCGTTCAGTGTCCTTCAAAAGCTTACCTTAATAAGGTACTTAAACTTAGAAAAACTTTTCTACGTTTTTGTTTCGGAAAACCAGACATTGCAACTGAATTAGAAAACTAGTAAGAATGTTGTGTGCGGGAAAACCTCACACTAAACTTTTATCTGCACTTACTGAACCCCAATTTGGACGTAGGAAGTTACTACTAACAATACCCTTATAAGTTTTGTTGGAACCAAATTGAACTACGTTGTGAAGGTACACAAACTAATATATTTTTATCTAATGTGCATACTTTTTGTTCGCAAAACTAGTATTTGGAACGTGACAACAAAACTTTTTAGAGGGCAACACTTCTTTCCGGATTAGCATTCTACGGCCGATGAAACCCGATCCTAAAATTTTGTGCCCCAAAAATAAAGCTCGATAACCGAGTTTTATTTTTGAAAACAGAATTTTCTGGTTGAATTGTTGGGCTGTAATTTGGATTGTTAGGGAAAAATAACACGGATTACGGGTTCGTGATATGAATCATTAAGTCAAAGTCAAAAACGTTTATTGCGAACTAAGTGTATACACGGTGTTGGTATTATACTATGTTAGTACTTATGACTTAGCAGCCTTTTACAAGCATTGCAATTATATTTCGCCTGCCCTTATCATCATAAATTAGCATGCATTAAACATTATTATTACTTGATTATTTTATTTTGCATTAAATAATAAAAAATTAAATTAAAAAATTATAGTTGTGGTAAAAAAAAAAAAAAAAAATTAAGCGTAGTAGGTTCTTTTTAGATTTAGAGTACAATATTACGTTTTAATTAAACGGGGACTGTTAGCGCCATCTATTTTTATTTTTGTTAAACTATTACGCAAGATGTCAAGCTAGTCCTTTTCCCTGCCATCTGCCAATTGTATCGTGCACCTCGTGAATTTCTCCTTGACGAGCGTCGCCCACTTTATGGCTCGCTCGAGAAAGACATTATAACAGTCCAAATATGGATTCCGTCGTGATCGCGATATATGATTCTGATTTATTAGCGTAGCACACAACTGTCAAATCTAATCAAATCAAAATATTTTATTTCACACAAACCTACACGGTCACTTATGAAACGTCAGAAGCTAGGTGCACGGTTCCAAATGGTTGATTCCTATGGAGAAGAACCAGCAAGAAACTCCATGGTTACTCTTCTAAAAATAATTGGCTTTTAAATTGTTTTCTAAGTACAGTGTAAATAGGTATGGGAGAAGAGTGTAGGTATGTCAACAAGTACCAGCTAGTGACTTGAGTATGATCTACACATCTATAGTCGACAAGGCCTACCACGTTCTCACATTCACCAAATATAAAAGAATCTACATAAATGAAATATTATAAAAAAACCTAATTAAACCAAATGACATGATTGCCATGACGAACGAGATGAGTTAAAATTAGAACTGTAGGAGTCGTATCATTGTTATATGATTTCGTGTTATGAAATATATTACACACGGAACCTTCAGCAAAGGAAAAATCGTAAGGAAAACTGACACTAAATTCGCGTGATCAATAAACTATTACTACAATATAATGGGGCATGGTATCGTCACCTATCAAGTGGGGCACAAAACGTCGGGACGGGGATATATTGGGTGCTATATCTATCCACCACAATGACTGACATGCGCTTTAGCAACTCACCTGACCCCGGTTAAATTGTATTATTTAAAACTATGGAGCAAAATTGGTTTGCTTTAGAAAAATTGCACGTAAAAGTGGATTTCTTTCAATTTTTCTATAACGAAGTAACTAACTTCGTTAAAGTTGACAGCCCTGAAATGGTCCGATCTACTTATCGAGTCGCGAATGAAAGATAAAATAAGGAGAGTAAAAAATAGGAAATAGAGTAATATTTATTCATGTCCGCTTCAGGAACGGAACTCGGAACTATTTCTACGAAATGGAAAAGATGATTGCTTAGTAACCACGTCCGCCCAGATAATAGAATACAGGATAATATTTATTGACAGTATATCCTAGTGTTTACTAATATCGACTATTTTTAGTTTATTACCTCATTCTCATTCATGATTATTTATATAGGTAGGTATTCTCTTTTCTAGATTGAAGATTCCTTTCGTCCACATTTAAATCTTGAAGTAAGAGAATCAATGGTTATCTTTAAATCCTGCTATTTTTAACCGAAAAACAAGCACAAAGATATGTAAGAGCCTCTTTCTAAACCGTATCCAAGCCGCATTGAGCATTCTAAAGGGGTTTTATTTTAAAGCATCAGTGAATCTGTACAATACTAAACGCGCCGAAAAAACAACTGGATTTGCTCCAACAGTATTCGAAACGAACGAACAAATAATATATTAGGCAGTATTGGAGAATTGTGTAAAAAGGAGATAGCGCAATATTGTTCGCGGTTCCGCTAAATCTTTTACATGAACACAACAAATGTGCGAAGGAACAGGCTGCAAACGCTCGTCCGGACGTTTCTCTAAACTTCGAGAAATGTTTCATTGTCACGAGTTGTTCCCAAGACAACTGGAGAACTGGGAGAGACTGGAGAGAATAGTTTTAAATAAGCTGCTAGTAAAAGTACCCACTCCATTAAAACTCTGAATTAATGTAACAGGAATTTCCGATTTCGTTGCCGCCTCCCTCGGGGTTGTTGGAATACACGGTATGTTTCTATTTATATAATAACGTTGTCGTTAATTCCCTGCGGTACGGATGGCGTTCGGCGCGCAGCCCGCATTTGGTTCAATTGCGCCATGTTTCCTCGATCCGTCACGCTGACACCTCGGTGTCACGTCGGAACACCGCATTCATCCTGAAACGTGTTCCAATCAGACTAACACCGACTACATTATATTTGTTCTTCAGCCCATAGCACCGATAATAAGTGCATTCGCATGCTTAAACATCCACCATTTAACATAATTTGTTGACTGAAATACGCGTAGCTATCGCCGAAGTTTGCTCCTGCCAAACAAGCATTCGCATTCAAATGAACCGACTGTGATTGTTACTGTTGATACACAAATTCCGCTTTTCCGATCCCATTTCTCTGGTTTCCACTCATTACCAAAATATTACAAAATTCTGAAAACTGTCATACAAAAATACGATCTTATTTATTTGTTCTGTAATTAGATGATTCCAAATATAATGAGCCCCGGTTTGTTAAACAAACTCTCGAGGGAGAGTTAGTGAAAATATTTTGGATTAAATATGAATTCCGTAGTCATCATAAATTAAACTAATTAAAGTGCAATGAGACAGGCATAAATTTAATAGACATTATATGCGCACGGTGACGTTGCGAGAAATTACCGAGAAAGGGCCTCACATTCGGAGTTAACTAAGCACTTTACGTGTGTGTTGCGGCCGGAATTAGCAGTTATATCAACAGGGACAAGCTCAGGTAGGTACATAAGGCTATGGAATATTAGGGGAATTGTGTAAGTAAATGAAAATGACGTGGGATATGAAGGTATTTGTCTCCGCGCGTGACAATGTCGCCGCGCCGTCGTTACGTGTCCGACGCGTGTCTCTTGTTTATGTCAGTGCACTCAAATATGCGGTCGCGTCATTTCGTCGAAATATGTGTTCCGTGAATGTGCACGAAATGATTTAAACTTTCATATTTATTAGTTCATTTTCAGTTTTTAGTGCACAGTTTGTTATTCGTAAAATGTTGCTTTCTTTTTTGGTCTGAATTCTTTAGGGCTTATCTTTGAAAAATGTGTGTTATGATTTTATATTCCATATGTTTACTGACAGTTTGTAATACTATAACGTTATCTTTTAAGATGAAAACAATTATCACATTTTGAACAAATGACAGCCACCCGGGTGGGTGGCTGTCATTTGTTCGGATTAAATTCATTATGATAAATAATACGATTATAATTATCATCAATATTCAAAGCGTAGCGCGAACCAATCAATGGTTCCCTGAGCCCTCATTCAGAATGTAGATTGTGTGTCGGAATCCCTCTAATCTGTCAAACCCAGATCCGTTAGTTATGGTCCTTATCCGTACTAATGTACATAATTAATTGCACAATGGTATAATCATGCTGACATGTCCTCTGACATATCTCTCCGTATCGGAAAGGTTTGTGTGGTAATGTTGAAGTAATCGCTCCGAATTTTGTTTTCACGTAATTATTGTATTTACAGCTAACTATGTCTTTGACATTAAAGTGTTAATCGTCGTCCACTGTGCAAGGCCAAGATAATTATCGGTTCCAATCATTCCAAATGTCAGCCAAAAAACAGGGTCTTCGATACAATACGTATAATTCCCAACGGGCCTTTCTTCACGTCTCCGTAATTATCTCATGTCATCGAGATAATTACTGGCCATCTCGCAGATGAGTGCGTAATCACGCAATCGTAAAGAAAAAAAAACAAATGCTTTCATAATTAATCTCTTTGCTAACGCCCGTTTAACTTAATGAAATGAAAAGTTACACAGTATTTTATTTACACCTATACCTATACAAATAAATAAACTAATTGTCTGTTTGTAATGTCAAAATAACAAACTTATACCTAATGCTTATGAAGGTACATATGTTCTTTTCTTTCTCTTCTTATGTTAATAACAAAAGCAATTCTTTTGGGTGCGGTAGTAGCTACATCCCTGTGGGATAAATACCGACATCGACGTGAGTGAAGCCGGGGGCACAGCTACAGTAGGCATTAAAAACTGTTACTAGATAGAAACAATGAGGAGATTTTTGTTAATTAACAGGTTCAAATAACTTGCTAAGTCTGTAGATACTAAACTGCAATGAAAACATGCTCTCCGTTAGAGTTTACTTAGCATGCAGGGCTGGTACTATAAGTACTCATTTGAACGTAAATTTCAACAGAATATTGCAAGTTCCATAAGTCCATTAGCAGCAGGCCTTAACTTTTGGTGGACGTTAAGAGTTTCTTACAAATTTATGAATGGTTGGCTTCCGCGTTGGCTCGCGGTAAACAAACAACGATTATCTTTAAACAGCTACTTTGTTCTTAACCGTGGTTAAGAGAGCCATTAAAATATTCTGCTGCGAAATATTCCTCGAAGTCAGGAACTTAAATTAATGAGAATGTTTTATAATAAAGGCGATTTTTTGAAGATAAGTCTTCCGGTTTTAGATGTCAAGTTCGCAAACCTTTAAACAACTTCGTGGCGTACTTATTAACTAAAAGGGACATAATCTTGAAAATGTCTTTGATCATAATTTCCCGACGTCTTTAATGAAGCCCGTTGAAATAACGAGTTAATGAATTTCAGTGCATTAGCGGCCAAGTTTAATAACGTAAACACCTCGACTCACCTCGCGCCGTCGCGTCGCCGCGTCGTTGCCGCAAACCACCCGTCCCGTTTATAGAATTTAAACTTTAGATTATCAATATAACCTCTGAATTGTTTTCATTTAAAATCATTACAAAGTTAAATAAGCATTTTATTTATAGATGAATGTAATTGGTTTCGAAGAAAGTGTTCAATTGATTTTCCTTTCCAGTAAATTGGTTTTGGAAGTTCCGTTTGAAGTAAATTGAAATAATCGAAGCGAATCATTTCTCTTTTCATCAGTCTTTGGAGTAAAACAGAAGTTTGTTTTATTGCTGTGGAGTTATCACGTTCGTGACACGCGGTATTTGCTAACCCGTGATTAACTATAGTTATGATAATCGTTTGATCTTCTTAACCATTCGTTAATATAGGTATACAGGGTGACTTGTAATTTGGCGACAAACAACAAAAAACATACAACAATTAACATCAACAACAATTAAACATCTCATATAGCCTAGGCAAAAATGGAATCATGGGGTTTGGTAAAACTCAAAAGTTTTTTTTTTTTTTTTAATAACCCAGAATTCGTATCTAAATGTTAGTTTTCTCTAAACTCTCAATCATTGTTATTCCTAATACTTTAAACAGTTCGATGTATCCAAATTTTCTAAGATATCAAGCAGTGAAACACCTTTATATGTCACTGTTTGATATGTTAGAAAATGTTGTATTTTCGTGGAAGCAAAAATTTTATTTATTGAAAGACAATGTCACACGGAAGAACACGTCATTAATTTTTTAAACATTCATATATATAATTATCTTATTTCTATGAACGTACAGCCAGTACGATTACATTACTTCAACATCCTCCCCTTAATCGGACAAGGCTACAAATTTCATCTGATGACTGTACAAACAGGCACACACATGTAAATCAACCTGACTGTACTTTACAATGACAGTGACATTAATTTATAAAAAAAAAAAAAACATAGAGCACTAAACAAATCAAAAATAATACAAATAATAGCAAATAAAACATCTTAAGATATCATTAAGCCTATATCAGACACGCAACGTTGGTGTTTGCATCGACTCAACCCTTTGGTTAAAACATCCGCCAACATCTTATCCGTAGACAAATAAGCTAATTTTATTTTATTATTTTCGACTAACTCCCTAACAAAATGGTAACGGACATCTATATGTTTAGTCCTATTATGATGAACCGGATTTTGTGCCAATTTTTGCGCACTTTGGTTATCATTATAGATAGTTACCGGAAAAGACTCACCTGTTATCTCAGATATAAGACGCTGTAAATAAACAGCTTCTTTAGAAGCACTGGACAACGCCATGTACTCAGCCTCTGTGGACGACAAGGCAACCGTGGGTTGTTTTTTACACTCCCACGATACTGGTGCATTCGCTAATTTGAATACGTAACCTGTATACGATCTCCTGTCACCACCGTTGGCCCAGTCGGCATCGACAAAACCACGTAAGGGTTCTCCAGTCTTTTTAAATCTAAGACCGTAGTCCAACGTACCTTTTAAATACTGCAGGACACGTTTAGCAGCAGTCCAATGCGCCTGCATAGGATTCTTATTGAACTGACTTAAGAAACTAACGGCAAACAAAATGTCGGGTCTTGTATTGATAGCTAAAAACATCAAGCAACCGATTAAGTTTTGGTAAGGGACATTGACAGCTGGTTCAGTCTGAGAACGCAGGTCAACACTAATGTCCATAGGAGTAGGAACAGTTTTGCACTCCGCCATATTAAAACGGTCCAACGTTTCTAATATGTAACGATTCTGATTTACCTTCACATCATTAGTTCCCTTTTCCCTAACGACATGCAAACCAAGGCAATAACTAAGTTCACCTAGATCCTTGACACCAAAAAAATCCTTTAGGCCGTTCTTCAAGAAAGACAATTCATTTTCTTTGTTATAAATCAAGATCAAATCGTCTACGTAAACTGCTAGTATAGCGATACTATTACTCCTTTTTATGTAGACGCAGGGCTCAGACTCTAATCTATTATAGCCTAAATTATGAAGCACCTCATCTAACCTTTTGTTCCAGGCTCTGGCAGCCTGTTTAAGACCATAAAGAGACTTATGTAATTGACATACTTTGGTCTCCTGACCTTCAGCTACAAAACCTTCAGGTTGTGCCATAAAAACCTTCTCCTCCAGTTTTCCGTGAAGGAAAGCTGTGTCTATGTCTAAATGATGCATTTTTAAATTCTGTTCAGTGGCTAGTGCAATCAAAACCCTTAACGACGAGTAACGAACTACCGGCGAAAAAGTTTCCTCGTAATCTATTCCGTAGCTTTGACGAAAACCTTTTGCGACTAAACGTGCTTTGTATCTACTCACTTTACCTTCAGAATCACGTTTTAGCTTGTATACCCATTTACACGGTATGATTTTTTGTCCTGTATTTTCTACTAAGGTCCAAGTACCGCTAGAAATTAAGGAATTATATTCGTCTTCCATTGCAGCAATCCACATGTCCTTGTCTGGACGTAAAAGAGAATCAGAATAAGAACAAGGTTCATCTTTCAACTCACCACTTTGCATCGCTGAACAACAACAGACGGAACAGTAATTTACAGGCTTTCTATCCCTTAATTTGTACCTCCTTTCAGGTTCCATGTGCGTCTCTTCTTCCTCAACAGGTACTACTGGAGTTGCAGGAAGAGGATAGGCCATAGGTAGGGATGGTTCAGCAGCAGCAGTGCTTGTACTTGCTACAGGATCAGCTGACCCACTTTGTACCTGTAAATCATTGTTATCAGAGGAGAGAATAATGCTATGACGATGTGACTCGTCCCCTATCTCAGCGTTTGTGAAACAATTCTCTAAAAACACTACATCCCGCCCTTTGATACTTTTTCTTATATTGGTGGGATCACGAAACCTATACGACTTGTTGCTATTGCAATAACCAACAAATATGTACTGTTTCGCTTTCGCATCTAATTTTTGGCGATCGCAAGACGGCACATGAACGTATGCACGGCAACCAAATATTCGTAGATGGGAGATATCGGGTTTTCTGTTGAACCATATCTCATACGGAGTACGATTATCTAAAGCTCTATGTGGACATCTATTTTTCAAATAAGTAGCAGTGCGTACCGCATCCTCCCAGAAAGTCTTTGGTAGGTTACTATCTTGTAACATGCACCTAGCTTTCTCCACTAAGGACCTATTTGTCCTTTCAGCAACACCGTTGGATTCAGGACAATACGGGACAGTAGTCTGATGTTTAATTCCCCTTGAAGTTAAATATGCTTCGAATTCACCATTAACATACTCACCCCCGTTGTCGGTACGCAAGTTTCTTATCTTAAAAGAAGTTTCCCTTTCAACCAGAGCTTCGAATTCTAAAAACTTTTTCTTAACATGCGCTTTAGACGGTATAAAGTAAGAAAAAATCATTCTAGAAAAATCGTCGATAAAAGTAACCAAATACCGATTTGAACCTAATGACATTACGTCAAAAGGGCCACAGACATCAGAATGTATAGTTTCTAAAATTCTGCTGCCTTTCTTATAATCAATAATTTTGAAGGGTTTTCTACTTTGCTTTCCTTCAATACAGGCTATACAAGGGTTTTTATCTAAAGAAGAATATTCAATACCTTTAGCTTTGCCACGACGTAGATGTTCTAATGCAACGCGGCACAGATGACCAAGTCTGCGATGCCACAAACTTGAAGTAGTGTGTTCTTTAGAAGCCATAGCATGCTCCGAGTGAATTACTTGATGATCCAATCTATACAAGCCACCAACGTTGCATGTCGCATGACCTACTGATTTGCCGACTACTTTTACTTCATTGCGTCTGTACATAGAACAACCTTTCTTATCAAAAACAATAGTTAAACCCTTTTCAACAGCCTTACTAACTGAAATTAAGTTCGTACGCAACTCAGGAACGTAAAGAACATCTTTGATACCATTTAATTTTAACTTACTGTCTTTTACAAGTAACACTTCACCGACGCCAGCTGAAATTATCTCTCTATTATTTGCTAGAGTTATGTTCTTGCTTTCAGACGTGTTTAAATTGGTAAACCATTCTTTCATACAGGACATATGTGAAGAGGCTCCAGAATCTACATACCAGTCGGTTTGAACTAGATTACCTCCAACACCCAAGGCCGAAATAAGTGTTGTCTCCTTACTATTATTTTTACTTTTTCTCTGCCTTTCCTGTTTTCCTTTCTTCCTGGTTGGGCAATCTGGACGTTTGTGTCCCGGTTCTTTACATTCGTAACAAATAACTTTTCTTTCTGCAGCTTTAAGCCGCTTCATTTTTTCATTTGTTGCAAGAACCAATTCCTTTGACTCTCGTTTGGCACTTTCGTTTAGTAATTTCTGCTTTACTAATTCAGATGTTACCTGAATGTTTGAGTTCTCTAGGGCCATTACTAAGGGATCAAACTCTGGTGGTAAACCTCCAAGTAAAATTGCTCCTATAGACGTATCATCAATGCATCGCCCTATGTCTGCCAAGTCTTGAGCAGTGCTAATGACAGCATTGATATAGTCTTCAATCGAACCAAAATCAAGTAATTGGTATCTATACAGCTTTCGTTCTAACGCCAACTTTCTACCCATACCTTTATCCTCATAGGCATTTGCTAAGGCGTCCCAGACCTCCTTTGCAGTTTTACAAGCCCGTACATGGGTAATCGCTCCACCTTCCAAAGTCAGACACATCTTGGTATAAGCTTTAAGTTCTCTATTTTTTCTTACCGCTACCGATGTACTGTCTTCGATATCATACCCCACAACTGTAGACCACAAGTCCTCGTGCAGCAGGTACATACGCATTTTGAATTTCCACTGACTGTATCCATCTTTTCCATGCAACTGTTTGATGGAAGCAAGGGAAGCCCCTGAACCCGCGTAGGTCGAAGGCACGTTAATGTCACCCACAGACATTGTATTACAGTGCAACAAAATATTTTACTCTATTTAAAATATATTTACGAGCACTAAAAACGTAATAAAATTATCTATTCTGGGCCCATGACCGTTTGTTGTATTTTCGTGGAAGCAAAAATTTTATTTATTGAAAGACAATGTCACACGGAAGAACACGTCATTAATTTTTTAAACATTCATATATATAATTATCTTATTTCTATGAACGTACAGCCAGTACGATTACATTACTTCAACAGAAAATTCTTTAGAAAAAATCATCTACGTACATAAACCTCGACATCAGTTATCTCAAACTTACTACAGCATTATGCAACTAATTTGAAAGAAATAAGAAAAGTGGGAGATTTCTGGGAATTTTTTGAAACAATCATAAAAATAGGGTTTTCTAGAATCCCATGCATAAATTTTAGCGAAGTCCATATGGGCTGCTTAATTTTTTGAAATGATTTACACTATCACTCCCTGAAAGGAATACGTCAAATGACAAGTCACTCAGTATAAGAGCTTATAACAATCAATTTTTTTTTAAATTCAAAGGCCACAAAGACGTTTCACGTTATAATGCATTTACAAACACATTATTCCAAAGTCCATTATTTGGATGTGCCCACATTAAACACAAATACCATAATAACCTTTTCCCAAATATGTCAACGAAAATGAAACATTAGGTACTACATAATATATTAAAAAGGCACGCAGCCTAAACATTCTCGAGAATAATACGGTTTTGTTCTATTTTTCTCTACTCAAGACAGGAGAAAATAAAAAAATAAACGACTTCCTTCGTAGCTCTAACCTCACTTTAAGGACTCGGGTGTTATTTATACAGAAAAATACGAGTATGGGGTCCTTTATTATCTGGGGTTGTCGTATGATGTGATGTAATCTCGGGATTCCACACTCCTTCACGGCACCTTGAGTCGTCTACTTAGTTTATTGTTAGTTATCACTATCAGTGTGTTCAGCCTATTTCCTTCCCAAAGAAGTATAAACGTTGTTTCCATAGATAACCAGACTCCTTTCGTTTTTATTGCCGCTGGCTTTATTTTGTATCAACTTACGTTTTATTCGAATTTGAAATTGGAACCCGAAGTTAGTTTTGGAAACAATCAAATTAAAACTTTCTTTGTGAAACTGAAAGTGGCAATCAGTTGAGTAAGTTTTAAACATTCCAGACTGAGCGTATTTGAAACCATTAAAATTTAAATTTTGGCATTTTGAGAATCTTATTAAGTCCAGATAGAGAAAAAGAATTAATTGTTTGAGCTATTGCTTAAATCAAATATTAATCTAAATCTAAATCCAGGCAATCAAACTTGTATACATATAAAAAGCTGCGGCTCAGCAATACAAATAGAACACTTAAAGGTTAAGTAGACAGATTCTGGGTACGCTTACGCTGCGTAGGAGTCGCCGGCGAGACATTGTTGTCTTCCGGAGGCGTGGTTAGCCCCGCCTGTCATTCAAATAACACCCATTGTACACTTTTATAGGAGCAATCTTCGAGTTGTTATTTTGAGAGCTTCCTACGTGTTTCACAGTATACATTTTTAAAATACTTTTAAGTGGAACACAAAAAGGGCGGTTGTGGATTGAAGACCGGTTTATATTCTTAGGCAGATAACATCCAAACACAATAAAATCTGAGTTTTCTACCACGTGTGTAGTTGAAACTCAATATAACATATTTTGGTAAGTTTAGAAAATTAGGTAGATAAGTGAATGCGGTACCCAAAAATTCAACAATTAAATTGGAAAAAAAGAACAATTGGGATACGTACAAAGGCGTCCCGAATTTTCACAACAACATCTGTGTTCCGCACAAAACTGGAGCCTTAATTTTACGTCATAAATTATGTCCATATTTTGATCCACAAATTGCACTCAGATCAGCATAAAACACGTCCATTAAAACTAGTGTGATAAAATTAAACTAGCGTAAAATCCGGTGCCATAATGTAGCAAAGCATACATTATGGCGGACGACATAACCCAACAGTCTGTGAACGCCATATGGCATGATAAAATACGTATATATATTTATTTTTAACATGGAATTGCAGATCAACATGTAAATTGCTAAATATTTCGGAAGCTGCATCGTAATTTGCACTGGACTGTAACATGTAGGTAAAGTTTCAGTCATAAAGAACATACGGCAAAATTTGCTTCCGTAGCATGTGCACTCACTGCAAACGGGGTAATTATCATCACGTAAATTTAACCCAAAATAAACGATAAATAACTTTAATGAACGATGCTGTAGTTTGTAAAATAAAATAAATTATGAAAAGAAAAAAACCCGTCGTAATAAATACATAACCGCTTCGGAAAGTACTTTAAGCCGTTGATCGCGACTGTCATTCTTGGATATGATGGTCGTTACGGGTCGTCAGAAGCCCGAGTCAGACAACAAGTCTTACCAAGAGGTTTCGTATTACCCAGTGTGGATGTAAGATAGGCAGCCGTTCCATGTCTAATACTGGTACTCTGCTGCATCTTAGACTGGAACCCGACCCCAACATAGTTGGAAAAAGGCTAGGTATGATGAATAAATACATAACAGCCCACCGCATGCGGACACCACATACCAAACGCTCGAGACATCCAAAATAATACCAAACCGTAAACACTCGTTCATACAATTGTCTCGTAACATTCCATAGTTCATATTCATAGAACAGGGTTGAATGGTTCAATAAACCATAGAATATATTAGCAACTAATTCTGAAACGAGAATATTACTTGAATGCGCACGTTTGTACTGTAAGGGGCTTAAAACCTTAGTAACATAGGAGACACGTTTACACCACGGGAATCAGCCAACTGAAAGTGTTATAGTAAACTTTGGTTTTAACTACTCTAGTAAACTTTAGTATCGTGAGTGCTCATAATTGTGTTTAGTAAGTTCGTGGAAACTCATAAACTTTAAACTGTTTCGGACAGTTTTCAGATATCCGTGTGTGCCTGCTGCCTGGTGCTATAGTGGGTATAGTATATAGGGTATACTAAACATAGGCTTTTAGGAATAAAGTTTTAAGCACACGAACAAAAAAATTCGCACGTTGTCTTTAGATTTTGTGATAAAATTGATTTTTAAAATAGCTCTTACCTATGTTTTCCTCGACGTGTCTATATATTACCCATGGAAGTAAATTACTTGTCTTAAAAAATGTGTAATAACTTCACTAGCTATAATTGGAGTTGATTTGTAACGCAAAAATACCTTACTTGGAACCGGTACCGTATTTGCACCGGTGTTTTGCGGTTGTTGCAATCTCGGTACCTGGGTAACAGTTCAAACGGATACCAGTAACAAATTAAGGTACCCGTTGCGTACTACTAATGTTGTGTTTATACAAGAAACCGTTGGTATCCTTGAAGTTATTTTTAACCCCCGACGCAAAAAGAGGGGTGTTATAAGTTTGACGTGTCTGTCTGTGTGTCTGTCTGTCTGTGACATTATAGCTGCCGAACGGATGAAGCGATTTCAATAAAAAAAAAATGTATTAAAGGTGACTTATGTGCGAGTGTTCTTAGACATGTTAGATGAAAATCGGTTGAGCCTTTTAAAAGTTGTGGGGGAGAAAGCCTTTTAAAAGTTGTGGGGAAGGGTAACCGAATGTCAGCAAATATACTCGACTGGGGTCTCAAATGAAAGCGCACTGAAAGAGAATATTGATGAATTAATCGAGAGTGTTCTACCTATACCTATAAAAAGTATAAAATAAAAAATTAAATTAAAAATTTAAAAACCCCCGACACAAAAACCTAATTTCCCTTTAAAAAGTAAAAAATATAAAAAAAAAACTCAATCTTAAAGTACCTAAGTATATATTAATAATTTAAAAAAATACGTCGCGTTGGGGGACCGCTCCGCGAGGGCAGACGTTGACGGTCGTATCCTAAATGCAATACTGTGAAGTAATTTTATAAAAGTTTTCTTTTCTTAATTAGTTAGGTAACAGACTATTTATAAATAAATTGTTAGGTCTGGAGCGGTCCCCCAACGCGACTTATTTTTTTTAATTATTAATACATACTTAGGTACTTTAAGATTGAGTTTTTTTTATTATTTTTTACTTTTTAAAGGGAAATTAGGTTTTTGTGTCGGGGGTTTTTTGTAATGTCTATTAACTAAACGATTTAGTTACTACCACCGTTTTTTCACTGTAACTTACAGAAATACTTGTTTTGGTACCGCTACACTACCGATAATAATTTGAAAAACCAATATTACAGATAAAAGAAAGAATAAAGTTTAATAATAATAATAATAATAAGACTTACGTATATGATACCAAAAGACATCAACGACAGCAGAAACCCAGCAAAATACAGGCCCATAACATGCCTACAAACAATATATAAAATAATAACCTCGTGCATCACTCATATCATTTATCAACACCTTGACAAAAATACAATATTATCGGAAGAACAAAAAGGCTGCCGAAAGTTTAGTCAAGGCTGCAAAGAACAACTTACAATAGACTCCGTTATACTAAAACAGGTCCAACAGAAGAAACGAGATCTATGTACTATGTATATAGACTATAAAAAAGCATACGATTCTGTACCACATACGTGGTTACTAGAAGTTTTGAAAATATATAAGATAAATCCTCTAATTATAACCTTTTTAAATAACATCATGACTCAATGGACAACAAGGTTACATCTTAGATCACCTTCAGGAATAGTTGAAACTGAACCTATTAAAATCCGAAGAGGAATATTTCAAGGTGACTCACTTAGCCCATTATGGTTCTGTCTTGCCTTAAACCCCTTATCCAACAAATTAAATACACTAAAGCCAGGATACAACCTACCGTTTAATGACACTATAGATGACTTACAGACTAAAAGACAAAACTGTAAAATTAACCACCTCCTTTATATGGACGACATTAAATTATACGCTTCTACACCAGATGACTTATATGAACTGGCAGAAACCACAGACCAATTTTCAAGCGACATTAGAATGGAATTTGGTATAGATAAATGCAAAATCAACTCAGTCAAGGCAGGTCAAACTTACGAACATTCACACGCTATACAGACAGGTGAAACCATAGAGTCTTTAAATGAAAATGAAACATATAAATATTTAGGATACATTCAAGCTCAGCAAATTAAACATAAAGAAATTAAAAATAAACTTACACAACAATTTAAACATAGGCTTAAATCCATTTTTAACACTCAATTGCACTCTAGACATACAGTTAAAGCTATTAATGCCTTTGCGATTCCCATTCTTACGTACTCCTTTGGTATAATAAACTGGACCAAAACAGAACTAAAAAACCTACAACGTGTTATTAACACCACTTTGACCAAACACAGGAAACACCACCCTCGATCTTGTGTACAGCGACTAACACTACCCAGGAAAGAAGGAGGACGAGGCATAATAGATATAACGAACCTACACAATAAACAAATAAGTACACTAAGAACATATTTTAACACAAAAAGTACCACCTCTACTCTACACAAAGCAATCGTTCAAAATGACCGAAAACTGACACCGTTAAATATGTTAGACAAAGCTACACAAAGTAACGAAAAACAGACCGACCGACAGACTAAAATATTGGAATGGACTCGAAAGTCACTCCATGGAAGACATCGCCAAGACCTGTGCCAACCCAACGTCGATAAATTAGCGTCGAACGAATGGCTTAGGCGTGGAGATCTTTTTCCTGAGACCGAAGGGTTCATGACAGCAATCCAAGACCAAGTAATAGAGACTCGTAATTACCAAAAGCATATTATGCGAATCCCCCTTTCAACAGATATTTGCAGGCGATGTCATAGTTCTTCCGAAACTATACAACATATTACTGGAGCATGTAGGGCAATTGTTCAGACTGATTATAAACACAGACACGATCAAATAGCTAACGTAATACATCAAAAACTTGCTATCAAATATAAATTAATAACTACACCCCCAGTACCTTACTATAAATATAACCCTGAAATCGTTCTTGAAAACACAACACACAAGCTATACTTTGATCGAGCCATCCTCACAGACAGAACAACACATTACAATAGACCAGATATTACTTTATTAGATAAAATTAATAAAACCGCGCAAATTATTGACATAGCAGTACCAAACACACACAACCTACAAAACACTATAGCAGAAAAGTTGTCGAAATATACAGACTTAAAAATAGAAATAAGCCGAATGTGGAGATTAGGGAACGTTGCTATAATCCCAGTGGTGCTCTCAACTACGGGTGTCATT
Source organism: Aporophyla lueneburgensis (assembly GCA_932294355.1). Lineage (NCBI taxonomy): Eukaryota > Metazoa > Arthropoda > Insecta > Lepidoptera > Noctuidae > Aporophyla > Aporophyla lueneburgensis. The sequence continues at coordinate 16,408,503 of OW028754.1, forward strand.
CCCAAACAACTGCACCAGTCATTAAAAATGCTAGACTTGTCTCCTTCCACCTACCAAACTCTGCAGAAAGCTGCTATTCTGAATACTTGTAGAATAGTCCGAAAATTCCTACAGAACGACAATGACTCACAAACATCACATCCACAAACATCATCAATATCACAAAGTCTAAACATATCATCACACCGTAATAGGTTATCACCTACTACTTAGGTTAGCACTTGGCTTCGGCCCGTGTTATCCTATAAAACCGGCACATCGGTGTCGAGATACAAAAATGTATGCCAACAAATAATAATAATATTCCACAACTACCACACAACGCCATCTAGTCCCAAGCTAAGCAGAGCTTGTGTTATGGGTACTAGACAACTGATAAACATACTTATATATTTCTAAATACATACATATTATAGATAAATTACACCCAGACACAGAACAAATGATCGTGCTCATCACACAAACATTTGTCCTGGGTGGGAATCGAACCCACGACCTCCGGCATAGCAGTCAGGGTCACTAACCACTAGACCAACAGGCCTATTTGGATACAGGTCGTGCAACAAAAATTACAAATTTAAAAAATTAAAAGTACTGATAGCACACCAAGGCCAATGGCCAATTCTCACGTCAGAGAACCTAACTTCGCTATTACTAAAAATGATGACAGAAAAAACCATTTGGGAATACTATCTGTATATTTTTGTCTACCGTGCTAAAACAAACTCGTAAACTCACAATCAAAAGGGCATAAAGCCACATGAAATTCAGGGATATTCAGTATTATTGAAGTGAATAACTTACCGAGTTGGGACAGTCGTGGTATGTTGTAGCTATGTGAGTAACATAAACGGTTGATAGAGTAACGTATAAACTGACTTTATGACCTTAATTCCGTTTTTAGCTGTTGTTGTCAGTGCGTAATTTAGGGAAATAGGGTCATCTTGGTTCATGTCGGTATTGACGATTTTATGAAGAAAGTTTGACGATGAAATAATAAGTTCTTGTGTAAAAATTACTTAGGTTATTTGGGATTTCATTGCTGGATCTACAACTCAGTCTTTTTAAGGACGACATTTTCTCCTGATCTTAGCCTTTTACTAACTATGTTAGGGTCGGCTTCCAGTCTTACCGGAAGTAGCTGAATACCAGTATTTCACATGGTGCGACCGCGTATATTTTCGGACTTCTGGCGACCCGTAATGACCGTCAAAGATCCACGAATAGCAGCTGGGACCAACGGCTTAACGGTATGTAAAGATGATCACCCATCCACCGACCAACCGCGGCAACCGTAGCTTAACCTGATCGATGTATTTGGCTATTATTATTTAGCCACAAGCCCTTCCATTCTCTTCTAATATTTTCCAACATTGGTCTGGAGTTTCCAAGACTTTTTAATACTGTACTTACAGAAAGTGCACTACTAAACCATTATTAATCAGAGTAATCCATGATTATGTTCATTTCAAACAAACCCAAAGACAATGACCCTGTTGATCACAATAAAAGTCGACCATATAGGATTTAATCAGCTCTAACGACGGTGCAAAAGCCAAATCATTTCCCGGCTTAACCTCAAAACCATGGATTATGGTGTTACGTCCACTCAATTTCAGACCAACAATGTGGACCCATTTAAAGGCACGGTGAATACCGATAGAATAGAGGCTAAACTCGTAGCCCAAATCGTAGTTTGATAGGAACGCCTTTTTAATATCTGACTGCGCGGCGCAAAGGAGAGTAATGAGTTTAAGTATGTATATTTGTTCCTTTGCGGCTTTCTAGAGAGATTCTTAATGCAATCGATTTTTAAATCTTGTGAGTGTCAAAATACAATATGGCGACCACCAGACGCCATATTGTGAAAAAAAAGTTGACGAACTTTGCCTTGTAGAGTGTCATGGAATAGGACTTTGAAAATCTCTGTAGTGGGTTTCTCCAATCGTTTTTCATTCTGAATTACCATTTAAGGTCGATAATGATTTAAAATTGGTTAGCAAACATTCTCACTTAAAGGTATCTTCTGCGGCGACCTCTCGCGCCCGGCCCTGGTGCGAGCCATGGTACGGAGCGAGAGGGAATGGGAAGCCGTCACCTCCTTCTGCGAAGCAGTAATGCTCGCGAAGCAGGAGGCAGGGCGCGTGAGGGAGTGGCAGTCTCTGCGCCCTCACGTACCTAGCCGCCGCAGGAGGAGACGCCCCGGGCGTCGGGAGTCCATAGCGAACTCCCGGCCACCGTAGGCGTGAGCAATGGGTAGCTCGCCGCCCGGTAATGACCGAGCTCGAGTCGACGGCGCGTAGTGTTCCACGCGCGCCTCAAAGAGATGTCAGCAAAACTAAAGGAGTAGGACCGATGCCTGCCGGGGTCGCGTGATTGTTCGAAAGAGATACCGTGACCCTGGCACATGGGCAACTGAAGGAACACGGGTGGGTTTTAGTCAGTAAAAGTCTGACATGCCCTCCCGCTCCGCCCAGAGCGGGAGAAGTCATTTGATGATTTCCCATAAAAAAAGGTATCTTCTTTTATGTAACAATAAAGACCTATACTTATTGCAGCACTCTAGATTCTTACGTCATCGATTTGTCTGAATCTTACGAGTGTCACAATTAAAATTCAGTATAGCGACAACTACACGCCAAATTGTGAAAAAAGTTAACGACCTATGCCAAGTAAGTTTATTGAAAAGCTCTTTGAAAATGGATGTTGTAGATTTTTCTAATCGTTTTTCATTCTGAATGCCCATTTAAGATCCAAATCGATTTATAGTTGGTTTATTCTCACTTACAGGAATGTTCTTCAATTTAACAACAGAGACCTATATTGACTTTGCATGAAATTACTTATAGTATACCTACAGTTTAATAGGCAAACATAAAATAAAACTTTCTTGTTTCCATCTTTTTAAAGCTCACTTTTTACGCAGTCTGAGGACTCTGCTTACAACTATGTATTCAGACAAAAAATATGACTGAAGGTGGATCTCCACAGACTTTGTAAAGAAAACCTTAATTATGTAACAGTACATCCATTTATGTAGCCATGTTTCTTATAAAGACATCAAGGCAGGTATATACACATCACTATAAGTTCTTAAACCTGCAAATAAAGCACAAAAGCATTCTTATGCGTTCAACGTAAATAGTTATTGTGATAGACTCTAAAACACTCTAAGTTCTAATAACTAGTTTAATCATAATTCTATTTTTATGTGGTTTTAATAATTTAATGTAACTACGATTTTGCTATTATCAATTTTGTTAATAATAAACTATATTTATCTTACATAAAATCCAGAACCCACTGATTGGGAGAAGACACTGGTTCCTGTAACACAGGTGTCTTTACATAGCGCAGGAGTCAGCGCTTCACTTTGTTTGTACACACTTTTAATGCCAATAAAGAACTTATTTATACACAACCTCGTTAGTCTTTAGCCCAGAAAATAAAACAAGCCTAACGCTTCCCTTAATTTGACGTATCTCCCAGCGGATTTTTGAAAGCTCCCCCAAATGATCCGTACTGAGCCAACCCTTTATCGCCAGAATAAAATTCCTACATACACTTACATACGAAATAAAAACCTAACCCTCTTTTGGCTTCATCGTAATCCAGCAACAAAGATAAACGAGGCATAGATGACGTCATAATGCCTGCCCGCGTTATGCAAATGTCTTGGATTACATTGTCATTTTCCTCGAGATGGCTTTCTGGTGCGGAACTGCAATTTAACTTATACGTACGTAAAACTAAAGCGTTCGTAAAAGTTGATGAATTACGAACGTAAATTAATATAAACGTAAATGAGGCCTGACGGGTAATTCTCGTAATTTTCAGAACGTTTACGCAATCTGTCAAAAATACCTCAAGTTTCCATACATTTTTGACAAGTTATTGAAATTTGATTGTCGCCGCGATGAGACTGCGACTAGATTTTGAACGTTTTTACTTAAAAAAAATATAGGATGTCTGGTTTTCATTGAAAGAAGATGAGCTATTTCATTTGTGTCATAGTTAGGTGTTCAAGTTAAAAAGTAATTTTTTATGGGTTTTCAACAACATTCGTCTACTATGTATAAAACTATATGAAAATAAATTTACCTGGATTTATATTTAAGGCATCATGGTACGTACATATACCTAAGCCATAAACTACAGTAACTAACTATCTCTATATACAATAATTATTTATGTATGAAGGCAGTTATAAAGTTATCGGCCAGTAATTTGACACTAAACCGACTATCCCTATCGCTTACTGCTTCTGTTGGGTTTAATAATAATAAATTCTGGCCATAACGCGCAATATTAGATATCTTAGCGATTTCATACGTTCATTAAGGGGCTGCGCAAACGCACTACGGTACGTTATTACTGAGCTTTATCTGTTTTATGTCAGGAAACGGGTTTAATTATGTCACATTAAATGTTCACATTATGACATAATTCCTAAGATTAGGTTACTAAGGTTGTTTTTAGTTGTTCCTTGAAATCATTCCAATTTCAGGATTTTTAGTCAGTTTATTTCGTAAAAATATTTTGCGCGCTCTGGAAAGGAGAATAGTGAAACAATAAAATAAACAAAAATATGAATTACCAATAATATAGCGCTATGGTTTAGTCGGGATTTATGCAAATAATTCACACTTGATAAATATTTTAGGTTCTAAAACAAAAACTTCACGCAAAAACTCGAATGAGACTATCAAAATTCGGCGCTCTCTTCCAAAATTTAAAGTATATTGGATTGTTTGAACAAAGGATTTTCAGAAAAATTGGATAACTCTTTCATCCGTGAAGTGAGCTATCGCACTAACGAAACACGATTTTCCAATACAAACTACTCTTTGTTAGTCTAACAGGATAAAAATGAAAACATCACGATTCCAACATCTAATAAGTTTGTTAAGAACTCGCTAACCCAATGTTGTACCCGCGTCTCCAACTTTTATTTACGAAACTCTTTTCATGGTGCACAAAAACTTTCCACAAGACGAGCGTTCGGGGAAAAATCCTCGAACAAAAAGTGTACAACGACAGAAGTGTCCCAGTTTTATTATAAAAAGCAATACTTCATCAAGACAGTTGACAACTGGAATACCTCTTGTTCTTGTTAATCGGTGGTCCCATTAGGGAACGTCTTACCTACTCGTGGAAGGAATGGCGTCCACAAATCATAGAAACTATTAAGGTTAACGAGGCAAGCATTTGAATGAAGCTTGGTGGCCAATTATTAAAGAGGGCTACGGAAAAAGCTAAGCGAACATTGGCATGCGTGACGTCACCACGACGCCGTCCCCACCGTGAATAATGGCTTCAATAAATTAACCTTACGTCCAGATGTCTTGGAGCGACCTGCGGGCTACAGATTAATAGTTGCTTACAACATTGTACACAAACTCATAGTTAATTAATAAATCTGTGCTTTATTTTCGAACTCTATCAACAGTTTATGCAAAACGAAACATCGGAGTGACTCATTATTTAAGCACGTATTGTAAAATATTTGTAGAAATTTGCACTGCTGCACTCGTCGCGTTTAATGACTGAACAATGTCCTGGTAATAAATGTCCGAAATTGTTACTAAAATATTTAAACAGTGAATTAACTTGTTATGTACCGTTAAACAACAAGAAAATGCAAACGACATTGATAATTATTCCTTTTAGAACGAATTCCGCAGCTGTGGAATATTTAAATAAGCTCTTAAAGAATGCTTCCGTGCAATGAGTATTCATAGAACACGGCATGAATGAAATTGCTTTTACATTTGTGCTTTTCAGAAGCATCTGTTGCTAACTATAGGTATAAATAAGTATCTAGTTATTTTCTTTATGTTAGGAACGAACTCATTTCTTGCTTCTCACAACATCTTCATAGAAATTCTTAGACTCCAATCTTGGATGCACTCGTGAGCTTTAATTTTTTTTCAGAAGACAGCTCCTTACTCTTTTATACTTTTTCCTATTATATGTCATACGTCTTCGATACTGAAAAGGACTGAGACATTCACATGTCATATTATACAGGAAATTGTAAAATAAGGCTTCAGAAAATTCAGTACGATTATCATTTCAGACGTAACATTATACTCTAACATTAATTTTATACTACTAACATTATAAATGTGAAAGTTTGTATTGAACATTTAGGGTAAAATTAAGCAGACAGGTAGATTATAACCTAAATTAACACATAGGATTTGCCTTATCCCGATAGCCTTCATGTGAGATAATTTTCGATCGCCATACGTGCGAAGACGCTGGCAAAAGCTAGTTGAGAATAAAACATACCCTTTGGAAATGCCCGTAACATTGTTGAAGCATCTAATAAAAGTCGAAAATCCGAGCATACAGTTTGCATACATTTGATGAACTATTGGACAAGGCAGAATGGTTGCAGCCGACGGAAATGTATTCATGAATCGGTCCGTAGAGTTTAGCATTGCGATGAGCTGCAAACCGCTCCAGTGCCAGTGGTCCTTAAAAATACCTTCTCATGCCGACGCCGACGGCGGCTGGAAAGTATGCAATATTGAAATACCTAATGCATTATGCTCATATTTTATGCAATATTGATAGAACCTTTCATAGTTAAAACCATATAAGGGGTAGCGTAGACGTATTTCTCGTAAGCCATCGAATTTGCAAATCCATACTTATTGTTAGTATAAATTCGAAAGTAACTGTGTGTATGTTACCTTTTTACGCCTAAATCAATGAACAGATTTCGATAAAATTTGGCAAGGAGATAGATGTCACGGTGGAGCATACGGTGGAGGTGTGCCCTGCCTGGGCGGAGCACCGCCGTGTCCTCGTGGAGGCGATCGGCGGCGGCGACCTCTCGCGTCCGGCCCTGGTGCGAGCCATGGTACGGAGCGAGAGGGAATGGGAAGCCGTCACCTCCTTCTGCGAAGCAGTAATGCTCGCGAAGGAGGAGGCGGGGCGCGTGAGGGAGTGGCAGTCTCTGCGCCCTCACGTCCCTAGCCGCCGCAGGAGGAGACGCCCCGGGCGTCGGGAGTCAATAGCGGACTCCCGGCCACCGTAGGCGCGAGCTTGCGGGTGGCGAGCAATGGATAGCTCGCCGCCCGGTAAGGACCAAGCTCGGGTCGACGGCGCGCAGTGTTCCACGCGCGCCTCAAAGAGATGTCAGCAGCAGTGTAGGGGTCTACTAGGACCGATGCCTGCCGGGGTCGCGTGATTGTTCGAAAGAGATACCGTGACCCTGGCACATGGGCAACTGATGGAACACGGGTGGGTTTTAGTCAGTAAAAGTCTGACACGCCCTCCCGCTCCGCCCAGAGCGGGAGAAGTCATTTGATGATTTCCCATCCTGAAAAAAAAAAAAAAATGCCGACGCCGACGGCGGCTGGAAAGTATGCAATATTGAAATACCTAATGCATTATGCTCATATTTTATGCAATATTGATAGAACCTTTCATAGTTAAAACCATATAAGGGGTAGCGTAGACGTATTTCTCGTAAGCCATCGAATTTGCAAATCCATACTTATTGTTAGTATAAATTCGAAAGTAACTGTGTGTATGTTACCTTTTTACGCCTAAATCAATGAACAGATTTCGATAAAATTTGGCAAGGAGATAGATGTCATCCTCAGAAAGAAAATAGTCTACTTTTTATCACGAAATCACGTTCCCGTAGTATAATTTCCGACATAAACATACGGCAAAGGCGCAAGTGGAAGCTAGTACAAAATAAGTAACTTAATTCAAACAAAACAACTGTCTATCCATTTGAGACCAAAGTTTCGTACCTATTGATAGATTTATAATTTTCTAAGCTTTTAATACAAAGTTGATTAAACCAAAAATGAGAACGAAGAAGCGTTCAAAAGGATATTAGGTATCTACTATTGTGTTGCTAGAGGTATGTTCGCTGCCAGGTCAGGCCCCTACCATAGAATTTTAATAGCGCAGTGGAAGTTATGGTGGGCCCTGGGTCAAGAGTGGCGTAGCGAACTTGTCCGCCGTGCGCGGAGCTTAACAATATATTATTCGAATAACTCACCTGGTTGAAGGAAACTGCTTCTGGGGCCTACCTGGATTTATGTATGTAAGCGAGTGTATTGTGTAGTGACGTTATGAGTATTCTCCAGGATACAACAAGGCCACTCCACGAGGCCAGAAATTGGTTCCAGCACGCGGTCAATGGTCACTTCAAAGTTCTTCAATTTCAACAAACTAAACCCGTATTATTTCGTCAAATGGGGTTATTAAACACAAAACAATTGGGTCATGACTTATTGTCCACCAAAACGACCGATTCTCAAGGATTAATTTACCAAAAGCGTCGCGAGGTCCCAAAACGGCGACGGACCTTTTTCATGATCAAAACCAAGTGTTCAAGTCAAAACTGACAAGTGACAGTTGTCAATTCGTTACGTACGTTTAGAAACGTAGGCGCATAGAGTAATCAATTCGAACGGGACGGAACAAGGTATGTAGCAGTTGATTACATGCCAATTCCCGTGTCGCTAACCCAACTTGTCGCACTCGGTACGGTTACGATCACACTCAATCGCCTCTCGAGCCGCGGCACATTCAATGTAAATTATACGAGTACTTCAACCAACAACGAAGCCTACTCCGCCCCGCACGTACAACCACCTTCTATTACATTCAAATTTTCGACGCACACGTGATAAAATAAACGCGTCATCTAATACAACACGTAATATACTCGTAGATCGCAACATTCTCTGATGCCGCGGCGAAGCAACTGTGAATAACTCATACGTTAAAGAACATTCTGAATAATAAAATACCCCTTTTTCTGCTTCATAAAGTGTTAGACGGCGAACAGGTTCTCCTTACGTTTTTCATTTTAATCTAAAAGGCAAAACCCACTGACTCATTCATCGCGGTATCTCACGAGCCGTGTGGAATTTTGGCCAGGCGCCCTCTTTTGGGACGCAAAGGATAAAATGGGATTTCACAAAATTCAACAGCGATCAAAGATCCTGGGTAAAGGCCACGTTAAAGGCCGAGGCTATTTTGAACTCATTTATGTTTATCTTTCTAACCAAATGCACAATTCCCGCATATCTCTAAAGAGAATAAAGCATTGCCAGCAGGTTTATATTTTCATGTATGATACAACAAAACACTGTATAATAATCTAAGTGCTTTTCTTTCTTTTACAGATATGTCGGAAGCATCCGTTTCTTCTGATAATCATCTCTAAACGAAACCACAGAGAATGCCGATAAGTGGACGGACGCTTTAAAATGTGTGTGTGAATGTGTTTGTTAAAGCGACACTGAACAATAAGATCGTGAAAAAGTATGCCAAAAACAAAAACTTGTAGTGTGGGACGGAACAGTGCACAGTGAGCGTCGTATATGGTGTGGACAGAGCATGCAACAGTCGAGTGCTTGAATAAAGCGGTAGAGCGGCTGTAAGGGATGCGGAGGCGTGGCGTGTGACGTGCGGGCAGCTAGCGGTACCGCGGCGGATGCGGCGCGCCAGCGTGTACAGTGTGAGCGAGGGCCTGGAGCGGTGCGCCTGTGCTAGGTACGACACTTCTTTTATAAAAGAATTCATTAGTATAAATATAAACATAAGTAGAGACATCGTGTGGGCGCAATTTTGAAAGGGCCTTTTCAGTGTCATGCAGATTTTCTTACGCACACGGGATTGGCCCGCATGCGGGATACGCAGCATGTACCTAAAAACATATTATGTTTAAAATGTGTGAGCAAATCCGCATTAGATTAACCACCTAAGCTTCTACCTCTGTGTTTTGTGGTTAAGGTTGTACGTCGCCTGTCAGCCAGTCACTTGTCTGTTCTATTTGTTTACAGACCTGAATGTACCGCACCACCCACGCATAACGTGATTACGTAACATGCTAGTTTTTATATTTAAAGAGAGTTACAAAATACAATATAATAAAATATATTATTTTTTGGTAGACGTTAAACAGCAAAGGATACCTAACAACAGACAAAGATATGCCCAGCTGTGCTATTTTTTTTGGATCTAGAACACTGCACTAACAGGATTGCCAACATCTATAGAGATCTTGGAGAGATTCACTAGACAGAGATTACGAAATCTAGGTCAACAAATCAATTTTTAATCTATCGCTCCGTTCGCTATAAAAATGCCAAATGGCTGATTGTTTTGCCAAAATATACATATTCCATGATACATATTTTCACTTTCCGACTTTGTCACAATCTATACTAATATTATAAAGCTGAAGAGTTTGTTTGTTTGTTTGTTTGATTGTTTGTTTGTTTGTTTGATTGAACGCGCTAATCTCAGGATCTACTGGTCCGAACGGAAAAATTCTTTTTGTGTTAGGTAGCCTATTTATCAAGGGAGGCTATAGGCTATATAACATTGCGCTACAACTAAGAGGAGCGGAGCAGTAATGAAAAATGTTGCAAAAACGGGGAAAATTTATTCCTTTTGAGAGTTTCCGTTGCGTGCGCTGCGTAAACGATTAAAGTAACGCAAAAATCATGTATGACGGAATTGTTCCTTTTAAAAAGTTCTAAAAAAAAGTCCGCGAGAGCATATGTCTATCTTTTAAGGTTGACTCACTATAACTCAAAAGGAGCGAGCAGCAACGAAAAATGGACGAAAACTAGCAGGCAAATCGATGCGACGGGAAAGGTCAGGGAAGCAAAAATTTGACGCGGATGAAGTCGCGGGCAGAAGCTAGTATACGAATAATTTCGGTACACCAGACAGCAATCCCGCATTTGCATCTGAAGCGAGCGGTGTTTATTTTAATGTACCTTTCATAATATACCGCGGCATACGCATTTAAACACATTACAATTAAATGTGCTGCCATTAAATGCTCCTCATTGTAAGATAACAAATTGACTTCTCGTTTTATCGTATCAGGTCACACCGTGGAAAGTTCAGTGAACTTTTAGTAAAGGCTCGTTCACGTTAGGTCTAGTAAACGGTCTAGTTCTTCAGTACAGTAAAAATGTAGGTACAAGCTTAATGATTCACATCGGTAGTGTAAGTAGTCTATATGCGTGAGAGCTGAGCTCACCTATTTCCATTAGGCCAGAATTATTGCTGTGGTTACTCTCCCAATGTAATCACGTCCTAAAGGTACTTTAGTTTTGTGGCTGGTCTTTATTAAGCCATATAGCGCAACGTATAAGGTCTTATCTCGCTTGCTTCACTGGAAAGTTGCACGCTGTTATCCGAATCTTAATTGTCAGGTTATCCGGGATTCCTAGCGAACGCTCTAATTATCCGGTACGGACGTGTTTTAAAATTATTTAACATTTAATCTCACTTCAGTTGGTAACGATTCATTAAAATAAGAGCACGTTTTATCAATGGCGTTTGGCGATGTCGTAACTACCGTCAATACACGTTAAATGGAAGTGGTAGCCATTTAAAAGGTTTTTGTAAACGGTTCTGGTAAAACGTTTTAAGGCTATAAATATAAATACCATGTTTTATTGGTGTGGATCATTGGTTTTTATTTATCTAAACTAGTGGTATTAATAAGAGAAAGTATTTGATGTTATGGTTGCTTTTTACGCTTTTACGCTAAAACAGCAGAACTCGGTACAAAGGTAGAGAAGGAAATAGGTTACTTTTTATCCCAATATTCCAACGGGTTTCCAGTTTCTCCCAAATAAGTCATAATGACTTATTTGGGAGAAACTGCTGGGCGCAACTAGTATTATAGACAAAAGACTCAACGATAAGGGAACATAGACAGCAACATTAAGGGGACTAAAGGTAAACATAAATACGTACACTAAAGTAGAGATTACTATGTATCACTGTGACACACATCCTATTCTTCAAGACATTAGATAGGATATTCAGCATTCAACTATTATGATACTAACAATTATAATTGGTGAGTGATGTTTGTTAGTGAATATTTATCATTTTACTAACAATATTTATTATGAAAGATTCGTAACGTCACCATCATCATTATTATTTCAGCTGGGAGACGTCCACTGCTGGACATAGGCCTCCCCCAATTTGGGGGGTTTGCCATAACGGAGCGGGAGGGCATGTCAGACTTTTACTGACTAAAACCCACCCGTGTTCCTTCAATTGCCCATGTGCCAGGGTCACGGTATCTCTTTCGAACAATCACGCGACCCCGGCAGGCATCGGTCCTAGCAGACCCCTTCACTTTTGCTGACATCTCTTTGAGGCGCGCGTGGAACACTACGCGCCGTCGACCCGAGCTTGGTCCTTACCGGGCGGCGAGCTACCCATTGCTCGCCACCCGCAAGCTCGCGCCTACGGTGGCCGGGAGTCCGCAATCGACTCCCGACGCCCGGGGCGTCTCCTCCTGCGATAATCGCACGCTTGGGTTGGCGATCGCAGTATGGTGATAAGATGCATATAGAACGCTGCTTTCCATTCTCTAGTAAGTCCTTCAGTCACCTTTTACGACACCCACGGGAAGAAATGGGATGATGCTATTCTTTACGTCCGTCAACACACGGAATATAATATAATAACGTCCGTCAACAGAAGGATTCACTACGGACAAAAACAACATTATCGATGACAAAAACCGCCACATCCCTACCGCACATCTTCTTTCTATCATCTTTTTGATCCTGAATCGCAGAAGTGGGAGGCATTATCTAGTGTTATAATAATAGTCATTTATATCAATACTAGGAAAGATTAATTGATGATAGCAACAGGAGTCAGCATTTTATCGTTATAGGTATCCATTCTTCATTTAGGTTAGCAAAGATATTGTATTTTTGCGTCTAACTGTTGTAACCCTTATCACAGAGGCCTAATACCTACCTATTATTTTTATAAGGAAAACGAACGAATCTCCTAACTAGGATTATTGCTTTTCTCTGTTTTTAGAATCGATTGCAACATCCTCAAAGCATTCACTAATGAACGCCGTTCAATATTGATTTAACGACAACGTACTTACTTTCTTGCCTTTGACAAATAGGAAAATTCTTTTGCCCTGACTTTGCCTAGTCGGATCCCGAATAGCTTCATGAAATGTGACAGTTCATATCTCCATACTAGTTTTCAAAATAAACTTCACGGAAATTGCATTCCGAAATACTATACAGTAAATCACAAACAGATGAGTTTCAATATACTCATGACAGCTGAAAATACACAATCAAACAGCTTCACTGACAGTTCCAAATTTAATATCGTGATTTCGAATCCCTTTCGACGCATCGTAATTGTATCCATTATGTATGTAGATGTGACCGACGTCATTTCCTGTTTTTATTTCCATGAGCGATGTTGGCGTAAATTTCTCAAAATATAATTATGGTTAAACTCGACGTGTGACGTTTTCCTGCAAGTCCTGCTACCGCTAGTATGTGAGGAAAATTCTCAAGTTTCTCCGGTACCGTACGTGCGTCGCAAACTTTATACTTTGTTGGAGAGTACAAGCGATTTCCGGGTATGACATCTTATTTATTTATTTCTGTAAGCTCTGTCACTATCAAATGATTCCTGCAGCCTTCACAAGGTCATCGGTCCTACTATTAGGTATTGAGAAACAGTCGTCTAAATAAGCAAACATTTTGAATTGAATTTAGACAATCTCAGAAGAATCTTATAATCGAATAAGCAGTCAGACGTCGAAAAGCATAACTTGTAGCCAACTTTATGAAGTCAGAATTCTGACTTATTGTTGTTTATGTAACATTGATTAAAGATTATAACGTTGTTATAAAGATTACAAAGGTAATTTATTGCAAATTGCGAATTCAAATTAATTTCATTAACATTCCGAGCATGGCGCCCAACGAGCTAAATTACAACCAGAAAACAGAGTTTCCTGGTTCATTTGGAGAGATTTTCCTACGTAGCTCGTATTTGACTTAGTAACATTCTATTATATTACAACTCAAAAATTGTTCAAATCAACGCCTACTAACGATGCAGCGATCATTAAAATAACGAAGTGTCGCTCTCCAAAGTGGTCAAGTACGTTTTCGATAGATTTTTTCCAATGTTAGTATGATGTAATCGCTAGAATCTTATCCACCAGTCCCCAATTAAGCAAATGAAGGACACTTAACTATGATTAAATTCTTAATCACTTTTCTTACCACATCTAAAGTGTATCGTAAAATTAAAGTATTTCATAAGCGCAAACTTTGTAGCTCTGTTTAGATAATGTTGTGTTATTAACAGATCCCCTATTAATAACAAAATATTTTCTAACATTATCATTACCATTATTAGTATGAAATTGCCGTTTCATAGTAATAGATAATTTGAATTGACATCAAACCTTCATGGTGAGATATTCGAGTGAAACATATTATGAGTTTTTTTCTTTTAAAAAAAAACCGGCCAAGTGCGAGTCGGACTCGCGCACCGAGGGTTCCGTACAAACCTGTAGGTATCCTCGGTTTATTCGTAAGGTTTATGTTTATGAAATTAAATGTTTTTTTTTTATATTTGAGTTGATTGAATGGAAGGTAAATTGCGATTTACGATTTATGACGTATTAAAAAAAAACTACTTACTGGATTTCGTTCAAACCAATTTTCGTTGGAAGTTTACATGGTTATGTACATCATATATTTTTTTTAGTTTTATCATTCTCTTACTTTAGAAGTTACGGGGGGGGGGGGGACACACATTTTACCACTTTGGAAGTGTCTCTCGCGCAAACTATTCAGTTTAGAAAGAAATGATGTTGGAAACCTCAATACCATTTTTGAAGACCTATTCATAGATACCCTACACGTATGGGTTTGATGAAAAAATTTTTTTTGAGTTTCAGTTCTATGTATGGGGAACCCCAAAATTTATTGTTTTTTTTCTATTGTTGTGTAAAAATCTTAATGCGGTATACAGAATACATCTACTTACCAAGTTTCAACAACATATCTCTTATAGTTTCGGAGAAAAGTGGCTGTGACATACACGGACAGACAGACAGACAGACAGACAGACAGACAGACCGACAGACAGACAGACAGACATGACGAATCTATAAGGGTTCCGTTTTTTGCCATTTGGCAACGGAACCCTAAAAATGTGCAACATTCGATTTTCGAATTTCCATTGTTTTTTTTTTTTTTTTATTCAACTTAGACGGAAAGATGGGTACTTCGAAAATCCGAGTAATTTTCGAATACTAGTTCCGACGACTCTAACGCGGCAGAAACGGCTCTCAATATAATGTATGCTGCGTTTGTAGAGGATACTGCTACTCACACAGGTGAATAACGCTGAATTGTCGTTCAATTGATGGTGGAAGCCAATCCAAGTCAAACTACCCAGAAAATCACAGCTTGATTTAACGTTACCTTACCTACAATATTGACTAATTTAAATTAAATCAATAATATAAAAAATGGGCGCCTCATGATTTGACTGATAAGTGGTAAAAAAAAATCCAAGCAGACAGTACAAAATGCTTCCACACAGTTTGTCGAATCTAGACCACCAGAGTTCTATCGCCAAGGCATGAACTTCCGATTAGATGGCAGCAATGTATAGATAATGAAGAATATCATCATCATCATTTCAGCCGTAAGACGTCCATGGCTGGACTTAGGCCTCCCCCAATTTGGGGGGCTTTGCCATAATCGCCACGCTTGGCAGGCGGGTTGGCGATCGCAGTATGATGGTAAAATGCATAGAGAACGCTGCTGCCCATTCTCTAGTAAGAAGAAGAAGAATAGAAGAATATATTTTGATTGAATAAATATGTTACATCTATACTATATACTATTATACTATATACTATATAATATTATAAAGCTGAAGAGTTTGTTTGTTTGTTTGATTGAACGCACTAATCGCAGGAACTACGGATCCGAATTGAAAAATTCGTTTTGTGTTGGGTAGCCTATTTATCAAGGAAGGCTATAGGTTATATAACATCACGCTACAACTAAGAGGAGCGGGGCAGTAATGAAAAATGTTGCAAAAACGGGGGAAATCGCATGGATAGGCGATTCGACGCGACGGGAAGGGTCGGGGGAACAAAAAATTTTACGCGGATGAAGTCGCGGGCAGAAGCTAGTCTTACATAAAAACAAGTTTTAATTTTGCAGTATAAATCGGCAATTTCATACTTTAACCCCTAATATTTATGTGATCCGGTATGATGAACGTTGCGAGTTAACTTGTACGTGACCTACGTTTGTCTATTCGATGGGTATCAGTTAACCTAAGACTCTAAGTTTAACCCTTCCGTAAGAGGGCGAGGCTCTAAAGCCGTTTGTACACTACTACCACAGGAGTAACCGAGCAACAGTATAACGTTTCGTGGCAGGTAAGTTAGTGTGCTCACCGCGTAAGGGTAAAGTTTCATCTTCATGTTGCTTCATGGTCTGTGGTACAAAGTGAAATTACATCTACATCTCAACATCCTCTACATATTCTATCACAGATGTTGTTGTGGATTTTAAATGTGGGTAGTCGATGTGTAGAATATATTTCTTATAGTGGATCGTAAAAACTTACTAGAACCTCACGTTCCAATGCTCCAAGTGGTGAAGACTCTATAAACTATTTGAGACGTTTGCTCGTCTTGAGTCTAGATTTATATCTTTCTATACACGAATGTTCTACAGGCACTAGGTTATCGTACTGTTTGTATCTAGTTGGGAAAGGGACAAAAAATCACATACACGATATTTTGAGAATTACTGTGAAGAAATGTGTGTGCGCGTGTTGGTGACTCTAGAGTAATTATCATTATATTATATTATATTATCATTATCATTTCAGCCGAAATATGTCCACTGCTACACATAGGCTTTCTCCACGAACCCTCACTTCAACTGGTTATGTGCTTCTCGCATCCAGCAGACTCAAGAGTCTCTTTTCCATTATTTTCTAGGAAGCGTTTTCTTTAGTTTTTTTTTTTTAACTATTATTTTTTGTGTAAATGTTTGTAAGATCAGGGATTTTCTTGGTGTTTATTATTTTAAACAACATTTGTCACATTACAAATTGAATCTACATCTATATATTAACACGTGAAGCGAAAACTTAGGATCCCTTTTTACGAAAATTGGGCGGACGGAGGAGTATGAAAGGAGATGGCATTTATTGGCATTATTAATTTTGAAAAGGTACAGAATTCAAAGTTATTTAAAAAAAGCGCATATTTTTTATGTATTTATAGCCAGATTAACTTTATTATTGACAATGGGGATATAATCTCGATAAATAAAAGTAACTGATTTGATTAACACAGAGCGGAATAGTCTTCGTTTCTAAGTCCATGGATACAAGGCTTTTTGGCCTTGTCACACTGTTGTTGTTATTGAAAAATATACAAAATCAAATAAATTATTATTACATTAGTTTACATAATGTTTTGATTGTTACTGCATAATTTATAAAATAAAATCACAAAAAAATCTAAATATGTATAGAGTTTCCGAGGACGTGATGTAAGCTAGCTAAGAAATCGAACGTATTTTTTGTTCAACATAATTGTTCCGATTTTATTTTTGTTGGCAACACTAACCCGTGGAATGAACGTTCATAATAATACTATATGCTATTCCGATAAGTGAGTCTAAAGTGTCCAGAGGGGTAATTATGTAACTTGCTATCAGTAGGAATTGGTTTCATATTGATAGTTAAACAACATTCATTGAGTTATTTACGTTGCTGAGCCAACAATTTATTCGAACAAATAACGCAATGGTTAAGAAATAATCTTCAATCCGATTCAGATTCTGGTAGATAGTGCGTTTCGCAAGTAGGATGCTGAGTCTTCTTTGACTACTGGGTTTAATTAAAACGGACAGAGTACACTTAAACTGTCATTAGGTACATGATCAGCGGGTAAATCACTGAACCAAACAAACTTCAACAAGTAGTTATAATTTTTCAAGTGATTACAAATCATAATTAGCAATATACAACATTAATTTTTGTTTATGCGAAACCCGAAACACGGGTCTAGTATTTTTATGTAAAGAATCTATGAAAAAAATTTCAAAACTGTATCATTAATAATCACAAAGTTATAAGCTTGATAAGTTACCTGGTTGTCCACGCAAAAACATGCAGATCACCACAAACAGCTAGTGTACGTACCATCTCCGTGTAGTGGACGTTTGAATACGAGAAAGACATGATAATTTTAAAATCGAAACAAAACACTAAGGCCCGCGACTTGGAAGCGTAATTAAATATTTTTGGTACAAAATATAACATGGTGTAAAAATTATTGGAATCGATTCAGTTACTGATTCTGAACAAACTATATTCAGGTTTCGCATATACTAAAAATAATCTTGTATTATGCATACAATAAACATTTATGCGTTAAAATAGTAAAAGAGGTAAAGGAACCTATTAAAGTACAAACATTAATGCACTTAACCTCACTTTTACAAAAAATAAGATTTCTCTTTAACCCCATTGTTATTATTTTAGATTTTTTTTAAATAAAAGCTCATAATAATACCTATAAAACCATGCCACTTTTATTTCTGTAAGAACTAAAAAAGTTTAATGCCAGCGTTCTATGAACTTCTGCCATTCTCCTTTCGCACACTTATAGTTTATACAGAGAAGAAGTGACGAATGCTAATATTTTTTTTTTAAATTATGCGTTAAAATATATTATTTTCAATAAATAACACGTTACACACACTAATGTTCATTACCGTGTATCTAATACACACATGCATAGATATTCTTTTGTTTATGGTCCAAATCTGTCTTTATTATTTTGTGCAGTGTTACCAACACCCAGAAATATTTACCCTTAAAGCTTAAGTTAAAAACCCCTAAAATTGCCACAATTACTAAAAAAATCCGCTAAAACATTATAATGAAAATAACCAACGAATGTTCAGTAATCATAGACCGGCACACAGTAGTAATATTTGTCTATATGTATTACGCGACATTTGTTAATCATTCAGTCTGCATTCTTAGTATCGAGGAACCGCACTAGAAGTCGCTAATATTTTGATTGTAATCAAAAACACAATGAGAAATATAAGATGGCAAAAAATCCCTAAGAATACCCCTAAAAATGTAACGCCCTTAAATAATCTCAGTCCTCTTATTTACCCCCTAAATTTGGAAAAACCCCTAAGTTGGTAAGCCTGATTTTGTGTCTATAGTCTTACTGAATGAAAAGTATAACCATAGATAATAAATTAATTTTATAGATATATAACCTATTTCATTTTTAAAATCTATGATCATATCGAGAATATTTGTCTTTAATATTATTTGTATTAGCGACGATAGGAATTTAGTTTAGATTTATAAGACTTACAAAACTTTGTCGTGTGCAAACTTTAGAGGTTGTATGCCTCACGATTGTACAAGCTGGTCATAGATTGTACAGGCTGGTTATAATTATGACATTTGGAACCGTCATAATTAATTAAAAATAATAGGGGAAATTCTATAAAACAGAACAAATTTCTGTGATGATTCATTCCATATTGTCCCATATCCAGCAGTTAAGAAGTATTAAGAAAATAAAAAAGAGAGTCCTGAAGAAGTATTTTTTACTCATTAAACCTACGTCCTGGTCCTGGACATCACCATCCCGCCAGCGAACCCTCTCCACAGTAGTACAGCGTCAACAATTTGTCTATAGTGTTACTGAATGTCAAATATAACCATATTATTTTTTTATATTTATTATTATCTATATTTTTTCATTTAATAATGTCTTTCTATTCAAATGAAGTACGGTCGAATTTCGACCAATGGGCGATCACTAGTAATTATTAATTAGTGAAAAACAAAAATGTAAACGATTGCCGCGAGTTTCGAAATCACAAAACCTTGTTGCCATTACCTATAAGTCAACTCGACATCACAGACATCAAAATGGCGATTACCTTCTTTAGACACTTGGATCGCAAAAAGTAGGTTTGTACTTCATTATTAACGGATTTATACGTTAAGTATTTTTTAAGTTAACTTAAAAGTTAATCCATTACTCGAAATGTTAATTTCGTTAATTAACCATTGACGGTTTAGCCACAATATAAATATGTTATACTGTGGATTAGCTGCCTTGTGCCTAGCTTTCATCATTTCTGCCGTAAGACGTCCACTGCTGGACTTAGGCCTCCTCCAATTTGGGGGGCTTTGCCATAATCGCCACGCTTGGCAGGCGGGTTGGCGATCGCAGTATGGTGGTAAAATGCATGGAGAACGCTGCTGCCCATTCTCTAGTAAGTCCCTTAGTCGCCTTTTACGACACCCACGGGAAGAAATAGGGTGGTGTTATTCTTTACGTCCGGCACCACACGGTACACGGTACACGGTGCCTAGCTTTGCTATCCATCATTCTGAGGTCCAATGGGAGCCACTACCAAACAGGCGCGGCGATGAGGTGGTTCGTGTGTCGGGTCCTATCGGGGGCTACGGTTACTTGACTTCCACTTTTCTCATCATTATTCATCATTTCGGCCGAAAGACGTCCACAGCTGGACATAGGCCTCCCCTAATTTGGGGAGGGCTATGCCGTAATTGCCACGCTTGGCAGGCGGGTTGGCGATCGCAGTATACTGGTAAAATGCATAGAGAACGTTGTTGCCCATTCTCTAGTAAGTCCCTTAGTCGTCGTTTACGACACCCACGGGAGAAAATATCCGGCACCACACGGTACACGGCCACTGTTATACCTACGTGTTATTGATATATGTCTTCGTTATATTCGCAGGTAGCGCGGGCGCGGGTGCGGGTGCGGGTGCGGGTGCCATGGCCGGCTGATGGAGCCGGGCTGGTGGTCGCCCTCGCCGTCGGCCTCGCCGCCGCCGCCGCCCCGCGCCCCGCCGCCGCGCTGCCGATGCCGACAACCCTTTTCTACAAGCTACAACTGCTTACCGCACTATGGTATGTATTAGCTTATACACCGTGACATTTTAATCGTCTTGCAACGACAGCCCACTTCATGTATCCAATGACTACTACACATTCATAAGAAAAAAACTGAACATTTGAATGACAAAAAAAAATTCAATGTGATGACGCGTGACGTAGTTTGTAATTCATATTTTGTCTCATGGAAAATGGAGATGGAATTATCTAGTTGACTCGTGCGCTGGGGGTAGGTATGTTCTGTACCGTCTGATACGTAAACATTTTTAACAGGATGTTTCATAATTCTAAAGTATTATTTATTTTTCTTCATACCTATTATCTTATCGTATACCTTTAAACGAGCAATTCTTGTATATATGTATATATATAATCTGAATCTCGGAAACGGCTTCAACGATTTTCATGAAATTTAGTATACAGGGGGTTTCGGGAGCGATAAATCGATCTAGCTAGGATTCATTTTTATAAAATGTCGTTTTATTCGTGTTTTTAATGACCAAACTTATCGATAATCAACTTGAACATAAACTTATTATTTTAAACACAATTTACCACAAAATACCGAGCAAAGCTCGGTCATCCAGATATTCTTAATTAATGGTAACAAATTTTTTATCACGCTTAGAGGCATATTATGTCGGATACATTGAGTGGACAACCTTTGTAAGACGACTCAGATGTCACGGTGTATACGATTTTCAAAATTGGGCACATTGCAACTCCAAACGGTTAACTTGACGGCTGCATTGGTAGCGTCAGCAACAGTATTTAAAGCGAAAATAACAGTGAAGTGGCCGGGTGAATTTAATCTTGCCAATATTGTCCCAAGTGCACAGTTTTATTAATCTGGTTATACTACCGATCAAGATTATATTATTACTAGCGACTTACCCCGTCCCGCACGGTTTTTATGACTTAGCAAAACGTCGAAGTTTCTTTTTTATGCGTATGTTTAATATGAGTGTATTATACACATGAACCTTTCAGAATAAATTCTCTAAATGATGGTGAAATCGGCATCAGAATCCGTTGCGTAATTTAGAAGAACAACGCCATCACTTATATAGACACGAAAATGACTTTAATTAATCAAATCAAAACAATTTATTTCGCCCTATAAAGACCCAAATCATAAATATCTTACAGACTAGTTTTTATTTGCATGTATGAACATAAAAATAAAAACCATACAAACATAAAAGTATTGTACACGAAAGACGACGATTAATATAATAGATTAGGTAATAGACAAGAATCAGTAATGACGTCATCCTCACCCATTTCGAGCAATTATCTGAAGAGACTCGAAAACGGAATCTGGGAAGATGTCGAGACCACAACCTATCCAGGTTTTTTAATATATTGGTCGGTCAAGAGTTCGCTGTTTAATGAGTTAAAGAATTTGGCATTTAAGCATTCTCAACAACAGGTAGATAGGTTTGACCCATTTTCATCGCGTCGTCAGGAAGCGTAAGTGTCCCATTAAAAATCCTTCGGGACCAGAGACCTCTCGAGCCATAACGGACAGGTGAAATTAACCTTTGAACTTCTGAAGAAGCAATATGTTGTCCGATATCCGTGCCTCATTCCACCCCATTAAATATCTTCCAGTTTATAAGAACATATATTAAAGTTACTGGCCTAAAAACGTCGTTGCCGTAATTCTTCCGCGCAAATAAATCTTGAATCTCTTTGTAAAGATTCACAATCTCCGCGGTCTGAGCCAGGCAAGGAAAAACACATGCTGACGGCTTTGCGTTGGAAAAACTCTGCGCGAATTTATTTGTCGACAACAACGGTCAACACAATTTTATTCTAACGAATGTATGGTTCCTCCGCCGGATGCGAAGCACTTAACCGCTCGGCTGCTACCAAGTGAACCTTATATTTAAGAGATCCTTTTCAAGTTGTTTTGTCTCTCAAAAAGATTTATGCTGAATGAAAATATAGCTGAATCGACACAGTTAAACTTACGTAATATTTACAGTACTCCTTTGCACGTACATTTGCCGTGTAATCAATTTTAGCGATTCGGAGCACACAATCTGATTCCTTTGGGTAACGATAATTGAATAACTTTTGTCTGCCAATCATTGAAGCTCTATCTTTTGTGAGATTCTGAGTTAATTCAAAGGGAAATAATAAAACAAAAGAACAATTTGTAGATGTTGTCTTAAGATTCCGTTAGAACGCTTCTTTTATCGAATTATTTTCTTTTTACTTACTTTTTTTAAGATCTGAAGAACGGTACCTTTTCTGATAAGGGGGTGTCAAATGACTTGTTCTGAGTCGTAAAATAAGTATAAAAGACTTTGTTCAACAATATCAGTATTATCGAATTCGGCTTTTATGTTTAATATTAGGTTAACAGTTGGTTAGACTTGCCTTTCCCAGCCTCCGGCAATTTGTATCGAGTTTACGTAAACCGAAATTGTTAAGAGGTAATGCCATATAAAAATACGGAAATGACTGCCATACAGTGTAACGCATTGTTTTATTTCTTTTTCATGTGGAGCTTTCTCTCTAAATAAAACAGTAGCAAAAAGTTATGAGCTCTTGGTTCCTTTTTTTAATATCAGCCAAAATGTTTAACCATGCATCGCACGCTGGGGTTCTTACACTCAAAACCCAAACAAGAAAGCCCAAATCACTGTTACCTTTAAGATCGCGTTCCTAAATTACCCTTTGTTTCCTGACCCTGCAACTGAAAACTGAATTAAAAATTCAAGAACTATGTTGACAAACTCAAACTCAAAGCATTTATTTCAAATAAACCAATTATAAGCACTCTTGAATGGTCAAGTGGCGGTGAGTAAGAAAAAAGAAGCTAGTTTCACTGACAATTTACTTTCTACGCAGATGGATGGCCAGACGGCGAGGAAGAATCCTCGGGCGGTGCGTTGCGGGAGCGCGAGTTGCGTTCACTGCACCGCACCGTGCCCGCACTGCGTCGCCGAGAGCTTGACACCCGTGCCATCAAGCACCACTTCTACCCAGAGGGAGGATGGGGGTAAGTGCCCACAACATCAGTTGTCCATTTATAACAATAGTCTAACAAAGTGTATCAAAATATCAACAGTAATGGACCAGCCTATGGGAAAAGCTAACTTGAGGAATTTATCCCATAAATGTGCAAGGGTAAATATCAGTTACCTACAACTCCTCAACAATTAGCCACTGGTATTTACCCGGTAATCAGCTTATTAGCATCATAAACTGGACAGCTGAAAGTTAGCGTTAATAATGCTCTCGTGTACTCCACTGGCTGTAGTTAGGTTAGGGAAAAGTTGGACTGTTCAGCTAGTGGTCAACTTCATTAACTTTAGTTTGAGTAACTCTGCACCCACCAAATGGTATATTTGACCAAGTATAAAGCAGCAAGTATAGCATAGATAGCGGTTAATATTGACGTTAAAATTAATCAATTAGAATGCTTTAATAACTCTTAATTTTACACTTAAATATTTGAAAATCAAAAAACGGGTGGGGTACTTTTCACAGTATTTACCTACTTATAAATTACTTATACCTACATCTGTCAATAAAATATTTATAACAATTGATATCAAGTAGGTGCCCCATGGTTTTTTACCTTTTTTTGAACAAACTTATTCAATTATTATACTGTCATCGATCCCTGATAAATGTGCTAAGTTTCAAGTAAATCTAAACGCTTTGAAGAGGGTGAAAATAGCGCGTTCAAAGATTCCGTTACGTACATAAATAGATACAGGTAAACCGAATAGGTATTAACCTCTAAGTCCCTGAGAAACCACATTTGGTATGCAAACAATCATTTTTTAATTGTGTCTGTAATTACGGTAATTGACCGGTTAAAATAAAAATAAATAAAAATCCGTATGTAAAAAAAAATCCATAGAGCATTTTATATCCAGAGACATGAAATCAATTTACTACCGTGAATTTTGGATCGTGCAACAGGAACATAAAAACAGAGCATACGCAAGCAAAAACTAACACTAAATCTGAAAAATTTTCGACGAAGAATACGGCACGAAACGAAAGTCGAAAGCTCGCTGCTATAAAATTCTACGACTGACGGTAACCATGCTCATCAAACAAACTTTTGAAATATCAAGAATAAGTGCCTACGTACTGTTTTATTACTTTTTCAGCTCTCCTATAAAGTGCTTCGATCAATATTTCTTATCACATTCGAACCGAAATAAATTGTGAAGTCAGAGAAGTAACCGAATAAGAAAAAACGGAAATAATCGTTATTCAGGGTTGATTTATTTTGACGATCGTTTATTATACATTTATACCTGCCTGCTAAGTTTAGTTTACAGGTAGCCTGAAAAGTTATTATAAGCACATAAAACCGGGTATTTACCATGTTTCACTTCTTCTGAGGGAGCGTCATACATTGTTGTTGTTCATAGGTTTATTTGCAGTCAAAACAAAGAATCCAAAATTTTAAATAACCCATTCAATGTACGAATAATAACTATTTATGCTTACCTGGTAAACAGTTAAGGAAGTGGATTATCTCAAGCTTTAACCAACAGCACCGGTAAATGTGCAGTAGTATGATATCCAGAGCTAAGATTAAGCTAAATCTGTTGGGATTAGCAAGCGTCCAATATCACACATTAATTACGGATTCTGAACTATTGCAGTGTGCTATTTCCCTTAATAACATTAACATTTGAAATAAACACCATACTCCTACTCCTTTTTTGACGAATCGTCTGAATTATTCATGTAATCTAATCATTGTTATTTATGTGTCTAGCTATTGTTTTATCTCCACCCTCTAATAACATCGGATATATTCTCATACAATACGTATTACGTATAAGATTTGATGTAGTACATATCACTAGATACGACACGACACGTCATAAGCCGTCTTCGGTCCCAGATAAATGTTGCGACAAGCTATGTGGCACAATGAACACGAATCTCGAATTTCCCCCGAGTTCGTGACGAGACACAAGATGAAGACATATAATATCATCATCAGTCTTGAAGCAACTTTATTCCGAGTACGATATAAATTCGATGCGAATGCGAGGTACAGTCAGCAGGGAATTCGCGAATCTGATACGGACATAATGCGACGGTCTCATCGGACGATAAACGAATTTATGTTTCGGATATTGACTGCGTGCCGCTGCTATTAATGTACAGGTTTCTGCCGGTGTCAGTACCACTTCTCCTCATACATGTTAATGATTTCATTCAATAATTGGTTTTCAGAAGTATGCTGTTTTTCGCAATTGGCCCGAACAGCTGCAATAACGAAACTGATAAAACCAATTTGTTTTTATGATTGCCTATAATCCGTATCGAAGCTGTTTTCCTTAAATATTCGACAATGGTTATGTATATAATTCACAACCTTTTCCTACGTCCACCGTTCTTTTGTCGGATTTTCACGGGATGACGCTTTCGGGACATCCAAAGGCGTGACAAAAAAAAGTTCTTCGTACGAGGAAATTGAATGCTGAAGTTTTGAACGAACGCTACATTGAAAAATCTTTTTGCCCCATCTCCACATCCATCTGGGTGTCATTGAATGAGTCTTTGAAACTGTCTCACGTTGAATGAAATAAGAATTTCATAAAATTACGTCCCATTTTACTCAAAAATATGTTCTGATTTATGAGCGCTGTTTGTGTCCTTACATGAGATTAAATAAGGTAGGCCACTTTGTGTCCCCAGAGTGTCCCACCTTTAACATACTAACGAGTGTATTAATAATTCACACTACTAATTGCTGTAATAGAGGTAAGCCTTAAAATACGGATTACTGCGTTAACTTCTTGCCGACTTACCGGAGCTTCGCCGCGAGAATTATACTGCGGCGAAATAATCGCGTCGATTTAATTACGTCGCGGGCTTCAGGCTTCACGCGCCTCGCGTTATGGAGCCGTGATACGCTAGAATTTAGACGTGATTTACATGCACGATAGAACAATCCGGATGAATTAGCCAAGTGGAACTAAGTTGTAAGTTAGGACTCCTAATTTAATAGAAAATGACCGTTGTCTAAGTTTGGGATTGTTTTCAGATGGATCGTGTGTGGGGCCGCATTCCTGGCCCATCTGTTGTCCACTGGTCTGCAGCTAGCCTATGGAGCGCTTCATGTGTATGCCCTGAGACATCTTGGACCCTCCGCTGATCATGCTAGTAAGAATTTTTTTACAGAAAATCATCCAAACAAAGTGGATCTGTTTTATCTAATGTAATGTATACTCTCTCTCTACTTTCCCATTGTCAGAACAAAGTTTTCGTTATTTACGTTGTTATTGTCTGTACGCTGGCATCCTATAAAATCCAATCGGGCGTAAAATAAGAAGAAATTTTGCTTGCATTAGGATTGTATTTTATGACTAGGTTTTACCCCTGATTTCGCCCTCGTGAACTTTCTTTTCCCCTGACCGAATAACGTAAGTAGACGATGCGCTGCGACGTGATGACCGTTGTATTCCATCGCCCTCCTGTGTTCGCTTAGCGTTCATTCTATTTTTTTTTTCTAAAAGTTGCTTAGCTCCTAATAGTTTTAGCGTGATTCTAAATAGCACATAGCCATCCCCAATAATTGGTGTATCAAATGCTTTTTTTTTTAATCCAACTGTAGTCCTAGAAATTTTCGTTCAAACAAACAGACAAGCTCCTCAGCTTTATTATTAGCGTATTATATATATTAGACATGACAAATAATAAATAAAGTAAGGAGAGGAAACGACAATAGCTCTTATATGTCATACTCATAACTGAACGTAAGATTGAGGAAGAAAATAATTTTGAATGCGTAGCCGAGGCCGACGGGGGACTCAGAGTAGAAAAGTAATCTATCAACGGCAACCCTCCGGATATAATACTTAAATAAACAGACAACGACGAAAAAATATTTACGTCGCAAAATGAAAGCGTAACAGCGTTACAGCCAAAATAAACGAGTTCACCTTCACAACTTTTAATTACTATCATTTTGTAGACTTCCAATTGAATAAAGAAGCTCATCTGCTCACTTGTTACAACTTTGTGCGGCCTGTTGGCATTTGTAAAGTTTTTCACAATGTCTCTATATAGTCATAATTTACGTTAACAAAGCCAAGAGATTGTGTTTTGACAACTACAATTTAATATTGGTTATTAAGTAAATGAACTTTCTGTGTCACCGGTATTTGTGGAACAGGTTGATTTATTGAATTAATTTTCCAAGATTCACGACTGGGGTTGAATATTAAGAGGCAGAAGTAATTTCGGTTATGAGCGCGGTCTTTGTTGTCAGTGGTGGGGGCGGGGTAGGGGACATAACTCTGTCAAGTTCGCCATTTGCGTCAATTTCAAGTTGGAATTTAGTGACGTTAACGAGTTGAGGTGGAATCGGTGAACGGACAAGACGGTATCGAACACTGCATTTATTAAAACCTTATTATCCACACACGCCATCAGCCTATAATACAATGATCCTGTAGCGCCATCTACACCGCCTCATGTGAATTACGCATCACACTGACGGCACGCAAAATCCTACATCGCGCAAGTAAAGTTTACCGCGCAACCAGCCGACAAGACACGACACCCATCTGGTCGGAGGGTGCTCCCTTTTCTGCGGAGATTAAGTGAGCTGTGTACCCTGTTCTAAAACCTTCAAACACTGCTGGGACTCAGGCTTCTCCTCTGAGAGCGGGAGTGAGTCATAATCCACCACGCGGGCTCAGTGTGGGTTGGAGGACATGTCTTCAAATGTTTAGTTCTAGGACATACCGGTTTCCTCATGATGTTTTCCTTCACCGTTTGGGCCACCACTACTCTCCTTAACCTTATTATACTCAGCCAATATTACCCAGCCTGATTAAAGCCCTTAACATCGCATGATCCCGACAAAATTAAAAACATTAATTAACTTTGATCCGATCTTACGGTGCCAATAATTAAAATGCAATAAAGTCAACATCAGGCCAAGTAATTATAACTTTTAAGCTACAAGATCAAAATCGACAGAATTTTATTATCTCTTTTATCCTAAAGGCTAATTTAATTATGTCGGCTTTAACATCGTCTGATAATTTCTTGGTACATTCTAAAGGGAACGATAATGCGTACGACAATATTTATAATGGGGAACGACCATTCTGTGCGACGTAATCGTGTTAATTGAAATCTCGGAACGATGGGAGGACGGCGGTATTTCCCAAATTACCGCTGTCTCACATTCGACTAATGTGTTCTACGTCGAGCGCACTATCTGAGCAGGACTAATTAAGGCTAAAAATAGGAGTTTATCTGCAATGTCGTTCGCATCGAACATGACATTGTTTGAAATACAATGGCACTATTGTTTGATATCATAATGCGTATCTGATGACCTAATGACGTGTGATATTATCTAATGATCCAGTACAGTCGGCGTTGCGTCAAAGAGTTATCTTAACTCGCAATTGTCCATGGCCTATAATGCATAGGTAGTTCTTGTCTGTTGTCCGTAAATTACACTTTTATGTAGATAAACTTCTAGGTGGATCCCTATGGTTGGCCTATTCGGTTACATTTCCTTTGTTTTCATTATTGTTGATAGGAGTATCAACAATAATCTAAATGTGTTTTTGTTGACGTGATACTCAAAGGTAAAGAGTTTCCTCGTGACACTGGTAGGGTTTTATCGCTCAGATTTTATTGTATGTCTGTCTATGTCGGGATGGGACGGTCTTGTCCCTAAGGAGAATCACAGAATGTAGAACAATTCGTCTCTAATAAAATAGAAGAAAATGCAGAAATATTTCTTTAGAAGACCATTTGCTGTGCAAAAGTCACGCAAAATTACAATGGCAAATAGATTTTTAAAACAAAATAACGTAACATGATCACAGAGTGTTGTATTGTATTTTTAAATTTGGTTGAAATCATCAACTTTACAAACAAGGGATGTTTCATCACGGCATCTGAAATGTACGGATATTATGCGAAATAATCTGACTGAAACACAGCTTCCAATTAGCGGAATACAGCCCTAAAGTTACGTTGTGTTCTCGATTTCACGCAAAAAATGTTATCAACACAATTTTTTACCGACCGTCTCTGGGGAACATCGGGACGAGCCACTGAGCCGTTAATTGTCTTGTTGAAAAGTGATTTCACACCTTGTTTAAAATCGATCAAATCGTTTTTGAGTTGTTCGAATAAACGAAGGCACTGAGGGCCGTAGCTAGACTTCAATTTGATGTGTACAACAGCTGCAGCTATTGTTATGGGTAGGGGCGAAAGTAAAAATGTTACCTACTTGATCTGTTCTAGTTAGTCGATATTTAGATTTCTTGACTTGTGAACATGTGTATGTAAGAATTAGATAAAAATTATACCCTAAAATTTGTTCCCACCATCATCATCATCATTTCAGCCGCAAGACGTCCACTGCTGGACTTAGGCCTCCCCCAATTTGTGGGGCTTTGCCATAATCGCCACGCTTGACAGGCGGGTTGGCGATCGCAATATGGTGGTAAAATACATAGAGAACGCTGCTGCCCATTCTGCTGCGGTCTATAAATTAACTTAATAGTAAAAATAAAAATGTTTATTTCATCAATTATGTTAATATTGTCTTAACAATACTTTGCTTATTCAGTTGATGCTTTTTTATTAAGGTAGGACATTGATATTTAAGGTAGGGCATTGCCCCACAGTGTCCCCCTCCCGCTCACCCTCCCGCTTTGCCAAATTTCGTAGAGTCCTCAAACTTGTAGAATCAACACTCCGTGTGTGTGTTTCTCTGTTAATATCAAGCTAAACACGACAGAGAAAACTCACGTGAGATTAATCTATTCCTGAAAGTTGTCTAATTCCCTCACATGGCTAGCACGGCCCGCAAAACTTTAATCCCGGCGAATTTGAATTGAAACGTGGATCCCTCATCAACGAGAGCTCTGAAAAGCTCGCTAAACTACGAAAAGATAAACAAGAAATGTACATAGTTAAATTAAACACGCCATATTGGACAGTGTGCATATTTGTTTTAATATGAAAAAACTGTAGATTTGTAATTTGGTTTGTATTGCGCATTGTTCTTTAAAAAACACATTATGAAAAATAATAGTTTTTAAAACTAAAAAACACGCTTCCATAGAAAACCAAACTAAAATGTAGAAAATAATGGAAAAAAACGGGGTGCCTGATATCAATAAAAAAATACCTTAAAAAACAGTTTGGTTTTCTATTATTTATTTTCTATTTTTTAGGGTGTTTCGAATTTTGAGACGTATGTCAGCATAGTTTGTGACGTATGTCAGCGTAGTTTTTGAAGACAGTTTTTTTGCTGTCCTGGTAACCCTGGCAAAGATAATGGCACAAATTTATGAAATTATAGTATTGTCATCGGTCCTTGATAAGTCACAGAGTTTAAATGAAATCTGGTCATTTAAAGTGGGTCAAAATCGCGCTATAAGGAGTCGGTTACAAACAAACATACAAGTGAAGCTAATATAAAGCGTGTAAAAATAAGTTTTTTTTTATAAAGTCACATTACCAGCGGTATCATAAATTTATCACATAGTTCATGTAGTAAGAAAGTAAATAATTTAGGAATAGAGGATAAAAAAGTTATGAAAGGGCGGAGGACATTGTTGGAACTGCGGTTTGTGGTCTCTGACGTGTGTACTTTCCCTTATTTTGGTGCTGGTGCGATATGCGTGGGAGTAACACGTGCCGCGGCGATACGTAAGAACTTGCCCCGCCTTGTGGCACTCCTCGGTTGACTACTGACTATTCAATACTATAACGCTGCTGAAAGTGCCATGCTCGTAGTCCAATTCTGGGCTGACTATATTTGGATTCCTATAGCTAACAAGAAGAAGACTACTATAACCATGTTATAAGGGGCTCGCGACTCAGTAATAGAAGCCGTATATTACACACCAACACCTCTCCGTTCCTCGGGAACCACTTTAAGCCGTTGCGTTGGTCCCAGCTGTTATTCTTGTATCTTTAACAGTCGTCACTGTTGGTCATCAGAGGTCCGAAAGTCAAATTAACTGGAAGCCAACCCCAACAGATTTGGGAAAAGGCTAGATATGTACCTAGCCTTTCCCCAATCTGATTGATTGAACCACATTTTGTCCATCAGTTTGGGCTGGAGCGATATGTGTTGGAGTATCTCGCGCCGCCGGTGCCTTCGCAGCGACACGCAGGAAGTCTCCGCGCCTCGTTGCACTCCTTGGAGGACTGCTGCTGCCACTCGCTTGCCTCTTCACTTCATTCGCCACGCAGCTTCATCAGACATTGCTTAGTTACGGTAAGTACCACATGAAAATTTATAATTTACATCAAAACTCTGCACTGGATCCCACTGGATCCAAATATATTCAAAATCTAATGGCTTTGTTTATACCAATACTTGGCATAAACTTTGGTTAAACTGCGGTTACTAATGAAGAACGATTAACTTGACTACATACCTAACTACTTGAGAAAGTCTGAACACGATATGGTACTTCTAAAAACTCTTAACGATAGAATGTGAGCTACGTTAAGCGTTTGAGTCTGTGAACTTACGAGAGCGCTACTTTAACCGATAACATTTGCTAAGCCATAAATGAACACTAGAAAACTCTTCGCGTTCGAATTCAGCTGCAGTAAATTCCTTCTGTTATCTTTCTAAAACAAGGTGCAAAGCTAAGTTTTGTATAAAACGTGCGTTCGGTTCAATAAGTAATCCTCTCCACACAGTGCGGCTTCTCGGGATATTGAATCAAGCTCGCTTGTTAGTTTTGCTTACTATTCGAGGATGCTTGCTAAGCATGATATCGTTACCATACGTAACGCTTGGTAGCGAGGGTTAAATATATTTTTACCGAAATCATCGTTTTATTTGCAAGGTTTTGTATTCAGAAATGCGAAACAAGAAATTGTCCAGACAATTGGTGTGTTCTTTTTTTGGCATCATTCCTACATTTTATTCAACTAAAATGTTCAGAGTTTTGAATATTCTGAAGGTTATTTAGGTTTTATAAAAAACATTGTACCTACCATAGAAATATCTATGCTAAATATCTTGCTGCCTTAAGAGGCCGACCGACTTGCTAATTGTAGTTGTTACCGGTGGTTGTAACAACGTCAGATAAGCAAGGAAATGGACAAATGCTCAACCATTTTTCTTATCATTACATATTATAAAATAAAGTCACTTCGCTGTCTGTCTGTCCCTATGTATGCTTATATCTTTAAAACTACGCAACGGATTTTGATGCGGGTTTTTTTAATAGATAGAGTGATTCAACAGAAAGGTTTATATGTATATAACATGCATAATGTAGTAAAGAAACACTGATAATTTTAGAGGTTTCTAATGTGATGTCATAAATAAACTCATTTTTTGCGCTTACATTGCGAACGCTGGCTGAACCCTACGAAACAGATCAAAATAATGTACTACAGTATTGTACAGCTTACAAAGTTCTATAAAAAAGTCTGGGATGGTATATGTCTATCTCTTAGGGACAACCCACAATAACCATTTTTTATCCTTTAATTTTTATGAGAAATAATGGCTTATTTACGAAGCGATTTTAAGCAATACAGCATTAATTCTTATCCAATTAAATACATTAGATATGTTTTGCATTTCATGTAGATCAAAATTGCCTTTTACAGCATATGATTAAAATGAATATTTTAGAAGATATCAGAGATTATAATAAAATAGCCGCAGAGCGGCTAGCGGGCCGTTCCGCGTCCGGCTATCTCGCTTGGTAGCGGTCGGGTAGTGCAGGATTAGTAGGATTGTAATTCATATTACTTGGGCTTCATAATAAATGCATATCATCATGTGTGTTCGAAGTACTCAAAATAAGCTAATTGTATTATTCCAAGTAAGAGACCGCGAAATATGGCTTAGGTGTTTAGATTTTTGGATGGATTCGGATTTTTGGTTATCCTGGATACTTACCATATATAGCATACCATAGATATTTTATCCCGGTTGTAGTTTCCCGGGTGATATTTTCCGACAGCTATACGGGCAAAGCCACTGGCCAAAGTACTATTCTTATAAGTATGTTTAATTTGGTGTCTGGTAAATAACTGACTGTTTATATAGGCAGAATAGGAGCGTTAAGAAAAACCAAGAAGACTTATATTCAATTCAATCCAGCTCTATGTCGCAGTCTTCTTACTCTGAATACTATTCGTTTTATTTTAAGTACATAAAACACACATGATATGTAAGGATCGTAGCAGGTGGCGTTCCGTAGTTTCTGCCTACCCCCATGGGAGAAAGGCGTAATTTTATGTATGTATAACATGGATTCATACATTCTTACCGCGGTAATACGTCCTCTTGCGATAATTTCCGACATCTACGCGGGCGAAGCCGCGGGCAAAAGCTAGTAAAATATAAGTCAAGAAAATTTACGCTATACACTTTATATTTTGCTGTTGTGTTGCTCTTTTTTAAGTTGTTCAATTTCTAAGATTGGACTGTATTAATGAGATTTAAAAAGAAACTCTCCGTAGCATTCTAGGAATTGGAATTGTGCCATATTGAATAGGACTCAATACCGTCTCTGGTGACTTCACGAGTATAATTAATTACTGTATTGTTTCACAGCAAGCCTTTTTCATTAATTCATGCAGGATGTGCATGGGGCTTAATTAGTGCCGTTTTACTCAAAAATAATAATAAATTTTAATAGTGACACTCTAATGGAATTAAACCTTTTTCGCCTCTTAAATATCAAAGCATTTGATTTTTATACAATATTACAATTTAACCACTGTTGAACCAAAAAGGCAACTCTGAAAAGGTTTTAAACCTATGTGAATTCCGATACCAAAAAATACGCTCATCCATTCCTACGTTTATGTTTTTTAATTCTGATGTCTCCAACCCAGGTGTGGTGTTGGGTGTCGGTTGTGGGTTCGTCAGAGAATCTGCTGGTCTGGTGCTAGGCGCCTACTTCAGGAGACGGAGGCAATTCGTAGAACTGGTGGCCCACGCTGGGGGCGGCGTTGGCATCGCACTCTTCAGCGTCGCCTACAAGGAAGCCGTCGGGTATGCCATTAAAAAATAATTATATTGAAGTATTAACTCATTTATTCTCCAACTAATTCTATTCTTGTATTTGACTTTGGAAATCGATACTAATTTGGTAAATTAAAGGCCATTTCTAAATATAGAGAAATAATATAAAAATGTTTCAAGTACTTACCAAATATTCCTCATTAATTATACTACGAATATAATTTAGTACGGATACAATATTTTACGCCACACCAAAAGAAAACTTCTAATAAATGTAAACTATTTATACTAGGAAACTAGGCTGGCGGTTGGGCTTACAGGCAGTAACCGGTGTGCTCGTCCTAGCTTTCTTCCTAAGCGCCGTATATCGCAGTGCATCTCTATACCACCCCCAACGACGCGCCATACTTCACCTCAAGAACCAACGACGAAAGGTAAGGCCGGTAAGATTGAAACTTTTTACATTATTCTACAAACTCACTAATTATTTTCCCGCAATTTGTACTCAACGGTAACTGACACTAATTTATGTAAGGAACGTTTCATTTAGATTTAGATCCTTTTCTCAACTTGCTGAAGCAAACTTTCACTTTAATTAATATTTACCAATTTGAAGATGGTACGACCAAGTTTAATTGATTGATTCTAATTTAATGAACTCGTTTGTGTTTGCGTTAGGTAAAAGAAAAGAAAGGCCTAAAGAGAGGAGGACCAATCTTCGATTTAAGCCCTCTCCAATCCCGGCCGGCGAAAGTTTTGTTGCTGGCCGCCGGATTAGCTGCTTTTGGACTTTACACTCCCGTCTTTTTTTTGGTAAGTCTAATTGCTAAAGTTTTGGGAAATCAAAAAGTTTTCGTGATTAATACTTAATATTTGTTTTTATTAGGCTTTGCAAGGTTTTCAAGAAGGCTTAGAAGAGAGTGCTCTGGTGTTATTACAAACGTTTCTGGGATTCGCTGCGGTACTCGGGTGTGCGGGCTTTGGGCTCGTGCTGGTGCGACCGTCAGCGCAGTGCCTCGTCTCCAAACAATATCTTTGCCAAACAGCTATGGTGGGAATAGGTACACAATTATGAAATATTTTACTCACGTTCAATTCCACGAAAATGTAATAAATCTCAGAAGTAATAAAGAAAAATGTTTCCAGGTATTTCAATGCTCGCGCTAAGTAGCGTGGAAGGCTATCACGGATATGTGCTGTTTGCTTGGATGTACGGACTTTGTTTGGGAGGATTTTTGTATTCTATCAAGATGCTCACAATGGAACGTGTTCGGGGACGACATTTTACTAGAGTTTGGGGTAAGAATACTTAATGAAATATTAATTTTATAGGTTTGGCTTTAAAAGAGGATGGTTAAGTGATTGTTTATTAAACAGGGTTCGTGCAAGGTGCTGAAGCTATTCCAGTTATGGTGGGTGTGCCAGTGACAGGGTACATCAATCAACAGGTGCCACGAGCAGGCTTCTACTTCTCGTCGGCGGCGACGCTGGCAGGCGCTATGCTGTTGTTTTTCGTTGGGTTTTCTAAGCGCGAGCCGGAGCCGCCGCCGCCGGCGCCTGCGCCTACGCTGGTAGAGGCGTGTCCGTGTGTGTCGCCGCCGCCACGCTGCGAGCCCGCGTGGTGCGCCTGCAGCGCCGGTGGGGCCACAGCCTATTGTGCCTGGCCTGGGCCCACGTGCGGCACGCGCCTGAGCAAGTCGCTGTCATACGCGGCTCCGCTGGACCGCGCGTGCTGCTCGGCCGCGCACTGCCCCGACTGCTACCGGCGCGCGCCACCGCTGCGCTCGTCGCGCTCGGTGCCCGAGGGGCTGGCCACGCGCGGCACGTGGGCGCGCGGCGGCTCGTGCCGGCCCGCCTGCCGCCGCCGCGAGCATCACCTCATAGAACAGATCACCACTTCCGTATGATAGTGCGGTAGTACGCGCAGTTCTCATGATGAGAGCTCGCTAAAAACATTTTGTTTTATTAGTGACTAATGAAGGAATTGTGTAAATAATTGTTTCCGTAGAAAATTATGTATCTAATAATTGAAGTGAAAGTCGAAGTGATAGATCTATTGAGAAAGCAATAAAGTGAAATAAAATAACAATAACATTTGATCCTGCTATTACCTTTAGAAACCAGTGGACTGAATGTTTTCCTTTGTCTTGTTATTCATATCGCGTACAATAAAACATTGTTATTATTTACCAAACGGTGTAATGGCTGATGGCCGCCCACGCTGGGTCGAACCATGGCAAACCATGGCAAACCATGTTTGCTTGTTATCCAACAATCCAAATATACCTTCAACGTCAAGCTGGAGAGTAGAATGTTAACTGTAAAATAAAATAGCAAATTTTTCCTACTTCTTAAATACTCGTGGGACCTTTGTCGTAGTTAAAATATTCATATTTTATAATGTAGAGCCAACACTTTTGAATCATAAATACTTCAATCTTTGTGTCATATTTACCTATCTTATCTGAGACTATATAAAATATCTAATGAATTTGTCTTTTATGCTCAATAAATGATGAATTGAAAACAGAAATATTATAGTACTGTGAAGACACGTGTATGTTTGTATAAATCAATAGTCTGTTTGATAAAACAAAGTCAATTTTAGCGATGATATACTTAACTGTTTTAAGAAGATGAGTT
The DNA here is from genome assembly GCA_932294355.1 of Aporophyla lueneburgensis. NCBI lineage: Eukaryota > Metazoa > Arthropoda > Insecta > Lepidoptera > Noctuidae > Aporophyla > Aporophyla lueneburgensis. Next base: position 16,445,950 of record OW028754.1, read on the forward strand.
AGATAGTTTTGTTCTATTATTGTTAAGACTATTGTTTAGAGGTAATAATTATATTTTGTCGTTACGAGATTTGTTGTTTTTGTACCAAAGTGTGGTTACAGTTTTGGTGATAAATAAAGAATTAAGAATTTAGCATATCTACTGTCTATTTTTATTACGCATTCGGTATTCCGTAGTCGGGTGTACCTTCCCTCATAACTTTATTTACGTTAAACGAGAAGGTTAAAAGGTGGCCGTGTTTCAAACATTTACATATTTGCCTACAAAAAGTTACACTGAATTCAAAAATGAAATTCTATTGCTCCAGGGAAAAAGCACAGATAACGTTGAGGTTGCCGTTTCACAGCCCTTAATTGAATAAAATTCATTGTTTTACACTTATGGAATGTGTAATAAAGCTACCTTTATTTATAGCTACGAAAATATGTTACAGTCAACGGAAAAGTTCTATAGACAGGCAAAAATATTGTTCTTTCCACTAGCTTTCAAATTTCTTCCCGTCGCTGTCGTCAGAGGCAACCAAGGGACTTACAAGAGAATGAGCAGCAGTGTTCTTTATACATTTTACCATCATACTGCGATCGCCAACCCGCCTGCCAAGCGTGGCGATTATGGCAAACCCCCCCAAATTAGGGGAGGCTTATGTCCAGCAGTGGACATCTTTCGGCTGAAATGATGATGATGATAGAAAAAAGAAACATTTTAAATTAACTTACAGAGATTTTCAAATGACTGGATAAGTCAAGACATTCACAACAGTGCTCAGTAGTTACAAGAAACCTGCTTGTATGTAGATGTAGGTATACTTATCTCAAACTTTGATGTTACAACTGTCTTGGTAACTGAAACGGATATACACTACTCAATATCAGTGTTAACTGTGCTTGATAGGATTATGCACAATTGGATTTCAGTCAGTACACGCTCACACAAGCGCTTCTTGGCTCGGAGCTCTGATTAAAGACGCCGTCAGAACTGTGGGTGGCCATACGAAGATTCCTACTGTACGCATCAAGAGATTGGGAAATGGCCGATAGTGACAATAAAAAAAAAAATGCATACCTCTCCTGTACTAGGTACATATTTAGTTCAGACAATATGATCACATAAATTCCTCACTTATAGGTCCAGCCTTTTGTAAATTTTCTATCATTTTGCTACACTTATCTATATTTTCAATTGGCTATTGAAAATATAAGATTTAAAATATGTATATTTCATCCACATTACTTTTATGTTTGTTTTTTTCTTTAAGAATTCCAGATCATTGCACGGCGCTAATTTACATTTTACGAGATTGGTTTGTTGATTGGTTGTTGAGTTTAGAAAATATCATTAAGTAAATCCGCCAATTCCTTCCCCACTGCGAATCAAGATGGAACCCAAAAATGAGCTTCAATTTTATTCAGAAATTCAACGGAATTTTCAAATAACGAAGCCGTATCGTAATATCATTCCATGCGTCATAGAGAGCTGACTTTATGACCGACCGCCACAGCTGCTGAAATTTTAAAATCCATTTATATAGTAACCTATGCCATGTTTGACATTTTAAATCCCAAATGCGTTCTGTAGATAGCAACTCGTGTACATTTTATATTTCTTCCCAATACATCCAAAGAATTAAAAACCTTTGAAAGCTTTAGCTACAATAATTTTTCTTCCAAGTTAACGGCAGCTGGAGTAAATGTTTTAAACAATGGACTCGACTTAAAATATAGCTCACGTTTTCCGTGACTTTTACGATATTGTGTGTATTGTCGGGTGAATCACGTTTCGTGAACAAAGGACTCACACTAGTCACGGCGACATAAATACTTGTGCAAATAAAACCAAAAAAATATAAAACGCGAGAGAATCGGGCCAGATAAACTCGTAGGACCTGCTTGGCTTTTGAATTGAACTGAGAGATTCGACTTAAATTATGGAGAAATATGTATAGCTGCTTTTGATTCAATTTATATGCAGTTGACATAGCTGAACTGAAATCCGATTTTTCTGTATAAAAAACTCTTGGAACTCAAAGCCAAAATAGCCTGTATTAAGGAGTAGCAGTGCCAATCCTCTCTAATGTGGGTACTACAATTTTATTCTTACAAGTACAATTTTTAATGTTTTACATACTATTTGGTGCGCAAGCGCATTTGTGTACGTGTGTGTGTGTGTGTGTGTGTGCGTGTGTGCGTGTGTGCTTGTGTGCTCCTAATAATAAAATCAAATGGGGGCCATATTAAGCTTGAAAAGGTTGCAAATCTTGAAAATGCATCTTTGTAAAAAAAACATGTCACCAAACGGCATCAGTAATTTTCACTGGCTTTAGCTGAACCAGATTTTTTCATTTTCGTCCTATAAAATTCTTTTTTAAATATTGACTTACATACTTAGTTCTTTAAAACCCGAAAACAGGCTGGTATTACTGAAAAAAAATATAGGAGCTGACTTTTAATTTACTCAAAAGGGTTTTTTTTTGGACTCATTCGTCAACTCGCGCGCAATTAACTCGCTCGCTCGAGCGAGTTGGCACATTCCGATTTTATCTTTTTTTGTTGTCGTCAACTCGCGACTGAGCGAAAATTTACAGTCGTCTACAAAAGTGTTTTTATAAATTTAACATTTAATTAAATTCAACTTACTTCACATGTTTAAGACATTAAACGTATAGAGTAGGTTAACTGTGGGTCAATAGGTCGTCTTAGAGGTGAAATTCTGCTCTCGGTTCGAATCTTTCTTTCCAAAGAAAAGCTTTTGTTAAGTTAGGTACCATTTGGCGAAATTACGAGAACGGTTGGTTGTACATTATATCTCAATGTCCGCGAGATGAAAATATTTTCAAATTTAATAATTTTTTTGTAGAGACTTGGTTAAATGACACTTTATTTTTTGCCGACAAATTATCTTGCTATAACAGGCATCATCGTACTACAAACAAGGTCGAGAGCTGGCATTCTACTATAAATAAAAAAGTCAACAATAAACCCTCAAGCATTGCACATTTATTGACCATCTTGAAAAAAGAAGATGATTATTATCAAACTTTATACTTAAAAGGGTCTAATATAACAGTAAAGTCAAAAGAAACGTGCGCTATTGATGAAAACATTACATTTACCATAAATGAATTTATGCACGGCGCTATAAGTATCGATTTATGTATCGAACTTCTGATCATGTGATTATTACATATACACAGTAGTTATAAAAATCATTTTCAACACTGTGATTCTATTAATCAGTAATATATTAACGTTTGTTATAAAAATCATTTACAACAAACCCTGATCTGTGATTTTATAGTTCCTAAGACTGTGATTGTTGTCATTAGTAAGTAATATGTTAAAGTTTGTTATAAAAATCATTTACAAGAAACCCTGATCTGTGATTTTATAGTTCCTAAGACTATGATTGTTTATAGTAGTATTAAGTAATAATTAGCCAAATAGTATACTCGTATTTTTTGATATTGTTGATTTTACGTTGTTATATTTGTTTAGTTTTAGTCATGTTACATACTAGGTTATTAACCAAAATCTTGAGGAAAAAAAATCTTTAACCGGTCAATTACCGTAATTACAGACACAATTAAAAAACGATTGTTTACATACCAAATGTCAGGGACTTAGAGGTTAAAAAATGTTATATTGTTGATAATCTTCAAAATGTAGGTAACATAAATATGAGCAGTTTTTTTATGTTTGGCATGTGTTGTAAATTATAAATAGGTACATAATATAGATATATTATGTATTAAAAAACTACATTTCTTTTATTTCAGATTCAAGTCGTACAACGCCTTATACTTATAAAGTAGGTTTCTATATTGAATTTATTATAACACTTTTATAGATGACTGTACCATTTTTCGCTCTAGTCGCGAGTTGACGACAACAAAAATAATTAAAATCGGAATGTGCCAACTCGCTCGATCGCGCGCGAGTTGACGAATGAGTCTTTTTTTGTGATGTCTGTAATATTTTTGGAGGTTTTCAGCCAACCTCTATATATTTTAATTTAGTTCCAAAAATGCTAACATTTCAAATACAGAGGTAAGTATTATAAAACTCACGATTACCATACCACTGGGCTTGTATGGTAACCGTGTATAATACTCATTAAAAAACCATTATTACTGTGATCTAAGATAAAGGCCATAAATATTATAAATCAGGATAGGGACGTAGATGAGTATTCAGCTATTCAATAAATTTATTATTTCCAGTGAAGTGAAGGAGTTCGGGACACTCTTAAATTACTTTTTATACTTAATTTCCGGCTGGTTGCTTCTGGATTTTTCCACGAATAATACTGCATTACAGCGAACAAAACGTAAAACAAAATCGATTTAGCCGTTTTTAGCATTTAGCGAGACTAACGAACAGGAATTGATTTTTAATATTTATAGATTAAAACATATTGCCAAATAATATTATAGGTAAGTATATAAATGAGCCTTCTATTTAACTCCTAACACTTTTCCCGAAAAATTATCAACCATAACAGTCCATTCAGTATTTTATCTAAACACAAATAAAGCCAGCAACAGATAACCCAGGCAGGTGATCGGCTTTTGAATAATTTGATTCAGTATTCACGGAGCGGCGCCGTCCGTCACAGGAGCGCTCATAATTAAGACGAACAACGGACAACGCCGCGTGCGCCGCATATATTTGTACGGGATTATGGTAATGGAACGGACTGGCGCTTTGCTTGTGTTGGGCTGTATTTTAGGTGGAGAGGTAATAAACATTTACACCTGCGCTTGTATTCTTCGTATTATTTGATGTGGATTTTTATTGGTAGGTATCTAGTAATACGCTTGGGGCTTGTGGCTAAATCGTGAACTAAATAATAATAGCCGCACGGGTCGATCAGTTAAGCTTCCCTTGCCACGATTGGTTCGTGGATGTGTAACCATATTTACGTGAAGCCGTTGCTCCAGCTTATGGGTTGTCAAAAGCCCAAAAGTCTGACAACCAAGGGGTATACAGGGGTAACGTTATACAGGGGTAACGTATTACCCAGTAACTGAGTCGTGGAGGTTAGATAGGCAGTTACAAAACATAATCGGCCTATAATGTTCCCGCTGCTGCACAGGTCTCTCCTTAGTCAGAGTGGGCCACTATCCACCACGCGGGCCTAGGGTGGGTTCGAATTTTCGTTTCTAGGACATTCCGGTTTCCTTCACTATTTTAGAGCAGTGGTGATGAAATAATTTACACAAAGTAATTCGCCTGTGATGTTACGTTATGTAACTTATCCTCATTGTTCTTCCTTTCTTTTTCCAGGATCATACTATCTTACCTCCGTTACAAATTTTCTGATTAGCCCCTCGTACGAAGCTAAATATCCTTGTATTTCCAGTGTGTTCACGTGAACTGTGCAACGGGAGAGAACCAACTGCAAACTCAAGACCTTTGAAGTTTGCCAGTTAATTAAAAGTAAACATGCAACAGTCTTATCTTGTTCTCCAAAATTGAACTTAGCAAGCTTCTTGAAACTCTAACTAAAGTGACTAGGTACGTACTACTACTTCTATTAGTCTGCATCAGCCCACTGCTATGCAAAATACCTTTCCGCAAGACTTTCAGCTCTTTCAATCCAGCGGGGCGAGCACGACCTCTTTCATAGATTTGAGTCACACCTTTTATCACGGTTAGTGCTAACTGTGATAAAAATGTGTGACTCAATCCTACCACAGTAGGCCGTACTCGTCCCGAAGAGTGAAAGTGGACCATTTGTCGTTTACTGTCTCCAGCTCGTCCCGCCATCTACTTCTCGGTTTGCGTCGGCTTCTGGCTGTGTCAAGGCTTCACATAGGGTTTAATTTGGCACAAATTTCATTACCTAAGCATACGGCAGACGTGGCTAGTCCAGTCCCACTTCAGCTCAGCGGCTTTTTGATCAACGTCATTTTTCAATATTAGTACCTTTTTTGGGCGGGTAATCATCAAATGACGTCTCCCGCTCTGAAAGGAGCGGGAGGGCGTGTCAGACTTTTACTGACACGGACACGGTACGGACGGTAACTCTTTCGAACAAATCCGTGACCCTGGCAAGCAGGTACCTATCATCCATTAAAATAATACCAATGAACTGTCGTCGACCAAGGACATTGAACATGGATGACTCGGTCACAGATGCCTAATACTCGTTGATTGAGTACTAATTCTCAAAGCTACTAACGCTAATTCTCAATCACATTCGTATTTGTTCAAATCAATTCAGAGAAATTCTAATTACAAAGCAATGTATATCGCACAGTGGAGATATGTCCGCGAATGAGATCAATACGGTATGGAGTCGGGGAATATTGATATAATGCATGTCAATCATGAATGAATTTACGCTAGTTGGCTTTTCCGTGTATTTTGAATTTAATACGCTTAGCAGATTATCAGAAACCACCCTTTATTATATTGCTTTGATACGCTATTACGTTTGATAGGCAACTATGCCTAGTATGATTGTATACCATTTATAACCGACGACATAACAGGAGGAGTTTCTGATGTCGACGCGTATATATATTTCTATCTATCAACAACAACAACAATTATAGAGCAGTCCGATTTTGTAAATTCCTTTTTTTATTAAAAAGGGTATATACTTCGAATTTGTTCCCATTTCAAATTTAAAAACCAATTCCAGCCCCAAATAAAAAAAAAACACGCATTCCTAACCAAAAAATAAAACAAACAAAAAAGAAATAGAAAATTAACCTCATAGTGTAACTAAGCTCCTAAACGAAAGGGTTTTTGAATTTCAGATTTGCAACCTATTTACCAGGGTTTGGCGGTTAACCAATATTGACTGGCCTGTTAGTCTAGTGGTTAGTGACCCTGACTACTGAGACTGAGGTCGTGGGTTCAATTCCCACCCAGGACAAATCTTTGTGTGATGAACACAATCATTTGTTCTGTGTCTGGGTGTAATTTATCTATATGTATGTATTTAGAAATATATATTTAACAGTTGTCTGGTTACCATAGTACAGGCTCTGCCTAGTTTGGGATCAGATAACAGTGTGTTGGTTGTCCTAAGATATTATTATAGATATATATTATTATATAACAAGTACGCCTACAAAACTGGCCTGACTGGCCTGTTAGTCTAGTGGTTAGTGACCCTGACTACTGAGACTGAGGTCGTGGGTTCAATTCCCACCCAGGACAAATCTTTGTGTGATGAACACAATCATTTGTTCTGTGTCTGGGTGTAATTTATCTATATGTATGTATTTAGAAATATATATTTAACAGTTGTCTGGTTACCATAGTACAGGCTCTGCCTAGTTTGGGATCAGATAACAGTGTGTTGGTTGTCCTAAGATATTATTATAGATATATATTATTATATAACAAGTACGCCTACAAAATAATTTATCATGTAGGAATTTCAAGTGAATTGTTAAACTAAGCGTGTTCTCATAGATAGAATTACATTAAAATATATTTAGCATGTGATGTGTTTTGAATCTATCGAAAGGCTCTGAATTGGTATGCAAACATTTAACATTCATAGTAAGTGGTGTGGCGACGTGTAAGGTCAACCACGTGCGTGAATCTTAATTATGAGAAATTATGGTTTGATAGTAATTATATTAATTCCTATGGAACCCACCCTGTGAGCTGAAGAATGCTAAATGGTTTCGACGTCAGTACTGAAAACTATTGGCCCACTAACCTTACATAGACCAGCTCAGGAACGCTTCGACAGCAACTATCAGCAGCTCACACCGTGAAGCACTTTCACGAAACAGATTGTCAAATCACTGTTGGTATTTATACGAGTCTCTTCGAACTTCAGCTGTCCATCACGGTGAAGAACCAACTTTTCCTTAAAATTATGGGAAGAGCTCCGTCGCAGACTTTCGAACAAAGAAGACTGAGGGTTTCACATTAGTCCGCGCTCGGCGCGGGGTGGCCACAACTATATGGCGCTAGTATTGCCAGGTTCAGCGGATCAAAGGCGCGCGAACCAGTTAGCTACAGATACTAACATATCGAAACCATTTGAAATGAATTAACTATTGCTAGAGAAATGACCTAACACTTAGGTAAAACAAAAATAAGTATTAAAAAGTCAATTTGGGTCACTTAAGGTGCCCAAACAGTAAGAAACTATCAAAGATTCTGAATACCTTAGACCAGGCAAAGTCTAACAAAGTTTTCCTTTAAATCTGCAGCCTAGAATTCAAAGTGTGTTCAAAATGTACCCGCTTCTTTTATATTGGCAAACTATCTGTCTAAAGATACGAACACGTACCACAACCACACCACAATTACAACACCTGGGCGGTTGGTAATCTTTATGGAAATGAATAGTTTATTCACATGGACCACATTTCGTGAAAATCAACCGTGTTATCGATACCGACCACGTCAAGGCCACATCGCAACCAAAAGTAGCGCGCGGAAGACCTTGCACATCAGCCACATCGTTAACACAGTGATATGTCTGTCTGTAAATACTAGTCACAACGTAACCACATCTTAACCACGATATACAATGCATTCACAACGCAACTGCATGATTTGCAGCGACACTACTCACACGTAACCACTGCTACCACATATTTTGTCGCTGCGGTGTGGTGCGGTTGTGGTACATGTGAATGGACCCTTAGAACTCCCCTCGGCCGGCCCACCTCGCGTACCTACATACTTAGATAAGTAGGTATAGTCGTTGCCATACTACACCACTTACGTATATGTGGTGTGCACCATATTTCAGTCTTTCAGCCTGTAACCATAATTTATCAAAGGAGTCCCCGAATATCGGGACTACGATAAAGGAGAATCACTTCCTGCCGCACTCAAAATGGCTTCCTGTCCTCATTATTGCTACAGTTGTAGTAGTGTACTTATAACTCCTAAGCCCGCTGTTCTATATTGATTCCTGGAGGAAAACTCACTGAAAGAGGAAAGTAGTGAAAATAAAGCTGTTGTTGCGTTTCGCGGAAGCTGTGGAAATCACTAGGGGAGAAGAGTTAGTGCTACTAATGGAGCATGACCAGCAGTTTATGCAGCGACGAGTATCGGGGAATAACGGTTCCGATATTTTCTTAGATCTGTAGTGTTTTGTTAAGTACAATCGTGGCTTGTACAATATTATGGGTTTATTAAACACACACCGGCTCACTCACGCCATTCCACACTCTACAACTCATTCTAATTAACTCAATTAACTTTTAAAGCTCGTTCAAAAATAAAAACAACCAACCTCCGAAAAAAACACTACAAAGTGAAAAATCACTTGAATTTCGGAAGTCAGATATCTTTAGATCTGTATTTTAGTTTTAGGGAATTAACAAAATTGTAAATATTACTGATTTTTTTTTTCAGTCTATTGTCAAAGAGGTATGCCACTATATGCCAAGCAGTGGTCTCGAACCTACCGATTTTTCGGTATTTCTACCGATATGGGCTCTGTTCTAACGAAATACCGAAATATAACGAATATTCTACGATTTCACAGTACACATGGAAATGTTATTTAACGATTTTGGGTACAAATATACCGTTTTTAACTGGCAATTCTACCGATCTCGCTCTATGACGTTCGAGACCACTGATGCCAAGATACAAGTTTTCGACCTAGTTCGGCTGCAGATGCTCCCATGCTATATAATTTTCTTTACAGCCTACAATTTTCTTATGCAATATCGAGAAAAGTCTCCACTGCTGGACATAGGCCTCCCCCAATTTGGTGAGATTTGCCATAATCGCCACGTTTGGCAGGCAGGTTGGCGATCGCAGTATGGTGGCAAAATGCATAGAGAACGTTGCTGCCCAGTCTCTATTAAGATAGGTATGCCAACAACAAATAAACGAAACATAAGGTAACTAGTAAAGGCGTAGTTTTAACTACCTCTGTATAAGTTTTCCATATGTCTCTGTTTATAATGGCGAACATGCTACGTCTAACTTTTGATTAGTGCAGAGCCAAACTTTATTTACCAAGCACAGCATGACAAGTTCGTCCGTAATTATTCATCTGGAAGGCAAATCAACCTGTTTCACCGTCACAAATACATTTACTCTTCATTCAGTTAAGCTAACGAAATAAGAAGGAAATATTATATTTGAACGCTGCTCACAAAGGTAAAATAAAAAAACATAAACTTCGTACAAAATAAAATTTTCCTTCATGGAACAAAAAAGCTCATTTCCGTGTAAGTGAAAGTTAATTTTTTGCCTTTTATCTCTAAGTGATTGTTTTGTAAACATTCTAATAGGATTTTGTTCGTTACAGACTTACAGATCGACTTATCAACGTCTGTACGTTTTTGTTATAGGCGTTTCTTTAGTCGAGTTTCCTTTAAATTCGGAAGAGTAATGAGGCGAGAGGCTATTCAAATGAAGTAAGATATATTGTAAGGAATTAGGGCGACTCAGTGAATACGTAAATTCTTCTTCGTCGGCTCGACGCGGGGCGTTTACTTGATCATTGCCGGGATTTCTCTGCATAAAGGTTTTATTAAATTTTATGATGCATTCGTTCGCAGATTGGCGTTGACGTAACAAAGTGATAATCTGTATTTTTTTTAATCAGTTCGAATTTCATTTCTATTTAATCCTGAATTATTGCCGACATATCCTCTGACTTTGGAATTATAGCTTAAAATTTAAACGAAGAAATAATTTGAATATCTGTGAGACATTTAAATAGGATTTTAGTAACAATTTTCTCAAAATTCCTAGCAACATCAATGATTGAAATTCCGAATGTTCCTAAATATTCCCGGGATCGGCACATCACGGGGGGGGTTACTCTTCAACCCAAGTTTAATTCCAATCTAAAGCCAATACGATTCCAATATTAATTTAACATACACGTGATTTAGTACTCTTGAAAATAATCATATCAACATTGGAACAACAAAAACGCCCGATCTCGATTCCACTTAGTTCTCCAAAATGGACACCCAATTTAAATACATTTTGGCGCTAGCGTCGAACTCAAGAATACGAAACGTCAAAGTTCCAATGTCAATCGATCGGAATTAAAATCAAGAGTAAGCACGATGGTCGTCCGTTACTTCGTTTAACTCCACGTTTATCTTTCAATCCCAAATCAATGGGCACGCCACAATTGCGGCGGTAAGTCCCCTCTTTGAGGAGTGGATAGAGAGGCGCCACGGCGTCCTCACCTTCCGCCTGACGCAGGTTCTCACCGGGCATGGGTGCTTCGGTGGGTTCCTGTTCAGGATAAAGCGGGAGGATACGTCCGGGTGTTTCCATTGCGAGGATCGTCTGGAGGACACGGTGGAGCATACGGTGGAGGTGTGCCCTGCCTGGGCGGAGCACCGCCGTGTCCTCGTGGAGGCGATCGGCGGCGGCGACCTCTCGCGTCCGGCCCTGGTGCGAGCCATGGTACGGAGCGAGAGGGAATGGGAAGCCGTCACCTCCTTCTGCGAAGCAGTAATGCTCGCGAAGGAGGAGGCGGGGCGCGTGAGGGAGTGGCAGTCTCTGCGCCCTCACGCCCCTAGCCGCCGCAGGAGGAGACGCCCCGGGCGTCGCGTCGGGAGTCGATTGCGGACTCCCGGCCACCGTAGGCGCGAGCTTGCGGGTGGCGAGCAATGGGTAGCTCACCGCTCGGTAAGGACCAGGCTCGGGTCGACGGCGCGCAGTGTTCCACGCGCGCCTCAAAGAGATGTCAGCAGCAGTGTAGGGGTCTACTAGGACCGATGCCTGCCGGGGTCGCGTGATTGTTCGAAAGAGATACCGTGACCCTGGCACATGGGCAACTGATGGAACACGGGTGGGTTTTAGTCAGTAAAAGTCTGACACGCCCTCCCGCTCCGCCCAGAGCGGGAGAAGTCATTTGATGATTTCCCATCCTGAAAAAAAAAAAAAAAAATCCCAAATCAACGTCTTGGGCGGAATAACGTTCCAAATACGTTGAATAACGCGGAACAAGACCTATTTATTCTCAGAAAATATATAAATACATGACTCTCACATTTTCTCTACGAAGGGAGATCGAAACTACAGTAAATCTTTACCAAGGCAGAGATAAGATATATTTTGCGATTAATCATAGAATAATAACATGAATTCTAAGGCCTAATGATGGATTTAGGTGATTGATTCTAGTAATGAAAAAGATCAAACGTAAACGAACAAAATTTGTAGACAGTTAAAGTAATCTTTGTCGGAATAAAGTTACATCTATTGGAGGTTGACTGTACCTACTATCAATATATTTTATGTTTATATGTTTTTTTATTTTCACTCTTTACCTAAAATCTACGGCTGGTTTAATGAATATCGGCTCACGATATGTACTTCTAAAATAATCGTGGATTACTTGAGTTTTTCTCAAAATATTTATTGAACCCGTAAATTTTCATTAAACTCCCGGACATAGATCTAACATACAATCGGATGTGAGCTAGTAACGCCTAAAACATTAAAATAATGATGAGTCAAATAAAGTGTTTATATCAATGACTAGCTTCTGCCCGCGACTTCGTCCGCGTTAAATTTCTTTTTCCCCCGAGCCTTCCTGTCGCGTCGAATCGCCTACCCGTGCGATTTTCTCCGTTTTTGCAACATTTTTCATTACTGCTCCGCTCTTCTTAGTTGTAGCGTGATGTTATATAGCCTATAGCCTTTCTCGATAAATAGACTACTACAACACAAAAAGAATTTTTCGATTCGGACCAGTAGTTCCTGAGATTAGCGCGTTCAATCAAACAAACAAACAAACTCTTCAGCTTTATAATATTAGTATAGATGATTACTCATCATCATCATCATCATCGTCGTCATCATCTGCCTAGCCTTTTTCCAACTATGCTGGAGTCGGCTTCCAGTCCAACCGGGCGCAGGTGAATACCAGTATTTTACATGGAGCGTGCCTATCTGACCCCCACAACCCAGTTACCAGACTTTCGGGCTTTTGACGACTCGTAACAGTCGTTTCGAGTCGTAATTTCGAGTGAGTTTAAAGTCTGACAACCAATGTTGCCAAGGGGTATCGTATTACCCAGCAACTGGGTTCGTCAAAGATCTACAAATGACAGGCAGAACCAATGGTGTGGAGGAGCCTTGATATTTAAAAATGATCACCCATCCTCGAACCATCCGCGCCAAGCGTAGCTTAACCTGATCGAGTGATCGATGCGGCTGCTATTACTTAGCCGCCTACGTATTATTATACAAGCCCCTAAATGACGATTACTATCATTGGTTTATTTGCAGTTTTCATGCCGACATACTGGCCATCATTTTGATGTCATCATTGTTCTAAATTTGAATTCACGACCAATTAATAAGCCATAGATTTCTATACTTACTTCTGTTAAAAGTACAGAGTTGGGTTGATTTAGGAGCCCGGAAGTGCATTTTAATATGAAAGTTTACAATAAAAGACATTCTAATAACTCAAATATAAATAATGAGACTGTAAACAAATAAGAAGATAGAACCATTTTTGCTTTTGCTTGCATCAGCATTTTATACAGAATAACATTATTTTATTTCTCGTATGCATAAAATTCTCATAACCCAATGCGAACAAGACAAATACAGTTACAGACAATAGTTATTTGTTATACAAGAGTGCAAAGTTGCTTTTTAACCGCGTGCTCAATTTTGTTGACCGAGCAAGCGAAGGATTCAAAAATTAGAATCCTGAGCATTAGCGAGGGAATCAAAAGAGCACGAGGTGAAAAATCTTTGCACTCGAGTGCAACACGTAACTTTTCATCCCACCTCAGCGAGGAAATGACTAAATGCAAAAAAAGCATTTACAATCACAAGATACTTTTATTTCAGTTTAGGTATTAATATTTATTAGGTACTACATTGTGATAGGTAAGTATTACAGAATTATCTTTAAATTATTTCAAATAATACTTAGGTATAATTAAGAAAAATTGAAAGTAAAGTTGCTACAGCTGCCTAAGTAGAGTGTAATATTTTTGTTAGTGACGTGAAAAGAAAATGGGGCGCGCAAAGTATTGTAAATTAAAAAAGTACACCAATAAGGTTCCGAGTCTGAGTTTTTAACAAATTAGAAAAAGGTTGTATGATAAATTCGGCACCATGGAGGTAGAAGTAAATAGGTTTAATGATGTTTTGAATTTACAAACTTAGTGCACACGATGTTCTAAATTCAATTTACTTTATCCCCTAGCGGATAAAAACGGCTTTTGCACTCAGATATCGAAGGGCAAAAATACTCTTTCCGAGATGGGGGGATGAAAATATATTTTATTATTATCTCATGCTTTCTATTCAAATACAAAACGAGAATATAACTGAAGTTTTCAGAAACGGCTAATATTTCCTGAGACATTAAAATTACCCTCCTCATGTATTTTCTCCACCTACATATCACGCTTGTAATCCTCGCAGGGTTTTTTTTTTTTCAGGGTGGGAAATCATCAAATGACTTCTCCCGCTCTGGGCGGAGCGGGAGGGCGTGTCAGACTTTTACTGACTAAAACCCACCCGTGTTCCATCAGTTGCCCATGTGCCAGGGTCACGGTTTCTCTTTCTTTGAGGCGCGCGTGGAACACTACGCGCCGTCGACCCGAGTTTGCTCCTTACCGGGCGGCGAGCTACTCATTGCTCGCCGCCCGCAAGCTCGCGCCTACGGTGGCCGGGAGTCCGCAATCGACTCCCGATGCCCGGGGCGTCTCCTCCTGCGGCGGCTAGGGACGTGAGGGCGCAGAGACTGCCACTCCCTCGCCCTGCCTCCTCCTTCGCGAGCATTACTGCTTCGCAGAAGGAGGTGACGGCTTCCCATGCCCTCTCGCTCCGTACCATGACTCGCACCAGGGCCGGACGCGAGAGGTCGCCGCAGCCGATCGCCTCCACGAAGACACGGCGGTGCTCCACCCAGGCAGGGTACACCCTCCACCGTATGCTCCACCGTGTCCTCCAGACGACCCTCACAATGGAAACACCCGGGCGTATCCTCCCGCTTTATCCTGAACAGGAACCCACCGAAGCACCCATGCCCGGTGAGAACCTGCGTCAGGCGGAAGGTGAGGACGCCGTGGCGCCTCTCTATCCACTCCTCAAAAGGGGACTAACCGCCGCAATTGTGGCGTGCCCTGCGCTGGGTTGCGACAATCGTACCCGCCATGTCGCCATGAGATCACACCGGAGCTCTGTCCAGCTCTGTCAGCGGAGTTTCGCCCCGGCGTTTCGCCTCCTCGCACCACTCCCACATGTGCGCGAGGACCTTTGCCTCCAGATCCCATGGCGGCACTCCGGCAAGGAGGCTCGCTGCCTCGCACGAGATCTTGCGGTATCCTCGGATTAGCCGGATGGCCATGACCCTCTGGGCTGCACTCAACCGGCGCGCTGGGCGCAGTCTCAATGAGGGCGCCCACACCGGTGCCCCGTAGAGGGCTATGGACCGCACGACCCCCGTGTAGAGCCTCCGGCAGGAGGCGTTTGGACCCTCCAGATTGGGCAGGAGCCGCTTTAAAGCAGCCCCAGCCCGCTCCAGTCTGGGAGCCAAACGTCGGAAGTGCTCAACGAAGTTCCACCGGCTGTCGAGGACAAGTCCCAAGTACTTCATCGTCGACTCGACGCCGATGTGAACCCCTCCTACTGTGAGTTGGGAACCCGCAGGTGGCTCGTTCCGAGGACCATGAAAACCCATGTCCTCGGACTTGTGCAAGGCCACCTCGAGTCCCAATTGCCGGATCCTATCGACGATTGTCGCAACCCCGCGTGTCATTAAGTCGGCCGCCGCCTCGTACGACCTCCCCTGCGCCAGGACCAGCTTGTCGTCAGCGTAGCAAACCACGCTGACGCCGCTAGGGAGGTCGGCGCGCAGCACCCAGTCGTAACCGATGTCCCACAGATGCGGCCCCAGGACCGACCCCTGTGGGACACCGCACGACATCTCTCGCCAGTTCCACTCTCCCTGGTGACCAGGGTAGATTACGGCCCTATTCGTCAGATAGGCCTCGACCACGCGACAGAGGTAGGTTGGCATCCGGTGATACCGGAGTGCCTCCCTAATGCAACTCCAGGGTAGGGCGTTGAAGGCATTGGCGATGTCTAGAGACACCGCCTAGACGACCCCACCCCGGGCCACTGCAACCCCCGTCGTGAGGGCTCGCACGCGTATGATGGCGTCCACCGATGAGCACCCCTTACAGAAGCCGTACTGGCCGTCCGACAAGTCCGGCCCCTCCCGCACCAGCCACCCGACGAGGCGGTCTGCAATCACTCTTTCAAAGAGCTTGCTCACCTCGTCGAGCAGCACGATGGGCCGGTAACCGGACGGAGAGTCCGCTCGGTGCCCAGGCTTCTTAATGAGGACCAGTTTTCCCGTCTTCAAATGAAGTGGGAACTGGCCCCTCTCCAAGCATGCGCTAAGGAGCCCCCTGAGTCGAGGCCCGAGAGCCTCTAAGGCCAGGACCCATGCTTTGCCAGGCAAGCCGTCGGGTCCTGGGGCGGTATTCTTGGCATTAAGCCTTCATACTGCCACCCTCATCTCTACCTCGGTCACTTCTGGAGCACCGTCGTCGTCGTCAGTGATGTAGTCCGCATCCTCGCAGGGTTAGGCAGAAGTGTACCTAAAGTAGACCCACATTTGAAGTCCCATATAATACAGTGTGAGCCTATTACCATCAACTGGACACAGATGTACATTCCGGGCTGCTACTGAGAAATTCCTAATAAAAATCCAATTCCACTTTGCCCGACGTGGGAATTGAACCTATTACCTCATGCTCAACAGTGTTGCTTGCGACTACTAGGCTAACAAAGCAGTCACCAAAAGTTCCTTTAGAAACATAACAACTGACAAACACTGTCTAGCGAAATGTTATAATCACTGACAAATTGAAGGAACAGCCAACTTGCGAGCGGCAAACGTGATAGAATTATGAGAGTTCTTGTAGCGTCAACTTGAAACTGCTCTCAACATTGCGCTTTGAGGCGTTATCACAAGAACCGTTATCAAAACGAAAACAAAATTAATTCAATTAGAATTTCTAGGGTAGATGTCACACAATTTTTGCAGTCTATAAATGCTGAAATAACCGGTCATGTGCATATTGAATCACGCCACAGAAATGTGTTCCGCAGTAATAATATACAACATGTCCCAAAATTCAACGATAGGATGGACCTACTAATGACTACTCGAGAAAAAAAAAGAAAAAAAAATACCTCTACTTTTTTTTAAATTACTTAAAAAAATGGAAATTCTTCGAAAATGACCCCCTTATGACACTTTTAACTACCATGACCACAATTTTTCAAATATTTCAGTTTTTTTGTTTGTATCGGCAACCTAAGTAGTACTTCTATTCACCATAATCTTTGAAAATTACAGAATTTTCGTAGTTTTATACAAAAAAAAACAACCAAAAAAATTATTTCCCTAAAATTTTAAAAGATTTTAACGTTCAGTACACTTTAACTCATCGTAGTGTAAAAAAAAAATGGAAACTACTGTGGCAAGTTTTTTAAAAAATTAGCGCAACTAACCTAGATTTTAAAATGGTATAATACTTTAGAAAAATTAGCCACAAAAAAAAAATAATGACACTTTTTCTAATCAAGAACCAAATTTCATAAGTTGTTGTTAATAGTAATCACTTCTACTATGTGCCCAAAATAGATTTTTGTTGTTGGAAAATGTTGAATGAATGAAACAAATGGTGTCAATAAATGTAAATTTATTGCATTATTAATAATATTATAATAAATGTTCGAACTGTTTACCACCGGCATTAATACAAGCACGACATCGCCTTAAAAAAGATCGTTTTATTCGTCGTGCATATCTTCTACTATTGATATGATCCGCAGCCAGAGTGATTTTTTGGCGAAGGTCGTTGAGTGTTGCAATGGGTTTCGAGTAGACTCTGTCTTTGAGACAACCCCAATAGAAGAAGTCCAGGGGGTTTAGATCGGGTGAACGGGGTGGCCATAAAATATTATTAATATTTGCTATAGTTTTGAAAAACACCATACATCGAAATGCATTATGTTAATTTTGCAATTGCTAAATAAATGTAAATAGAAAACAATATGTATGTATATAGGATAAAACTAAAAATAACAATTTTCTGACTATTTCCTTTACTTGTGCTATAAGACCTTGCTTCTTGTCAAACTTCATGATTCTTTGTCGACGGGCTACCTACAGGTTTTAATTGATTTGCGGGTATCATCACATAAATAGCCTTTTTTTTTATTTCGTTGACTTAGAAGCTTGATTTTCTCCAAGGAACCTAAGACCCTTGTATTTCATATTAATTTCAACTTGACCTCCATGCGTTCCTAAGAAAAAGGGTCGTGACTGACAGACAGACGGACGGATAACGAAGTGATCCAAAAAGGCAGGGATTAATAATTAGTTTCATTGGCAGTCCGTTTTCAGGGTTCCGTACCTCAAAAGGAAAAACGGAACCAATCCTGTGATCCTATGCCCACTTCGTTGTCCGTCCGTCTGTCTGTCTGTCTGTCAAGACGCTTTATCTCGGGAACGCGTATCGAGGGTAGGTATCGATTTGAAATTAAAACGATATACTCAAGTCTAAAGTTTCTTGAATCTGTGAAAAAGTCAAACTTTTAAGTTAACGTAAAAAAAAAATACGGTCGTTTATGCCGCAATAAACGTATATTTCGACACTCTCAACGGAAAACAAAATGTTTAGGTTATTGGGAGATGCTCATTCTTGGCCATGTTCTGCCTATCAATGTGGTAAATACAAAAAAAATACCCATTTAATAACTAAAATATTGCTATTACTTATTTGTTATGAAAACTCTGGAATTAAAAGCCGATTTAATAAAAACATTCAATCGTTTATTATATTATCTAACAGTTCCGGTCGATTGTCAATCCTGAGTAGGGATGGCAAACATTACTGAAACACACAATCGATACAGTTAATAAAACCGGTTTCAAACATTGATTTTTGGAAAACCTTCTTTTATTATATAGTTGTTTTGCCTTTGTTGTTTTCTTTAGAAACAAAAAAGATGTTTGTTCATTTCGCGGGCTTTTAAACGCGATCTATTGAACCGATTGCGTGTCTCCAGTTTTTTTTAAATTGATTTACAGATTTTTCGGTAAATCGATGTCATATCGCATCCCTACGTCAATAATAATCGTAGTTGACAACTAATTGACATTTCACATTTTGTTTGGTGTTGTGTGTTCTTGCGAACCGTGATTTATTTTCTATTGCGATTTTCTATTTGATTTTCGACGAATTTGATTACGAATATGGACCCTGTAACAGCTCCCGATGATGACCTTGGCTTTACTTTGGATTCTGTACCCGCCTCCCGCGACGACAACGGCTTGCCAATGGTGTCGGACCTGTACCTGAAACTGATTTACACGAACTTACTAGCTTGCCACGGAGCCCTCTCTGTGTCAATTGTGGCGTAGATACACGAAGACTTAAGTGATTTACCTTAAGCAATGTGGAAGTTCGGTCTGTATTACAGCAATGGATTGCACCACATCAAGTAACTTACTATAAAAACATGCAAGGTACATACATACTCAGTAACTTATATTGCATAGCTATGTAAGATAGATTTGAATTAAATAATTCGGTTGTTTAGTGACAAGGAAATCATAGAAATAGTTGTAGTTTGTTTTGTCTCAAGTTGTATTTTATAGCTGTGTATTGTGAACCCAATTCCTAGATGGCGTGCTTGTCATTTATTTAAATGAGATCGAATAAAAAAACTAAACGTGTTTTTATTGTAACCTTTAATTTTTATATATGGTTTCTAAAAGTCCCACCAAGTTTTATGTAAAAAATAGTGGTTGCTTCTTTACCTATGATGTCAGCCCTAATGCCTATAATTTATTTCTTGCGTGGGCATCACTTGGCCCAAACCTTTTTATTAAATGGGCATTTCCTATTGGCAAGTAATACCACCTTATACTACAAGTATAGGGAAAAACCTGAAACTATAAATTTTGTCATTTAAATCATAAAAAAACAGTCGGAAACCTCAGTGGACGAGTCCGACTCGCACTTGTCCGATTTTTTTTTTTTAATAATTTGCCTGTCGCCGTCCCGTATGATAGACGATTATAAACTACCTACCAAGATTAGAGAATATCCATTAGGAAAGAAACTTGAATAATTTTAATACTAAGTTATTAGAATTAATGTGAAAAGTTACATTTTTTTTTTTTTTCAAATCAAAAAATCAAAAGTCATTTATTCAAAGTGAGCTGACAGTCAGCACTTTTTGAACGTCAAAAACTTTTTACTTTAACAAACCTGACTGAGGTCTGGAGTAAAGTTGGTGCAAGCTATTAAAGATGTCATTCAAGACTGGAGGTGTTCATCGATACGTCGAGATCGAAAACTGAAGGTACCGCATAACCTGCCAGGAGTGCCAGGGTCACGAGATTTGTTCGAAAGAGACACCGTGGCCCTGGCACATAGAGAACTGAAGAAACACGGGTGGCTTTTAGTCAGTAAAAGTCTGACACGCCCTCCCGCTCCGCCCAAGAGCGGGAGACGTCTTTTGATGAAATCCCACCCATAAAAAAAAAGATACCGCACAAAAGGTTGGCGGTCCGCCATTTGTTGACTGCTGCTATAAGGAATCCGTTTTTCTTTTGAGGTACAGAACCCTAAACAAGCTGTGGCATGTCTTTATGTAAGCAGGCACTACCTAATTAGTTGCCTCCGGCCCTTAAAACGGTACAGGGCCTTACCGTAATAGGGACGTTTCAAAAGACTCAGAGACCTAAAAACGGTTTTGAATGGTAACAGGGATTTCTATGCCAAGTTTTGAATACTACGACTCGATTTTAACAAAGATACAATTATGAATGGAATCGAGAATTCAAATAGAAATGATTCATCATCTGCCTAGCCTTTTCCCAACTTACTTGGGGCGACTTCCAGTCTAACCTGAATACAGCTGAATACCAATATTTTACTAATACAATACCTTTTGGTAAGACTGGGCTTCTGTCGCCCCGTAACCAGTGCCGGATTAGCCATGTAGCAGGAGGCAGCAAATGCTACGGGCCCCGCGCCTTGGGGGGCCCCGCGCCTGTGCAAAAAAAACTACAAATCAAAGAAATTGTAAGCCACCCACTATTCTTAGTGAGCGCTGGCCATACTGTTATTATTGTACAGGTACAATAGCTCAGTAGCTGGAGCCGTAAAAGAAAAATATAAAAATAAGTATATTATTATGCCGCAAATTGGCAACTCCAAAATACTTATAGAGGGAATCCCCTAATATTAATTGGATTCGATTCGAGCTGTAAGTATGTATAACCCGACCACGAAAAATAGTTTTTAAATGATAACCAATAAGAAAATAGCAAAATGCATACCTACTTCATTTGGTAAGCCTCATTCAACAATTACACGAGTTTATTTTATTTTAAGAGTGTTTTTATCACTGGACTGTTTACATCGTGTTAAAGTTTCTTAGTTTTTACGTGCTTGCTTTTGTGTTAGGTATTATTTCTGCTATGCCAATCCCCGTGGATTTATACAAACTTATTATAATATTACTGTTTCGTAACAGTAAAATTGTACTATATATATATTACCTACGTTCGTAGCATCTCTGTTCACGATAAAATATCCAAGATTTACGATCGTATGGCATTTTTTTTTCTGGATGGGAAATCATCAAATGACTTCTCCCGCTCTGGGCGGAGCGGGAGGGCGTGTCAGACTTTTACTGACTAAGTTCTTGGCCAGACTAAAAGCGCGGGCGCGGGGCGGACGCGATATGAAACCTATTTGAGTGTCCATACTGGGCAGGCGGGCGCGGCGCGGGCGCGGCGTGCGGCGCGGGTGGTACGGCGCGGGTATAGCGCGGGCAACTCAAGCAATAATAGGACGTTCATACAAGTGGCCGCAGTGAGTACGCGGGCGTCAAGCGGCAAACAACGCGGAGCGCGGGGATCTCAATCCATTCCGAGCTAACCGCGCGCGTTTGCAACATGGCGTCTTCTGATTTGAACATTGAAGAATTTATAAGCGCAATTCAAGCTGTGCGCAATTCAAGTCAAATGTGTCCATTGACATTCTTAAATATTCAAAAAACTTCTAAGGTTGCATTCGAAGTTTCTCATATAGGTAGTATGGAAAATTCTCCTTCACTTTCTCTGGTCAAATGAATATAATGAATTCCATGTTTTACTTGTAGCACTTGCCAATTTAAGTAAGAATTTTCTAGTAAAAATAAGTCCTCTTCATCCATATTGTATTTAACAAACACTGGACGTGACACCACTCGGACGAGCCGCATACTTACTGCGGACAAGTGAAGACGCGCGCGTTCCCGCAACCGCGCCGCTCCCGCACCCGCGTGTTCAGTGTACGCACTAAAACCCACCCGTGTTCCATCAGTTGCCCATGTGCCAGGGTCACGGTATCTCTTTCGAACAATCACGCGACCCCGGCAGGCATCGGTCCTAGTAGACCCCTACAGATCGTATGGCATACAGTATTCAATTTGACAGAATTTTGAATGACGTCGTTATTCTCGCAAACTGTGTCATTTTGAAGAAGTTTTGGAGCAACCTAAGTACCTAATCAAAAGTCCCCTCTGAGGAGTGGATTGAGACGCGCCACGGCGTCCTCACCTTCCGCCTAACGCAGGTCCTCTCACCGGGCATGGGTGCTTTAGGGAGTTCCTGTTCATGATAAAGCGGGAGGAAACGCTCGGGGTTTTCATTGCGAGGATCGTCTGGAGGACACGGTGGAGCATACGGTGGAGGTGTGCCCTGCTTTTTTGTGGGTGGGAAATCATTATATGACGTCACCCGCTCTTGGGCGGAGCGGGAGGGCGTGTCAGACTTTTACTGACAAAACCCACCCGTGTTCCTTCAGTTGCCCATGTGCCAAGGCCATAGTATCTCTTTCGAACAAATCTCACGACCCTGGCAGACATCGGTCCTAGGAGACCCTTCAGTACTATGTGTCTCTTTGGGACGTGCGTGGAACACTACGCGCCGTCGACACGGGCCTGGTCCTTACCATGCGGCGAGCCCGTTGCTCGCCGCCCGCAAGCCCGCGCCTACGGTGGGCGGGAGTCCGCAATCGACTCACGACGCCCGGGGCGTCTCCTCCTGCGGTGGCTAGGGACGTGAGGGTGCAGTGACTGCCACGTCCTCACGCGCCCCGCCTTCTCCTTCACGAGCATTACTGCTTCGCAGAAGGAGGTGACGGCTTCCCATGCCCTCTCGCTCCGTACCATGGCTCACACCATGGCCGGACGCGAGAGGTCACCGCCGCCGGTCACCTCCACGAGGACACGGTGGTGGTCCGCCCAAGCAGGGCACTCCACACGGTGGAGCATACGGTGGAGGCAAGCTATGCGCCCTCACGTCCCTAGCCACCGCAGGGGGAGAAGCCCCGGGCGTCGGGAATCGATTGCGGACTCCCGGCCACCGCAGGCGCGGCCTTGCGGAAAGGACCAGGCCCGTGTCGACGGCGCGTAGTATTGCACGCGTGCCTGAAAGAGATGGCAGCAAACTGAAGGGGTCTGCTACGACCGATGCCTGCCAGGGTCGCGAGATTAGTTCGAAAGAGGTACCTTGGCCCTGGCATATGGGCAACTGAAGGAACACGGATGGGTTTTAATCAGTAAATGAATCGTGTTTTCCAAATGTCCAAATATTGTTACGCATTTACTTGAGTTTGATGATCACAAACTGCAGCAGAGAACGTTCTTTTTCAACATTAAAACGTATTAAGCAATACAATAGGACTAGAACGTTTGAATGACCTCACTATAAAGAGCATAGAAAATGATTTACTAAGTAATATTGATTTGGCGAGAGTTATTTCTAAAGTTGCTTACATTACTTGACAGGCCTGTTGGTCTAGTGGTTAGTGACCCTGACTGCTATGCCGGAGGTCGTGGGTTCGATTCCCACCCAGGACAAATGTTTGTGTGATGAGCACGATCATTTGTTCTGTGTCTGGGCGTAATTTATCTATAATATGTATGTATTTAGAAATATATAAGTATGTTTATCAGTTGTCTAGTACCCATAACACAAGCTCTGCTTAGCTTGGGACTAGATGGCGTTGTGTGATAGTTGTGGAATATTATTATTATATTATTATTATTAAATCACGAAAAGCGTTTTGCTAAATATTTTGTTTTATTTATATCCTTTTTAATAGGTAATGCAACTCAAGGGGCCCCCATCCCCTGCCGGGGTCGCGTGATTGTTCGAAAGAGATACCGTGACCCTGGCACATGGGCAATTGAAGGAACACGGGTGGGTTTTAGTCAGTAAAAGTCTGACATGCCCTCCCGCTGTCTGACATGCCCTCCTGCTCCGCCCAGAGCGGGAGAAGTCATTTGACGATTTCCCATCCAAAAAAAAAAAAAAAAGGGGGCCCCCATCCTGCCAGGGTCGTGAGATCTCTTCGAAAGAGTTATCGTGGCCCTGGCATATGGGCAACTGAAGGAACACGGGTGGGGGTTTTAGTCAGAAAAAGTCTAACACGCCCTTCCGCTCCACTCTAGAGCGGGAGACGCCATTTAATGATTTCGCATCCACAAAAAAAGGGCCACATCACAATTTTGCTACGGGCCCCGCGCTGGCTTAATCCGGCACTGCCCGTAACAACTGTCAAAGATCCACACGAACAACCAACATCTTAACGTGCTTTCTGAGACACGGAGGGGTATGTAAAGATGGTCATCCATCCACGATCCAGCCGCGGCAAGCGTCGCTTAACCGTATCAGTTGACCCGTGCGACTGTTAATATTTAGCTACTAGTCTCTGAAATAGAAATGATAATGAATACATTATTCTGAATTATGGATTATTCCATTACAGGCTCTGGCAACAAGACCGGTTTTCCAGTCAAACAATTCATCTCTTTATTAACATTTTGATTCATATTAATTGCTCTGAAACCACATATTCCGAACAGTAAATGGAGGGCCACTATTTATATAGTATTCATAAGTGGATTGTCGAGCAGTCACAATTAACAGTCAGTCGCACAAAGTGCATATTTTATGAACAACTTCATTTAGTTGGGTAGTAATTAAAACGCTTTTCAATTACGTCGTCGGTGAAATACTGTAATTTTGTACTTATGGACCACACACATGTAGGTACATACGTAGAGTCAAGGGCTAAAATATGTATAGTCAACGTCAAAACTATCGGGACGAACAGACTGTCCAAACAATCCTAAAAACTATGAAAATCATATTATAGAATAGCACCATCCCATTCCTTCCCGTGGGTATCGGAAAAGGCAACTAAGGGACTTACTAGAAAATGGGCAGCAACGTTCTCTATGCATTTTACCGTCATACTGTGGTCGCCAAGCCGGCTGGTAAGCGTGGTGATTATGTCAACCCCCCCTCTTTAGCAGCAGCGTCCAGCAGTGGGCTGTTTTTGGACTGAAATGATGATGATGAGAGGGTTGTATTGTTGATGTTTTTTTATAATTCTGTTAATACTTACGTACATGGTATTGTTGCGAATTATATTTTGTTCAAAATAGCCTGACACTGGCCTGCTAATTGTAAACAATGAGCAAATTAAAAATTTCGTCGGCTGTCCTGGCGCTTCCACCTTAAGCCTACATCTCTACTGGGTTCTCTATTGTGTGACCTAACTTTTTTATCCATAATTTAAAGAGCCATAATTTTCATCATTTGTCCGAATTATAATTTGCCCGAACTAAATGTCACATAATATCACATGCCATAAAATTGAAATTCCTAAATACATTATGCCCTAAATCCGTTTGTCATAAATATTACAATCAATAATATACAAAAGACTTAAAACTGTTTTCAATAAAAGTTCTAACTCCAAATTATTGTATGTTTATTTATCCTTATAAAATTTTAAAACAAAGTATTACAAAGTTCATTAAGAACTTTATTATTTTATCAAATCCGACTGATACAATACATAAATAGTAAAGATGCAATGCATTATGGCATTTATCAAGGCCTCTGGCATGGCGCTACATGTATTATTAAAACACTCAATAAAACAGGTGATTGTGAACATGTGGTTTTATTTCCCTCTAAGAAGCATGCAAACAAGCATACACCATGCATGTAGCACGCATGCAAGCAAACAACATGCAATCAGTCATGCAGGCAAGCATGCATCATGTAGCATGTAAGCAAGCATGCAGCATGCAAGCGAGCATGCATGCAAGCAGGCAAGCAGCATGCAATCGAGCATGCAAGCAAGCATGCAGCAGGCATGGTTTCTGTCACGGCTCCGGCACTGCGGGGCTCCGGCGGTCCCACGCGATTCTAAATTACACTCTAGGGGTAGGGCAGACAAGACTACGTGGATTCGGATTTACAGCGATTCGTTTCTGTCACAAAAACCTAACTTGTAGCAATTTTTTACCACGAACAATTTTATTATAAATGAACATTCGGCAATATACACTTTATATAATAAAATACTTAGGACATATGACTTTATAACATGCAAAATTAGGAGACTCAATGATTATAGTATTTGATATTATGACAGAATAGTTTTAGAAGCAAAGATCATTATGTAAACAAACAAAATTTAGATTTTTTGAATATTATGGTTACTGACGTTTATGGCTAACGTGTTATGGAAAATGATTTTCGGACAAACAATTTTAGGAGAAGAAAGGGAGTACCCTCTACTGTACTCATAAAAATTGGACTGGAATTGGAAATTACGACTTAGTATCATCGGATACACAGGCTACATTCAAGCATTTTTACTATTTGAATCGATACTCTAGCACAAGCTCGCTTTTGAATTTTGCAAGTGTAACGTCGACATATTGCTCTTGACTGTACACTTGTCGTGTTGGAGTTCGTGTGTCGACATCTGACATACAAGTGATCGGGACACACGATGTCAACACTCGAAACATTGTTTTTCTTAATGAATACTTGCTTGACTGTTGAATTTTTGGCATTTTTGCCCGCGGTAGTAGAGTAAGATAACGTAACATGGGTTTAAACAACTTTATTTCTCACTAGCTTTTGCCCGCGGCTTCGCCTGCGGGGGTGTCGGAAATTAACGCAGGTATTTTTCTAAAATAAAAGTAGCCTAAGTTACTCCTTGTTACATCAGCTATCTGCCAGTGAAAGTCCCGTCAAAATCGGTCCAGCCATTTCAGAGATTAGCCGGAACAGACAGACAGACAGACAAAAATTGTAAAAAAAATTGTTTTGGTATATTGACCGTGTATACATCCATATACACTTAGTAAAAAGTGGTTATCTTAATATTACAAACAGACACTCCAATTTTATTTATTTGTATAGATGTATAGATAAGAACTTAAATAACTGTTCGCTTATAATGAGATACATAAGTGATTATAAATAGTATTATTAACATTAGTTCAACATCACACCTTGTTTCCTCAAAGGGTTGAGAAGAGATGCACCTATAGTACACTCGTGGTAGTACTCAATTTTTTATTTATTTATTAAAACTTTATGCACAAACAAAACTACTGTACAAAGGCGGACTTAATGCCTGAGGCATTTTCTACCAGTCAACCTTAGGGTGATGCAGAGAAAAACATGGCAGGTGCAACATAACTCGAAAATGTAAAAGTAGCCGAATATTTAGTGACGTAGTGAATAGTGGCTGGTGTCAAAAACTGATGTCTACCACAAACTCGGATGCAGTTGTGCCGCTGCTAGTAGGCGCCCCTTTTCATAAAACTCTCCTCTACGACCACTTGGCCATTACCCCAGGTTGTGGCTTTGACGCGACGTCGTGAACGCTAAGTGAACGCACTGCGTAAGTTTCAAACACAATGGATGTCGAGCTTCAAACGTTCACACCATAACATTATTAAACTTTGTGCTCTATACACGAAGGCACAAATTCTCTTTTTCAGACTCAAGCACTAAGGCATCGTCAGAACTTGAATTAATTAATTCCCACCAGCAACCCTATTCTATTTTGGTTCTTAATAAACAAGAAACAGTAAACAAAAGGGCTTGTGGCTACGTAATAACAGCGGCAAGTGTCGATCGATCAGATTAAGCTACGCTTGTCTGTATGTTCCGTGGATGGGTAGCCTCGGAAAACACGTTAAGCCATTGGTCCCAGTTATCATTCGGGAATCTTTTGCAGTCGTTACGGGTCGTAAGTAGCCCGAAATTCTGACAACCAGTCTTCCCAAGGGGTATCCTGTTACCCAGTAACTGGGTTGTGGAGTTCAGATAGACCGTCGCTCCATGTAAAATACTGGCATTCAGCTGCAAAGCGGTTGGGTTAGGCAAAAGATGAAGGACAAAAACTAATAGCAGGCTACATTACACAATACAATAGCGAGGCAGGCAGACTGGCAGACAAAATTTCTCAGGTACTATCTATACCTATATGGCATTAAACATAGTATTTTTTCGCGTCTGCTTTAATTCATTTCAACGCAGTTTTAACTATCACTTAGAGCATTTATCCCAAAAGGTTTATGAGTATGATCTTTTATAATTTAGATAAGGTTTAGTCATATAGTCACCACACCGTGTAAGCAAGGGCAAGTCTCTAGTATTTCAAACTTAAAAGTACATAATAACAATATTGGCAAGTTGCAAGCCAAAACAAATAAAGCCATAAGTTTCTGATTTATTCAATTTTTTTTCCAAATGAATTCATTCGTAAAGATAAATAGCTATCACAACATGTATTTTTCCTTTATTCCCACGCTGAGAAACACAAATATATATACATATATCCATGCATATATTTCATCATGCCGATTTAATTCTACCATGAACGTAGGCGCGCAGACGTTAATAGAATCAGATAAAACGATCCCGAATAATATCTGACGATCGTAATATAATTAGCAGACAATAATATCATCGTAATGCTGTCCGTAACTCCGTTAATATTAATACTTAATAAGTGCTTCGGACTCCTTAGTATGGAAGTTTGGCCCTCCTCTTGTGGTGTTGTTACTTTTGTAAGACAATTATTTTTTTACTATCAATCTTGTATTTGGCTCTTGGCCAAATTGTCACTACCAAGATAACCTATGGAGATACTAATGGATTGATGATTAAGCACCTTGTACTTGTTGAACGGACCTCCGCTGTTCTCCACTATAATTTGAAAACATTGTAAAAGCCTTATATTCTTAAAAGAGTAATCGTGGAGTTTCTAGACGGCTCTTCTTCATAGAAAACGACAAATTTTCCAATTGGTCGTTTCCTATGAAGAAGAGCCGGCCCCTAACTGCTGACGTTTTATAAGTGCCCATGTAAGTTAATGTGATATTTTTTAAATATTTTCCTAAATAATAGCACACTAATTTTATCTTAATAGATACTTAAAATGTGTTTTACTGTCCAATACTAATTGTCACTATCAATTCCTACACAAGTCACGGCGCCACTTCGTATTAGATATACCCAAAAATCTAGCGAACGTTACCAAAATCATTAAGTACCATTTAAAATCTGCGAGCGAAGTATCCGGCTAGGAATTCAGTTATATATTTATTGGTATACCATTTGTAAGAAAATCACGTAGTACTTATGTACGTAGACACACCATAAAGGCCAACACCGCATGATCAGATTGCTCACGCGCGCAGAAAAATCATTCTGAACATTCACAGTTCAGTTAGCACCGATTAGGCTGCGATAATAACACGCGCGTCTAAGAATAGTCAATACAATGACGTCATAACAACCCGAATAGATGCGAATAATTTAGCAAATACCGTCTAGACATTAATGGCCCTGGAATTTGATTAAATGAGTATAATTCGATAACAGAAGTAGCTACATTTAGCGACACTAATAACTAAATTCATAGAACATCTGCCACAAACGTGAACTAAATACTGAATAATAAATAGGATAGAGAGTCAAGAAATATCAACGATCAAGTTAGTCGATGTACCGATTTAAGCCGTGTTTTATCGCTCCGAACAAACTTCGAGTGCCGATTAAGAGAGAATAGCGCGAGCCAGTTTAAACAAAGTTAAAGGCAAGTTTATGACCGTTTACTTACTGAAGCTACCTAAGTATTCATTTGGACTTCATTAAATTATTTACTAGTTTATAAAAATGGGGAAGGAAATAACATGATTTGTTGAAAACTCTAATCAGAGCAAGCAACATTTCTTTCAAGAAAATGCACCTCGAGTCTCTCAAAAAGGAATCAAGAGGAAAACTAATCAGGAGCTCCGCTGAAAGAGGAAAAATGTCTACCTTAAAATTAACTAAACCAAAGATTACTATGACGTTAGTAGAGATACTACTGAAAGCTGAAATGCCACTAAAAATAGAAATAAAAACATTTACATGTATTTAAACTGATGTCATGGTAAGGGCAAATTTTTCAACAGTCAGATAATTGTCAAACCGGAAAATTATTCCTGAGATAAAAATCAACCCTGAATCAAATAAAACCAACATACCGCTTCCTCTACTCCGTAATAACTTATCTAAACGAAAAAAACCGTCACAAACCTACGTTGTCAGAGAATACAGTGCTCACCGTATCTCTGCGTGAATCACTTTCAGTGGTGACTTTTCCTGTTGGTCTTGTTCCGGCGGACGGACGACGGATGCACAGGGTCGTCACCTCGGACCTCTGTCAACCAATACCACCTCAAATGTTTTACTACCCTCCTGCTTGCATTAGCGTAAAATTTATGATAAGCGCTCTCGTAAGGCGCAGTCATCAACAGTCTACGACTCAATCATAAAACTGCACGGCTCACTTCAAGAAAATGAATTGAAGGAATTCTTGTTCAGCTCCATTTGAATTTATGTGAATGTGTACGTAATGTTCAACGCGTAAAACTTTATTATGCTCTTTGTATAACGGCACCCTTGAATTCACAAGAAAATGTAATTATTTGGCCGTTTGTTTCGGACATTACGAACCCACTTATCTCCCGGCGATGGTCTTGACCTAGCGGACTTTATAACTTTTCTTTTTCTTATTTCTCAAGCAGTACTTAGATACAAACCTCGGAAGGCTAACCCACTTCAACTAAGAACTACGACCATATCTCGAGAAGAGAATTTCCAATATATTTCGTATCCTCCTCGTGTTACATAGTAATTCACTTGCATGAACTTATAAATTCTTCGTAAGTTATCAACTCGTGTTATTACATAATTTTGCTGTTATTGCTCCACTCGGGATCAAATCATTTATACAAATATTAATATTTATGTTGACGTATCGAAGAACCGGGATTGGTGCAATAAAATAAACGATTCTGAACATCAAAGAGCAGATAGGTGTTAGGGGAGGAAACATAAAATAGATCGTTGTATGAACGAGTCCAACGGGCCAGGTGAACGCGCTCTAATCCCACGGCGCCGCTCTAATCGAAGCCTTTCAGTATAACTTTCTCTTATACGTATAGGCTATATAAACACTGGTATTTGATAAAAATAAACGTTATTGACTCTGTTCCGTACGATTCTCTAACTTGTTAAAACGCTGTATTGGGGAAAGAAACAGATGTTGATGTTTGAATTAAATATGTTACTTGTAAGTGAATTGCCGAAATATATACTAGAATACCACTCGTTTCCATTTAAAGTAATGGAAACGCCAGGGAATTAAATTTTAAACAAAGCATCAGATATCAAAAGAACTATTTTAAAATATGATAACGAATATATTCCAGTTATCGTAGCGCAAATATTCGAACTACAAAGTGAGTTTGTTGAATCTCTTTAATTAATGTCTACCATCTTTTGTTCTAGTAATGAACATGAACTAGGTAAATACGAAAAACGGGAGAAGACTAGCTGGCTATAAAAAGTAAAGAACGTCAACCATCCTTAATGATAGTGTGGCTGGAAACTTAATTTACTCGCTTTCAGACTAGGAAAAGCCAACATTGATGCAATTAGTTGGAATACTAATTGTAATTACAATGTCTTCCGTATGACGGAACGTTTCTGCTTCTAAAATTCTAATAACAGATCCAGTTCCATTTATTTTATAAAGGAAATCAAGTTTCATATTTATGAGTCATAATTTAAGCATGTGCCAGTGACTCTAAAATCATATCACACATCACATCACTCGTGTTAAATTTCATTATGTAACACAAACTACATATGATAATCTGTTTCTCAATTATGGTTCGCCAGAGTATATAGTTCAGTGATGATAGACACACACTGAATATTTATGTAAATCAATGTTCCCGGAAGCACAGGATTATTACAAGATGGCTAAACATTGTTTTCAATTACGTATGATGAACATTTGTGTCCGACATTCCATCTACTCGTATAGCCATTTTATATTCTTGTACGGTATCGATTCTCGACCGTAATTGGACGAGCTATAAAAACGGCAATTTTTTAGGATATTCCGTTTTATACGACCGTGCCCCGTTTACTTTTTGTCTTATCTTAAACTGAATTTATTATTTTCGATGTGATACACTGCATCTACTGAGGCCTCAGTAGAGTCTCCGAAAAAGTGGTTCTTAAAATGAACATGGGCAAAATGAAGGTAATATCTAATGCCAAGGTCACAACCCTCAAAGCCTCAAGCTAAAAACAAAAGTAGAGTCTTCGAAGTAGTGGATGATTATGTTTACCTAAGACAAACTGTCCAGTTACAACTCGGCTGGGCAGCGTTGGGGAAGCTACATATTAATATCTTCTCGTCCCACCGCAGTGTCTCAAAACGAAAGTCTTTGACCAATTTGTGTCGCCAGTGATGACTCTGAAACGTAGTCGCTCACAATGGGCCTTATTAGAAGCCTGAACGTCACCCAAAGGATATTGGACAAAGTTACCGTGACCCTGGCATAAAGGCAACTGAAGGAACATTGGTGGGTTTTAGTCCGTGAAAGTCTGACGTCAAGCCCTCCCGCTCCGCTCAGAGCGGTAGACGTCATTTGATGATTTCCCAACCACAAAAAAAGGGTAATGGACAGGGCTATGCTTAGAATTTCCCTACGCGATCAAATCAACAGTGATGAGAGCCCTAGGAGAACCAAGGTAACCGACATAGCCCTAATAATTGCCAAACTTAAGTGGCAGTAGGTAGGACACATTACTTGCAAAACAGATGACCGATGGGGCCGAAAGGTTCTGGAGTGGTGACCGTGTACTGTTAAACCTAGAGTTGGAAAGTGAGAGGCAAGTGGACCTATTACCTATGTCCAGCAGTGGACGTCTTTCGGCTGAAATGATGATGGCACGGCATCTAAAAGAAAGTTTCTGTGTAAGCAATCATGTCTTTCAAAGATTTTTTATGTCTTAAGTAAACAAATATAATATACGTATTTCTGAAAACGTATGAACTCTTCAATAAAAAAAATCTATATTCGGGTCACGTTTCTGTCGAGTCTGTGTAAGTTGGGCTTCGGATCGGATATGACAGGGATAAGCCAATTGTGGGCGCATCTCTCCTAAATTGACAGCTCTGCCGGATAGACCCATATTTTGCGAGCTTTATTCAACTAATTACACTTAGTTCTACCCCTATATTACCCACGTCGTATTCTACTTGAAGAAACTAATGAAACTACCCCTATAACCGAGAAGTTACACGAAATATTAGGGTACCTAATAAACTCTCTATTCGTAAAATGTTGGCTTTCGTACCAGAAAGCTAGGTACAGGCACGGATGTCGGTTTAAATATTTGAAAAATCCTAGATTTGTAAGTCACGTACTTACTGCTCCCACTTCAGGTGGAATATTCTGTATGTAGGTACTTTAGACTAGGAACTGCAATTTTTACTTTTCAATTTTTACATTTTCCGTCGTATATAATCCCGAAGATTGACGAAATGGCGCACCCGGACCTGGCAGCAGACTGCATCAAAGATTTACATTTGTGGTTGAATGCGTTTGAAAAATGGAGGTTTCCAAGTTGAGAGAGCTTCCAAACTCGTTCCATACAAATCTTTCACCAAACTTGCTACATTTACGAGTAGTATTGGATTTTTACAGCATCGTTCTAATAACGTGGGGAGGTTATTCTCAAAGCTTTGTGAATAGTGAAAAGTTTACAAACGACAAGCAATTTCCTAACCTGACGATACTATCTTGAATTTTAAATTACATTCTTTGGAAGGCAACGCTATAAATGATAACAGCAGAACATTCGAGTGCTTTTAAAAACCGTCGGTCGAGTGTTCGTCGCAACAGATTCCGCATTTCCATTTTGTTTTCAGTAACGCGTGTAATGGAAAGAATGACTAGACATAATGAGGGCGTTTCAGTAAGAAAAAAATGCGTCTTTCTCTGCGATATTTTTCTTTAAAATGTCTTTCCTTTTTGTATATTTAGAGGCAACATCAAGAAGCATAGTCCTTTGTGTTCCGGAGAATGTTCATACAACTGAAGTAAAAAGGGAAATAATTATTGTTTTTCAGCTTTACTGGGTCATTTGGGTAAGACACAGAGGGTGAATAATTATATTTTAGGATGATGATGATAACAATAGGTTCAATTGATGGAAATATCACCATCTTAGTACGGACAAGTTTTAGTTGCACACACTTCACGATTCATACTTTTCGTTTTCTTTGCCTCTCATTCTTATTCCGCAAACGCCAGGACATGCTGCGAGCATTTTAATAAGATGCTGTTTGAAAAGTTTGCAAAACTAAAGGCGTCCTACCCGAGAATTAATTTAGCCGACTTCGATATCAATTCAGAAAAAATACTTCATTAGAAGGTGGCCGGCGTGCAGATCAGAAAATTATGCATTTGAAACAAAACACGTAGTCTTATTGGTATCCTTGTTCTTCGTACGTGATGTGAATTTAGAAAACTAAGCAAACAAAGGACAACCTGTGTTTCGAGACTTTACGTGATGGTATTCCCTAATATTTGGTTTCAGAGCGAACCAATCGTAACCTAACAGTAATTTGGTACAACTGTAGCGGGATCTGTATCAAACAATATTAACATCAGTACTGACTTACAGAGAGACACGTACGACCCGGATATCTAGAACTTAATGATACGTTTCAAGTGACGCTTTACGTCAGGGTTGTCCAAGACTTAATACGAGTAGGTACCTCAGGGACTAATATACATAACGGACAAAATTGCCGAGGCGGACCGGGTTCGTTTTTAATTTTCCGGGATGGAAAGTATGTCCCTTCCCGGGTATCAAAGCTACCTATCTCAAACTCATAAAATTGACTCGCTATATCAGCTGTGAAAACGTAAAGTCAAGGCAATTAATTGTTTATCAAATTCACTCGTGTATTCCAATCTAAAGTACTATTTCATACTGCAGCATGGTAAATTGACGTTTCAATTTGATTAGTAATTCATTTCCCTGACCGTGCTACGTAAATTTGCCAACTAGTAATACGTTTTCCCGCCTAATTACATTCATATGTGATTACACTGATTACGTAATACCTGTGCGAGTTTATCTGTCGCCTTGCTCGCTTTGTGCCGTTGAAATGAGGTTTGTACCAGCCCGTATGTTGGCCAGCCCTGTCCAAATAACCAGTAGCCTTGTAAGTAACATAACGCCACTTCCTACACATGATAGTTATCTCCTTGTTACGCTGATAACACTAATTTTCCTTATGATTACCGGGATATTTCGTGATCAATCCTACTTCTAAGAGTTCTGTTCTTAATTATGTGAAAATTGATACGATTTGTAACGAGTGTTCTTATTTATGCGATATTTAATGTTTTTACCTATAATCGAATAACGACGACCGTCTGACCGTAACTCTGCTAATATTGCAAAAAAATCTATTTTCTGTATCTATGATTGCCTCGTTGGTCTAATGGTCATAAACGCTACTGCTGAGGTCCTGAGTTCTGTTCCCGGATTGGAAAAAGTGCTATTAGGTTTTTCTATCTGGAATTTCTAAGTAGCAGCCGGAGTGTAACTTTGTGCACGGTTGATGGCAATATGCTTCCTTTTACATGGGACTTAAACATAACTGGCGAAATGTGGGTGTACTATTAACCATAGGTACAACATTGCCCAAACCTTCGGGGAAAAGAGGCGTGATGAGATGTATATGTACTTACTGCATCATCCCTCAACAGATAATTTCATAACAAATTTAGGTGGTACCCGGGAATACGTCCGCCAAGCCACCTGTCAACAGAGCAAAAACTTGCCATGTATTGATTACTCTTCGTATTCCTGTGTTCCTGATACTCCTATCCCCACTCCCAATATAGGCGCGATCTGAATTTACGTTTTCATTTTTAAAGGCAATCCCAAACATTCGCCTACGCCGATATTTTTTCCAATTACGTAAAGTGAAAAACTAAATTCGTAAAAAGATTGACATTGGACCAATCCTCAGCGTTCCTTTTAAGATAATTTGTATGATTTCTTTTCACGTCGGCCTTCGGGCGCAAGTCGCTTAACGATACCGTATATATTGTACATAGATAGATTCGTTCTGCTGCTGAAAACGAAAAGCGTCTTTGAGTGACGTGGAATCATTTGTTATGTGATGCAACGGAGTATTACATTTTTTTGTGATGATTATGGCGTGACAAATATCTATTATTATTTTTTATTAAAAATGGAATAAAACAAGATCTCTTACAATTTGTATAATATAAAGATTTTTTGTAAATACAATCAAATTAATTGTACCCAACTGTAAGAGAACTGTTGAACCAGATGAACAGCTCCTTTTTCTTAAATACACCAACGTCACCAATTAAATAACCCTAACAGAAATGTTTTTAAATTCTTGTTAATTAAACTTATAACACCCCGTTTACTTCGGGGTTTATAAATTGAATAGCATTTTGTTCGAAAAGTTAATAACTTTCGTTCGTTTCGTTTTATTTGTTTCACGAATAAGCTCACTAATTGAGAGGAGCCGCACAAGTCGACCGATCAGGTTAAGCAACACTTGACAAGGTCAGTCCGTGGATGGGTGACCACCTTAACGTACCGAAACCCCTTCGTGCAAGTATGTTAACCCATTGACACCGGCTGTCATTCATGGATCTATAACAGTCGTTACGAGTAGTCGGAATCCAGAAAATCTGGTAACCAGTCTTACCAAGTCATATTACCCAGTAATTGGATTGTGGAAGTGAGATAAGTTGTCACTTCATGTAAAATACTGGTATTCACCTGCATACAGTTAAACTGTAAGCCGACGCCATCATAGTTGGAAAATGGCGGGGCAAATTTATTGAATAAGTTTATTAGTTCAAGTTTGTTATTAGTACTCGTAGGTCTATATTAGAGCTTTAGAATATTTTCGATTACGTAGATAGAACGGTGTCGTTAAGAGATTACATGTGAGAGGAGTGGAGTGTAGTCAGCGTCGGATTCTGCTGACGCGGCTCGTCCACCGCGAGCCGGCGACATTGTCAAGTAGCACTAGCACTAGGGCTGCTGGGAAACGGTTTACAATTTAAAAATGAATTCATTCGAAAATTTAATCGCAATGCAATTTTAGTTACGTACGTTCCTTTGTATGCATTGTCAATGTTCTGTGTGTGTGAATGTGAAATGTGAATCTGCTCAACACGCAAAAATGCAAAAAAGAACAAATTGACACAAACGAGATTACATTAGTGTAATCTCGTTTGTGTCAATTTGTTCTTTTTTAAGGCGCTGCCCAAACATTGGACACCATAAACCACTCTGTTTTCTGTTGCACAGTTAGGCGTGTGGTACATATGTAATATCTATACTTTTATTAATATTATAAAGCTGAAGAGTTTGTTTGTTTGTTTGATTGAATGCGCTAATCTCAGGAACTTCTGGTCCGAATTGAAAAATTATTTTTGTATTGGGTAGCCTATTTATCGAGGAAGGCTATAAGCTATATAACATCACGCTGCAACTCAGAGGAGCTGAGCAGTAATGAAAAATGTTGCAAAAACGGGGAAAATCGCACGGGTAGGCGACTTGACGCGACGGGAAGGGTCGGGGAAGCAAGAAATTTAACGCGGACGAAGTCGCGGGCAGAAGCTAGTGTACAAGCCAAAAAAAAATTGTGGATAATCAATATCCAAAAATAACTTATTCAAAAATCCTATGCTACTAATATTATAAATGTGAAAGTTTGTATGTTTAGATTTTTGTTACTAAATCACACGAAAATTGCTGAACACATTTGGATAAAATTTGCTACGCAGATACTCTGAAACCTGGATTAACACTTGGGATACCCTATAATACTTTCCCGTGGAATAATATTCGACCTCCCTTCGGGTGAAGCTATTGACAAAAACATTCATAAAATAAAATTTTATCATGAGAAAATAATCGTCAAACCGAGCTCAAAAAACACCTTCGTCGCATAATTCTTAACAATTTTCATACTTTATGTCCTTATTATAAAAGGAATTCAATCAACTACAGAAATTATTCCACTACGCCGTGCTTTTATCAGTTAAAACTACAATCAAACTCATCGTCAACGATATTTTAAACCTTATTTTTGCTGAGACCTAAAAAAGAGCTTCTTACAGCGCCTTAACTGTCCATTGTGGATAATCTATTTCCCATTATACTCACAGTCTATATGATCGTATTATTAAAATTTCAGAACTACTTTCGAAACCGATCAGAACATTTCAAACTATACGCTTCGAACGTCACTCACACTAAAATGTTACTATTTATTCGTACATTTCCCTACGAAATGGCGAACGTAATATTTTGGGGGAAAGCTTTTTATTAAAACACACTGATGTTACGCTGTACGGCTAACGTCACATGCCATGCGAGCACGTTATCTGATAGCTCGCAAATAACGCGGCAGCTTTTATGAATATAATCTGTTCAACACGGATAATATTTTGTACTTATTTATTTCAAAATGAAATAGTAACAATAATAAAAACGAGACCTTTTCTAAAATAATATACCAGAAAGGTATATGCAATATTATTTTAGAAAAGAAATTTTTTATATTTCACTGCCTCGTTGGTCGCAAACGCTACTGCTGAGCACGACGTTCTGGGTTGGATTCTCCGGTCAGGCAAAGTGATATTTGGTTTTCCTATGTGGAATTTCTCAGTAGCAGCCCGGAGTCTGGAGTTGTGACACTGGAGAAATGTGGGTGTACTATAGATACACCACTGCCCAACCCTTCGGAAAAACAAGTCGTGGCGTTATGTTATGTTAGAAAAGATCTAGTTTTTTTTAAGTACGCAAGTGCCAAACCAGTGTTTGCTGCTGTGATTGGCTGTCTGAAAGAGCGCGTCCAATCAAACAAACGAACAAACTCTTCAGCTTTATAATATTAGTAAAGATATACAGTAAATATAGTAATAAAGTATATACATATAAAGTATAGATGAAGTTCCATATTCATGAGGCATGTGCCAGTGACACTAAAATCATTTCACACTTCACATCACTCGTGTTAAAATTCGTTATTTAAGATAAACTACATATTATGACAATCTGTTTCTCAATTATGATTCACCAAAGTATATAGTTCAGTGAAGCACAAGATAATTACAACATGGCTAAACATTGTACTCAATTACGTATGATGAACATTCGTGTCCGACATTCCAACTATAACCATTTTATATTCTTGTACGGTATCGATTCTCGACCGTAATTGACCGAGCTATAAAAACGGCAGTTTTTAGGATATTTCGTTTTATACAACCGTGCGCCGTTTACTTCTTATCTTAAACTGAATTTATAATTTTTGATGTGATCCACTACATCTACGGAGGCCTC
This sequence comes from Aporophyla lueneburgensis, assembly GCA_932294355.1. NCBI lineage: Eukaryota > Metazoa > Arthropoda > Insecta > Lepidoptera > Noctuidae > Aporophyla > Aporophyla lueneburgensis. The sequence continues at coordinate 16,485,574 of OW028754.1, forward strand.
AATAGAGCCTCCAAAAGTTGTTCTTAAAATGAATAAGGGCAAAATGAAGGTAATGTCGAATGCCCATGTCACACCCACCCTCAAAAGATCGAGCTAATAAAAAATGCCAACGCCACTGTCATACGTGTTGTGGATAATCATCCACTACTTCGAGTGTAGAGTCTTCGAAGACTAGTAGTGGATGAGTATGTTTACCTAAGACCAACTGTCCAGTTCCGACTCGGCTGGGCAGCGTTTGGGACGCGACGTAATATCTTCTCGTCCCAGTAACCGCAGTGTCTCAAAACGAAAGTCTTTCACCAGTATGTGATGCCAATGATGACCTATGGCTCTGAAACGTAGTCGCTCACAATGTGCCTTATTAGAAGCCCGAAAGAGTTAGCCGCTCCGCGAGCGAGACGTCATTTGATGATTTCCCAACCACAAAAAAAGGGTCATGGACAGGGCTATGCTTAGAATTTCCCTACGCGATCAAATCAACAGTGATGAGAGCCCTAGGAGAACCAAGGTAACTGACATCATGCCAGAATAATTGCCAAACTTAAGTGGCAATATGTAGGACACATTACTTGCAAAACAGATGACCGATGGGGCCGAAAGGTTCTGGAGTGGTGACCGTGTACTGTTAGACCTAGAGTTGGAAAGTGAGAGGCAAGTGGACCTATTACCTATGTCCAGCAGTGGACGTCTTTCGGCTGAAATGATGATGGCACGGCATCTAAAAGAAAGTTTCTGTGTAAGCAATCATGTCTTTCAAAGATTTTTTATATTTTAAGTAAACAAATATATATACGTATTTCTGAAAACGTATGAACTCTTCAATAAAAAAATCTATATTCGGGTCACGTTTCTGTCGAGTCTGTGTAAGTTGGGCTTCGGATCGGATATGACAGGGATAAGCCAATTGTGGGCGCATCTCTCCTAAATTGACAGCTCCGCCGGATAGACCCATATTTTGCGAGCTTTATTCAACTAATTACACTTATTTCTACCCCTATATTACCCACGTCGTATCCTACTTGAACAAACTAATGAAACTACCGCTATAACCGAGAAGTTAGACGAAATATTAGGGTACCTAATAAACTCTCTATTCGTAAAATGTTGGCGTTGGTACCAGAAAGCTAGGTACAGGCACGGATGTCGGTTTAAATATTTGAAAAATCCTAGATTTGTAAGTCACGTACTTACTGCTCCCACTTCAGGTGGAATATTCTGTATGTAGGTACTTTAGACTAGGAACTGCAATTTTTACATTTTCCGTCGTATATAATCCCGAAGATTGACGAAATGGCGCACCCGGACCTGGCAGCAGACTGCATCAAAGATTTACATTTGTGGGTGAATGCGTTTGATAAATGGAGGTTTCCAAGTTGAGAGAGCTTCCAAACTCGTTCCATACAAATCTTTCACCAAACTTGCTACATTTACGAGTAGTATTGGATTTTTACAGCATCGTTCTAATAACGTGGGGAGGTTATTCTCAAAGCTTTGTGAATAGTGAAAAGTTTACAAACGACAAGCAATTTCCTAACCTGACGATACTATCTTGAATTTTAAATTACATTCTTTGGAAGGCAACGCTATAAATGATAACAGCAGAACATTCGAGTGCTTTTAAAAACCGTCGGTCGAGTGTTCGTCGCAACAGATTCCGCATTTCCATTTTGTTTTCAGTAACGCGTGTAATGGAAAGAATGACTAGACATAATGAGGGCGTTTCAGTAAGAAAAAAATGCGTCTTTCTCTGCGATATTTTTCTTTAAAATGTCTTTCCTTTTTAACCGACTTCAAAAAAAGGAGGAGGTTATCAATTCGACTGTATTTTTTTTTTTTTTTTTTTTCTTTTATGTTTGTTACCTCATAACTTTTGACTGGGTGAACCGATTTTGATGATTCTTTTTTTATTTGAAAGCTGGTGCTCCTCGAATGGTCCCATTTTAATTTGGTTCCATTCGGACAATGGGATCCGTGTGAAAACCATATAAGTCTTAAATTTCCATTAAGTATTTACGCGACAAATGAACGAATACCGTATGTTTGTTACCTCATAACTTTTGACTGGGTGAACCCATTTTGATGATTCTTTTTTTATTTGAAAGCTGGTGCTTTCTGAATGGTCTCATTTTAATTTGGTTCTATTTGGACAATGGGATCCATGTGAAAACCATATAAGTCTTAAATTTTCATTACGTGTTTGCGCGACAAATGAACGAATTACGCGATTAGATTAGTGCGGAGTATCTACCACAACTAAAAAGTCAAAAAATAAAAACTTTTTACAAAAAAAAACAACCGACTTCCTTAAAAAAAACACTACAAAGTCAAAAATAACTTTAATTTCGGAAGTCGGTGGCAAAAACCTTAAATACAGAGCCTAAGACACCGACTTTCGAAATTAAAGTTATTTTTGACTTTGTAGTGTTTTTTTTAAGGAAGTCGGTTGTTTTTTTTTGTAAAAAGTTTTTGTATATTTAGAGGCAACATCAAGAAGCATAGTCCTTTGTGTTCCGGAGAATGTTCATACAACTGAAGTAAAAAGGGAAATAATTATTGTTTTTCAGCTTTACTGGGTCATTTGGGTAAAACACAGAGGGTGAATAATTATATTTTAGGATGATGATGATAACAATAGGTTCAATTGATGTAAATATCACCATCTTAGTACGGACAAGTTTTAGTTGCACACACTTCACGATTCATACTTTTCTAGTTTTCTTTGCCTCTCATTCTTATTCCGCAAACGTCAGGACATGCTGCGAGCATTTTAATAAGATGCTGTTTGAAAAGTTTGCAAAACTAAAGGCGTCCTACTCGAGAATTAATTTAGCCGACTTCGATATCAATTCAGAAAAAATACTTCATTAGAAGGTGGCCGGCGTGCAGATCAGAAAATTATGCATTTGAAACAAAACACGTAGTCTTATTGGTATCCTTGTTCTTCGTACGTGATGTGAATTTAGAAAACTAAGCAAACAAAGGACAACCTGTGTTTCGAGACTTTACGTGATGGTATTCCCTAATATTTGGTTTCAGAGCGAACCAATCGTAACCTAACAGTAATTTGGTACAACTGTAGCGGGATCTGTATCAAACAATATTAACATCAGTACTGACTTACAGAGAGACACGTACGACCCGGATATCTAGAACTTAATGATACGTTTCAAGTGACGCTTTACGTCAGGGTTGTCCAAGACTTAATACGAGTAGGTACCTCAGGGGCTAATATACATAACGGACAAAATTGCCGAGGCGGACCGGGTTCGTTTTTAATTTTCCGGGATGGAAAGTATGTCCCTTCCCGGGTATCAAAGCTACCTATCTCAAACTCATAAAATTGACTCGCTATATCAGCTGTGAAAACGTAAAGTCAGGGCAATTAATTGTTTATCAACTTCACTCGTGTATTCCAATCTAAAGTACTATTTCATACTGTCATTCGTGACAGTATGAAATAGTACAGCATGGTAAATTGACGTTTCAATTTGATTAGCAATTAATTTCCCTGACCGTGCTACGTAAATTTGCCAACTAGTAATACGTTTTCCCGGCTAATTACATTTATATGTGATTACACTGATTACGTAATACCCGTGCGAGTTTATCTGTCGCCTTGCTCGCTTTGTGTGTGAAATGAGGTTGGTACAAGCCCCGTACGTTGGCCAGCCCTGTCTGAATAACTAGTAGCCTTGTGAGTAGCATAACGCCACTTCCTACACATGATAGTTATCTCCTTGTTACGCTGATAACACTAATTTTCCTTATGATTAACGGGATATTTCGTGATCAATCCTACTTCTAAGAGTCCTTAATTATGTGAAAATTGATACGATTTGTAACGAGTGTTCTTATTTACACGATATTTAATGTTTTTACCTATAGTCGAATAACGACGACCGTCTGACCGTAACTCTGCTAATATTGCAAAAAAAACTATTTTCTGTATCTATGATTGCCTCGTTGGTCTAATGGTCATAAACGCTACTGCTGAGGTTCTGAGTTCTGTTACCGGATTGGAAAAAGTGCTATTAGGTTTTCTATCTGGAATTTCTAAGTAGCAGCCGGAGTGTAACTTTGTGCACGGTTGATGGCAATAGGCTTCCTTTTACATGGGACTTAAACATAACTGGTGAAATGTGGGTGTACTATTAACCATAGGTACAACATTGCCCAAACCTTCGGGGAAAAGAGGCGTGATGAGATGTATATGTACTTACTGTATCATCCCTCAACAGATAATTTCATAACAAATTTAGGTGGTACCCGGGAATACGTCCGCCAAGCCACCTGTCAACAGAGCAAAAACTTGCCATGTATTGATTACTCTTCGTATTCCTGTGTTCCTGATACTCCTATCCCCACTCCCAATATAGGCGCGATCTGAATTGACGTTTTCATTTTTAAAGGCAGTCCCAAACATTCGCCTACGCCGATAATTTTTCCAATTACGTAAAGTGAAAAACTAAATTCGTAAAAAGATTGACATTGGACCAATCCTCAGCGTTCCTTTTAAGATAATTTGTATGATTTCTTTTCACGTCGGCCTTCGGGCGCAAATCGCTTAACGATACCGTATATATTGTAGGTAGATAGATTCGTTCTGCTGCTGAAAACGAAAAGCGTCTTTGAGTGACGTGGAATCATTTGTTATGTGACGCAACGTAGTATTACATTTTTTTGTGATGATTATGGCGTGACAAATATCTATTATTATTTTTTATTAAAAATGGAATAAAACAAGATCTCTTACAATTTGTATAATATAAAGATTTTTTGTAAATACAATCAAATTAATTGTACCCAACTGTAAGAGAACTGTTGAACCAGATGAACAGCTCCTTTTTCTTAAATACACCAACGTCACCAATTAAATAACCCTTACAGAAATGTTTTTAAATTCTTGTTAATTAAACTTATAACACCCCGTTTACTTCGGGGTTTATAAATTGAATAGCATTTTGTTCGAAAAGTTAATAACTTTCGTCCGTTTCGTTTCATTTGTTTCGCGAATAAGTTCACTAATTGAGAGGAGCCGCACAAGTCGACCGATCAGGTTAAGCAACACTTGACACGGTCAGTCCGTGGATGGGTGACCACCTTACGTACCGAAACCCCTTCGTGCAAGTATGTAAATCCATTGACACCGGCTGTCATTCATGGATCTATAACAGTCGTTACGAGTAGTCGGAAGCCAGAAAATCTGGTAACCAGTCTTACCAAGTCGTATTACCCAGTAATTGGATTGTGGAAGTGAGATAGGTTGTCACTTCATGTAAAATACTGGTATTCACCTGCATACGGTTAAACTGTAAGCCGACGCCATCATAGTTGGAAAATGGCGGGGCAGATTTATTGAATAAGTTTATTAGTTCAAGTTTGTTATTAGTACTCGTAGGTCTATATTAGAGCTTTAGAATATTTTCGATTACGTAGATAGAACGGTGTCGTTAAGAGATTACATGTGAGAGGAGTGGAGTGTAGTCGGCGTCGGATTCTGCTGACGCGGCTCGTCCACCGCGACCCGGCGACATTGTCAAGTGGCACTAGTACTAGGGCTGCTAGGCCACGGTTTACAATTTTAAAATGAATTTATTCGAAAATTTAATCGCACTGCAATTTTATTTACGTACATACGTTCCTTTATATGCATTGTCAATGTTCTGTGTGTTTTCCTAATGTAATCTCGTTTGTGTCAATTTGTTCTTTTTTAAGGCGCTGCCCAAACATTGGACACCGTACACCACTCTGTTTTCTGTTGAACAGTTAGGCGTGTAGTACATATACCATACAAGCCAAAAAAAATTGTGGTTAATCAATATTCAAAAAAGAACTTATATATTATAAATATAAAAGTTTGTATGTTTAGATTTTTGTTACTAAATCACGCGAAAACTGCTGAACGCATTTGGATAAAATTTGCCACACAGATAGTCTGAAACCTGGATTAATACTTGGGATACCCTATAATACTTACCCATGGAATAATTTTCGACCTCTCCTCGGGCGAAACTGTTAACAAAAACAGTCATAAAATAAAATTGTATCATGAGAAAACAATCGTAAAACCGAGCTCAAAAAACACCTTCGTCGCATAATTCTTAACAATTTTCATACTTTATGTCCTTATTATAAAAGGAATTCAATCATGTGCGTGTGAACTGAGGGACCACACTGAGAATTCGCGAAAAGAAAATCCTAGGATTTAGTAGTAGACTTAAAACAATTGTAGAACGAATCTGGGAATTTGTAAACAAATAACTACGACCCATAAAGTGTGGTCGCTCAGCTCTTACAGACGATCAGCCAGATCTCGGAAAGTATCTTAAAAAAGAAGGTTTTGTGAATACAGATATTTAGTAAAGAATTTGTTAAGATATTTACTAAATAACAGACCACAGCATTCAGGACAAAAAATATAATGACTGAACTGTGGTCCTCAGTCCTCATAACTATGATAAATAATTTAGTGAATATTACTGAATAAAATTAATAAAACCGTTCTTTTTGTATATAAAGTTTTAGTAAACGTCTTAAAACATTTTGTAAAAAAGAAATGGAGCAAAAATATCCACTGACATATGTGCGTGTGCTAGCTGCTAGACGAGAGGAATATCAGAAAGTCTAGTGTACTTAACTTTTAGTAATAAGTTTCTAGGAATCAACAAATAGGAACCGTATACCGAGCTTAAGCTCGGTATACGGTTCCTATTTGTTGATTCCTATAGACAAGAACCGGCAAGTAACTCCATAGTTACTCTTTAAAAAATAATTGGAATTATTTTTTAATTAAGAACCTAAAATGTATAGAAATGCAGTTCATAAGTTTCTACTAAATAATAGGTATCTAAAATTGTGTATTTCTTACCTCTTAGCTGAGATAATATTATTTTTTTAATCCTATGAAAATAGATAGAGCAGTGTGATCACACAATAAAACAAAATGTGGATAATACTATTATACTTTATTTAAAATATCATTATTTAGACGAAACGAAAACAAGGTTGTACGGTTAATTTAATGCTATGTTACATGGCTTATGTGTATTTAATAAAAAGTAGATTACAAAAGTAACTAATCACTTATTATAATACTTTTGTCAGTACTAACAATAATTTTGAAATAAAGATCATCATAGCAAAAGAAGCTCGTTCAGAAAACAGCGATAGCGGTAGTTATAGGAAGAATATGTAGTCCTAGTTTTTTTATAGCATTTAATTATTTTTGTGCTACTCGTAACTTTAAATAACTCAGTTGATTAGCAAGCTGTTTCCGAACGCAAACTTGAAGTAACATTAAATTACCCTCATTTTTAGGGTTCCGTTGCCAAATAGCAAAAAACGGAATCCTTATAGATTCGTCATGTCTGTCTGTCTGTCTGTCTGTCTGTCTGTCTGTTTGTCCGTCCGTCCGTATGTCACAGCCATTTTTTTCCGAAACTATAAGAGCCATGCTGTTGAAACTTGGTAAGTAGATGTATTCTGTGAACCGCATTAAGATTTTCACACTAAAATAGAAAAAAAAACAATAAATTTTGGGGTTCCCCATATATAGAGCTGAAACTCAAATTTTTTTTTTTTTTCATCAATACGTGTGGGGTATCTATGAATAGGTCTTCAAAAATGGTAATAAGGTTTCTATTATGATTTTTTTCTAAACTGAATAGTTTGCGTGAGAGACACTTCCAAAGTGATAAAATGTGTCCCCCCCCCCGTAACTTCTAAAATAAGAGAATGATAAAACTAAAAAAAATATATGGTGTACATTACCATGTAAACTACCACCGAAAATTGGTTTGAACGAGATCGAGCGAGTAGTTTTTTTTAAAAACGTCTTAAATCGTAAACCGCAATTCACCTTACATTCAATCAACTGAAATATAAAATTTAAAAAAAAAAACATTTATTTTTAAACCGAGAATACCTACAGGTTTGTACGGAACCCTCGGTGAGCGGGTCCGACTCGCACTTGGCCGGTTTTTAAAATTTATGTTTAATGTGTATCAGCTCAGAGGTTCTTAACGTACGCTCATTATAAACACTATGATGATAAATAAAACAGGAAACTGAAAATAGATTATTTTCATTTAATCTTGATAATGGAGAAAAATAAAACCCTTAAGTGGATATAAGAAAAGGAGTGGTACTTCAACGTATAGACAATATAAAACGTTGCCAAAGTACAAATGGAGCCACATGTTGAAAGAAAAAAATTTGGACACATTCAAAACTACCCTGCACATGTGTCTTTAAGAAAAACAAGATTGAGGATGATAAAATTAATTTCTACTGGATATTTTAAGGCGCATTCAATATTTTCTGATCAAACCTCTTTTATTGAAAATTGGAGAGGAGAAGCTGAAATAAATAAAGAGAAAACAAATCATAATGTAAAATTATTAAAAAATGGTAACTTGTGTCGTTCGGTATTACTAAATGATACTCTTAAGAATACTTGTGGTTTCGATTCTGTAAAGTACTTTTTGAGTGCAGGATTTGACGAAAATGAGAATATTCGAGACGTTATGGCCACTTTTGAGAAAGATTTAATTCTACAATATATAAAGAACTCTGCGACATTGAATCTTCAGACGATGACATATATTTAATAAGAGCAAAAATTGTTGCACAATATTTTAGCTCATTAAATGAGAAAGGAAACTAACACACATTGATACAATATGTAAAAAATTAAACCAATATTCGTATGCCTTGTATAAATTAGCTAAAGTAGTAGACCTATCAGCTGTACTGACAGCATACCATGCATATGTGGCATCAACCATTGAATATGGTTTAATATTCTGGGGAAACGCCACTAATACAGAGTACGTATTTAAAGCACAAATGAAATGTGTGCGTGCTATAGCCAATATTCATGTACCAGACTCATGTAAGCCTTTCTTTCAGAAGTTAAAAATTATGACTTTTACATCTTTATATATTTATGAGGTAGCGATTTTGGTTAAAACTAACAAACATCTGTTTGCAAAACCGCAATCTGTTTGGAATGCTTTAAAGATTTCTTCGCTACCTCACAGAACTGCCCTTTTTGACAAGAGAGTTTTTAGTATGTCAACAAGAATATATAATAAACTACCTATAAACATTTTTAGACAGGAGATTTACAAGATTTTAAGAAAAAATTGCAAGTATTTTTATTAGATAAGGCTTACTATACTATGTCAGAATATTAAGATGATAACATTAGATAATTTAGATGATAAAGTAGAATAGAGTTCAATAATTATAATTTAAGATTAATGTTTTTATGTAGATTATACTTAAACCTAATATTTGTACGCTTTACTAGCAGGACATAGTCATACATTTATTAATACTAGTGATCGCCCATTAGTCGAAATTCGACCGTACTTCATTTGAATAAAATAAATTATTAAATGAAAAAAATATAATAATAAATATAAAAAAATAATATGGTTATATTTGACATTCAGTAACACTATAGACAAATTGTTGACGCTGTACTACTGTGGAGAGGGTTCGCTGGCGGGATGGTGATGGCCAGGACCAGGACGTAGGTGTAATGAGTAAAGAATACTTCTTCAGGACTCTCTTCTTTATTTTCTTAATACTTCTTAACTGCTGGATATGGAATAAATTATCACAGTCTTTATTTTCTTAATACTTCTTAACTGCTGGATATGGAATGAATTACCACAGTCTTTATTTTCTTAATACTTCTTAACTGCTGGATATAGAATGAATTATCACAGAAAGCTCTGTTTTTATAGAATTTTCCCTATTATTTTTAATTAATTATGGCAGTTCAAAATGTCATAATTATAACCAGCCTGTACGTGTACAATCTATGACCAGCCTGTACAATCGTGAGGCATACAACCTCTACAGTTTACCCACGACACTCAGTTTTGTATGGGAAACTTATTAATGCCATTATTGACACACCCCATAAAACCACAAAAAATATTTGTTATAAATCCAAACTAAATTCCTACCGTCGCTAATACAAATAATATTAAAGACAAATATTCTCGATATGATCCAAATGATCATATCGAGAATATTTGTCTTTAATAAAGAAAAAAAATTTGGACACATTCAAAACTACCCTGCACATGTGTCTTTAAGAAAAACAAGATTGAGGATGATAAAATTAATTTCTACTGGATATTTTAATGCGCATTCAATATTTTCTGATCAAGCCGGTTTTTAAAATTTATGTTTAATGTGTATCAGCTCAGAGGTTCTTAACGTACGCTCATTATAAACACTATGATGATAAATAAAACAGGAAACTGAAAATAGATTATTTTCATTTAATCTTGATAATGGAGAAAAATAAAACCCTTAAGTGGATATAAGAAAAGGAGTGGTACTTCAACGTATAGACAATATAAAACGTTGCCAAAGTACAAATGGAGCCACATGTTGAAAGAAAAAAATTTGGACACATTCAAAACTACCCTGCACATGTGTCTTTAAGAAAAACAAGATTGAGGATGATAAAATTAATTTCTACTGGATATTTTAAGGCGCATTCAATATTTTCTGATCAAACCTCTTTTATTGAAAATTGGAGAGGAGAAGCTGAAATAAATAAAGAGAAAACAAATCATAATGTAAAATTATTAAAAAATGGTAACTTGTGTCGTTCGGTATTACTAAATGATACTCTTAAGAATACTTGTGGTTTTGATTCTGTAAAGTACTTTTTGAGTGCAGGATTTGACGAAAATGAGAATATTCGAGACGTTATGGCCACTTTTGAGAAAGATTTAATTCTACAATATATAAAGAACTCTGCGACATTGAATCTTCAGACGATGACATATATTTAATAAGAGCAAAAATTGTTGCACAATATTTTAGCTCATTAAATGAGAAAGGAAACTAACACACATTGATACAATATGTAAAAAATTAAACCAATATTCGTATGCCTTATATAAATTAGCTAAAGTAGTAGACCTATCAGCTGTACTGACAGCATACCATGCATATGTGGCATCAACCATTGAATATGGTTTAATATTCTGGGGAAACGCCGCTAATACAGAGTACGTATTTAAAGCACAAAAGAAATGTGTGCGTGCGTAAATTCCTACCGTCGCTAATACAAATAATATTAAAGACAAATATTCTCGATATGATCATTTGATCATAGATTTAAAAAATGAAATAGGTTATTTATCTATAAAATTCATTTATTACCTATGGTTATACTTGACATTCAGTAAGACTATAGACACAAAATCAGACTTACCAACTTAGGGTTTTCCCCAAATTTAGGGGATAAATAAGAGGATTGGGATTTTTAGGGGCGTTCCATTTTTAGGGGTATTCTTAGGGATTTTTTGCCCTCTTACATTTCTCATTGTGTTTTTGATTACAGTAAAAGTATTAGCGACTTCTAGTACGGTTCCTCGATACTAAGAATACAGAGTGAATGATTAACAAATGTCGTGTAATAAATATAGACAAATATTACTACTGTGTGCCGGTCTATGATTACTGAACATTCGTTGGTTATTTTCATTATAATTTTTTAGCGGATTTTTTTAGTAATTGTGGTAATTTTAGGGGTTTTTAACTTAAGCTTTAGGGGTAAATATTTCTGGGTGTTGGTAACACTGCACAAAATATTAAAGACAGATTTGGACCATAAACAAAAGAATATCTATGCATGTGTGTATTAGATACACGGTAATGAATAGTAGTGTGTGTAATGTGTTATTTATTGAAAATAATGTATGTTAACGCATAATTAAAAAAAAATATTAGCATTCGTCACTTCTTCTCTGTATAAACTATAAGTGTGCGAAATTTCATTCGCCTCCGTCCGCCCAATTTTCGTAAAATGGGATCCAAAGTTTACGCTTCACGTATTAATATATAGATTAAGCACCATCTTTGTTAACTTATGACCACAAATAAAAGACTGAGTTTGAACTATATAAGCTATGATTGCCAGTGTAATATCACATATACTTAGTCTGGCCATAAATACTGTTACAGTTAAAAACAAGAAAGACATTACATTTGAATTTGGAATCTGTCATTTTTATACTATTGTTCATTGAAATCTATACCATTGAGCAACATTTTAACAAACAAAATGACCGTATTTATGCTCAAAGCTCTAAGGAAGCTTCCCAATTAGTCGACAGAGTGCAACGTGGGCATTATCCGACTTCAGTGATGGTTTGGTGGGGTGTTAGCTATGAAGGAGTGACTGAGCCATATTTTTGTGAAAAAGGTATCAAAACATCGGCACAAGTGTATCAAGATACCATTCTTGAGAAGGTAGTTAAGCCCCTTAACAAGACCATGTTCAATAACCAAGTATGGTCCTTCCAACAAGACTCGGCGCCGGGTCATAAAGCTCGGTCCACGCAGTCTTGGTTGGAAGTGAACGTTTCGGACTTCATCAGAGCTGAAGACTGGCCGTCGTCTAGTCCCGATCTTAATCCGCTGGATTATGATTTATGGTCAGTTTTAGAAAGTATGGCTTGCTCTAAACGCCATGATAATTTGGAGTCTCTAAAACAATCCATACGGTTGGCAGTGAAGAATTTTTCCATGGAAAGAGTGCGTGCTTCTATTGATAACTGGCCTCAACGTTTAAAGGACTGTATTGCAGCTAATGGAGACCACTTTGAATAAGCTTTTTATATTTTAAATTGTTTTATATTTATGTATTAAACTAGCACACTGTAAAAGTAATAAATATTATACAAGATTATTTTTAGTATATGCGAAACCTGAATATAGTTTGTTCAGAATCAGTAACTGAATCGATTCCAATAATTTTTACACCATGTTATATTTTGTACCAAAAATATTTAATTACGCTTCCAAGTCGCGGGCCTTAGTGTTTTGTTTCGATTTTAAAATTATCATGTCTTTCTCGTATTCAAACGTCCATTACACGGAGATGGTATGTACGTACACTAGCTGTTTGTGGTGATCTGCATATGTTTTTGCGTGGACAACCAGGTAACTTATCAAGCTTATAACTTTGTGATTATTAAAGATACAGTTTTGAAATTTTTTTCATAGATTCTTTACATAAAAATACTAGACCCGTGTTTCGGGTTTCGCATAAACAAAAATTGATGTTGTATACAATAAAAAAAAAATTTTTTTTCTTCGTGACAATATTTATGGCAAGACTAGGTATATTTGAACATATTCTTCTAAGATATTTTTTTAGTGCCACTTTCATAAAAAAGTGTTTAAATACATCCTGCCAATCAAACTTAATCAAAAGAGACATTGCATTTTTACCCTTAAATATAAATTTTATTGAAATATTTGGCATAGGTATTTTAGAAGAGGCAATTAACATCGATGAAGGAAACAGGAACTGTACCACTTGTGATGACCGATTTAGTTACAATGCCGAGCTTTCAAAAATAATATCATTCGATTTGAATGGCACTGATAGAAATTGTCTTACTAATGTTCCTGTTACCATAACAGTAAAGAACAAAACCTACAAAATCATGGGCGCATCTAAATTCATTCCAGCATTAATTCCAGGCAGTCTTGGCCATTACCGATGTCACTGTTTTATGAATGAGCGATTCTTTTGCTATGATGATCAACATCTCAAACTTATTGAAAGTACTGACCAACAAATATACTTACATTCATTAAGCTACATCCAAATGTCACTTACTTAAATAAAAGTATTATAATAAGTGATTAGTTACTTTTATAATCTACTTTTTATTAAATACACTTATGCCATGTAACATAGCATTAAATTAACCGTACAACCTTGTTTTCGTTTCGTCTAAATAATGATATTTTAAATAAAGTATAATAGTATTGTCTACATTTTGTTTTATTGTGTGGTCACACTGCTCTATCTATTTTCATAGGATTAAAAAAATATTATTATCTCAGCTAAGAGGTAAGAAATACACAATTTTAGATACCTATTATTTAGTAGAAACTTATTACTAAAAGTTAACGTACACTAGACTTTCTGATATTCCTCTCGTCTAGCAGCTAGCACACGCACATATGTCAGTGGAGGAGAGGATTGAGGGACCAGTTTTAATCATCGGTATCTTCAAAATGCTTCGATATTTTTGCTCAATTTCTTTTTTACAAAATGTTTTAAGACGTTTACTAAAACTTTATATACAAAAAGAACGGTTTTATTAATTTTATTCAGTAATATTCACTAAATTATTTATCATAGTTATGAGGACTGAGGACCACAGTTCAGTCATTATATTTTTTAATCCTGAATGCTTTGTCTGTTATTTAGTAAATATCTTAACAAATTCTTTACTAAATATCTGTATTCACAAAACCTTCTTTTTTAAGATACTTTCCGAGATCTGGCTGATCGTC